>OY763887.1:45233180-46433180 GCA_963667165.1 Barbarea vulgaris
GGTGTAAACCATGTAATATCTTTTGGTATTTGATTAATTTCTCCCCCTAACGATGAAAATTCATCTTCTTTAAAATGGTAATCGGCAAAACGTGCCGTAAACATATCACCAGTTCACGGTTCAAGATATTTAATTATACTCGGTGATACATAACCGACGTATATACCCAATCTCCGTTGAGGCCCCATTTTTGTTATTTGCGGTGGTGCTATCGGAACATAAACCGTACATCCAAAGATACGAAGATGGGAAACATTTGGTTGTTGACCAGATGTTAACTGTAAAGGGGAATATGTATTTTGAGCACTTGGTCGTATCTGGACCAATGCTGCTGCATGCAAGATTGCATGATCCCATATAGAAATTGGGAGTTTTGTTCTCAGTATTAACGGTCTAGCAATGATTTGCAGCCGTTTAATCAAAGATTCAGCTATGCAATTTTTTTGTATGAACGTGAGGAACCGGATGCTCAACATCGATTCCCATTGACATACAATAGTCATTAAAAGCTTGTGAAATAAATTCACTAGCATTATCAAGCCTAACTTTCTTTATGGCATAATCAGGAAATTGTGCCTTTAACCTGATTATTTGGGCAATGAATTTAGCGAAAGCCGTATTTCGTGTTGTCAATAGATACACATGTGACGATTTACTAGATGCGTCAGTTAATATCATAAAGTATATAAACGACCCGCATGATGGGTGGATAGTACCACATATATCACCATGTATTTTCTCTAAGAATACTGGAGATTCATTCCCAATTTTGGCTGGAGATGGCCGAATGATGAGTTTTCCTTGAGAACATGCGTCACATGAAAACTCACAAAATTGAAAAATCTTCTAGTTTTTCAATGGGTGGCTATTAGGATTTTGCATTATTTTTAGCATCATGACTGAACCAGGATGTCCAAGTCTTTCATGCCAAACTTTAAATGTATCCGAATATTTTGTGGCATATGATGCCACCATGTGAATCTTTGTGCAATATAAGCCAGAGGATAACATTGGCAGTTCTTCCAATATATGTTTCCTCCCTTTTATAATGCAAAGATATTCAATGCCATTTTTATTCATAGTCTCTATATGATATCCATTACTTCGGATATCTCTGAAACTTATCAAGTTTCTATGAGACTTAGGAGAATATAATGCATCATCTATTTCAAATTTCGTTCCCCTTGGCATTGAGAAACTTGCTCTTCCAGAGCCTATGATAATCTTTGCATTTCCAGAAATAGTACACACGCTTGCAGCGGAGTCTTTTATTTTGAGAGAGGAAAAATATTTTTCATCTTTAAATATCGTATGAGTTGTAGCACTGTCTGCTAGACATATATCTTCGTCCTCAATCTCAAAATTTGACATTTTCTGAAATAAACCATTTATATGCATTATTATAATAAAAGAGATAAACTTATAAAAATTATAGTATAACAACTACTATTTTACAACAAGCTAATAAAAATATGAGTTAATATATTACAGCAAAATCATTATTCAAAAACTTAAAATCATTATTCATATGATACAAAGATAGCGCTATCATGTCTCTTAATCTCTCTATTTCCCGTTGCCATTATCAACAAGGAAATCTGCAATATCGAGAGCATATTCATCTTCTAAGCCATGAAAGGAAGGTCCAGGCTCATCAGAGATGAGGTTGGCCTCAGCATCCTTTTCCTTTTCCTTTTGTGATGCTTGATATAGGTCGGCCATATGTTTTAAGTATACGACATGTTTGATATCAATACCCTTTCATTCTACATCTATAACAAACATTCTCACTTTGCTTTTTAACAACGCGGCTACCATCATTCACATGAAGGTTTTTGTTGGATTTTCCAGCGTTGAAATTATTAAGATGAGAACTCCTTTCTCTTCCTCGTCCACCACCTCTTCCACGACCATGACCACGGGCTCGGCCGCGTCCACGTCCCCGTCCTTGCCAATTATTAAAACTGGATGAAGCAACATTCATTTCAGGCAGTGGAGCTGATCCAGTTGGACGAGTTTGATGGTTCATCATCACGAGCTCATTATTTTGTTCAGCAACTTGAAGGACTTGCATTAAATCAGAGTACCGAGTATAATTTCTTGCTCGATACTGTTGCTGCAGGACTACATTTGTAGGATGAAATGTTTGGAAAGTTTTCTTGATCATATCATAATCGGAAAAATTCTCTCCATATAATATCATCCTTGAAGTGATTTCGAACATGGCGAAATTATACTCACTTACAGTTTTATAGTTCTGAAACCGCAGATTTAGCCATTCATGTTTGGCTTTTGGTAACATCACATATTTTTGGTGATCAAACCTATCTTTGAGACATTGCCAAAGACTTGCAGGATTTTTTTTTCGTGATGTATTCATCTTTTAGACCATCATGGAGGTGATGACGTAAAAATACCATGGCTTTTGCTTTTTTCTCATATGTCGTCGTTTCCGACGGTTCGATAGTTTTAAGCAAATCCTTTGATTTTAGATATATTTTGGCATCTAATGCCCATGAAAAATAATTTTTTTCAAAAGCATCAAGAGTAGGGATATTAAGCTTTACCAAATTCGACATGATAGCTATATAATAAAACAATATCATGTAAGCTTAATGAAAAAACGTATAAATAAATAACTGAAATATATAAATATAAATATCATAAAACATAATAAAAGCATGAATTAAACACAATCCTTAAGGAGGCTGAGCCATCCATATAATTGTGGAGTAGACAGAGCCATCCATTAGTTCAAGGAGAAGGTATAACCTTCTACTCCATAAATATAATAAAGACATGTATTAAATATAGTCTTTTAGAGGAGGCAGAGCCATCCATATGATCATAGTCTACCATATGATCATGATCGTGAAGGCAAAGCCTATCTAACGATCGGTTTCGGGAAGACAGCGCCTATCAACCCATAAATAAATAAGTTTAAAATAATTTAAATACTACTTCAAAGATTTGATCGGGTAGAAACTTATTTGTATTTGGGATGTAGAGCTTATTCGTGCTGATAACGTGTTATAAAACTACTAATATTATAAAGCTATATATGTGTATATTATATATTCTTTTTGGTTGACGTGAGAGAGAACAAGAGAAGTGTCTCTTTTTATTCACTTTTCCTCAAAGACATAAATTGTTAAATGTACAACACTTATATATAGAGTAGTAGTAGGTCGGTTAACTATGTCGGTGAAAGGCAAAAATTATTAAAAATATTAAATGGATAAATCATCCAATTATCAACAGGCCTAACAAAAATATGAATAAAAATAGAAAAGATACCACATAATTTGATAAATAGAAAAATCCAATATTGTGTTGTTTTTACCACTTGGAACTTGTGATTATGGATGTTCATCAATATTCAATAGTACGTAGCTTGATTCATATTTTCATATTGCTTAAGCAGGAGAAATTATGGCTGGAGAACTTTTGTCGTTTGGAATACAAAAGCTTTGGGACATACTGAGTCAAGAGTGCGAGCTATTTCAAGGATTTGAAGATCAAACTAATGGACTAAAACGTGATCTAAACTTGTTAAGCTCTTTTCTGAAAGATGCAGATGCAAAGAAACATACAACTGCGGTGGTGAGAAATGCTGTTGAAGAAATACAGGAAATTGTTTATGACGCAGAAGATATGATTGAAACATATCTTCTTAAGGAAAGACTTGGAAAAACAAGTGGAATCAAGATGAGTATCAGAAGACTTGCTTGCACTGTTCCAGATCGCAGGAGAAATGCATTAGATATTGGAGGCATACGTACGAGGATCTCTGATGTGATCCGAGATATGCAGAGTTTTGGAGTACAACAGGCTGTCGCGGATGGTGGGTATATCCAACCTATAGGTGATAGACGAAGGGCGATACGACAAGAGTTTCCTAAGGACTACGAAAGTGATTTTGTGGGGTTAGAGGCAAATGTTAAGAAATTGGTTGGATATTTTGTGGAGGAAGATGATGTTCAAGTGGTTTCCATAACGGGGATGGGTGGTCTTGGCAAAACCACACTTGCTAGACAAGTTTTTAATAATGAGATGGTTAAAAGTAAGTTTGATAAACTTGCATGGGTGTGTGTTTCTCAAGAGTTTACCCGGATCTCTGTTTGGCAAACAATACTGCAGAATCTCACATCTAAAGAAAAGAAAGATGAAATCATGAAGATGAATGAAGCTGAGCTCCAGGATGAACTCTATGGATTGTTGGAAACAACAAAATCATTAATTGTCTTTGATGACATATGGAAAGATGAAGACTGGGATCTAATCAAGCCAATATTTCCACCAGGAAAAGGTGACCTCCTATTGTACTTAATAAAAAGAAAGATGAAAACAACTCAAACTCATTATGCTCTTTGTGTTGGGTTGTTATGAAACAAGTAAATATTTTGCAGGCTGGAAGGTGCTACTTACTTCTAGAAATGAGAGTGTCGCAATGCGTAGAGATTCGACATATATTAACTTCAAACCAGAGTGCCTATCTATTGCAGACAGTTGGACACTTTTCCAAAGAATAGCAATGCCAAGAAAAGATGCATCCGGTAAGTATTCAAATTGGGATGATTCCAAGAAAATCTTCTTAGCCCTAAATAACTCATTGTAATATATCATTATCACATCTAAATATATTTGTTTTCATGTCCAAATGAATTATTATTTATTTGTTTTATGATGTTGGTGCAGAATCTAAGGTTGATGAGGAAATGGAAGAGATGGGTAAACAAATGATAAAACATTGTGGGGGATTGCCTTTGGCTGTCAGAGTGTTAGCGGGTTTGTTGGCTGCAAAATTCACACTGCATGATTGGAAACGAGTATCTGAGAATATTGGATCTCATCTCGTGGGAGGAAGCAGCAGTAACAACAGTTCGATTGACCAAGTGTTATCTATGAGCTTTGAAGAGTTGCCTAGTTATTTGAAGCATTGTTTCCTCTACTTGGCCCATTTTCCTGAGGATCATGAGATAAACGTAGAGGATTTGTCTTATTATTGGGATGCTGAAGGAATATCCAAAATTAGGCATTACGATGGAGAGACCGTTCGAGATATTGGAGATAGCTACATAGAGGAGTTGGTGAGAAGAAATATGGTTATTTCCCAAAGAGGCGTAAATACTCTGAGATTTGAAACTTGTCATTTGCATGATATGATGAGAGAAGTTTGTTTGCTTAAAGCCAAAGAAGAGAACTTTCTACAAATTGTAGGTATTAGCTCCCCGACCACTGCAAATGCTCATGGTACATCTCGCAGATTTGTCTCACATAATCCTTCTACATTAGATGTTGAGAGAGATGTAAACAATTCAAAACTTCGATCTCTCTTGGTTGTTCCAACGAAGGCTTCATGGTGGAAGCTAGCAGGTTCAAGCTTTAAAAGGTTAGAACTTTTGAGGGTGTTAGATCTGTTTATGGTCGAGTTTAGAGGAGGGAAGTTACCTTCTGGCATTGGAAAGCTCATCCACTTAAGATACTTGAGCTTAAAAGGCGCAGAGGTATCTCATATACCTGCTTCTCTAGGAAACCTATTGTTGCTCATCTATCTAAATCTGGGTGTACTAGGATCTTCTATATCCGTGCCCAATGTCTTGATGGGGATGCAAGAATTGAGATACCTTGCATTACCATGGGATATGGATAAGAAGACAAAGTTGGAATTGAGTAATCTAGTAAAATTGGAGACCTTGAGGAATTTCTCAACAAAGAATTCTAACATGGAAGATCTTCGTGGTATGGTGAGGTTAAGGACTCTCAACATCACATTAACTGAAGAGACGAGTAGAGAAACTGTATCTGCATCAATAGGTGGACTGAGACACCTTGAATATCTTAATATAGACGATCGCGGATCTAAGAGGAATGTAGAAGAGGTAACTGAATTGGATTTCAATCATCTCAAATGTTTGAGGTTGGATATGTATATGCCAAAGCTTCCAAAAGAAGAACACTGTCCTTCTCACCTTACGTTCTTACATCTACAGAACTGTGATCTGGAGGAGGATCCAATGCCGATACTAGAGAAATTGCTCCACTTAAATGAGGTCCATTTATGGTTTAATTCATTCAGTGGGAGGAGAATGGTTTGCTCGGGCGGTGGGTTTCCTCAGTTGCAGGAGCTATGGTTATGGGAACTAGAGGAATGGGAAGAGTGGATAGTAGAAGAAGGCTCCATGCCCCTTCTTCATACTCTCACTATTTGGAAATGTCCAAGGTTAAAGGAGCTTCCTGATGGGCTGACATTCATAACTTCATTGAAAGAATTGAAAATCGTCACATATGAAAGGGAGTTCAAGGAGAAATTGTCCAAAGGAGGAAAAGATTACTACAAAGTTCAACACATTCCTCTTGTTCAAATCGAATTAGTGGAATATTCTGATTCCGAGTAGACAACCAGGTAATTTCCCCCACAGATAAATTGAGAGAGAGAGAGAGAGAGAGAGAGAGAGAGAGAGAGAGAGCTTCATCGTTTGATGCAAAACAAATCTGATTTTCTAATTCGTCTATGGAAATTAAATTCATTTTTTTTTTCAACAGGCCAAATCAAGCTTATAAACTCTTCAGTTGGATTGTGAGAGTATTTATCCTTATAATTATATAATAATCTGTTTAGTATGTGTGTTTGATTCCGAATTGAACTTTTGTCTTCTGTTAGACTATACCATTTAGTAATTGCTTCTCTCTGTATTTTTTTGTTTTTGTTTTTTGTCTTTTAAAATATTATCCAAAGTTTGTCTCAGGAGACAGACAATTGTTAAAACAAAACTTGTGTTCAGTTTGCCTTTGTTCATCTCTTGTCAATGAAGTGACGTTTTTGGTAATTTGATTTATGGCTATACATGATGACATGAGTACTGGTTAAGTGGATGATGCTGTGAAAACGTGTTCGACAAAATGTCTAATTGAGATATTTGCTGCTTTGACTGATGATCCGTTTTAGCTTCTTTTTTTTTGTTCTATTTGAGTGTGTTTTGTTTCTTCTAATCCATATCGTGTATGTCTCTTATATCAGCTATAATGAGTTTGCTGATAATGAGTTTAATTAGGGAGACCTTTTTATTGAGTTTATAAACTGATTAATTTGTTTAGCACATGTAAATTAGATAGATATATGATATTATCGAAAATGTGATTTCACGATTAAGACTTCGTTTTAGTCTGTCAAAAATGTCTCCTTGCAATTAAGGAATGTCATGAGAAACAGAGAACAATAACTCAAACAATGCAACTCTTAAGTCTGTTTTCTTCTTCATTCACCTGACAAAGTCTTCTTCGTCTACCTTTGCCTCATTGGCGATTTCGATCCCATCTCTCACTTGAAGAAAGAGGTCTAACCGGCATCAGGTCGAATGATGCAATCTCTCTTAGCTCTTTATTGTTTGAAAATTCAAGGGAAGGTCTCAGCGAGACAAAACGTTTGTAATATATTTCTAGTAATTTGATCAAGTACCACAACTGGTTAAAACAATTACCAAGAAGTAATAAGCCACGGTATTGAAAATGCTATTCATCAACTTTTAACTTGAAGCAAAAGTATTAAGACAGAACTAAAAAAACGTTACGTCCTTAAAATAAAAACCTCCAATATCAAAATCGACAAACCAAAAGAGGAGAAACATTTGCAACAAGCAAACCTATAACACCATCTTCTACCTGGTAAACAATCACCCTCGTAAATTCTTAAGCTTGGTCTTCAGACTCAGTGATAAGCTTGGTAGTAGTAACTTGCTTCCTAGCCAAGATATCAGTAAACTCTTGGTATGGCGATTTCACAAATCTCGTCTCTTTCCAAAACTCTGGTGTAAGGAACCCATATGTCTTCTGTAGACAATAAAATGTAGCCTGCATCATAACACCCAACAACATCAAAATCCACAATCAATCAACCAATCACAGATAATCAAAACAACAACATGCATCAAATTAAGCAAATTGCGTTGAAGATCATCAAAAAAGAACTATGCTCATCTACAAATTGCAATTGACTACACTTTCACAGTCCAAATAGGTAAAATGAAACTAATCTAAAGTCATTAGCTATCATCCTCACATGAAACAACTAACTAAGCAAATGTGAACTAAATCCCTAATCAAATCCGCAGTATCAGAGCTAAATTACAAAATTCTGCAGCTACACAAAATTCTGCATCAATCAATCATAGCAGAAAGAAGGATGCAAAATCAGATATACAATGTCATCACCTTCACAGGAAACAACTAAGCTAATGTGAACTAAAACCATATTAGCAGAGCTAAATTACACTATTCTTCAGCTAAACATAGGTAAAATGAATCTAATCTAAAGTCATTTACTTGCAACAATCACATAAAGAACTAAGCTAATGTGAACTAAATCCCTACCAAGTTATAATCAAATTACACAACTCTTAAGCTACACATAAACAAAAGCATCATCAATATCTCAGAAGGAAGCAAAATCTCAAACCTTGACAAAGTTTCCAAGGGTTTTGGTAGATCCTCTAGAAGAAGTAAAAACATCATCAATACCAGCAAATTGAAGAACCTTCTTAGGAACCCTAGCAGCAACAATACCAGCACCTCTAGGAGCAGGAACCATTCTAACAGTAACAGAACCACATTTACCAGTAACCTTACAAGGCATAGTATGTGGCTTCCCAATCTTATTCCCCCAATAACCTCTTCTCACCGGAACCACCGTAAGCTTCGCCAGAATTATAGCTCCTCTAATCGCAGTTGCAACTTCTTTAGAACACTTCACACCTAATCCAACATGACCATTACCATCTCCAACTACAACAAAGGCCTTGAACCTAGTCCTTTGACCAGCTCTTGTTTGCTTCTGAACAGGCATGATCTTCATTACTACGTCTTTCAACGAAGGTCCAACCCGACAAATCTTGTCTTCTTCGTCTGATTTTCACTCTTCTTACTTGTTCATTCTTCGTCGTAGCCTAAGGTTAGTTCCTATTTCTTAATTTATGAGCATATCTTTGTCGATTTGTCAAAATGAGATTTAGGGTTTGGGTCTGGTCAAGTTAGGTTTTCGTTTCTTTGTTTATGGATCATGATTAGATTTTTGATTCTAAGCTTAGATTTTGCTATAATCAGTTCTGTTGTGTATTTCCTACCTGTTTTGGTCTTTCATCCTCAGATTCTCCAGTGCCGGTCGGTTGATGATCCATTTTAGTTTACGCTTCTTTGTTTCATTTGCTTGTAACATTTCCTAATGGATTGGTTTTGAGCTCATTTGTCATTCGTCTATGTTCTTCTCTAACCCTAGGTTGGATCGGTTGATTCGGTTTGATATATGAGGAATTGTGTTTGTTACATTTACAGCCTCCACAAGGATCCATGAGTGTCTGTGTTTTTCTTTGATTGTAAACTTGTTTCAATTATGTTGTGGAATATGTATCGTTTAAAGTAGTAGATGTTTTTGATAATATAATTGTTTGCTTCTCCATGGTATGAATGGTGATGATAATGACAAAAAAGGATTGTGAGAGACAAGTATCCTCAAGTTTTGTCCCCTTTATATGGAGTTTTGGAATAATTTTCAGGTTTTCAAAGTAGCCTAGTCTGTCTCTTCATCTCAATTTAGTCATTGTATGGCTTAGTTGTAGATTTTTTGGTAAGTGATTTAATCATATATTTGTTTGCTTCCCATGGTTTGAAACTTTGAATGATGATTGATGACTAAAATGTATGGTGAGAAACAAGTATTCCGAGTGTTTTGTAGAGTTTCAGGGTTTTAAGAGTAACAAAATTAGTCTCTTTCATCTCAATTAGTTAATGGTCTAGCTTTGTTAAAATGATTGTCAATGTGGAATTAAGTGTCAGATTTTGGTGATTGTTCTTCTAAAGTTGAATTTCTATGGTTTATTAACTTGAATTTACCTATGTTTTTTTGTAATCTTGTAGGTGTCATCTTATTAAAGACAACAAGGATGATATACTTGGCGACGATATTGGATTAGGAATAAAATGTGATGCTGGAAACGTGATTGTTGATTTTTTTTTATGGAGTATTCGATGATTGTAAACCGGAAATAACCGAAATAACCGAACCGAAAAACCAATTTTAACTAAAAATTAATTTAAATCCATTAAATTTGTAATTATTCAGTTCAATTCGGTAAGAAACTCATAACCGAAAATAACCGTTTTCCGAACCGAACCGAGCCGCAATTAATTTCGGTTAGTTTCGGAATAGATTTCAAATCCGAATTAAACCGAAAAACCGATAAAACCGAACTGAATTGAACCGAAAAACCGAACTCGCAGGGCTAGAGACGGCTATGGCTCTGTTTAAGCCTCTCTAATTTGTTTTCCCCGCCCAAATATCCACTCTTTATGATTTGTTTTTTTTATTTTTTCGTTCATAACTTTTTTTTTTGATGATTTTTTTGTTTGGCGTCAAACAAATATTTGATTAATCAAAATAATTTTTAAAATTATAACTAATGAACAGAAATAATTTCAGTTATATAATGATAAAAGTATTTTTGATTTTTTTGATTTAGTTAAGATTTTAGATAATAATTATTTAAACATTAAACATAATAATTATAACTAATAAACTATTGATAAAAAATTAATCTATCAAAATATCAAAAACAGTTTTCTTCGACTTAATCTACGTTCATCGTCACCATCTCCGGGTCAGTTTCATCTCTTCTACCAAATCTTGTGGTCTCATGGTCAATTTTCTGTATGAATGTTTGTTTTTCTAATTTAGGAATTATTTTTCTTCATTCCTACATGTATTCAGTCTTTGCCTATATTTTTCTCTCTCTTTTTTTGCGTAAATATGGTCTTACTTGGTTTCAATTGATTTGTAATACAATAATTTATTCAGATATAATTTGTGGGTTTGCTTCCTTCATGCTAGCGGTTGATTTTTTTTTTGAATTTTTGCCAGAATTCATACGTATATAATTGAATTGATCCTTGTTTTTATAATCATCGTTAGATTATAGTTACGAACACAATACTTTAGTTCGAAACCCACTTTCTCATTTGTTATATTAAACAAGTGTTACATGTTAATAGCTTGTGGTTGCAATATTGAATGTATCATACTTTGACAATGCGTTGAGAACTGTATTAATAATAATATGAATTTTGTACTGAGCTGGTTCTGTTGCCTAAATTACTCCTCCAAATTAAATAATATTCATGAAATCTCATACTTTTCACATGTATCATACTTTTTATTGAGTTTAATAACTGATTAATTTTTTGAGCACATGTAAATTAGATATATGATATTACCGAAAATGTGATTTCATTAAAATTCGATTAAGACTTTGTTTTAGTCTATCAAAAATGTCTCCTTGCAATCAAGGAATGTCATGAGAAACAGAGAACAATAACTCAAACAATGCAACTCTTAAGTCTGTTCTCTTAGAAAAGTGAATGCGAATATTCTCGGACAAACTGTCTAAAGTCTAAACCATATAACTCGGAAACTTTTTAAGAAATGTTCCGTAAGCCAAAAATGCAGAATCCATTAAACAATTTAGAGGGGTATATTGGAGTGAGTATTTGGTGAGAATTGACTTTTAATGGCAAATCATGTGTTATTGAAACATGAATTTCAAAATATCTTTTAAATTCCACTGTTATTGGATTAATGATTTTAAAATATACAATCAAATCCACTGTTATTGAAAACGTTATTAGGATTTCATTTAAAAGTTTCAGCTGAGATTTGAGAGGAATTCTTAGTTAAAAATACAAAGACTCAATTCTCATGGTTTTAGCTGAGATTTCAGAGAATTTAATAACAAAATTCCTAATTCACCAAAATTTAATCAAATCCTCTCAGAATTCATTAAAACTCAATTCTCATCAAATACTCACTCCAATATACCCCTCTAATCTAACAATTAAGTATTTTATATTAACATTTTGCCAGTTATTAAAACAACACAATATTACTTCCCTATATGGAGTCGGTTTAGTAAACAACTTTAGAAAAATCATCGTCTCATACTGTATATCTTGTGGTGAAGTATATAGTGATGAAATTACAAAATGGTCATAAAAAAATAAAAAAATCATTGTTAGCTACACCAATTATTTCTCAACATATGGCTACATATCTCACCTATTTTAGTGGGTTTCCTAAGTAGCAAAAGCTAGCCATAACTTTTCTAATGGAATGGGAAGAGTGGATAGTAGAAGAAGGCTCCATGCCCCTTCTTCTTACTCTTGATATTTGGAAATGTCCAAGGTTAAAGGAGCTTCCTGATGGGCTGCGATTCATCACTTCCTTGAAACAACTGAAAATCCTCTCAGATTATTTGGAGTTTAAGGAGAAATTATCCGAAGGAGGAAAAGACTTCTACAAAGTTCAACACATTCCTCTTCGTAAAATCTGATTCCGATTAGGCAACCAGGTAATATATATACTTTCCCCACATATAAACAATTGCATAGTTTGATGCAAAAAAAGTTTCCTTTTTTTTTTTGGCAACAGGCCAATCCCTTCTGAGGCGAATATCTCCTCCTTACTATCATATAATAATCCCTTTTGTTTTGGTTCCCAATCAAACTTTTGCCTTCTGTTCAACTATAACTTTCAGAAGAACGTAATTCACTAATAATTGATGCTTCTTCATTCTTTTAGTTCATCTTCTTCTTCGTTCATTTTTATTTCTCCTTCTCTAAAATTTCTTTTAATTCGGCTTGTATCATATTTTGGTAACCACAGAAACTCTACTAACTAGGGCTTCTATTAAGATAAGAAATGGCTGGATGAAAAGTAGTTGTCCTTATTTATCAAAATAAAATAATAAATAATAATAATAATAATAAGTAGTTGTCGTTTTAAGAAAAATCCACCACTTGTAGTTGAAAAGTCTGTACTAAAGACTTGTAGCTATGATTCTTCCTCAAGAGGACTCTGCAAAAATAAATCATATCTCTTCTTCCTAAAGCTCGACGAGAGAAGAGTTCATTGGCGCCATCAAGAGGTCAGTCTTTTTTTCTTCTTTTAATGTTACTTGCTTTTTTTTTTTTCCTAAGCAAATTTCTTTGTTTACACTGAACGAGATCTCTATTTTTTCTCTAAGTCTCTCAATTAATATTGACAGTAAAATGTTATTTTGGATTGGTGCTATTAATTACTTGAAAAGAATAGAGATGATTTATTATAGCAGTTTGATTGGATGTCACTCACTCTCCTACTAAGATCTCTCATACTAATTAGGCCTAACAAAAAATATGAATAAAAATAGAAAAGATACCACATAATTTGATAAATAGAAAAATCCAATATTGTGTTGTTTTTACCACTTGGAACTTGTGATTATGGATGTTCATCAATATTCAATAGTACGTAGCTTGATTCATATTTTCATATTGCTTAAGCAGGAGAAATTATGGCTGGAGAACTTTTGTCGTTTGGAATACAAAAGCTTTGGGACATACTGAGTCAAGAATGCGAGCTATTTCAAGGATTTGAAGAACAAGTTAATGGACTAAAACGTGATCTAAACTTGTTAAGCTCTTTTATGAAAGATGCAGATGCAAAGAAACATATAACTGCGGTGGTGAGAAATGCTGTTGAAGAAATACAGGAAATTGTTTATGACGCAGAAGATATGATTGAAACATATCTTCTTAAGGAAAGACTCGGAAAAACAAGTGGAATCAAGATGAGTATCAGAAGACTTGCTTGCACTGTTCCAGATCGCAGGAGAAATGCATTAGATATTGGAGGCATACGTACGAGGATCTCTGATGTGATCCGAGATATGCAGAGTTTTGGAGTACAACAGGCTGTCGCGGATGGTGGGTATATCCAACCTATAGGTGATAGACGAAGGGCGATACGACAAGAGTTTCCTAAGGACTACGAAAGTGATTTTGTGGGGTTAGAGGCAAATGTTAAGAAATTGGTTGGATATTTTGTGGAGGAAGATGATGTTCAAGTGGTTTCCATAACGGGGATGGGTGGTCTTGGCAAAACCACACTTGCTAGACAAGTTTTTAATAATGAGATGGTTAAAAGTAAGTTTGATAAACTTGCATGGGTGTGTGTTTCTCAAGAGTTTACCCGGATCTCTGTTTGGCAAACAATACTGCAGAATCTCACATCTAAAGAAAAGAAAGATGAAATCATGAAGATGAATGAAGCTGAGCTCCAGGATGAACTCTATGGATTGTTGGAAACAACAAAATCATTAATTGTCTTTGATGACATATGGAAAGATGAAGACTGGGATCTAATCAAGCCAATATTTCCACCAGGAAAAGGTGACCTCCTATTGTACTTAATAAAAAGAAAGATGAAAACAACTCAAACTCATTATGCTCTTTGTGTTGGGTTGTTATGAAACAAGTAAATATTTTGCAGGCTGGAAGGTGCTACTTACTTCTAGAAATGAGAGTGTCGCAATGCGTAGAGATTCGACATATATTAACTTCAAACCAGAGTGCCTATCTATTGCAGACAGTTGGACACTTTTCCAAAGAATAGCAATGCCAAGAAAAGATGCATCCGGTAAGTATTCAAATTGGGATGATTCCAAGAAAATCTTCTTAGCCCTAAATAACTCATTGTAATATATCATTATCACCTCTAAATATACTTGTTTTATTGTGCAAATGAAGTATTATTTTATTTTTTTTATGATGTTGGTGCAGAATCTAAGGTTGATGAGGAAATGGAAGAGATGGGTAAAAAAATGATAAAACATTGTGGGGGATTGCCTTTGGCTGTCAGAGTGTTAGGGGGTTTGTTGGCTGCAAAATACACACTGCAAGATTGGAAACGAGTATCTGAGAATATTGGATCTCATCTCGTGGGAGGAAGCAGCAGTAACAACAGTTCGATTGACCAAGTGTTATCTATGAGCTTTGAAGAGTTGCCTAGTTATTTGAAGCAGTGTTTCCTCTACCTGGCCCATTTTCCTGAAGATTATAAGATAAAGGTAAAGAAATTGTCTTATTATTGGGCTGCAGAAGGAATATCCAAAAGTAGGCATTACGATGGAGAGACCATTCAAGATATTGGAGATAGCTACATAGAGGAGTTGGTGAGAAGAAATATGGTTATTTCCCAAAGAAGCGTATATACTCTGAGATTTGAAACTTGTCATACGCATGATATGATGAGAGAAGTTTGTTTGCTTAAAGCTAAAGAAGAGAACTTTCTACAAATTGTTGGTATTAGCTCCCCGACGACTGCAAATGCTCATGGTACATCTCGCAGATTTGTCTCACATGATCCTACCACGTTAGATGTTGAGAGAGATATAAACAATCCGAAACTTCGATCTCTCATGGTTGTTACGGTAGAAAGATCGAAAATATCAGGTGCAAGCTTCAAAAGGTTAGAACTTCTGAGGGTGTTAGATCTCTTCAGGGCTAAGTTTGAAGGAGGGAAGCTACCTTCTGGCATTGGAAGGCTCATCCACTTAAGATACTTGAGCTTAAAAAATGCTGAGGTATCTCATATACCTGCTTCTCTTGGAAACCTATTTTTGTTGATCTATCTTAATATAGAAGTTTGGGAATCTATATTGGTGCCCAATGTCTTGATGGGGATGCAAGAATTGAGATACCTTGCATTACCAAAGTATATGCATGAGAAGACAAAGTTGGAATTGAGAAATCTAGTAAAATTAGAGAGCTTGAGGAATTTCTCAACAAAGAATTGCAACATGGAAGATCTTCGTGGTATGGTGAGGTTAAGGACTCTCACCATCTATTTAACTGATGAGACGAGTAGAGAAACTCTATCTGCATCAATAGGTGGACTGAGACACCTTGAACATCTTGAAATAGAAGATCTCGGATCTAAGAGGAATCTAGAAGAGGGAATTAAATTAGAATTCAATCATCTCAAGCATCTGAGGTTGAATATGTATATGCCAAAGCTTCCAAAAGAACAACACTTTCCTTCTCACCTTACATTCTTACATCTAGAGAACTGTGATCTGGAGGAGGATCCAATGCCGATACTAGAGAAATTGCTTCACTTAAATGAGGTCTGTTTATGGTATAAATCATTCAGTGGGAGGAGAATGGTTTGCTCGCGCGGTGGGTTTCCTCAGTTGCAGAAGTTTGACTTTTATGGACTAAAGGAATGGGAAGAGTGGATAGTAGAAGAAGGCTCCATGCCCCTTCTTCATACTCTGGAGATTTGGAGATGTCCAAAGTTAAAGGAGCTTCCTGATGGGTTGAGATTTATCACTTCTTTGAAAGAACTGCATATCAGAACAGCTCATTTGGAGTTTAAAGAGAAATTGTCAAGAGGAGGAAAAGATTACTACAAGGTTCAACACATTCCTCTTGTTCAAATCAAATTAGTGGAAATAATCTGATTCAGATTAGACAACCAGGTAATATATTCTTTTTCCCAACAGATAAACAATTGCATAGAGAGATACAGAGAAAGAGAGAGAGAGAGAGCTTCATCGTTTGATGCAAAACAAATCTGATTTTCTAATTCGTCTATGGAAATTAAATTCATTTTTTTTTTTCAACAGGCCAAATCAAGCTTATAAACTCTTCAGTTGGATTGTGAGAGTATTTATCCTTATAATTATATAATAATCTGTTTAGTATGTGTGTTTGATTCCGAATTGAACTTTTGTCTTCTGTTCGACTATACCATTTAGTAATTGCTTCTCTCTGTATTTTTTGTTTTTGTTTTTGTCTTTTAAAATATTATCCAAAGTTTGTCTCAGGAGACAGACAATTGTTAAAACAAAACTTTTGTTCAGTTTGCCTTTGTTCATCTCTTGTCAATGAAGTGAAGTTTTTGGTAATTTAGATTGTATTGTTGCTTGGGTACGCTCTTCGATCCCATCTCTCACTTGAAGAAAGAGGTCTAACCGGCATCAGGTCGAAGGATCCAATCTCTCCTAGCTCTTTATTGTTTGAGAATTCAAGGGAAGGTCTCGGCGAGACAAGCCGTTTGTATTATAGATTTCTAGTAATATGATCAAGTACCACAACTGATCATTACAATAACACAATTACCAACAAGTAATAAGCCATGTTATTGAAAATGCTATTCAATAACTTTTAACTTGAAACAAAAGTATTAAGACAGAACTAAAAAAACCAAAAACCTCCAATATCAAAATAAACAAACCAAAAAAGAAAAAAACATTTGCAA
The DNA here is from genome assembly GCA_963667165.1 of Barbarea vulgaris. Taxonomy (NCBI): domain Eukaryota; kingdom Viridiplantae; phylum Streptophyta; class Magnoliopsida; order Brassicales; family Brassicaceae; genus Barbarea; species Barbarea vulgaris. Next base: position 45,250,306 of record OY763887.1, read on the forward strand.
CAACCAAACCTATAACACCATCTTCTAGCTAGTAAACAATCACCCTCAGTAAAGTCTTAAGCTTGGTCTTCAGACTCAGTGATAAGCTTGGTAGTAGTAACTTGCTTCCTAGCCAAGATATCAGTAAACTCTTGGTATGGCGATTTCACAAATCTCGTCTCTTTCCAAAACTCTGGTGTAAGGAACCCATATGTCTTCTGTAGACAATCAAATGTAGCCTGCAATCATAACACCCAACAACATCAAAATCCACAATCAATCAACCAATCATAGATAAAAAAAGCAACAACATGCATCAAACTAAGCAAATTGCGTTGAAGATCATCAAAAAAGTCATCTACAAAATGCAATTGACTACACTTTCACAGTCTAAATAGGTAAAATGAAACTAATCTGAAGTCATTAGCTATCATCCTCACAGGAAACAACTAACTAAGCAAATGTGAACTAAATCCCTAATCAAATCCGTAGTATCAGAGCTAAATTACTAAATTCTTCAGCTACACATAAGCAAATGCATCAATCAATCTTAGCAAAAAAGAAGGATGCAAAATCAGATATACAATGCCATCATCTTCACAGGAAACAACTAAGCTAATGTGAACTAAAACGATATTAGCAGAGCTAAATTACACTATTCTTCAGCTAAACATAGGTAAAATGAATATAATCTAAAGTCATTTACTTTCAACAATCACATAAAGAACTAAGCTAATGTGAACTAAATCCCTACCAAGTTACAATCAAATTACACAATTCTTAAGCTAAACATAAACAAATGTATCATCAATATCTCAGAAGGATGCAAAATCTCAAACCTTGACAAAGTTTCCAAGGGTTTTGGTAGATCCTCTAGAAGAAGTAAAAACATCATCAATACCAGCAAACTGAAGAACCTTCTTAGGAACCCTAGCAGCAACAATACCAGCACCTCTAGGAGCAGGAACCATTCTAACAGTAACAGAACCACATTTACCAGTAACCTTACAAGGCACAGTATGTGGCTTCCCAATCTTATTCCCCCAATAACCTCTTCTCACCGGAACCACCGTAAGCTTCGCCAGAATTATAGCTCCTCTAATCGCAGTTGCAACTTCTTTAGAACACTTCACACCTAATCCAACATGACCATTACCATCTCCAACTACAACAAAGGCCTTGAACCTAGTCCTTTGACCAGCTCTTGTTTGCTTCTGAACAGGCATGATCTTCATTACTACGTCTTTCAACGAATGTCCAATGAGTTGATCTATGATTTGGTATTCCTTTATAGGAAGAGATTGAAGATAGATCTGTTCTATCTTTGTGATATGATTCTCTTTCACTAGACGACTGAGTTTCGTTACTGGAACCCATTTTTCTTCTTCTGTTGGATGGCCTCGACGTTGTCCTCTGCCTCTTGGACCACGATCACGGCCACGTCCACCGAAACCACGGCCGAAACCACCACGTTCGCCGGTACGCTCAGCGCCGCGATCTCCTCCTCTTTACGCCATTGTCGATGTTGTAAATTTTGGCGGATTCACAGGTTTGGTATATATATAGGTGGGGGTGTAAGATTAGAGTTTTTTAAACGTGAGTTATGGGCTAGTGGGCCGAAGGTTTTTGTAATAGTTTCAGATACAATAGTAAGAAGCCCAACCCAACTTTGTAAAGCTTATGCACTCACTAAGTTAGTTTATTTATTTTACACACCACAAAAGAAGCTGATTTCTAAACCGTACGTTGTACGTTGTAAGAAAATCGATTTTCTTTAGACTCTCCCTCCAATTATGCTTTAAATTACAAATTTGTTTTTTTCATTTTGAAGATAAAAAAATGAAAAATAGTATTTTAAAAGAAACTAATAAATAGCATCTGATAATCTGCAACTAATGTTTCAATCTATCTATATGAAACCCAAACACATGATTTAAAAGAAACTAGAAAAAGAAAAAGAAAAAAAAATCGACACAAAACCGGAAGATCTACCGACACAAGATCGGAGTTTGAACCGACATACTGCCGGAATATATACAACAAAACGTGTATCTCTCTCAATAGGAGAACTCATTCCCTCTCTAAAATATATAGTGAGAGAAGAGAGAAGAAGAGAAATTCCGATTTACCAAAAATTCATTTGAGAGAGAAAACTTCTATTATTCCTCTAATTCAGTTAAATCTAATTAGAAAAATCTATAAAAAAGAACAATTTACCGCTTTGGCAAGAAAAATATCCAATTCTTCATAAATCGAATAAACCCCAAACTAGTTGATGTCAAAATTTACTACAATCAACATTATTAAGCAAGGAATATATTCATTTAGTAACAATAATTACTTTAGTTAATTATATGTTATCGGGGATGTTTCATACGAGAAAAGATTTCTCCTAGACACGAAAATCGAAGCACCTCTCTCGTGTTTCTTCTCCGGCGCCGGTAAAGCCATGGCTTGCCGGCGTCGGGTCAACCTTCTCTCAATCTGTTTTTTCGTTTTCTGCAATGCTTCTTCTTTTCTTTTCTTCTTTCAAAATTCCTTCATCGAAATCTCTTTCAGTGATTTAATCTCGAGATCCGTTACAGATCTTCGAAAAACCCTCTCCCCTTGTGGGAAGAACCTGTTTCAAACTCCGGTAAGAAGTATAATTTCCGGCGGCAGGACACATGCAACAAAGTTTTATGCTCTCTCTATCTCTTTGGAGTCGTTCCTGCCTCCTCAGACATCACCAGTTTTGGCTGGGCTAGATCTACATCCGGGTCCAAGCTTCAATTCTAAATCAGCCGCAAAGCATCTATTTTCGAGACTAGCCTAACCTTTCTTTGAGACTTGTAGTACCTCGTCGAAGGAAGCTCTACGTATCTCTTCCAAACAGCTCTTGGCGTCCAGTTCTTCACCCCCTCTCACCGGACTTCGTTGATGGCAAGAGAGCTCTCTCTTGGACCGTCAGTGGTGCCTCGCCCGGTGGAGTTGTCGCCAGCGCACGACAAGACCCAGAGCTGTTTGAAATTCTTGCCGTTTTTGCCTTCTTCGTTGCCTCAACCTCCGGTGCTTCTGTCTTCATCTCCGGTCACAAAACCGTCGCCACCCAGCCGCCACACTCGAAGCTTCAACGATGCAGCCAAGAGAAAATTAGGTTTAAGTCGTATGGGCCTGTCCTTTTACGGCCCAATAATCTTCTCTTACTGGCCTATTTACAGAAGTGATGGCCCATTACCCTCAACACTTAGGCCCAGGTCCGATTTTAACTTTCATTTGGTAAATCTGGTTTTGGGGCTGAGACGACACATCAATATATTTGGCCGAAGACTCCTTTTGTTGTTTGTGTCACCTTCAGTCCAAGAGTTGATCAACCATACCTCTAATGCAATCAACCATGTTCAATCAACATCCACCACTTGGGTTTGGTTTCAGCTCCAACAAGATAGTATCATCTCTCACGTGAGATTGTCCGATTCAATGAATTGTGCCTCAAAGAGATTTAAATCTAACTTTGTGAGTTTCCCACCTCCTTTCTCCTCAAAATTTAAGAAAGCATGTTTTGAATCATCCTCCTTAATGGAGAATCTATTGTTTCACACTTCCTCCTATTTGGAGAGAACCCTTGTTACACTTTTCGGTCATCGGCTTCCGGCTTTTAAGCTGGGTAAGTCCCCGACCCTCCTTGCCGTGGTGCTACTTTGTGTAGAGCGACTCGTACCAACGAGAACCAAAGGTTTGGAACCCTTTCTAACGTCACTAGGTCAATCGACCAGGACTATCTTCTCATCTCATGTGGATGAACTATCGACTAACCATGAAATCGCTTGCCTCAAGATGCTTTCTAGCTTTTGTCTCCAAGCCCTTATGGATCAAGGGTCGACTTATCGTTGTGTTCGAGTTGTAGCATATGAAAATGCCTCTCTTTATTATGTACTAAACTTTGGAATCTTTGATTCTCTACTATCCTTGTACTTTGATTTATCTTGAATGAATGAATCAACTATTTGCTCAAAAAAACTATATGTTATCGGGTATTGAATTGAATCTTATTTATGACATCTAACTAGCGACATTTCTGTTATGTTATAACATTTAACTGTCGTGAGTTTTGAAGTTTAATTTGATAAGTAAAAAAATGCACAATACATTTAAAAATTGAGTAATGAATGTGTAAATAAAAAATGAAAAAATAAAATAAAACATTTAGATGTTTTAATGTTAGTAGAGTTTGCTTAAGTATTTGTCTAGTAATTTGTCAACAATAACTTGATAAGCTCTTTCGGTTGGATGATAACTATCCCATAGAGCATTAATCTCAAATGACTCTTTCTACAAATACCTTATCTCATGTGCATCTCATATTTTGGGTATAACCCAAAATTTTGGGAATACCCTTACTATAGAAGGAAAAGACAAATTAGTCCCCTAAATAAACCTCAGAAAAATAATTAAAAATTAAAAAACAATCGACCAATCAGAGAAGAGCATCTTCTTCTATGCTCGTGGAGCTCGTCCCTCTCATCAGAAAAAAAAAAATCGACGTTAAAAAAAAAAAAAGCTTCACGATATTGAAGCCATTATTGGAGATGGAACAACTTGAAAATAAGGTAAATGCTTAGAATTTCTTGTGTATTTTCTCTAATTAGACGTATCTGTGTATATGTTTCATGTTAAAACAAAGAAAAAAGTTGTTAATTGGGATTTTTGTTTTCAATTAAGATTTCAATTTTTGATTACAAATTATGCCCGCATATTGTATGCACATTGGGTTAGAAAACTTATAATGTGAGTTGAATTGGACGTCGTGTAGGTAATTGGTTGGTTAAAATGTTTGATTTTCAATGATTTGGTCCAAGAGACCCAGTTTCGAGATTTTGTACAAAGAGACCCAGTTTCGCGATTTTGTACAACTGGTGCAAACTGGTATAACTGATAAATACGATGTTACTTTTATTCTTTGCAGAGACAATGATGAACAACACTTGTCGCACAACTCTACATTTTGATAATGGGGGATACTATTCAAGGATTGAAGATTCTGGTGAATATGAATGGATAGCAAAAGATCATGGTCAAACTTACGGTTTATTATTTAAGACATCGATCGATGAGATAACTTATTATGGGTTAATTGATAGGATACGGAGGAAGATAATGGTAGATGATTGGACGATGCAGCTTAGATTGAGTTACATTTCATCTTCAATGCAATCTAGGAGACCGACCTTTATTTGGGATGATGATGATGTGCAGATTTTTCTAATAATTTGCGATAAAGAGGTGTGTAAAAGTGTTTTGCATGTAGAACTCATCAAAGATACTTCAAAAGATCGTTGGAGCGACCCAAGTTCAAGAGTTATGAGTAATGAAGACTTTATTTCAAGTGGTAGAGATAAATCAAGAGTTAGTGATGGTGGTCGTATAATGAATATATATGAAGGCGTCGAAGAACCAGAAGAAGAACACGATTCGCCTGAACAAGAAAACGAGCCAGAACAGGAGCATGAGCGAGAACAAGAGCAACATGAGCCGATGGAGATTGTTGCTATTGGAGATTGTCAAAACGATTTGGAAAATGCTGAGATAGCAGATGCTGTAAGAGAATGTCCGATTGTGAAACCATGGGAAGATGGTTTGGATTTTGTAGTAGGTCAAGAATTTGCTTGTAGAAGGACGGTGAAAGATTTAATTGAAAGAGCTTCTAATCTGAATTGTTATGGGGTTATTGTACAGAAGTCGGAACCGAGGTTATACGTCGTGAAATGTCGTGAAGCAAAAGGCGGTTGTAAGTGGCATTTACGAGTTGCAAAACTGAAAAATTCTGAATATTTCTCGGTAAGAACTTACACGAAGTTTCATACATGCTCTCGGGCTAGTTCAAGTACAAGCTCTTCTAGAAGGAAAGGCGGGACACCAGGATTGGTTGCATCTATTTTGAAAGAAGATTATGCAGGCCAATTCAAGACTCCAGCTCCTAAAGGCCTAATGGGAATAGTTCACTCAAGAGTTGGTGTTAATGTATCATATTCTACTGCATATAGAGGGAAAAGACTAGCTGTTTATGATGTGAGGGGTAGTCCGGAGGAGTGTTATAAGATGGTGTACTCTTATTTGTTTATGTTGGAGAAGATGAATCCTGGCACACGAACAAGAGTGAAATTGGATGAAGAAAAAAGGTTTCAATACTTATTCGTAGGTTTGGGAGCTGCAATTGAAGGGTTTCAAGCGATGAGGAAAGTGATCATTGTGGATGCAACTTTTCTTACAACCGTATATGTTGGGACGCTTATTTTTGCTGCGGCTCAGGATCCAAATCATCATCATTATCCTCTTGCATTTGCTGTAGTTGATGGTGAGAAAGATGCAAGTTGGACATGGTTTTTCAATGAGTTGAAAACCGTAATACCGGATAGTGATGAATTAGTTTTCGTTTCTGACAGAAATGCTAGTCTCATCAAGGCAATACGTAATGTGTACCCGAACTCTGAGCATGGGTATTGTATATACCATTTGTCCCAAAACGTGAGAACCAAAGTTTCCAATGTCAACAAGGAAACAGTTGCAACAAAATTCAGGGAAGTTGCTCAAATTTATGAAGTGGCTGAGTTTGAAAAAGAGTTTGCTGATTTTCTCAGAAGATATCCTAGTACAGCTACATATTTGCAGACTACTTGTGAAATTAAGAAATGGGCGAAGTGTTATTTTCCAGGTGCAAGGTACAACATAGACACCAGCAATGTTGTAGAATCTATGAATAGTGTACTCAAGGATGCAAGGAAGTACTCCTTATTACCATTGATTGATGTGATTCTTGCAAAAGTCAGCGAATGGTTTAACAAGCATAGGAAGACTTCTGTTGGTGGGTCAAGCTCGCAAAAACTGGTACCTCTGCTAGAGAAAATATTGCATGTAACATGTGCTGAGGCAAAGTTCTTAAACGTGACTGAGCTAAACAGCTTTTTACTTGAATATATTGTGATTGGACGCGATGGGAGGTCTTATTCCGTGGACTTGCTATCGAGAACTTGCAGTTGCAATTGTTTTAATATAGCAAGTATCCTTGTGTTCATGCAGCAGCTGCCAATATTTTTAACACGGGGAATGAAGATAGAACAAGGGATTTCAAAATGTATGAGTTGTGTTCAAAATATTATTGGATGGAACAATGGGCGTTAGCTTATTGTAAGACAATTCATCCCGTTCCACCTCAGTCTTCGTGGGATGTTCCAGCTGAGGTATGATCATTAATAGCCTTACCTCCTTATTATGAGAAGAAGAAAGAAAGGAAACAAGTAAAAAGGTTTCCATCGGTTGGAGAACGTCGACCAAAGTCGAAGAAGAAGGCTGGAGGAAGTCAAAGCGCAAGTCAAAGTGCAAGTCAAAGCACTACTCAAAGCGCTAGTGAGAGTGGTACGCAAGGTGCGCAAGGTCAGAGTGAAAGTCAAGGGTGGGAAAGATGGTTCTGGAGTGGTACTCAAGGTCAAAGTCTTAGTCAAGGGTGGGGTAGATGGTTTGATAGTGGTGGTCAAAGTGGTACTGCAGGTTAATTCATGTGTTGTGTGTTGGTTTTTTGTATTTGCTTCTTAGTTTTTGTATTTGGTTCTTAGTACTCAGACTATTTAATTTTAATTGTATTTCAGATCAGTACAACTAGGTATAACCCGTATGTCATTAAGTACAACTAAGCTCAAAATGAAATCAATAAATTCGTAAAATTGGATATGATATACTCTTTTCTGTGAGATTTGAAATGCAAAACATATTTAAAAGTTTCATATCATATACTCTTTACTTTATTAGTGACATTAAAAATTTATTGCATAATAGTTGGATGATTATCTTATTTGAGACATCATATACCTTATATGTTTATGATCACTTTACCTAATATGATGTTTGCAACTGAAAAATGTGTTTGAATTTATAAAATTGAATGAAAACACTTTACATGTACTTTAAAAACTTCCAATAATAAGGAAAACTAATTAACATTGTCCAATAAATTACGAATATATGGTATAACTAATAAAAACTAAAAACCCATAAAAATACAACTATGGGCAATAGAGTACAAATTGAAAACTGGGTACAACTCTTTAGAATTTTATTCGAAATTGGCGGCGCCACATGTGCAAGTACTATATTGGCGGCGCCATGTGTGGAATAATTATAAAAACGTGGGTTTATTCATTTTTATTTACTTTTCTATTATATTTATATTTGTTGTTATTTATCCCTTTTATTTATTTATTCTAGATATTTCTTCTGAAGCGAGGCGATCTCGAAATCTTTCTTCTGGAGCTGATTTTCGTTCATTATCTTCGATTTGGACCCACAACAACGAAAGGTAACACGTAAATCCCTAAAAATTGGTTCGACTTCTACCTAAATTGCTCTAGGGGTTCGCGGTCAATTAGGGTTTAAGTGTTTCAATTAGGGTTTAAGTGTTTCAATTGGGGATTCAGTATTTTAATTGAGTTTATTAGAGTTTAAGGGTTTCAATTAGGGTTTAAGTGTTTCAATTAGGGTTTTTAGTGTTTCAATTAGGGTTTTTGTTACCATCATTTGGTTCTCTCTATGTTTTGTTAGGTTACAATGGATAGACTATGTGAGAGGGACCCTTGGTACGATGAAATGAAGCGAAACAGGAAAGAAGAGGATATGCGTACATTAATAGCCGATGGTGACTTTGGCCTTCCTCCATCAACATGTCCATGTGGTGGTAAAATGATCGAAGAGATCTCAACTCAACCGGAAACCATAGGAAAGAAATACTTAACATGCGATGTGTTTAAGGTGAGAAGAGGACATTGATTTTAGATTAATGACATTAATGTATTCTATATGATGATAAATATATATATGTGTGAATTATATGTGTTTATGTGCAGAATGATGGCCTCCACCTTCGGAAATGTTGGGAACTTGCTATCGAAGAAGAGACGAGAAAGGTGAGAATTGATGTTGAAAAGAATTTTCGGGGGCTTTTCAACGTTCATGAGTTTGAAATCGACCAACTGCGTAAAGAGGTGAAAAACAATGTTGAAGAGATTGCAAACCTGAAAGAGTTGGTAGCTAGGCTTGCGGGTGAAGTCGAGTTTCTTTCCACTCCTTGAAAGACTCTTCTCTTTTAGCTTTGTTTTCTTAGCTTTGTTTCTCTTTTATTTAGAAAGACTCTTCTCTTTTGTAAGACTAATCTTTATCTTCTTCTCTTTTGTAAGACTAATCTTTTTCATGAAAGAATGATCTTTGTTTAGACTTATCAATTGTTTTTTAGACTTTATATTTGCTCTTAGTTATACCTAGTTGTGCCAGTTGTACATATACTTTAACCTTCAGTTATATCTAGTTGTGCCAGTTGTACATATAATTTAACATAACCATAATAAGTTAAAATCCTAAACATAACCATAATAAGTTAAAATCCTAAACATAACCATAATAAGTTAAAATCCTAAACATATCCATAATAAGTTAAAATCCTAAACATAACCATAACCAAAAGATTATTCATGTCTTCATCTTCTTTTTGGTCTCATTAATCCATGGAGAAGAGTCGTACTTTGAAGGCTTTACCATCCTCTTCCTCTTCTTACCATCATTATCGATCTCATCATCTGAATTTTCATCATTCTTTTCAATCTTCTTCTTCTTTTCAACCTTCTTCTTCTTTTCAACCTTCTCCTTCTTTTCAACCTTATCACCTTTCTTTCTCTTAGAACCCTTCTTTTTCTTATCCTTAATGGGAATAGTTTTCAACCTTTTACCATCCTTCGTCCTAACCTGAGAATATATTTGCAATGAAATTGAACGATACCCTCTTCTTCCACTCTTCTGAACTGATTGCGCTTGTACTTCTTCTTTCTCTTCCACAATTCTCTCTTCTTCTACTTTGTCTTCTTCTTCTTCTTTCTCTTCCCTAGGGCTGGGCATTCGGATTTCGGATCGGATTCGGTTCAGATTTTTTCGGATTCGGATAATTCGGGTAGAAGAGTTTATTATCCGTTCGGGTTTTACAACTATTCGGTTCGGATTCGGTTCGGATAGGTGTCGGGTTCGGATCGGTTTCGGATTATTTTTCAGGGAAAAAATAAATAAAAATTTGTTCAATTTTAATAAAAAATAGTTTAATTTTAATAAAAATTGGTTACATTTTACAAAAATTGTATAATTTTAACAAATATAACTTAAAATTTTCAGGATATCTAGGTTATTTCAAATATTTTTGTTATTTGGTAGTTTTTGGGTATAAAATTATGACTAAATATAACTAATTTTTGGATATTTAATTTTATTTCGGGTTTTCGGATATACCATTCGGTTTTCGGTTCGGATCGGATTCGGTTCGGATAATTCGGATAGAAGAATTCATTATCCGTTCGGATTTTAAGACTATTTAGTTCGGTTTCGGATTCGGATTTTTCGGATCGGTTTCGGATCGGTTTTCGGATATTCGGTTTTATGCCCACCCCTACTCTTCCCCAACTTTCTTTTCTCCAACTCTCTCTTCGGCTTCTTTCTCTTCTCCAACTCCCTCTTCTTCTTCTTCCTCCACTCGCGCTTCTTCTTCTTTCTCTTCTCCAGTTCCGTCTTCTTCTTCTTTCTCTTCTTCTTCCTCTTCCACTCTCTCTTCTTCTTCCTCCATTCTCTCTTCTTCTTCTATCTCTTCTCCAGTTCTGTCTTCTTCTTCTTTCTCTTCTTCTTCGTCTTCCTCCACTCTCTTTTTCCTTTTCTCCATCAGCCACTTCTTCTTCTTCCTCTTCCTCCACTCTATCTTTTTCCTTTTCTCCACCATCATGCACCTCTGTGGCATCTTGATCAGTTCTTCCTGAAATATCAAAATAACCATCACCAATCTCATTTTCATCATGCCATGCAGGATTCAATTTATTCCTCACAAACTTTTTGACTTCCTTAAACCCATCTTCAACAGTTTTCACTCTTTCATTCAAAACACCTAACTGCTCTTGGATAACTTTAAAACTGTCATCCATTTTTCTAAACCCTTCTTCTGTATATTTCCTTAGACTCTCTACAACCTCAATCAGAACATGAGATGCATCAGTTGACCTAGCTTCCCGAGGTACAACTGATGGAGCATCAACTGGTTCAGCCTCAATTGATGGAGCATCAACTGGTTCATCCTCCTCTTGCTCTTCTTCAACTGACTTACGTGCAGCAACATCCGACTTGAACATCATTTTAAACCATATCTTCTTCCTTTGAACGAGTAGACGATTGTGCCAACCATCAACAACTGCATCAATCTCATCTCTTCCATCATCTAAAGCATCCGCATCCACATCCATGACTCTAGACAAAAGAGCTTTCTCACCCGCAGATGGTACCAAGATACTATGAATATTCTGTGAATATAAACAAATTAAATTAAAATAAAAACAAACCAATGTTATGAGTAATTTAAGATAAGATAAGTGTTAACCTTTGTTGTTCCAAGCGCATCATTGATTTGACTTAGTGGAAACCCTTTCATTCCGCATGACTTAAACTTTGTTTTGTACATTCTAGGACATTCATCATCTACACGTCTAACGTCTTCTCTGAATTTCCTCATCAGATCAGGAATTGCCTCAAAGGCAAGAAGCTACACACAGAGTTACAATTTTAATATACAAATTTTATGGAATGAAATTATAAAATGATCTAAATAATGATCATTACCTCCATAGGCATGACGAAGCTAGGGAATCCCCATCCACTCTGCCCGACTCCTCCGAAATGGTCCATCATATGTTTAATTTCTTTTAGATTATCTTCAAATGACAATCTTCCCCACGGAAATGTTTTACACATTTCAAGATCAAAAACAGCTCTAAGAAAAAAAGGATGAACTGAAGCTGCATTTTTTCCTGCCTTGGACTTTCCTATTATAACGCTCGCCAAGAAGTATAGGACAGCCATCCTCAACCTATCTTTACAAGGCTTCATCTTTTCTAACTTTTTCTCCACTAACTTCAGTGTAATTTTTGCTCCTTTCCCAAAGTACTTATTAACAAACTCCATACTCGACTTCTGTTCATAGTCGGTTGGAAACTCATGGCAGTACAATCCGGAGATGAGTGCATGCTCTTTTAATGAGTACTGGATTGGAACCCCATTCACAACAAACCAACACTCATTTTTTTTCTCCGTAACAGCCGTGCGAAGTAGCAACATCCACATACCCATTGCCTTATGGTTTTTATCCTTTGGCATATGAAATAAGTGCTTGAACTGCGGGTGATCTACAAACCAGCTCTTCTCGGTATCTGACAGCCGTTTTAGATTTAGGATGGTTTCCACAGCCTTGTGTATATAGCACCTCGAGGATATCTTACACGACTTCTTATATTCTGTTGGTTGAAAGTACATCTCTAGAGGCTGCATTACATCTTGATCATCTTCCATATCCTGCAATCAAAGGCATCATTCAATAACAAGCTATATGCCACATTATTCATCTACACATAACAAGACATGAAAAACATGAAGTGTTGTTCCTAAATATATAATTCCAAGTTTTACTTTCCTATTTTTCTATTCATACCAAGTTTTACCTTTTTCTTCCTTACAGTTATACCAAATATAACCATGTTATACACAGTTACCTCATTCTCTTCTTCTTCCTCTTCACGGTTCCTAACTTCTTCATCTGTGTTGGATCTCTGTACTTAATTTTCTAGGTTTTGTTGTGGGTGTTCTTCTTCTTCTTCTCCGGTATTCTCTTCGTTTCCTTCTTCTCTGCTATTCTCTTCTTCTTCTGATTCTTCTTCTCCGGTATTCTCTTCGTCTCCTTCTTCTCGGCTATTTTGCTCTTCTTCTTCTCCGATATTATCTCTTTCTTCTTCATCTCTGATATTCTCTCCTTCTTCTTCTCCGATATTCTCTCTTTCTTCTTCATCTCCGATATTCTCTCCTTCTTTTTCTCCGGCATTCTCTTCTTCTCTGTTGTTCTCTTCTTCTTCTTCTTCTCCGGTATTCGCTTCTTCTATGTTGTTCTCTTCTTCTTCTCTTCCAATCCGTTTCTCTGCAACTACTACGACTTCTTCATTCATAGCATCCACTTCTCCGGTGCTTTGGCGAGAAAGACATTTCTTCATATTCCTCGTTTTAACCATCTCCGTTTATCGAATTCGTGTTAGTTGAACACGAATTGATTCAATTTCAATCGAAATCAATCGAGAGCCATTGAGAAATGAAATGAAAAATGAGAGGAGAGCTCGCTCGGTCGAGAGAAATCGAAATTGAAATTTTTTTTTAAGTGACGAGATCGATCGAATTGGGGGAATAGGGTTTCGAATCGGGTTTGACCCAATGACCCGTTTCAGATCGGATATGCGGCTGGGTGGATCTGTAATTCTTTTGAAAACCAAGGGTCTCCAGCGTAATTCAACTATTTTTCCTATTTAATAAAAAAAAAAAATAGAGTTATTATAGCAGAGGTAGTTGAGGTTAGATTGATGCAAATAAGGGTAAATGAGAGTTTATCTCAAATATGTAGGCCGAAGAATTTGAACATGTGAATGGATTCAATGAATTACACAAATAGGATATGGCAAGAGTTCCTTTACCACAACATCCTTTATCAGCTACTTCAAAACCTGAAATGAATTAAGATCAGTTAAATATATATTATTATCCTTGGAATAGATAATACACAAAAAAATATATATATAAATAGATTTCTAGAAAAACTCACCATATTTTGTAGGTTTTTGGATCATGTCAAAAAGAGTATCATAAACATCAATATAGAGGATAATACCATCTAACTCTTTATCTAAAGAATCCAAAGCTGGAGAAAGTCTTGCATTGAATTGTTTTGCCATATTATTTAAAGGTTTAACACATCCTCTAGTGAATAAACCTCCAAAAACCGTTCTTTGAAGTGGAACACAACCAACAGGCACTGCACTAAACACACCAATTTTTCGAGCTCCAAGCTTATGTAATTCCTAAATATTATATATAACGTAAATTAATTGATTTTTGGATATAGTAATACTATTGATATATAAAACTCCAAAAAAAAATACTTACTTTCACGAATTTGACAGCATAGTCAGCCAAAAAATTGGCATACGAGGTACGATCATATCTAAGTGATCGAGCCAAATAAGTTTGAGCAAGGTCATTGCTACTAGATACCACAAGAAAGAAACTATTTTCCAAGATAAATTTGGCTCTTTCTTCTCCAAAATGTTGCTTAATCTTTGATATATATTCTTTGAAATATATGAGTTGATCCCACACCGATATCACTGACTACATAAAAAGAAAGCAATAGAATGAACAAATTTTAATTACAGTTATTTTCCATACCAAAAAAAAAAAAAAAATTAGTTTAGTTTTCACAACTTGATTATATACTATATTTGGGATTTACACCAAATTAATCAATATAACCACAATTTATTTAAACACAGCAATAACACGCCAGAATATAACATGATACCTTATATTATTGCTGATGTATAAAATAAGATAGTTGAATTCGTCATATACTAGGATTTATCATAAACTATGCGGCAAATTGAACTTTCTCTAGAATAAAAATAACAATAAGAATATATATTCGGATTTGAATTGGTATATGTAACTCCATAGTGTGTGCTAGTGGCATGATTATACCAATGTCCAATTCAAATCCAATAAGGCATGGTTTTGTGCTATTAAAAACAATGATTCAACTATGTAAGTCATTACGAAAACCAATTAATGCTTCAAATATGTATAGTATTAAAACTAATGTTTCAAATATTTTCAATAACAATAGATTTTAGAAAGAAAAAAATCATAATTGAATAACATATGATTTGTCATTTTAACATTATATATTAAATATTAATTTTAATTTGAATACACCCCCTGATTTTAGTTGATATCCTGAAAGCTAAAAGATGTATTGTAATTATATTTATATATCTTTCGTGCATGAATTTGGTTAGTGGAATCATCAGCCTTGTCTTTAGGTTGATTGAGGTATACCACTTGAAAAACAACACAAGCCACTCAGAGTACTAGGGGAGGGTGATGGCTTCAGAGAAGACTCTATCGAAGCTCAAGTCGAAAAAGGCGTGGAAATAAATATATTAATGGTTTATCAAACTCATACGGTCATAGGTGAGTGCTCTTAGACTTGGTGTAATTTGTGTGTTCATTATTTTTTATGTGCATTCTCCAAATCAGCTTTATGTGGTTCTTAAACTTATATTTATAAGAGACTATTTTTATTAGGTTTGGATACCAAATACTCGTGAGATATACATTATAGTGCTATGCCCATCCACACTATCAATCTCCTATATTAGGCATGTTTAGCCCTAATTTTGGAAATTAAAGTTTATAGTTTATTGAGTAAAAATTGCATAATACATTAGAAATTTGAGTATCTGCGCATATAAAAGAATGAGATGGAGAAATACGTTATGAAATACAAAAACGTAGCTATGCTTTAGTTAGGTATTTAACATTATATGACTTTGCTCAAATATTTGTCTAGTAATTTGTCGACGATAACTTGATAAGCTCTTTCAGTCGGATGATAGCTATCCCAAAAAATATATGCTGAAGAATTTGAACACGTGAATGGATTCAGTGAGTTACACAAGTAGGATATCGCAAGTGATCCTCTACCACAACATCCTCTATCAGCTACCTCAAAACCTGAAACATAATTAGAAATTTTTTATATTGTTTCGCTCAGATTAGATAATACAATTGCAAATAAAAAAATATTTGTTAGTTGAACTTACCGTATTTTTTAGGGTGTTGGATCATGTCAAAAAGAGTATCATAAACATCAATGTAAAGGATCACACCATCCAACTCTTTATCTAAAGAATCTAGTGCTGGAGAAAGTCTTGAATTGAATTGTTTTGCCATGTTGTTTAAAGGTTTAACACATCCTCTTGTTAGTATACCTCCAAACACTGATCTTTGAAGTGGAACACAACCAACAGGTACTGCACTAAACACTCCAATTTTTCGAGCTCCAAGCTTATGTAATTCCTAAATATTGTATAACAAATATATTAGACCTTAGATATAATAGTAGCATTGATTAGTTTATATGTAAGTACAAAATAAAGTACTTACTCTCACGAATTTGACAGCAGAGTCAGCCAAAAAATTGGCATACGAGGTCCGATCATATCTAAGTGATCGAGCTAAATAAGTGTGAGCAAGGTCATTGCTACTAGACACCACGAGATAGAAACTATTCTCCAAGATAAATTTGGCTCTTTCTTCACCAAAATTCTTTTTGAGCTTTGATATATATTCTTTGAAATAAGTGAGTTGATCCCACACCGATATCACCGACTACAAAAAAATATAAATGTAAATAAGAAAAATTAAATTAACTATAATGATGAAAAAAAAAACATTAGGTATAAATGGTACCATAATCTTTGCTGTTAAAGGATCATAACCAGTTCCTCCAGATGCAAATGATACACCTTTAAGAAGATCTTGAGGCTTCAAGTTTCGGTTCATATATGCTGGTAATGACTTAGCCAATCCCAACTTTTCCGCTGAAATATATTAAAACATACTTATCACAATATATATATATATATATATAGCTAGAACTTATAATTTTTTTTTTTTTAAAAGTTAAACTGATTCATATAATTTACCAATGAGATCAGAAGGATTTCTTCCATCAGAGAATCTTCCAGTGGGGAAACCTCCAGGAAAGTCTTTGCCATAAGGAGGAAAATTACATTTTAGAAGAGTTGGAAGATTATTGTTATTACCAGTATCCATTATTGAATCTCCAAATACTATTAGTGCTGGGATTGTTACGTTCTTTCCTTGTGTCGCTGCATTTGCGTGGATGACTATTAAAATCAAAGCCATGCATAAGGTTTGGAGCTTCATTGTTTTGGTATGCTTAGTGTTTTTTGGCTGAGATTTGCTTTGTGTTTTACAAATTAAATGTATGCATGCATATATATACATGGTTTAAGTTTGTTAGATTTCTAAAAATATCTCTTAACAAGTTAGGTTCTATTCTATGCTATGTCCAGTTATTTATTACTTTGATATTAGTTTGAACAACGATAAAATATAATTGTTCTTTCTTATCTATGTCTGGAATTTATAACACCAAATTCAGTAATGTAACAACCGTTTGTTACAATACTCAATATTAAGCCAAACTTGAATATGAATGTGATATTAATTTTATTGCTGCCAAAAAAAAAAAAGAGAAAAATTGTTTATCTACAGTTCTACACTATAGAAGAAAATTTACATATTATGATTAACAAAATCGTCGAGTACTTGTTTAATTTATTTTATTATTTTTATAAATATTTAAAAAAAAATTAAGTCCAGCAAATGCATCATCCACGTGTGTTTCTGATGCTCATTTTAATTTTATTTTTGTATCTTACGTAATAATTTAGAAGAAAAAACTCTATTGGGTACGCAAAGCAGTATGGGTTTATAATGGCTGACAAAACATTGAGCACATTTATAAATAAATGTTCGGTATTCTGATACGGTTTGAATCGTTGATACAAAGAAAAATTGATTTGTTTATTAAGTTCGGTTTCCATGCAAATTTGATATTATGAATATGAAATTTTAGTTGACAAATAATGTTAAAACACTATATATTTATTCAGTTTACATCCTTTTGAGGTTATGTTTTATTTTATTTTTTGTTTGAAATCATTTCTATATATATGCTAAACCTCTTAAAAGTTTATGAAATTTAGTATCTGGAATTTTATTAGTTTTATAAAAAAAAATTATGTATATTAGACATATACATTCATTCAATGTCTAGCGAGCCCTTTATCATATTTTAAAGCACTATTTTAGTTTTTTTTTTATAGAAAATATCATATTATTTATATATAATTTTACATTTACAGATGTATCACTTTGTTTAAAAATTTGGTAATCTCGCAAATGAAACTAAAAAGTTTGTTATTACTAGCTAGATGATCTCTCGTGTTATGTGAAGAATTAAAATTTATGATTAGATCCACTTCTCAGTTTTGTTACTTAGATTTTAAATTTGAGAATAATTGAAAAAAAAAAACATTTCGTTTTATTAGATTAATAATTCAAATTTTCAGAAAGAGTACTAATTTCTTTTTATTGTGTTAATACTTGAAAAGATTATAACCAATATTTTTAGGTACAAAGATCAAAGATAAAAGAAAATCTTTGGCTAATATAATTTCAAAATAGAGATTAATAAAATAAAAGGTATTTAAATTAATTTAAAAGGCAAATTATATCTTTTAAACTCAATACTTCTTCCGTCTCAAATTAGTTGTCGTTTTATGAGTAAAATTTCGTTTCAAATTAGTTGCCGTTTTAAGTTTTCAATGCTGATGTTTAGTAGAATTTCTAAATATGTTCCTATTATTTTAATATTTTAACTAATCAAATCAAATCAAATGTAAATTAATTAAAGATGAAACAAAAAAATCAGTTGTTTTCTTAATGTACGTGAAACAATTTATAACGACAACTAATATAAAATAGAAACAACCTAGAACACAATTAATATAAAACGGAGGAAATTTCTCAACATTTAACCATAATGGTATATCATGTAATTACTATTTATTTAAATTTTTATTCTAAAAAAAATATCTTTTTTTTTTAATACTAATATATAGTAGATATTCAACTTCAGCACAAAATGGTTTTACCAGAACCGGAAAGATTCCATAATATCAAGCCAACAGAAACCGAAAGATTCGTCGTCTTCTTCTTCAACTTGTATTTTGTTTCTCTCTTGCCTCTCGACTTCCTCACACTTCTTGGTTCTACACTCATGTCTCTATCCAAATTTATCTGCTAATCAAAAAAAAAAAAAAAAAATCTTCACAATCCCTAATTTTCAATTTACATCTCCAATTTGCATGTCACTACAATCCCCAGATCTCTCTCTATTGTTTCAATTTGCTGTAGTTTCTGATGGACCTTGTTCGATTGAGAGAATTAGGTTCTCAGAGAAGAAGGAAATGGCTGATTCTATTGTCTATCTTCGGTGTTTCTGGTTACGGAGTTTACAGAATTTACAATTCTCAATACATAGCGACGAAGACGAAGCGTCTTATGAAACTCTTCGGAGGCATTGTTTCATTCGCAGAACTTGTAATCGATTCAACGGAGACGATAAGTATTGTTTCTAAAGATTTGAAAGAGTTTATTGGTTCCGATTCCGATGAAATCCCTAATAGCTTGAAACAGTTAGCGAAGATCACTAAATCGAAAGAGTTCACTGATTCTTTAGCTAGGGTTTCTGAATCCGTAGCGATTGGGATTTTCCGAGGGTGTAATTTGGATCAGGAATCGAAAAACGTCGAAAAAGATTCGAATTTGAGTGTAGTTGATAGAGTTTTCTCAAAGGAAGGAACAGGATTTGTTTCTGTTGTTGTTGGTAGCTTTGCTAAGAATCTTGTTCTTGGATTTTACGCTAATGAGATTGATGATGATGATGATTCAGGAACAAGAACGAAACCTAGATTGATGAGTTTGCTTAGTGATGATAAGTGTAGAGAGCTTTTAGCTGATTGTATTAAGAGTTTCACTAGCTCAGCTGTATCAGTGTATATCGAGAAGACGGTTGGTGTTAATACTTATGATCAGATATTCTCTGGATTGACGAATCCGAAACATCGAGATAGTGCTCGGGATGTTCTTGTCTCGGTTTGTAATGGAGCTCTTGAGACTTTCATGAGAACATCTCATGAAGTCTACACATCTTCGAAGTCTGAAGAAACCGAGTTGAGGAAGTCGTGGAATAATCGAGAAGAGTCGGGAAACGGATGGGTAGAGGCGATTTCGACTACATTAGCAGTGCCGAGTAATAGGAAGTTTATGTTTGATGTTACGGGAAGAGTGACGCTCGAGACAATGAGATCGATTCTTGAATTTGTGATCTTGAAGACATCACAAAGCTTTAAGAGGAGTTTTGATGTGGTTCATGAAGAAGTTACTGAGCGAGGACGTCAAGTAGTTGGATATGTAGGTGCCAAATCTTCAATGCTAATCACTTTTTGCCTTGCGGTTTACCTTCACATCTTTAACCGATGTGTTCGAGGTTCTTCGGTGTGCTTAAACCAGCGTTTCTAAATCATTGGGTCGATCTTTTTAGCTCGTTAGAGTTTTGTTAGGGACATGAGATTTTCAGCTTCCGTAGTCTATATTGGTTTATGTAGTTTGGAGCTGAATAATGTAGAGTTTTAGCTTTGTAATGTGTCCACAAATTGATTCTTTTCGATACAGAAGATTCATGAGATCATCTCTGCATCTATGACTGCTTAAGGTTGTAAATGGTAAGTGTTGAATCCGCCTTTCATACCCTAGCTCAATTTTATCACTATTGAATCTTCGGAAAAGAGAACAATCCGAGCTCAATCACCGCACGTGCGAATCTGAGTTTTATTTTTTACTTTGTGCTTCTTTTTTTTAACACAAAAACTGTATTGAAAAATGGTCATATTTCAAGATGAACTATCGAACTGCGTTTTTATAAAAAAAAAAACTAAAGTATTGTGCTAAATTCTACTTAAACTAACTATAAATTTTAAAACCATACTTGAACTTCAATTTTTAGCTAAAATCAATATTGATCTAAAGAGAGTTAGCCAATGTAAATTTTGTGTCATAGTCGCATCATATGAATAAAGGAGAAGAAGACGAAACAAATCGTTTTGTATAAAAAAATTAGTCCAAAATAACCTATATTTCCAAATTTCCCAAGAAAAATATATCTAAAATATTTTTTTAAGTAAAAATATACTACTATATTTGAGAAAAAAAGAGTAAATAAAAAATACTAAAATTTTCTTCCACCGAAGCAAAAATATTGAGGTTCCCTCGGCTCCGATTGACGCAACAGGCCAAGAGTTTGCCAACGCTTAAGCAAATCAGATCGACGATTTATGTTTCCCTTTTTTCTTTCTTCTCTTTCTCTCTCTCTGTCGCATCGAATTCAGCAAAATTTAGAAACGAACCAGTGAAAGAGAGACATCACAAAACCCCTATTCGATCACGAGATCGTTCGCCAACGTTTCTCGTATCGAAAACAACGAAGGATTTAGCAGAATCGGAGTGTTGAAAAATGCTCAACGATGGAGAAGACACTCCTTCTAGGTTAACAAATCCGGATCATACAATTTCAGAGTCTGTAATACTTGATCGTTGCTTAGTTTCAGTAGTTTCCGTGTGAATTATTGTACTCGCAGAGTTTATTTTCTAGTAATATTACTCAAAATTGAACTGAGATAGTTCTCCGTTTTATGGATTTTGTTGAAATTGCGGAGTAGTTCACCATTTATGTAATTTCTATATGTGATTTAGTGTTCGGATGAAGGAACTGGGAAAGTTTTAAGTTGAATCTGATGTTGTATGATTCATGTTTCTCTCTCAGGCATGAGATTTTGAGTATGGTGAAAAAACACTCAAAGTCGTTAGGGAATACGTCTCTTGATGAGCAAGATGCGTCAGATGTAGAAATGGATTCGAATTTCTGGCATGGTGTGTTTGATGTCTACTTCATTCGTTGTATGGAGTCGAGAAGGCGGCAAGACGATGATCTCTTATTTTTTGTAAAGAAATTGGTATATGTTGTTTTTGCACCTTTTTCTCTGAACTGGAAACTTGAGCATTTTGTATTACTTTGCTTGTTAAAAATGTTGCTGAGTGTTTTGTTACTTTTGGCCAGAGCTGTAAGTCATATGGTCTGACTGAAAATGAGGATGCACCAGCTCCTTACTTCGTGCGCAGGTGGGCACCTAAGGTAAAAACTATAGGAAATATCTGGTTTAGGTCTTATCACATGAGGTTTAGTTTTTTCAACAGGAACATTTAATAGTAACAGAAATTTTGATTTACTTCTGGAACATCTTTTTTCTTCTTCTCTATTCGGGTGAGGGAGCCTACGTTAAGCTACAGTACTACCTGCTTTTTGTTTAGGGGATTGTTCTTTGCTGGCCTTACATGCCAAAGCTATTCATGGTCTGCCATATCTTGTTTATTTGGGAATTAGACTCCTTGACACTTCAAAGTATTTATTTACTTGTTTTGTTGCACTTTGTATGTATTGTCTATAAACACATGGTAATGGATTTCTTCCCCCTGTTGAAGCAGTTGGATGAGCTGCTTGGTGAAAGTCTAGCTGAAGTTGATTGGAGGAAATCATTTTATTTGAACATGATTGCCCATACATCGTTCACTGTTACTGTTGCGATCTGCAGGTAAGCACGTGAATTTCAGATTGTGATTAGCAGCATGTATTCATTTTATGTCGGTCTAATTTACCGTTAACTAAAATTCTTGTTTATTACTGTTTTGATAGTATTACTATCCTCTGTTCCTTTTTGTTGGTTCCAAACTTTTGTTATTGCATCAAGCGTTACTTCAGTCTAGCTGTTTGCTATGTGGGAATCTTAGTTACCCTCTTCATTAGGCCTTGTCATTATATGACCTGGTTCTTCTGTGGTCCATATTTTACTTATCATATTGCTTCTCATCTTTCCATTTTACTGCATCATGGTAACATTGAACTGCTCGTGTTTTTAGTAATGAGGCCCTTAAGACGTACCAAGGAAGTAAAGACACAAAACTCTCTCCTATTTACAAGGTTAGAGATCCTTTCAGTGTTGGGTTTTCTTGACTGGTTAGGTCTTCGTTAATCTTTTCATGTGAAAAAGCAACTGAAGCCAAAAATTAGTTATATACTCTGTTCTTTAAAAATAAGTCAGTCCAGCTATCTTTTTTATCATGAGCCTATCAAGAGAAGAAGAGTAAGGAAACAGAATATGAATCCAGGTTCCTTTTGTTTAAAAAGAGGACATTCTGCAGGAGTGTTGGACCAAACATAAATTTGATATTATTTCTTTCTGAACCTCAAGTTGGTTTCATACTCTGTAAGCCAATAATAATAATAATCATATTCTTTGATCTGACATTCATACCGTGCAGGTTGTAAAAACTGTATATGCATCACCTAGTCGCGTTAATTTTCATCTGGACTCAAAGAAGGCAAGTATAGTTGCTTTTCTCGTAACAATGTTGTCCATTTGGAATTTGCGTCTTATGTTTCCGTTGTTGTGTACCTAGGAAGTGGAGACAACACCTGCCTACCCAGATATTTGTTTTGCCGTAGATGATTTTGACTCAACCTTTGATGCTGTGGTAACATATTTTCTTCTTCCTTTCTTTGTATTGCCCTTCCAACTATTATATTTTGTAGTTTTTTTGTTTAAAGAAACCGTAGACATGACTAGATTCTAAGGAAGTGCGACGTTTTGTTTGTAATTAAATCAGCTCTAGAAGAATATTTTTTAGTTGTAGAAATCTGCATGAACTGTCATTTGCACGGGGGGAAGCTATATGCATTATTAGTTTCCTTATCACTGGTTAGTGAAATCTTTTGTAGGCTATATTAGTTGGCTTTTGGAGCAGGATCCAGATATCAATATTTCAACTGCATTGATGCTTTTAACATCTTCTCCTTAAATTATCTTCTTCAGAGGATTTGTCAGTCTTCTTCTTTAGTTTTTCTAAGGCACATAGGAATTTGGCTTTGTGGTTCCTGTAAATAACTTAAGGCGTATGGTTAGGTTCATGCATGATGGAAATTTTTATATTGCCCTTTGTCCCAACCTTGTTCATTGGCTTTCCCATTGATGTTTGCAGGTTCTGACAGAAAAAGATCATTGCTATTGTGTACTTCTTAATTCTCATGATGGGGCAGCCTTTCCAAGTGCAAAAATTGATAAAGATTCCAGTGATTCTAAAACAAATGCTGACCCCCGAAGTGTTAAAGATCCTAAGGTTTAGTGGTTTCCTATCTATGTTTCTCTATTTCAGCAGTTCTTTCCATCATCTTCCAATTTTTCTTTGCTACCCTCTCTGAGTTTCGAAGAGATTCCTTAATATGTGGGCTTCTTTAGCAACTGGTGTATATACGAGACCTTTTCGTGAACATAGCTCTTGCTTTCCTTCAAGATGACCTCTGTTTCGAGTTCTCTAGTAGATCCCTATGGTGCTCATTATATTATGACACCCTGTTGCATCAAGGGATCTGAGTACAATGAGTCTTAATGTTAAAGCATACTTGTCAAGCTTCTTGGTCTGTGTCTGTGAACACCATTGAATGAAATTCTCAGTCCATATTAGGTTATTTAAGGTTCTAAATTATCTGTTGAAGGTCTAGGTGCTGCTTACGACAAGGTTATTGGTATATTTAATGTGTGAAAAAAAATCTTTTAAAAACCATTGATGTTCCGCTGGTGCTTGCAAGTGTTGATGCTTAAACGGGTTAACCGAGTATGATTTGTGATTTATGGAAA
Organism: Barbarea vulgaris; assembly: GCA_963667165.1. Lineage (NCBI taxonomy): Eukaryota > Viridiplantae > Streptophyta > Magnoliopsida > Brassicales > Brassicaceae > Barbarea > Barbarea vulgaris. The sequence goes on from OY763887.1 coordinate 45,274,602, forward strand.
AGATTATCTAGATTCGAGCACATATGGACACATTACATGGTTGTGACTTGCTAATGAGAAAAGAAAAGTGACATGCTGGTGCGTTTGGTTGCAGGTTACTCTGTTTTCTGGGTTTGTAAGCTATCAAATGGTTCGAGAAGCCTATGAAGGTGACTTTATGGTTTCTTTTTTTATGGTTTATGCATTTATAGAATCTAATTCTATTCTCTAGCAAATTTTGTAGTCATGGTCCCAGTGCTTTTGTAGTCATCTTTATCTTTTATCATAGGCGGGAGAAATCGGTTTGGAAGCCTTCTATCACTGGGTCATAACACAGGAAAAGCAGACAGACTTTATATGAAAGGTCCAGGAGGACGTGGAGAAGTTGAAGTAGCTGTTTCTGGCGTTGTAGGTACTATTCGTTTCTTTTTCTTGAATAGCTACACATAATCTGAGCATACATTATCCCTTTAGTTTTCGTACTTTCTCGAGTTTAATAGCGCAGTTAGTAATATTGCATGGAAGATAGAAACTAAAAACAATTTTAATTGCCCTAGCCAACAACAACTGCCTTGGGTCGGATTGTCTTAAGGGAGTAGACGTAACAACGTAACCATATATTGAAAACGTAGTATGGTTTTAAGGGATGATTGTATAGAATTGCTTTTCTCAGATCAGAGCCAAGTAGTTTTAGGTCCTGTTTCACCAATGTCTTCGAAGAAGAGCATCGATCTCGGCTCCATTTTCCGTAAAGCAGCATCTGTTGCATCTGTCGCAGCTAAACATGCAATAGCAGCTGCTACAGCCTCATATGATGAAGACGAGATGTTCCCTCTTAAATGCTGCTTAATGTCCATCTCATTGCCGTGGGACACTATTGCTCACGATCTCTTATTCAAGGTAGCCACACCGATCATTAACCAACGAAAACTAGTAGATCTTTCCGAGATGATCTCTTTCACTGATCGATTTCACTTAATGTATTGATTCAGGGCTCTCCACCAGTAAACATGGAGTAGAATACTCTGGAGTGAAGTGTAGTTCAGACTTTGCACCTCAAATAGAAAAATCGCAGGACAAAGAAGTTGTGTGTGTTCTCCAAATCAGTGTCATTTGATTGAATATTTTCTTTTGTAATCTTTATTACTTGACTCCAACAATAAATAAAAGTGAAGCTATGAATTTGCAATCATCAAGTTTATAGTTTACCTACTTTACTTGTTCTAGTCTAGATGTAGACTCGACTCGACGACAAAGATCATTTTAAAAAAAATTGTGTAGACTCGGTCTTTTTTTTATAACCCTTTTGGGTATGTCTCGTTCCATTGTTAAATCACCGAGTTGAGATCTACCAATTTCTAGTTTCTGCAATACAACGGGCTTTGCAATGAACTTATGGTTATGCACTTGGGACTTATAACTGACCGAGCAAACACAATTCGTGTTTTTTTTTTTTTTTTGACGTCACAAGATCATCTCATCATTTCCAAAACGCGTTACCATTTCTAAATTTTACGAATCATATCACTTACAAAAACATATCGTTTTCACGTTCAAATCGGACTTTACACCCAGAAGCGTGCCTAATGAAGAAAAAATAAGACATTTTTCTTCGGCCCCATAATATTCAGCAAATTTTAGGATCCAAAATTTTTGTTTTTATGTTTATTTTGTATATTGCTAAAATATGTATTTAATGCTTTTTTAATTTAAAATCTATTTTTTATATTGAAAATAATGTCATTTTTGTAGTAAATGTTTTTAAAATTTTTGTATTTTTATATATTAAACAAATATTGTTAATTAAGAAACTAGATTATAAAAATAGTATAAAGTTATATTTTTATAACTTAAGAAAATAGTATAAAATTTAGTTGTACAGATTAAAAAGTAGTGGTAATATCTATAGTTTACTATTAATAATGTTAAATTTTACTTACAATACATATTTTATCATCAAAATGTATGAAAAAAATTATTTTACCTCAAACCTCTATAATCCTAAGCACGGCTCTGTTGACACTTTAATCAGACTATTACTTGGGACCGTAGGACATATGGTTAGGGAGTTACGAGTCTTATAATTTATACATGTGAAATGAAACAGCTTTTATTTTTTTGTCGCCAATGAAATAAAACAGCTTTTTTGCCTTGGATTTTTGGACTTTACTTGAGAATGTGGAATTGTAAAGATAGAAAATATAAATAAGGGTAGACAAATAGGGATGAAGCACATGAATCCAACTCCTTGGGTAGACAAAACTCTGTTTGAGGTTAAACTATAATGTTTCTATTTTTATAATATAACAAAAAAGAATTGTGTGAAAATAGATTGGTTGTTAGACATCTACTGAATATTATTAGATGACAAAACGCGTTGTCTGAGATTATAAACTAATGTTTTTATTTTTATAAGCAAAAGAATTAGGTTAATTAATATTTAAAGTCGGTTATAGAAGTTGTGAAAATGTGAATGCATGTTTGAGTCCACTAACAAAAGCTATTAAAAGTCATAAACAGTGGATTTTGGATTTTATTGAAACGTGATTACAATAGTCAAATATAAGAATAGTATGTTCTTTAACATCCTTTAAACTGGAAATAATTGAAGGCGAAAAACAACGTTAACATTGTTGCTCAATACTATATAATTTTTGGACAAAAAAAAAAAAAAACCCTTAAGTGGATAGCCAAGATTGGTTATTACACCCCAAAGGGCGAAAATATTCCAAAACTCTAGTAAGGTCCCAAACGGCATTACCATCCATATAGTTTATATTCTTTTAATGTTGAATTAATATCTAAATTGCACGGAAGCTTCGTCGGAGATTTGATTTCTGTTTCGGAATCGAAATTAAAATCGGAAACTCTCAGAAATTTACGATCGCTTCTAAAAAACTTATTTTAAAAATACGTTGGAAGTTTGCGCTTCTTTTTTGGAAGCTTACGCTTCCGTTTTAAAAACATTGGGTTGTGAATCAATATAAATGGTAACATTTCTATTTCATATGTCTCTCATTATAAAACAAAGTAAAACTGAAAACTAATTTAGTACTTTAACATTTGTGCATATTAATTTCATATTTTATATATATGTATATATATATATAATATATGGTGATTATAACATATAATTTGAAACAAAAATATTTAGAGTTAAAAAAATTGAGAACGTAGATGGTGATTTATATTAAGGGTTTGAATCATATTATTTTGAATTATTCATGTTGAGTTATAAAAAATATATTGATTTTGTGTTTTTAACATTTTGTTTAATATAATATAATATATAGTTATGTGTATATATATATATATATATATATATGTGTGTGCGTAGATGTATATACGTTTCCACTTTCTAATTTTTTTTTAAAAGTTGTTTCTACGCTTTAGCTTCCACATATCCGCTTACGATTTCATGCAACATAGTAAATTATATATGTATTTATGTCATGTGTGAGGAATAATTAACTTTACAAAAGAAAACTTGGTTTGACAAAAAAAAAGAAAAAACTTAGTATAATATTACTTTCAAGTATAGTTACTTACTATAGAAAAAATCTTATCTTATTATATAAAAAGCCTTTTAAAAATGATCTTTATATATTCTTTCAAAACTCACGACATGAATGGATAAATATAACAAATTCAAGAAAATAAACTAACAAACAAAAAAATCTTATGTGTTGTTTGTTGATTTAATAGTACTACAATTTACGGACATAAAATTACCATCTTAATCATCTCAACCAAAATAATTTACCCTTTTATGTTTTGAAAGGATTTCTTAAATCAAAATAAATTGATGCATACACTATAAAGAGAATGCAGCTATAGTTTCACTTGTTTTGTTTACTTTATCTCTTACTAAAAAGATAAGAAAATCCAAACGCATAAAAAACTAAGACGTAATATGCTTTTTGCTAGATTCTTCGCCATTAAGCTAAACTCTCTTCTTCTTCTTCTTCGTCTTCGTCAAGAACCACATACCATTTTCTCCACCTTAAGTATTAACTTAAAATGTTTATCAAACTTTATGAATACAAACTCTAAATCTTTGGTTTCGCGTATTCATCTTTAATTAATTGTGACAATTGTGACAAGAAACAAAACATCAAAGATTAATAATAGCTACCAAGTGAATGGTGTCAGTCTTGAAACTTGAGAATAGTATTCAAGGTCACTAGTTCTAGTTCAACTTCATTGGAGAAGAGTGATTTACGCTTTATAAGTGATATTATTAACGGCTAGTCCTAGATACTAGAAGAAATTATGTGTCAAATACCTATAATTCCTACAGTTTTTAAAAAAAATAAAAAATAATTTACCATTAATGGAACTCAAAATGAAGTAACACTAAAATGAGTTTGAGTTTTTCCCTCAGCAAAAATATTTTAAGCATGTTCTTATTTACTACTTATTATTTATTTTTAAAATATCCATTTTATTTTCTAATAGTCCTACTTTCAAAAGAAAAACATTAAAAAATAAGAAAAAATATTTCTCCAATGGTACATTATTTGGAGGGACAATATGAGTAATATGAATGTTGTTCCCTCAATAAGATATACCACTATTCATAATCTCAAATAAGATCATTAGAGATCATCTAAGAGATCAAAGGATAAAGGTTAAATTAAATAATGGAATTATATTAATTGGTCATTGTACTTGAGTATTTTGACATTTAATACATTATCACATTGCAAGGTAAATTTTAGGGATAGTGAAAAAGCAATCCTAAGATATAAAAGGACAAAAGTTAAATAAAGCAATATCCAACCAATTTAAAAAGTTTATAAAGGATAGAAAAAAAAAAGCAAAACAATTATAATAAAATTGTAATTATGATATCCAGAGCGCTAATGGACAAAATTTTCAATTAATCTCTTAGATTCACTACTCTGATTAAGACATTTTTAAACTTGGCACTTTTTTAGTGGACAAAACATCCTCTATATGGGTCCCACGTGTCCTGTTTCATTTCACTCTATAAATAAGCATCCTTGTTCAATTGACTCTTCTCCCTCCCTCTCTCGTTTTCATTCTCTGGCTTATAATAGATATACATAAACCGGTTTAATACTTAACCGGGATTTCTCTTCCACTAAAACAGCAATGTTTTCAACCAATTTAGACCCGGTTCATATATGCTTCGATGATGCTACGATAACCGGAGATGAAATCACAGAAATATTGGCATTTCTTCAATCAGGCGAGTCGTCGGACCATCCGAACGGTGCTAACGAGTTGGTAGGACCGGTTGATGAGAAGAAGAGAAGACGGACGTTATCAAACCGGGAATCAGCAAAGAGATCGAGGTTGAGAAAGAAGAAACGTTTTGAAGAGTTAACCGAAGAGGTGAACCGGTTGAACCTTAGGAATATGGAGCTAAAGAAACAGCTGGCTAATGTGGTTAGTTGTGGTAATGTCATATCAAATGAGAATAACCGGTTGAAAACCGAATCGGTTTACCTTGAAATCAGGCTTCTTGAGTTGTACCGGTTTTTAGTTGCCATGCAATCGCCAATGATCTCAACGAGAGTAAATTACGTAACAAAGTTCGAGATTTGAGTTTTGATATGAAATAAAATTATAAAAACGATGCTAAGTGAAAGTGAGTTTGAGCATTTTGTAAAGGTTAAAAGATTTTAATTAGAATTTTTCACATTTTGGTTCAAAGATGCATGTGTAAATTTATATAGATACATGTTTATTTTTATGCGTGTTGTTATTTATGATAAATGAACTATCTTCCATAATAAATTAGATTCTCGTTCGCTATTTTCTTTTATCTAATGGTGATTTTATGTGAACTATTTTTATAAAAAAAATAATTAGCTTAAAGTAATGAATTTACAAGCGATCGAATTGGAAGGTAATGTGAAACAAAATTCTCTCATTGGATCACCGGTGATAAAGGTTGATAAATTTAAAAACTCTATCCCACAAACTATTTGATAAAGGTTGAACAATAATTTTGGGAAAGTATTTATTATAATATCCCAATAAAATGTTTATTTCTATTTAAGATAAGAAAAGATACTAAAAATAAATGGTAATTTTTAGAAATTTAAGGTTAAATTTGAACTATAGCTTGTACTTCTCAATTAACATAATTAAGATATCTCAGTATGGATCTAATATTTATGAAATTTGATTCCCTATGCATAAGTACAGTTAACGTTAGTGTATTATTATATCGTCGAAAGCTATACATATAATATACAAGTCGGTTTATATCTTCAAACTGAAATAGAATTTTCAAATCTTAAATAGCAACAAATGAGTTTCCTTACACCATTCTTTGGCGCGCTACGACTACGACGTACGTAATTATCTTGTGAAAATTTTATTTGAGTTTGGCAATGATTATTTTTATTAAAAGAAAATGTTCGATCCGTCCCTAAATCATCAATACTTTTTTAAAAAAAAATCATCAATACTTTTTGATAGTGTGCATGCATATATATCATATATGTCGGGGTTTGAATAAAAATCTTGGACCAAATCACAAAAAGGAAAACGTGGGGGCTTTATTTGTGTGGCTAATTAAGTATATGATGATATATACACATAAAAGATAGATGCATGCACGCATGCATATCCTGATTTTCATCAATGTCACAACATATCAATTCAAAGGTTCCTCTATTTATCTTCAAGTGTCACAAAAAGCAGATTTATGTAAAGCCCATATATTATGTAAATGTTCGTATCATAACCTTTAGAAATGGAAATATCTTTGATGAATTAATTCCAAAAATTGTACTGCAGCTCCCAACGTTAAAGAACAACAAAAATAAAATAAGGTAGTGTCACTGTGACTGTGTATGAATAAGGAAAAACAAAGAAAAGAAATGTGTCATGTGATGGGATTTTCTCGGTGGATATATCATAATAAAGCTTTCTTCAATTGAACTCAAATCTATTTTTGTCGCTTTTATTCGGCCGACATATCTTCGCAGAAGTTCTACAAACCGTAAAAAAAGTATATTTTCAAGATATTTACGATGTCGGCTATATAAAGATATAAATTTATCTGACGAATAAGAAGAAGATATCTCACTGCTCCTTGATTCCTAAGCTGAAAATGCTTCTTTTTAACACTCAAATCACCCGTAAAATATCTTTATTTCTCATAAGATGAGACATATATTTTTGTATAGAAGCTAGAACATCGATGTTGTCGAAACTCGAAACATAAAAATACTTTATATATACGAAGTTAAATTTGTCTTGCAACTTTACGATTTTTCAAGATAATAACAAGCAATTTTCTATCAAAATAAAAATGATAACTGGTGCACCACTTTTCATACTTTTTAAGTTTTGAAAATATTATTTCCCTATTTTTTGTTTCTTTTTTGTTATTTAGATCATTCATCAATTTTTTTACTTTCCTACATTTATAAAAGCTATTTCGCTATACATAATGGACATGTTGCCTATATATAACTCTATAAATAATGTTGGATTAAGCTTGAAAATAACTTAAGATTTAAGTTATTCAAAGTAGATAAAGATTAGAAAATATATTTAGAAGTTATCTAAATATTTAGGAGTTATCTAAACTTAGAGGTTTTCCTAATTGAATTGTGTTTGTGTTTAACTCTCTCAATATATAAGGAGATGTCAAGGTGTGACATAACTTATGAGTTTTGAGATTGAGAGAACTTATAAATTTTAGTTTTGAGTGATATTCTAAAGCATAATAAAGAGAGTTATTCTTTGTTAATCTTTAAGTTATAGCTTTCCTTTAAACTCTAGAAATAATGCAACATTATTAATCCACTAAAACGGTCTTTCTTTAAAGTTTATTTTACTTTTGTCAACCGCACATTCTTAAGAATTTTAAGATTATCACGTGTTTAGAGCATCATCATTCGTAAAAGATTCTCCTATTCTCCCAAACCAAAAAATAATAATATTTTAATAAAATCTAATTATATAACTAAATTTTAATTTTGTAGAAAAAAATTGAATCAATGGATGACAAATATTAGAAAAAGGTTTTTATAGAGTTCTAATGGGTCACAACTTATTTTTTTATATATCATTTGAGTCACAACATACTGACCCATTAGCCTAATTTTCAACATAAAAAAAAATTGTTTTTTTTTTTATTTGTTTTATTACTTTTTATTTTTTTAATCACTAAAAATTCTCTTACAAACTCACATTAAAAATGCTCTTACATACTGCATAAGATTTTTTCAGTGACTAAATCTATACAACTAAATTTACCAAAACACCAAAATTTAAAATGTATTTATAGTTATAACGTTAGAAATATCGGTTTTGTATTTTTTGCTTGTGTGGTAGTATATTTGAAAAGTGGTAGGTTACAAATCACAAAGTGGCATTTTCCAAAATTCATAATGACTTCGATTTAAATATCTTGATTTGGTTTTAGTTTAAATATTCGGTATAATATCCATGTGAATGTCAAATTGATCACGGTTCTCCGAATTTACCCGGTATGTCTAAAATTGGCTGAAACATATAATATAAGGAAACAAAAATAAGGAAGGAAGGGTATAATTGTAATTTCATCTTCATTCAAATGCATAAGGGATCTTTATTTTGGGGGCATTTCACTTTATTCACCTCTGAATTTCAAATTCAAACGGCACTTTCAGATCGAGACGAAGATGGAAAAGATCTGTGTGGCAGTGAGAGTGAGACCACCGGCGCCGGAATCATCACCGGAGAACAAATCTTCTCTCTGGAAAATCGAAGATAATCGGATCTCTCTTCACAAATCACTCGACACTCCAATCACAACTGCTTCTTACGCTTTCGGTAATCCAATCTCGTTTCTTATCAATCAATTCTGTGGTTTTTGATTTCTATAGATCTGATTGAAATCGAAATTGTCTTCCTTTTTTTGTAATCTTGGTGTTGTTCGTTATTATTGCAGATCATGTGTTCGACGAAAGCTCTACGAATGCTAGTGTATACGAACTTCTCACCAAGGATATAATTAACGCCGCCGTTGAAGGTTTTAATGGTAATTTTAATCTAATCCAAATCTGAATAAAGCTTAATTTTTGTTTTTGATTTTTTCATAGTTTTGATGTGTTTGAGCTGCTTTTGATTTTGTTAGGTACTGCATTTGCTTATGGGCAAACGAGTAGTGGAAAGACATTTACAATGACGGGTTCTGAAACTGATCCTGGAATTATTCGAAGATCTGTTAGAGATGTGTTTGAAAGAATACATATGGTAGGGAGGTGTTTAGGTTTTATTCAATGATCTTGGAAGTGGGAAAAAAAGTGTATAACTTTTGATTTGTGTGTGTTTTTAACGTTTTTCCTTTTGTAGATATCTGATCGTGAGTTTCTTATTCGGGTTTCGTACATGGAGATTTACAATGAAGAAATTAATGATCTTTTAGCTGTTGAGAATCAAAGACTGCAAATTCATGAACATTTGGAGGTTTGTTTGGATTGATCATTTTCACAAGTTAAATTTTTTTCTATAAGTTTGTTTTAAGAGTGATTAAAGCTCATTTGATTATTTTTGATGTTACAGCGTGGAGTGTTTGTTGCTGGTCTTAAGGAAGAAATCGTTAGTGATGCTGAACAGATTCTAAAGCTTATAGATTCTGGAGAAGGTTTTTAAGCCAATTCTAAAACTATTTGTTTTCTTGCATTTTGATTATGCCTTGTGTATTGACATGGTCTTCTTCAATTACAGTTAATAGGCACTTTGGTGAGACAAACATGAACGTTCATAGTAGCAGGTCTCACACCATCTTCAGAATGGTACGGTTCAGAAGCTATGAAAGGAACATTCTACTGCTTTTTAAAGGATTTTTTCTGATTTACTCTCTCTGGTGAGCTAGGTGATTGAGAGCAGGGGAAAGGAAAATATTTCTTCGGATGCTATCCGTGTCTCAGTCTTGGTGAGTGATAATTTTTACTACGGATAAAATCTTTCAAAAGTTTCTTGTGAAAGTTGCATTATGTAGAAGCTGTTTTTCTTTTCTTATGTATGTTCTTTTAATGTAATCTAGAATTTGGTTGACTTGGCTGGATCTGAGCGAATTGCTAAAACTGGTGCTGGTGGAGTACGGTTGACGGAAGGGAAGTATATTAATAAAAGCTTAATGATTCTTGGTAATGTCATCAACAAACTAAGTGACAGTGCAAAGCTAAGGTACTTTCTTACCCCTGATATGGCTTACATGTAACAACAGTACAGCTCATTTCTTACATTCCTGATTACAGGGCACATATTCCGTACCGAGATAGTAAGCTGACTCGAATTCTTCAGCCTGCACTCGGTGGTAATGCGAAGACCTGCATTATATGCACTATCGCACCAGAAGAGGTAAAATAAGTTACTTTGTGGTCAGGTTTTGCATTTTCGTAGTAATCATCCAAAGCGCAAAGATTAGACAGTTGATTTATCACGACGACTTGTGTAGCATCATATTGAGGAATCAAAAGGAACTCTCCAGTTTGCAAGCAGAGCCAAGCGCATCACCAACTGTGCTCAAGTGAATGAGGTCGTCATATGAATTTCAAAGCATTTTAACTTCTGTTGGTTTTTTTGGAGACTTGTCATTCTCTTTTTATATATCTTACTGCTCTATGTTATTTCTTTCCACCAAAAAGGAGCAACGGATACATATGTCCTATTGACTTGTTTTCTTCCTCGTAATCATAATACAATCTGACAATGTTTAAATGCTTCAGATCTTGACGGATGCCGCTTTATTGAAGCGCCAAAAGTTAGAGATAGAAGAGCTTCGTTTGAAGCTTCAGGTATAGTCTATTTGCTTTTTTTCAATTACATCTTGGAAAGGGGACGATACCAACATTGGGAATGTTTGTAGGGATCTCATGCGGAAGTGTTGGAACAAGAGATCTTAAAGTTAAGCAATCAGATGCTAAAGGTAGCTTCTTTTCGCTTCTTTTAAGTGTATGCATCAGATACAACATTGAAAAGACACATTATACAAAACAGCTACTCTTTTCTTTGATTTCCAGTATGAGTTAGAATGTGAAAGGCTAAAAACACAACTGGAAGAAGAGAGAAGGAAGCAGAAGGAACAGGAACAATGCATCAAGGAGCAACAGATTAAAATTGAGAACCTAAACAATCTTGTCACTAATTCAGACTTCAAGAGGAACCAGTCAGAGGTACAGATGCATTCATTGCTTAAACAGATCCAGTTACTTCTGTGTGATGTTCCTCCACCATTACATCCAGACATTTTGCTACAGTAAACATAACATCGAAAATGAATTAAAGATAGCAGACTTGTAGCATCTCATTAGTTTTGTTAGACTAGTTATTATTATTAACCTAAAGTGGTGGACTCATGTTCTTGGTTATGTAAAAGTTTGTTAATGTACCATCCTTATTGGCAGGACTTTATCAGTTCAAGAAAGACTCCAGATGGGCTATGCAATGTTAATGATAACAGTGATGTTCTTGGGACTCCTTGCTTTAAATCAGCTTCTCATTCCTTTGTGGTTGCTCGGTCAAATTATTCACTGTCTGAATTTAGTCCAATGGTTGATTCCCTTGGGGACGTGGCCGATGAAGACACATGGATGAAACTAAACAAGGGTTTTGTTGCAGACCTTGATAAACTTCAGTTTACACCTGCAGTTAAATGTCAACTCACTCCATTGACTACTGCAACCACAGTGAGTAGATACATTTACTTTACTCCTATTATCTTCCAATAGTGAAAATTATTTATGCATGAAAAGCTCACAGAATCACATTGAAGAGAGACTTCTGGATGCATATGGTCGAAACAACTCTCTTCCCGGTTTCTTTGGGGATCTAGTCTCTTTATTTATTTTCCTTTTCAAATCAGCTTGCATTCAAACATTCTGTTTTATCAGAAACTGGCTGGTATCTAGCTCATGTATGTTGAGCATTACTGATTTTTGAAACTTCATATAGATGAATGAATACCCAGAGATTATCCGAATTTATGCTGCTTTTATGGTTTCAACAATACTGTGGCCATAATTGTTCCCTCAACTTCATTTAGGAATGCTCGCGTGAAAACTACAAAGTGGTGGAAGATTTCAAAAGTCAGATTGAGTTGCTGACCAATGAGAAGGACAGTCTTCAGGTTAGTCTTTATTGTTTTTTTTTTTTTTGGTTGTTCAAAATCAAATGTACATGCCCTTTTGATTATTTATGCATCAATTATGTACTCTCAGGTTAAATTCAACGAACAAGTACTTGTGAACAACAAACTGATGGAAGAGATGTCTGAGCTCAAACAAGAAATGATTCACATGAAAGTAATTCCAAAAAGGTTATATGAGTCCGTTGTAAGTTGCAGAGACGTCTACAAGGATGTTATAGTCACAATGAAGGTGAACGTCTTACTTTGTCTTGTGTGATTTTAACTTTGAGATTATCAATAAAATGACATTTGAGTTCACAAGTGTTTTCTCTTGCAATTTGTTAGAATATAATCGCTGACAAGGAATCTCCGACAACCAAGCTGCTCTTTGGTACAACTGAAATCACAACCAGCCTTCTGTCAACTCTAGAGATACAATTCTCAACGATAATGGATGGTCGGAAAGCGGGTAGCATAGATCAATGGGAGACACTTCGCGTGAATCTGATGAACACAACCACATCCTTGCTGACAGAGGCCCAAGCAAAAGATGACCTTCTTAACTGCAACAACAAGGTAGCTTCCTTGCCACCATCATCAAGATACGGATCGATTTTATTAATAGTTTCAATAGTTTTGCTAGGATACTTTGTCTCTCTTTTTAGGAGTTTAGTCCAGTGAAACCTTTGCAGCTTTGCATTTGTTGAACTGCAAATAAATCTAATAAATGGCGTTCTTTTTACGGGTTTTTCCCGGTAATCTACAAATAAATAGCAAGGAAAGTTTGTTGCATTCTAAAGCCAAAGCTCTGAGTTCGGGTCATAACTTATAAGTGTTTCCTTTGACTTCAGCATCATAAGTCTCATTAAACTAAGTCCTCACCGTTTTTTTAGTACCTCAATTTCATTTAAGAAGTTAAAAAGGTTAAACCTCGGATCCTTTCTATATACAAAGTTGCCAGTAAAAAAGCAAGAACTGATTCATGTTTGGTTACTTATAGATGTTGTGGTCAGAGAGTACTATTTCTTCATCTCTAAGACAGGTTTTGAATGTGGTTTTAAAGGGACAAGCTGATTCGGAGGAGAAACTGAAGTCTGAGCTAAACATCATGAAGGAAAGATATAACGAGCTCGAGAAAGAGTCGTGTTTGGATAGACAGCTACTAGAAGCTTCAAGAGAAGGCCATGAGAAGCTTTTAAAAGAGGTAAAGTTTCTAAAAGAAGAAAGAGAGGCTTTCGACGTGAAAATCTCTCAATCAACTCAGAGATTGAGAGTGATTGCAAATGATAAAGAGAATGCTTTAAAAGATCTTAATGTGGAACTGAAGAGGAGGAAGGAGATGGAAGAAGAGATTAAGCAAATCAGCTTTGCTTTTGCTACAAGGCACAAATCTTTTGTGTCTTTTCACAGTGAAATCAAATCCAAAATGCAGAAACTAACCACTCGAAATCCAAATTCTTCGTAGCAGAAATGTGTTTTAGTTTAAGCCATTGTAGCAATTAAGTTATGTAATTTCATTAGACAACATTATTAGTTAATGGTTATGAACTTATGTGCAACGCCTTGTCACTGTAAAACCAAAGTTATTAATGTTAAAAGCTTCTTTAATTTGTAAGCTAATCATTAAGGTTTGACATAATTATTAAATTGAACTGAACTTCATTAATCAGTTCCAAACCAACGTTTACCGAAATGTATAGAAACATTTATACCAAATTATTTGGACCGAATGTAATAAATTTGTCAACGCACCGAATTAACCGAATGCATTAAAATACTTTTAAATTAGATATACAAAAATATATATTTCAATATACTAAAGATCTGTTTGACCTCAAAAACTCGAGTCTGTTTTTTCAAAAAACTCAAAAGCTGAATCGAATTTTTGTGTCATGAGGAACTGACACCCCCTTTAAAATCTTTATTTTGAAACTCCAATGAAAATAAAACATTAATGCACATCAGCTTTGAAATAGTTTAATTATTTTTTATAAAATTGTACACATGACAATGAAGTGGATTCACAATATCAACTTTTCGAGATGAACCAAATACAACTTTTGTGCAAGCTAAACACACTCAGAAATATTTTTGTCAATACATATACAGTACATACTTTTATTAAATACCACTACATATACTTAACCATTAATTAGGTAATTGAAATTATTGTAGTTTGGTTTTAAGTCTTTTTTTTTTTTTTTGGTTAATCGAACTTAAGAGTATTAAGGGGAAGAAAGAAAATAAAAATTTCCTAATAATTTTATCATGAACATACTTAATTCAGTGATAATAAGAGTTTCATCGGCAAATTACCAAAAAATACTTGGTTTTGCATCATTGACTCTTTCAACTTATGAGTATGGTGCAGCTTTGCACTAATTGCACATTTCACTAATAAAAAGTAATACAAATGGTTCCAAATGCTTTAAAATTTTTATTGAAAACTTCAACTAAGACTATGAAAAGATTGTATATGACATTTAACAATTGAGATTTTAATATATATTTTTAGATTTCAAATCGGAAGTTTTACATATAACTATTTGTACATCCTTGTTGAGGGATCATGAACTATTAATCATAAATCCTATGAGATGTCATTGTCCAAAAAGGTATGGATAATATAGAAAAAAATGAACAATAAAATTAATTTAAATGGAGAGTAATTAATAAATATTAGCAAATAGGTGTATAATTTTTTTTTCTCTTTATCTACTGACCTCCAAATTTGATGGACTTGTTTACCATTCCATGTCCATCATTATGTTGACTACTGGTTTTGAATTGTATCTCTTTATTTCATTATGTGTTTCTGTATATATATTGCTATTTATATTTCTATGGTTTATTTTATAATATATGTTAAACTATTTTTTATATAGATAACATAGTAATCTTTAGATGCTAGATGTTATATATTTGTATGAAGATTTCTAGCTTTATAGGTTTTCTCTCAAACTTGAAAATCAAAGGATTTCACGATAAAAAAAATATTTTTCAATCCAATAATTAGTTTTCTATAATTATAAACGTGAAGCAGATTCAAACCAATAAAAGTGTTTTAAAAAACATTTCTTCCTCAATATTAAGGCTTAACTATATGCAAGAATTTATCAATTCTATATAATATAATGTTGTGAAATTAGTATATATACTGGACTCAAGGTAACAACTTTTTGAGTAGAGGGTAAAATATTACCAAACTTTTTCTCTTCTTCCCTATGTCTCTTGAGAGCACTCCAAACGGGAGTTTCTAGATGAGTATCTAGTGAATTAAAAATAAAAAAAAATTGGAAAGAGGAGAGAGTCAAGGAGAACGTCTCTTAAACGAGAGACGGATGAGAAACAATAGTGACATTTGTCACTTTATTACTTGTTCAACTTTTTTTTCTGATTTAATATTTAATTAAATAATTAAATTATATTATGATAGTAATATTATATTCTGTAGAAGCTATTACTGCGTATCTGAGCGATGAAGATGCTATGAGACTCTTAAGGTGGGGCATCTGACCTTTTGACCTAAGTAAAGGTAACAACTTTCTATAAAATTTACACTTATTTTATTTCTTTTTATAGGTTTATCACGAAGCACGAATTGTTTATTCTTTGCTTGGAAAAATATACATATTTAATATAAATAAATAAAAATAATTTGTCACATGTTTAATAAATATATAAAATATAAATAAACTCGTAGCATAGCACATGCACTAATGTAATCTTTACTTAACTCTTTTTCCCATCATCGTCGTCATCTGATCTAATACTAAACTGAAATTATCCACATTAACTTAAAAATCTACTCTACAAATTTGCCTTGTGGCATTCTTCAACATAATACATTACAAAAAAGTAAAAAAAAAATAGAAAAAGTAAAAAAATAGAAAAAGTAAAATTTCTATATTTAGGAAGAAACCACCTCAACAGGTTGGGTGTATGAGTAAGAACAAAGCTATAAGACCACCTTGAATGGGGGATGGTTATACATGAAGTGTCTTAACTAATATTTTTAATATAAACTTAAGAGACTTTGGAAGAGAGAGAAAAGAAAAATGTCTTATATAAAACCCTAAAAACATTTGTTTAGACACTCAACACACATGTGTCATTTTGTGATTAATCAATTTTTTTAAAGTTAAAATCATAATTCATTGCTCAGAACCATTTTCATTGCTCAGAACCATTTTTATTGCTTAATCTTTCTGATTACACACATCACATTTTTATAAAGGAAATATGCAATAGCTGTTAAAAGGAATCAAATTCTAATCCTCCAACTATAATGGTTCAAAACGGTTTTGCAAAATTACAACAGAAAATGTAAAAGCATAAAAAGTCGTGAACGGCAGGATTCGAACCTGCGCGGGCAAAGCCCACATGATTTCTAGTCATGCCCGATAACCACTCCGGCACGTCCACATTTCTGTTAACGAGACTGTGATGTTTAAATATTTATTATAAACATATATATTGTTGCAAATCAGATTGGGCTTAGTTAAGCCCAAACTTAAAGGAAGATTAATGACGTGAAGGAGACAGAAAGAGAGAAACAAAACACTAACTAATCCTCTAAATGGTAATGAACGAGAAAAGTAGATAGTCAACGGTCAGAGCGTTGACCAAATCTCTCACTCTCACCAGCCAAATCTCTCCAACTTTCTCTCTTTCTCTCCGACCAAATCTCACCGGTGATCGCCGTTGCCTCACCGACGAATCTGATCCGTCCCTAACACTCACCACCGGGGTAAGCTCTCTGCAAATTCAGATCGTTCCACCTCAATCTCTACATCGATCAAGATTTTTTTTTTTGTGTTCCTTTCTCTGTTCAGAAGATAAATTGGTGAATTCTAAATTTTTATACATTCGAGTGATCTGAAACAGTAATTTCATAAATTCAGATAAGTTTTTCAGCTTAGAGAATCCTAAGATGAAAACTAAAAATTTGATCTTTCCTTGTCATTTGTTGAATCAGTTCAAAAATTTTGTGTTCGTGATTACTCATTTTCAAAATTCTTAGATTGTTATATAAATCGGTTATTGAATGTTCAATTTTCCAATAAAGTTTCGATTTTTATTCTGTTTTTGTTTGTGTTATGATGAGAAGGGAAGAAGAAATGGCTACTCAGGTTGATCCACCAAATGGAATTAGGAATCAAGGGAAGCATTACTTCTCAATGTGGCAAACACTTTTCGAGATCGATACTAAATACGTGCCAATCAAACCGATAGGCCGAGGCGCATACGGTGTAGTCTGTTCTTCGGTTAACAGAGAAAGCAATGAGAGAGTTGCGATCAAGAAGATCCACAATGTGTTTGAGAACAGGATTGATGCTTTGAGGACACTTAGGGAACTCAAGCTTTTACGCCATCTTCGACATGAGAATGTGATTGCTCTTAAAGATGTAATGATGGCTAATCATAAGAGAAGCTTTAAGGATGTGTATCTTGTTTATGAGCTCATGGATACTGATCTTCACCAGATTATTAAGTCTTCTCAAGTGTTAAGTAATGACCATTGTCAATACTTCTTGTTCCAGGTATGCGATTTACGCGTTTTGTTGCTCTGTATCAATGAAATGGTTTTTGACTTACTTTTCCTTTTCTTTTGTGTAGTTGCTTCGAGGGCTCAAGTATATTCATTCAGCTAACATTCTCCATCGGGATCTAAAACCCGGTAACCTCCTTGTGAACGCAAACTGCGACTTAAAGATATGCGATTTTGGACTAGCGAGGACGAGCAATACCAAAGGTCAGTTCATGACTGAATATGTTGTGACTCGATGGTACCGAGCACCAGAGCTTCTCCTATGTTGTGACAACTATGGAACCTCAATTGATGTTTGGTCAGTTGGTTGCATCTTCGCCGAGCTTCTTGGTAGAAAACCGATATTCCCGGGAACAGAATGTCTTAACCAGATTAAACTCATCATTAACATTTTGGGGAGCCAAAGAGAAGAAGATCTCGAGTTTATAGATAACCCGAAAGCCAAAAGATACATAGAATCACTCCCTTACTCACCAGGGATATCATTCTCTCGTCTTTACCCGAATGCGCACGTTCTAGCCATTGATCTGCTTCAGAAAATGCTCGTTCTTGATCCTTCGAAAAGGATTAGTGTCACGGAAGCGCTTCAACATCCTTACATGGCACCTTTATATGACCCGAATGCAAATCCTCCAGCTCAAGTTCCTATTGATCTCGATGTAGACGAAGACGAGGATTTAGGAGCAGAGATGATAAGAGAGTTGATGTGGAAGGAAATGGTTCATTATCATCCAGAAGCTACTTTGATGAACAACACTGAGCTCTCTGAGTTCTAAGCTCAAGTCTTTTGCAGATAATTTTCAGAGAGATCTTTCAAATACTTTTTTCTATTTTATTTATGTTCATGTTTGTTACTTAAAATGTTATTAATAACAGAATTGAAGAACAAAAACTTATAGATTACATTATTTGTTTGTGTCATGGAAGCTCTGTTTTTTTTTTTTTTTTTTTTTTTTTGGTTACAAGTTAAAGTGTCTATAACGTTTGTACATAAGAGTTCTGAATTCTCCTTTTGTATGTGTCCTTAAAAGTCTTATTATTAATGCTTAATAGCCAAAAATGTTATATTTATTGAATTAAGGCTATATACATTTCTAATTTTAAGATTTTCAAATGTTCAGACCATTTAATTTAATTGAATAATTTGAACATATTATATATGACACGTGTAAACACTTTTGAAAAATATATAATTAATCCAGTAAATAAAACATATGTATATTTGAATTTCCGATTCGAACCGTAATACTGTAATAGTTTTCAATGATCGAATGTTCCAATTTATTTATGATTATAAAAAAAATTGATTTTTTGACTTTCACACCTACTTCTTTATCTGCGTTCAATTTGGATTCATGGAATGTAGAATATTTTTAATACCTAATCAGTTGTATTTAATTTGGTTTTCACCAAATCAATTGTATTTTAAAATAAATTAATACGAGGATAAAATCGGTAGTGAAAATGCATTCTTACGAGTGTATCATCACTTATGTTTGGTTTTTAATCATTGAGCATTTCATTTATATTTCAATGCTGGGATATATAAATTTTGAAACTAATAATGCATTTATCTAATTTAATGATACTTAAGTGTGTGGTATTTTTTTTTTTTTTAACATTTGATTTTATTTACTGATATATAGTATAGTATATATTTTCATACACGCAATTAAACTTATTAATGATATAAATTACTGAAGATTACTAGTTTACGTAATTAGTAACATGTGTCATGTATACTGGTTTTTTTCATGATTGGTATTCTATTTGTAAGATTTTATTTAGAAAAAAAACATTTGGATGAACAGTGTGTGAATAAGAATCTTTTACTTTTGTAAAAGAAAAATGTAAGAATGTTCCAAACCACAAATTAATTTAATGAGATTATTGAACTGAAAAAAAATTCCACAGCTAAAGAGATAGAGATTCTAGAAGCCAGGTCAATTCAAGTTGTTGTAATCCAAGTCAATCAATCCTCATCGTTTAGATCGTTACGATGCTATTCCAATCTTCGCCATCATTCATATGAAATACGGTTATAGTATAGATAATTTGATTATAGTAATAACCATAACCATATAAATGATTAATCAGTTTGCTAGTAAATGGATCCTCAGTTTATTCATATTGAGAAAACCTCTATAAAAAAAAAGTGTTAAGTAGTTTCAGTTTCAAATTTTATATTTATAGTTTAATTTGTATTTTTTCCGTTTTAAATTAGTTTTCGTTTAAGTTGTTTCACATATATTAAAAAAAAACATTTAATTTCTTTGATTTCAATTCTAATTAATATTTATTTGGTTTTATTTGATTAGTCAAAACATTAAAATAATATAGATAAAACTGGATATTTTACCAAACATTTTGTATTGAAAACATAAAATGATAAATAATATGAAACGAAATTTTAACTTTTAAAACAACAACTAATATAAAAAGGAGAAAATAGTTCATTTGGGGTAAACTCTTTTGTAGATTTAATTTTGAGAAATTCCCTCAAATAGCACCAAAACAAGTTTTTGTTCCACAAATAGCTCATATTTTTATTTAGTACAAAAATAGCATTTTATGAAGTTCATAATTTTTTTTTTTTGGTTTGGGTTGACTATATTAGAATTTAGGGTATAGTTTTTAGGGGGTAGGGGGTACAATTTAGGGTTTAGGGCTTAGGGTTTAGGGTTTTCTAAACCCTAAACCCTAAATCCTAAACCTTAAAAATATGAGGCCCTTTAATAAAAATGCTAATTGTGTCTTAAATAAAAATATGAGCTAAAAATGTCACAAAAACTTCATTTTGTGCTATTTTTGAGAATTGCCCTTTAATTTTTCATAAGGAATAAAATCACATATACTGTACGTTGGAAAATAGAGGCTGAGATCATCGTCTGTAATTTTACGTGTTACAACATTGTACAAGTCCGCTACAACTACTATAATTATTCACAAGATAAGGTATTAAATAAAACACGTAGTATTAATAGTTAACGAGCAAACCAACATTTAATTCCATTTAACATTGAAATAATTTAACTACACTTATATATGTCACATGTGCATAACTAAATCGAGAAATATAAAACCATTGCCAACAAGTCAACAACCAAATTTAAAACTAATAAAGCCACCGAAATCATGTGAACAATAATATACCAGTATGAAGTTTTCGAGTTAATTAGTAAACTGACGTAATTGGCTAAGTCACCTTCAAATATACTACATCAAATAAAACCAGTTGGTGAAAAAAAATAAAAAAAAAAAATAAAGACTCCCACTAGATTTTTCTTTTGTCGAAACCAAAAACAAAACATTACGTGAAATAATTAAGAATTAACATATCCGTCGTGAAAATTTATGAAAGCAAAAGAACTTTTTTTTGTAACTTATGCCGCAAGAAAGTCAATCAACAACGTCATAGACGCGATGATGTCCTTTACTTCGTGGAAAGTTCTTATTTCAAAAATATTTTTTAAAAATATAAAATAAAATTCTAAAATCATGAGATTTGACCAAGTTACAACGCTTCATCAAGATCCGGTCAAATCATCAAATCCGTTTTTTATTTTATTTTTAAACATATTTTCTTTTCGGTTTTATAAAAATAATATTCTTGTCGCGTCAAGCCTTATAAAATTTAATAAAAACCATTAAAAATAATAATACAAATCCGTATATTAATAACAAGTCTTTCTTGTCTGCATAACAACTCTCGATAACCAAAATACCCCAAACAAAAAAAAAAACCTAAAATCTCTCTGTATCTTCAAAATCAAAGAAACTAAAATGATGAGTCCATTTAGATCTCCATGTTCTTCTCCAAGAAAATCAAGAAAACAGAGCAAGAACCCTTATTCAAATCGTGGACTTGACAAATTCTCTGAGCTTCTCTCAAAGCTCGACGAGAAGAGACAAAGCATCTACTCGAAAAAGGTCGATTCCGGTGGTCCACCTCTTGTTCGATTCGTGTTCACAAGCTCCGGCGAGTGTGTCCCCGTTGTGATAAAATCGTCATATCTCCATAACAAGATCAAGAAGACGAAGAAAGAAGTTGCTGATAATAAAGTTAAGACTGAAGTCAACGAATCGAAAACAGAGGAAACCAAGAAAACAGAGCCTGAAACAGAGCAGAAACAGAGCTGTCTTATAGAAGAGAATCTGAAGAAGATCGCTAGACCGAATCATTTCTTGCCTGTGACTACGATCTTGGTTCTCGTTTTCTTGGCTTTCTTTGGAAGATCTGTAGCGATTATGTGCACTTGTATCGCTTGGTACTTGGTTCCTACGATTCAGGAACAGAGCGAAAACAGAGGATCTACTTCGTTTTATGTGATGAAGAAGAAAGATTTCGCTAGGAAATTGAGTATTGAAACAAGATCATCGTTCAATCCAAGAACTCTCAAGTAGACTTTTCGTTTTTTGGCTGCTCGTGAAAAAAACGCGTGACTTAGCAAAAAAACGTCTTTTTTTTTTTTTTTAAATGTGAAAGTTCTTTTGTTTACTTTTGTTTCTTCTCTGTGTTTGTTCATAGTTGTTAATTTTGAGACAGTTGAATTAGCAGAAATGAATGTTTATAGATGTAAATACGCAATTCAAAGATGTTCTTTGTTACATTTTATCTACTGAAAACTTAAAACTTTTGAGCAGAAAAGTTTATATAATTAAAAAATAATTCTAGGTTTTTTTTTTTTTTCTAATAGTTATGAGCAAATTATTTAGTTTCCATACCTATATGCATTGAATAAGTGACAGATAAGTATGTGGATAAAAAGTGGCTATGATAAGAAACATAAACTGCACCTATGATTAATGAGGATTAATGAAGATAAAAGAAAGATGGTGACAATTTTCCTCAAGCATTTATGACGGATAAATAATTTTAGAGAAATTCCCTCAAATAGCACCAAATGTTTTTGTTCCACAATTAGCACACATTTTTATTTAGAACAAAAATAGCATTTTATAAAGTTCATAATTTTTTTTTTTGTTTGGGTTAACTATATTAGTATTTAGAATTTAGTTTTTAGGGGTTAAAGGATAAGATTTAGGGTTTAGGGTTTAGGGTTTAGGGTTTTCTAAACCCTAAACCCTAAATCCTAAACCATAAAAATAATAATCCTCTAATAAAAATGCTATTTGTGTCCTAAATGAAAATGTGTGCTAAATATGTCACAAAAATTATATTTTGTGTTATTTTTGAGAATTGTCCTTTATTTAATTAGTAGACGAAAATGATAATTTGAATTAGTTTTTACCACTAAAGTATTTGACAATATGAGATACTATATCATATAAGATATTTTGATAAATAGTAGATTTTGTTAATACTCACTCCCTTTCATATTACTTGTCATTTTAGAAGTTAAAATTCATTTCAAATTATTTGTCGTTTTATGTTTTCAATGCAAATATTTGATAAAATTTTTAGCTTTATCCATTTTGTTTTAATATCTTGACCAATCAAATTAAAATAAATCAACATTAATTAAAAAATAAAACAAAAAAATTAATAGTTTTCTTAATACATGTGAAATAACCTTTAACTACAACTAATATGAAAACAGAAAGAATATACATTAT
This sequence comes from Barbarea vulgaris, assembly GCA_963667165.1. NCBI lineage: Eukaryota > Viridiplantae > Streptophyta > Magnoliopsida > Brassicales > Brassicaceae > Barbarea > Barbarea vulgaris. The sequence goes on from OY763887.1 coordinate 45,297,815, forward strand.
GCAACTACGTTAAAACTACATGTTTGTTCATTTTAATACAAAATAATTATAACAGAAGAAATTATCAATGATGCAGTCACTTGAGAATGGTCCCGTTTCTCCAATCAATTAGAGTAGCTTGTTTTTTTTTTCACGTGTTTTTACTTTGTTTTTTAATTTCAGTATTTCTTTGTTATAATAATAGGAAAACGGATTATTTAGCACGCACCTCTAAAATTTTATTTTATGAATATTTTTTTGTAAACACATTTTTTTCTAAATTAGTCTACTAATTGTGAAATAATTTTTTAATTAATGTGTGGTTATAAAAAAAAGTATAGCTTTCAAATTATATGTCATCCATAATAGTTAATTGAAATGAAAGGAAGATAAGTGATGCAATACATTTGTCATTTTTCTCTAAAAATAATGATTTCGTTAGTTTTTTCTTCTTCTAATAATTCAGTTAGTTTCCACTACACAATCACAATCCATGGAAAACGTGATTTTGGATAGAAAGTAAACTGTGATCATCAATGATAATTAATGGAAATAAAATGTAGCAGTAGATTTGAGATCATATATCATTTCAAGAGAGACCATATGCCTCAGACAGATTCTAGATATCAATTGACTTCAATATGGAAGTTTCATAGGTAACGGTCTTCTCAAGGAGTTTTGAGATTAAAAGTCGTTAATGGATAATCTTGTCCGCTTCAAAAGACTTTTTTACTTTTTTTTTTTTTTTTTTGGATTTTATAATTTACAGTTTAGAGATGGGGTTCATTGGTGATGGATATGGTCGTGGACTCGTGGTTCTAGAATTTTTCCTAATAGAATTTTTGTTTTTTGTTTTTTTGTTTTTTTGTTATAGCTTTAGTTATAAACTTATAAACTAGAAATAATATTCAACGCAATGGTTGGGGCACAACTCTATATTCAAAGCAGTGAAGAAATTTTGTTAACTGATATACATAATATAAAAATTACATTAGCTAAAAAAAAGAGCATGTGGCACATGCACGTGACCGATTCTTATATTATAAAGGCCACAAGGGAAAAGTAAAAATAGGCTACTAAGTACTAATATTTTGACGAAAAAAAATTATATTAGCAAAATAATTATAAGAAGAATCAAACTCTCTATTTTTCATTTGTAATAGAGGTCCATTTCCAATGAAGCTAAAAATATATTTTGTTAAAAAAGAGATCGCTAAAATACATAAGTTTAATGTTAAAAAAAAATTGTGTTGCAAGCCTATGTTTGTTCTGTTTGCCTCAGGACCGGCTGTAACATGCACTACCTTCCAAAACTTTTTTATCATCTAAATTTATTATTTATTACAAATTATGAGAATTGTTACATAGACGATTCTACCACGGACAATTTTTTCCGACTCTTATTAGATCTACGAGAGACGACACTTCTTTTTTCATGTTCTTGATGGACACTGACGACACTTTCTTCTCTACGTAGAATCACGGCGAACGACTCTAATTGTACATCGCTGGAGACCTCTTATAAACTTATCTCCATTAATCTGCAAATTCGTTAATAAATCGCAGTATCTGAGACTCGAATCTCAGACCTCCCTCCAAAACTTTAGATCCACCATTGATTCAAAGGACCGACGTCAAAATTTTGACGGTATTTGAAAAGGACAAAAAGGAAAAAAACAATTGAATAAAATCCATGAATCAAAAGATTGAAAACTCGGCAGTTTGATTACATTTTTTGCCTTAAAATCGAAGCTTGTAGGTTTGGAGCACATGCAATACTTGAGAGTCCTCGAATTAAAAATTTGAATCATTCGAAAATAACTTCCCGATATCATAGATTTCGATTGCAAAAGGACTGTTCAACGATATTAAAATTACATTAAATAGATTATTCTATTCAAAACAAAACTTTTTTTTGTTCCGAAGTACATGCCTATATATATATATATATATAAAGAAATCAAACATGTATAAAGAAAAGTCTGAAATGTTTTGTAAGATTTCAAAATATTCTAAATACAAAGTCTGAAAAATCTTGGTTCTATTAAGAGTCGGAATGAACTTTAAACTATAGACCTATAATAATTAGATCGGACCAGACCAACTAACCCAATTGACATGCCTATTTGAGAGACAAAATCACCCAAACTGAAAAGTTCATTTCCTCATTTTTCCAAAGGAAATATATTCCCGAAATTAAAATTCGAGTCAAGTCTAGTCCGGCTTGATGTACTTTAGCATATAAGAACAAGAATCAGATCCTCAACTCAAAAAATCTTCAAAAGATATATCTAAGGTACAAATCCACCATCAGAAACCTAGAAGACACATTGCTACATCTCCCAAGTTCCTTATGACACCTCATCTCATTGTTCTACTCCTGCCAATAAACAGATTTGAAAAATCAGAATCATCGTTATCTGGATTCAGCATTTTAGTGTATCATTATAAGCATACATTACATTACCCTGAATCTTTTTCGACGTAGATCATCCTGATTGTATCCAAAAGACTCGTTTCTGTATCCACCATCTCTGTGATCTAACGCCCTCCTCGAGTTCCGGAAGAACCCAACCTTGTCCCATGTTAGTTCATAGTCTGCCTTTAGCCGAGTACCTTCCTGCTCAGATGACAGAAACCAGAAGACATTAGTCATGCTCCAATGCCTACAAGACCAATACCGACAAAACAACCACTTGTCTAATTCTTTCCCCATATACAATCAAATAAAACTTCATCTATTTGTATACAATCTAGTTCAGGATCCAACCAGAAACTAATTGAAAAGGGTACATACTGATGTTACCGAGCCGAAAAATTTTTAGACATGGTTTTACAACCAATAATCTAGTTTTGGTTACAGCAGCAGAATATCGTTTGGCATACAATTTAGTTCAGGATTCAGCGGAAGCATCCAACAACAACATTATTGCAAATGATAAAAACTTGTCTGCTATTTAAGAAGCTAACACAACAGCAGAACAGAGAAAGCTACTATCCCACCATAACCAGTTGTCCCAAAACATTTGTCTAATGAAACCTAAAATGCTTCTTTGCAATATAGATGATACCTTTTGCATTGAGCGACCACAGAAAGCCTTCATAGCATTGACGAAGTCGTTGTACTTCTCGAACTGAACCACAATCTTACAATGGAGACCTGATACGAGGTCTCCACTGTCTTCATCTGAGTCCTTACCTAGATCATCGTCCTCAGCAACATTGAGATTCCTATAGAGGATGAGTTAATGCAGCTGAACATGATTTTATCAAAAATTATCGGTATCACATTAACATCAGACTATCATTGGTAAACAGCAAGTTCATAACAATGACAGTATTAAGATAACTAAAGCAGAGGTATAAATATGAAACCATCATTAGTTTTTAGGTAAGATTTTCATCCACCAGCTACACTTAACCAAGAAACTTCATACAAAATGTCAGTTCTTTTGATCTACATGAACAACTTCTGTAGCCTATGTGCAAATGTAGATGCATAAAATCTATCGAAAACATCACAAAACCAATGAAATTTGCAATAAGCAAGCCATATATCAGTCTCAACTCTTATAATGTCACATTCTTGAAGCAGATTTATCAATGTTCTCTTCTCTTATAAAGCTAAAAACACAATTTTGGATAAACATCAATCAAACTGGATATAAATCTTACCTAATTTTCCCAAAGCTGGAGAAAATTGTATGTGTAACCAACATTGAAGGCTTTGAAGATACTCTTGGCTCTGCAAACCATCTTGATGGCACACCTCTAAGTATAATCGTATCAGCCTCTCTTCTTCCTTCCCTTGGATGTCCTACAAAAACACAATCTTACATAAAAAAACCCGAAAAAATCGTAAAATCTCAAATCCCAAAATTGATGAACTCAGATTACCAAAAGCATAAAACTCCTCCCAATCTTTCTTCAACCTCTGGAAATCATCTGAAATCGGAAGTATCACACTAAGCTTATACTTAACACCTTCCAAATTAAGCTCAATACCATTCATCTTCTCAACCAAAACTTTCCTCCAATCAAGAAACTTCTTCTCTAACTCCTTCAAATCTATCTCTCCATCAATTTCATCACTATCCTTCTTCTTCCTCTTCTTACCTTCAAGAAACCCTAAATCGCGAATAAACAACGATCCATGAGCTACTGGCTCCTCACGCTTCCGTTTCTTTAAGTCCTTGTGACGGCGAACTACGATATCTTCCTCCGGAACTGTGACGGAAGGTACGACGGAGTTTTTGAGGAAATCGATTAAGGATCGTTTGAGTTGCCATTCGTCGATGGGCTTGGATACGGATGGAACTACTGGGTGGATTGTGAGACAGAGCTTGATGCGTGAAACAAGAGCGAGGCCGTTCTCTTCGATTTCTAGGGTTTCAGTCGGAGACAGCTCTTCTAACGATCGCATTTTTTTTCGCCGTCGATGCAAAATTCAAATGCGATTGGCTCTGACCTCTGAAGCTTCGGGAAGATAGTAAACAGTAATAAGAGAGTCTTAAACCCGATTCCGAATCGTTTTTTTTTTCTTTTCCCGGGAATAAATTGCTTAAACGGTCCAAAATTAAAAACTGGTTTGTACTTTGTGCTACATAAAAAATATTGTTTTTAAAGGGTCCAAGTCTTTGTTTTAATAAAATGGTAGTTATTCAGCTTTTAAAAAATGAATGGGTTTTTTTACACATACAACTTCGAATGGTAGTCATTCCATCTCTTTGGTTTTGTAAACGTTATGATAATCATGATTTTAAATTAAAATTTTTTTTTTTCCGGATCAGATTCGGATATTCAATTTTTTCACGAAATTTTGAAATTCAGGTATCCATAATTTTTGAATTCGGATCTAGATATATTCTGAAAATTCTGAATATCCGATCCATATCCACCTCTAGTTCGGTTTAAGGATTACTAACAAAATTTTATAATAAAAGGAAAACACTTTGAAGAAAAAAGAAACTAGTGATAATTGGCAACAAACACATCTCCCATGTAAAATTATAATTTTGATGTATATTTCAATAATTTTATATATAACTGCTAGCTAATAAGCAGTTTAAAATGTGTTATGAATATCTTTAAATAGCTCAATAACGTTGAAATCAATACACTCTCTATATTTTGTGTGCAAATTCTTAATTTTAATACAAATGGATTTAGCCGATGAGATTGTTTTTGATGATAATAAAAATTTGTGTTAAATTATTTTTTACGTATTGACGTTTCTAAATGAGGAAAGAAAAATAAAAATCACACTTAAAATTTCAACTTTTGTAAAATTTGAAATATTTGGTAATTACTACGTGTTTCTGTGTTAAGTTATATGAGGACCCGTCTTCGCCTTTTCTCTCCCCCACGAAAACATACACACAAACAAATTTTTAAGCTTAGCACCGTCGCGACCGAATTCGAAATTCCGGTATCCCTATCGCCGGAAAATCCACCGCCCGTGGCTACCGGTATTGGTTCTTCGTCGGATCTAGCGGCTCCCTCTCTTCGTCCAGATCTCGTACTTTATTAGACCTCGATTCGCTGAGAATTTCTGTAAGTTGCGATGGAAGCGATCGATGAGCTATCTCAGCTTTCGGATTCGATGAGACAAGCGGCGTCGCTGCTCGCTGACGAAGATCCCGATGAGACTTCTTCTTCAAGACGGCCAGCCACTTCTCTCAACGTCGTCGCCCTAGGGAATGTGGTAGGTTCCTTTTTTTTCTCGATGTGGTTGTATTTGGGGGATTTATTTGTTAATTTTATGCTTTGATCGAGTGTAAATGTTGGATGCTATATCGTGGATCTTGTGGATCTCGATTAGGTTTGTTGAATGTTCCCGTAACCTAGGAGTTTGGTAGGATGCAATTCTTCGTTCGTAGCTTGTTCTCTTGTGTTTCTCTGTATCAGAAATGATTTGATTCTATGAGATTCAAACCTAGGAGGTATTGCTTTAGTAGAGAAGGTTGATTTGTTGGATATTTGAAACTATGAGAAGTCTATTTAAGAAAGTGTATTGTAGGAAGAAAAATGTATGAGCATTGCATTTCAGATTGTGTTTTCGGCTAACAGCTGTGAATTTTGCTTGTGACTGAGGTTTAGAAAAGAAAATTTCTTATGTGTAGACTTAAGTTATCTCACTTTGCTTGCTGGATCAGGGAGCTGGGAAGTCTGCAGTTCTGAATAGCTTAATTGGACATCCAGTTCTGGTAAGTTGTATATTGAGTTTGCGGGTGTATGTCTCTATTGGCTGATACATTTTCTTGCGTGTTTGCTACAATTACTATGGATAGCCGACGGGTGAGAACGGTGCTACACGGGCTCCTATAATCATTGACTTGAGTAGGGAGGAATCACTAAGCAGCAAGGCAATAATCTTGCAAATTGACAATAAATCTCAACAAGTCTCTGCAAGTAAGGCTCCCTATGTGCACATATGCAATTTGTCACTGACTTGTAAAGTTCTTTCTGCATGTAAGATGCTTTGTAATTTTTCCGTTTGTTTCGAATGGGTGTATTATAGGTGCCCTAAGGCATTCTCTACAGGATAGACTTAGCAAAGGAGCCTCAGGGAGGGGTCGTGATGAAATATACCTAAAACTTCGTACCAGCACAGGTAACTCCTTTCTTACTCAATCATAAATTTGAAGCCCCATTTATTGGTCGATTTTAACAACATCCGTTTTATGAAATGCTAAGTTGGGTATCTGAATGTCACCTACTTCGGTGAATGGCTCAGCTGTAGTGTGTTGCCACCACTAAGTGTATTGCACGTTAGAGCTTAAACTTTTTTTGGTTAGAATCTGAAGCTAAATTGTGGAAATTGGATCTTATACCTGAATGAAGCTCTTACTTAAAGTCCTCTTTAGAACATGAATAATCACATATCACTTGTTTTCTTACTGTTTTAAGTAATCATCATAACATATTTGTGCCCTTTAAATTGCAGCTCCACCACTGAAATTGATTGATTTGCCTGGACTGGACCAGAGAATTGTGGACGAGTCAATGGTAAGATTAAGAATTGTTGGATGCCTTTGTAACCCCCCTAATCCACCATCAACCATGAAGATTTTGAACATTTTTTCTTTTTGATGTTCTGGCTGAAAGGGCAAAGGGGCAACATAGATTCATTATCACATTTTCCGTTTCATTTTGTAATCTGTTTCTTTCCTCTTTTGGCAAGATTGGTGAACATACACAGCACAACGATGCTATACTGCTGATTGTTGTGCCTGCTAGCCAGGCATCTGAAATTTCGTCATCTCGAGCCCTGAAGATCGCAAAGGAGTATGATCCAGACAGTGAGTACATAGGCACTTTCATTATAGAGACCCTTCATTATATTTCTCAACTACTGTGGTGACCTTACTATATTTCGATTGATTGTATACTGGAACATATAAAATTAACATCACTCCCTATTTATAGGTACTAGGACAGTAGGAATTATCAGCAAAATTGACCAGGCAGCAGAGAACCCAAAATCCCTTGCAGCAGTTCAGGCTCTTCTATCAAATCAGGGACCTTCAAAAACAACTGATATTCCATGGGTTGCACTTATTGGTCAATCTGTCTCAATTGCATCAGCGCAGTCGGGAGGCAGTGAGAATTCTTTAGAAACTGCTTGGCGTGCGGAGAGTGAAAGTCTTAAATCCATTTTGACTGGTGCTCCACAAAGCAAACTTGGCAGAATAGCCCTAGTGGACACCCTTGCTAGTCAGATTCGTAGCAGAATGAAGCTCAGGCTTCCAAATATATTGTCTGGGTATTTCCTCTCTCCATATGTTTGCTTTCATATGTCATATTTGCAAATGAAAAATGGATTGTTTATTTTGGTTATATTCTGTACTGGTAAGGGAAGACTTACAGTTTGCTCCATGAAAGCCAGCCTGTTTAGTTTCCTTGAAGTTGAAGTCAGTCTTTAGGCTTTCAATATGTTTCTTTTGTCTCCTAATATGTGATTGCTGTCTTTATTTTTAGTTTTCTGCATGATTATTCGAGAACATGATTTTGGTTCTTATGAATATTCTGAACTTGCAATTTCCTTTCTTAAATGTACAGACTCCAGGGTAAGTCTCAAATAGTGCAGGACGAATTAGCAAGGCTTGGTGAACAACTGGTTAGCAGTTCTGAAGGTACAAGAGCAATAGCCTTGGAGCTTTGCCGTGAGTTTGAGGACAAATTTCTTCTCCACTTGGCTGGTGGTGAAGTAAGTATTTTCCTACATAAAGCTGAACAATACTTTAGACTTTTCAGTTTTGTAGTTGTAATGGAAAAAGTATGGTGGTATTGTGATGTTGATGATAGAGAAATTCAGTAAGGTCGCCTTATATCAGCTAGGATTACACAAAACTAGTATTGGATGTATATGCTATATGTTTCAGTGGAAATTTTTTTGAATACATGTCTTGTGCTTCATATGCTCAAGCCCCTTTTGGAGTTCAGTGAATTTTTTTCTCTAACAAAACATTTGGTTCAGGGAAGTGGTTGGAAAGTTGTTGCAAGTTTTGAAGGCAATTTCCCTAACCGCATCAAGCAGCTTCCATTGGATAGACATTTTGACTTGAACAATGTCAAAAGGGTGGGGTTTATTCTTTCTTGCCTCAAATTTGATGAACGAGTAAAAGTTTTAGCCTGGAGTTTGACAGATTGACTTTCTAATTGTATCAGATTGTATTAGAGGCAGATGGTTATCAACCTTATCTTATATCTCCAGAGAAAGGGTTGAGATCGTTAATAAAGACTGTTCTTGAGTTGGCTAAAGACCCAGCACGACTATGTGTTGATGAGGTATGTTTGTGTAATTGTTTATAGCTTATCTGGTGTTGTCTTCCTCTAATTTGAGATGCGTAGGATTGAAATTCAGACATTTACTAACCAGTTAAACATTGGCCATGGCTTGTCAGTTGTCACACATGGTCTGTTGAACACATTTCACTCTGATATTTTAATTCTCCTGATCTGGATTTATTGAAGTCCTAATCAACCTTAATACAATTACTGTCACGTTTCATTTCTATTCTGAAGATTTTCCTACATGGTTGCCTTACCGTCTCATTTGTTGCTGAGCTAATATGGTCTGCAACTTTTGGTTAGGTTCATCGAGTGCTTGTTGACATAGTTTCAGCTTCGGCGAATGCCACACCTGGTCTTGGGAGATATCCTCCTTTTAAGAGAGAGGTAATAATTCTTTTCTCTGTTCATTCAGTAGCATTTATCATCTTCATAATAGCTATTTTTTTCCTTAAATAATTATCAACCAGGTTGTAGCTATAGCAAGTGCCGCACTTGATGAATTCAAGAGTGAAGCTAAAAAAATGGTAGTTGCGCTAGTTGATATGGAGCGTGCGTTTGTACCGCCTCAGCACTTCATCCGCCTCGTGCAAAGAAGGTAACCTCAGCTTGCCTTTCCTTGCTTTCGGCTGTCATTTCTAGTGGCTTTATCATACTCAAACTTATTGATCATTATCATAATTTCTGTCTTTTAATGTATGATGGTTTTAGACATGTCAAATGGATTTATTTTTGTGGGTGTCCTGTTTTTTTTATAATGTTTGCCTGTTGATTGAATATCTACGTTTCTGCATTCTTTCATTACAAGTCACGAATTTGACCTTTCTTAAAAGGCCTATAGCTGCAGCATTTGTAGCACAAGTCATATACATGTTAACACAAGTTCTATTGTTTACTTTTTTGATGCATATCTCACTATCGTTTCGCTGATTGGCCATACGGTTTACTATCTTTTGTCAGAATGGAGAGGCAGCGTCGTGAGGAAGAGCTTAAAGGTCGTTCCTCTAAAAAGGGACAAGATGCAGAGCAATCTCTCTTAAACAGGGTTTGCCTTAATCTCAGAATCAATCTGGATTCGCTTACTGGATAGTGCTCTCTACTTTTTTATGTGAAATTACATGATTTAATAATTCTTGTTTCTGCTTGTAAATCAGGCAACTAGTCCTCAGCCAGATGGGCCATCAACTGGTGGTAGCTTGAAATCATTGAGAGACAAATTTATTCCGCAAGATAAAGATAAAGAGAAAGAGAAAGAGACACCAGAGGTCTCTGGTTTGAAGACTGCTGGACCTGAGGGGGAGATAACAGCAGGTCATTGTTCTTATATATTTCTATAGTGACTGTAACAAAATTCTTTTCCCGTGGTCCATTTTCCTTACATTGCATGCTTTTACTTCATATTACTTGTAGATCAAAAAGTAACTTCCAAGCTTTTCTTCCTATCCAATTTTGCGATATCCTTTTTTCGTGTCTGCCACTTTAGCCTTGACCTAGTGTAGGAAGAAATTTCATGGTTTTAGTTTATTATAAAAGCAACTTTCGAGGTCTTGAACAGAAATTTTACTCTGTCGTGCAGGATACTTAATGAAGAAAAGTGCAAAGACAAATGGGTGGAGTAGGCGATGGTTTGTTCTTAATGAAAAAACTGGAAAGGTTAGCTTTTAAACAATAATCCTTTGGGAATTAATCCAAATATATGCAAAAGAGAAAGCTGTGTGCACTTTAATTCTAACTCTTTTGCTAGCAGTATAATTATAACTGTCACTTGCAATTTTACTCCCTTTTTCCTAAAAGACCATCTTATACTTGTTATCGAAGTGATGTACCTTTACATTTACCTTTCTTCAGCTTGGTTATACAAAGAAACAAGAGGAAAGAAACTTCCGCGGCACTGTAACTTTAGAGGTATCAGTCTCTTGCAATACTTACTTTTCTTTGGTCGTAGATGTAACTGCAATTAAAAGAGTTGTAATAGGGTTTACATATTACGATGCTCTTCCACTCTGTCCCTTTAGCAGAGGGATGATTACTTGTAATTGTGAAGTTGACACCACAAGACTTTTTATTACCATTACTGCTATAAGAGGAAACCTAGATGCTTCATAAATAACATTTATCCTTTTGAATTTGATCAAGGTACACAATATTCAATTCTTTGTCTCAAGAAACTCTGTTAATTTTCTCAGGAATGCAGTATCGAAGAAATTCCTGATGATGAAGGAGAAAAACCAAAGAGCTCAAAAGATAAGAAATCAAATGGACCTGATTCAAAAGGACCAAGTCTTGTATTTAAGATAACCTGCAGGGTTCCATATAAGACTGTGCTTAAAGGTATGTCAAACAATTATCAAAATTAACTGCTTGACCCTCTTTGTACTCTTTTATATGAGCAACTCCTCAAAAGCTCTTATGTTGCAGCTCATAATGCGTTAATTCTCAAGGCCGAGAGCATGGTCGATAAGAATGAATGGATTAATAAGCTCCAGAAGGTTATCCAGGCTCGAGGAGGCCAAGCGGGTGGTGCTTCCATGAGACATAGTCTATCAGAAGGTTCACTTGTAAGTCACACAAGAAAACTATATGCTTATTCCGTACCAGTATCATGATGCTAAAGTCTTTGTTATAAATTTCCTTAATGGCTTAAAACAGCCCTCTGGAGAAACTAAGATATAAATGTCGTTGTTGAATGAGTAAAAACTGATGTCTTTGTGGGTCATACATGAAGAGGGTTAAGATTTTGTCATACGTAAACATTGATGTGGTGGTAAATTACGGATTTGCTTTGGTTGTCTGATCTTTTTTCCTTTTTCAGGATAAGATGGTTAGAAAACCGGTTGACCCGGAAGAGGAATTGCGGTGGATGTCCCAAGAAGTACGAGGTTACGTTGAAGCTGTTCTCAACAGCCTAGCAGCCAATGTTCCAAAGGTGGACTAATCTATTTTCTTGCGAATCTTAAATTTCCCATGTCCATGTCGCTCTTTATGTACTCGATCACATTAATCAAACCCGTGGCTTCAACAGGCTGTTGTTCTTTGTCAAGTGGAGAAATCAAAGGAAGACATGTTGAATCAGCTATACAGTTCTATTAGGTTTCTTCATTTTCTTTCCCATTGTATTATTATTGTAACATCAATATGTCTGTGGTGTGTTGTGCTTATATAATTTGTCTCTCGCTTGCATTAATCTGCAGCGCAATTGGTAATGAGAGGATTGAATCGTTGATTCAAGAGGATCAGAACGTCAAGAGACGAAGAGACCGTTACCAGAAACAGTCCTCTCTTCTCTCAAAGCTCACAAGGCAACTTAGCATTCACGATAACCGAGCAGCTGCTGCTTCAAGCTGGTCTGACAATAGTGGCACTGGTAATATATACACACATCTCATCTTTCGATATTGTGCTACTATGTAACCGCAACATGTATGGGGATTAATTCATTTTCTTGGTCGTCTTGGTGTGTTGTATTTGCAGAAAGCAGCCCGAGAACCAATGGAGGGGCTTCAGGAGAGGATTGGATGAATGCGTTTAATGCAGCTGCAAGTGGACCTGACTCATTGAAAAGGTACGGGTCTGGTGGTCATAGCAGGCGTTACAGCGATCCAGCTCAGAACGGTGAGGATTCATCTGGATCTGGCGGCAGCAACCGTCGCACCACACCAAACAGGCTTCCACCAGCACCGCCACAGTCTGGATCATCTTACAGGTATTAGAACCTGTTTGATTTTAAGGATTGTTATTGAAGAATCCTAAAAAAAAAAAACACATTCTTTTTCTGTCTTTTTTTGGAATGGTCCCCATTTCTGGGACTAAGTTTTTCTTATTTCTTCACTAGTTTTTAAAAAGGAATGATTATGATATATGATTATATGATGATGATGTACTGGCGTGTCTGTAGATAGATATTTGTTGGAAGACATATATATGAGTTTGGTCTCATTTGGTCTCTTAATCGTATCTACTCGAGAGAAAATGAAAGTGTGTAATTTTTCCATTTTTGAACAAGCTTATATCGAATGATTTATGTCCGTCTTTGAGCAAAGCTAAATATTGTCTTGAACCGGCAAAGGAAAACAATAATCGAGACCATTGATATAAAGTATTGAGGTCACGATTCTACAAAACGAGCTAATTAAAGCTATGAACTTTAGAGACAATTGTCAACGAGAAAAGGTGAACAAAAATGGGTTCCTTAAATTAGTAATCACATTGATGCTCTCAAATCATATTTCCCGCAAAGTGAAGTGGTGTGTTCTCGAAACCTGGTAATAATCAACTCGTGTTTTTTTTCATGTAGACACCCACCTGTTCTCTTGGTTTCTCTGAAGCTCCAGCTTTTATTTAATTCCAAACATAATCCTTTTGTTTAATTTGTCTATTTTGGATGAAGAGTAGGAACTCTTAACAAGAACAGACAATCACGTAAAATTAAATTTGTATTCCTTTCTCAATTAGCAGATAAACAGAAATCATAAAGATATAGAAATTTTTTTGTTGAAAGGAGGATACTAGATAAAAAATTTTTTGACTAAAATTGTGTTTTTTTTTAAGACTAATTAGTTAGTAGAATAACCTTTATAATGAAAGCCTGAATTGTTTCGACTCTCCAAGGGTCTGTTTCGGGTTTGAATTCCTGTCTTCATAGTCAAAGAAGAGAAACCAAATTCTTCATGACTGGTTTGTTTTTGATTCAGCAATTCACCTCGATGTTGGATTTTATTCTTTTTTTTTTTGTGGATTTTTTTTTTTTTTTTTTTTTTGGGTAGATGTGGATAAGTTTGTCACTAGTGAGCTATCAATGATGTGGGATGTAGAGAAACAAAATTTTGTGGATTTTTTTTTTTTTTTTTTTTGATAAAAAGATATGTAGAGAGTTAGGGAAGAAAAGAACCTATTCACTATGAAACTGAATCACACCATCCTTTAAGCATCAATGTTCTGAGGGACCCAGCCATATTTCTGTTGCATGCATTATACTTTGGTGCATGCATCGGATTTGGTAAGAATGATAGGTAAGGAAGACTCTATACTCAGTCTTAAACTTATTCGATTTGATTACAATGACCATTATCATTATGGTAGCTGCATTGTTAAGCTTTCCTTCTAGTATATATCTTGTTTTCTATCTTTTATTTTATGAGACGAAAGATTTAAAACCAAGTTTGTGAATCTCTAGACCAATTTAATTGAAATATAAAATGACAAGTGGCAAGTAGGAAGTTGCTAGGTATAGTGTTGCCTTTATTTAAACACTATATGGCCAAAAGTTGTCGGGTTGGAGTTGACTTGGAGTCAACTCTTGTAATTAGTAGAATTCTCTATCAAAACTCTTCAAGATCCCATTGCCTATTTCATTATACAGATCAGTTGGACGAACAGAGACTTCCAGGAGGTGATTCTTGTTTATATTTTTACTTCTTTAGTTTTTTTTTTTTTTTTAATTCTTCTTGGGTGATTCGATCTTTTTGTTTTTTGCATTTCTTTTATTTTTGTACACAAATATCTGTGGAGTCAACTCTTATAATGGATCTTAGGCAGAGTTCTAGCAAATACTTAAGACAATACATCTGACAGACTGACATTATTGTTTCTATACAGATCAGTTGGGCGAGAAACGATCTCCAAAAGGTGATTATTGTTAATTTTCCTTTCTTTAGTTTTCTTTGGAGAAGGTGCTTCGATCTTTTGTACTTTGCATTTCATGTTTTTCTAATCACAATTTCATCCACGTCTCTGTACAAAGATCTGTGGATTAAATCCCACAAAAATACAAAATAGATTCCATAAAATTTCCAAAAGATTTTTTTGTTTGTTTTTTTTTTTTTTTTTTTTTTGATAAAGGATTTATGAACGCTTTATCCTCCTCTAGTGATTATTGACTATTACTTTCATGGTTAAGCAGGACAGTTATGGCTGAGACACTTTTGTCGTTTGGAGTTCAGAAGCTTTGGGACCTCCTTGTCCGAGAATCTGATCGATTTAGAGGAGTAGATGACCAACTCACTGAACTCAAAAGTGATCTAAACTTATTGAGGTCCTTCTTGAAAGATGCTGATGCTAAGAAACATGCAATTGCGGTGGTGAGAAATTGTGTGGAAGAGATAAGGGAAATTGTTCTTGACACAGAAGATATAATCGAAACATATCTTCTTAAAGAAGAGCTTTCTCAAACAAGTGGCATCAAAAAGCGTATGAGAAGACTTTCTTGCATGATAGTGGACCACAAGGAAATTGCTGCAGATATGGGAGGCATAAGTAAGAGGATCTCCAAGGTGATCCGCGATATGCAGACTTTTGGGGTGCAGCAAATGATTGTTGTCAATGGCGGCGAGTATTCACATCCTCTACAAGAAAGACAAAGGGAGATGCGAAAAACGTTTCCTAACAATAATGAAAACAATCTTGTGGGGTTGGAGAAGAATGTTCAGAAATTGGTTGGCTATTTGGTGGAGGAAGATAGCATTCAAGTAGTTTCTATAACTGGGATGGGCGGTATTGGTAAAACTACCCTCGCTCGACAAGTCTTCAATCATGAGATTGTAAAAAACCATTTTGATGGAGTTGTGTGGGTGTGTATTTCACAACAGTTTACAAGGCAATATGTGTGGCAGACAATCTTGAAGAAGCTTAGTTCAAAAGATGATGAGAATAGAGTGTCATTTATGAGTGAAGACGAGCTTCAGGAAAAACTCTTTCGACTGTTGGAAACCAGTAAGTCTTTGATAGTCCTGGATGACATGTGGAAAGAAGATGATTGGGACAGAATAGAGCCTGCGTTTCCATCAGAAAAAGGTGACATCTTATGCATTTATACTTTTCTTAAACTTTAATTATGCAAACTACAGAAGATGACAAGGCATACACATGCATGTGAATATATTTCCTTTTGTTTAAAATATCTTGCAGGATACTGGAAGGTACTACTTACTTCTCGCAATGAGAGAGTGGGCTTACATGTAGATCCAAGATGTGTCACTTTTAAACCAGAATGCCTAACCATTGAAGAAAGTTGGACACTTTTCGGAAAGATAGCATTTCCTAGAAAAGACACAACAAGTAAGCTTTCAAGGAAAATAGTTTTTTTTTTTACGTTAATCAAAATATAAAACTTCTTTTTATGTTTAGTGGCATCATATATTGATTTCAAAGCCCAAATACTACATGGTTATGTTGTACAGATGTTAAGGTTGATGTAGAAATGGAAGAGATGGGTAGGCAAATGATCAAACATTGTGGAGGTCTACCATTGGCTGTTAAGGTATTAGGTGGGTTGTTAGCTGAACAATACACATTAAGTGAGTGGAAACGATTATATGAGAATATTGGATCTCACATCATTGGAGGGACTAGCTTCAACGACAGAAATACCAGTTCTATTTATCATATTCTGTATCTGAGCTTTGAAGAGTTGCCTATTTATTTGAAGCAATGCTTCCTTTACCTCGCCAGTTTTCCAGAAGATCATACAATAGATGTTGGGAAACTGTCCTATTACTTGGCTGCAGAAGGAATACCAAGGCCGAGGGGTTATGATGGAGCGAGCATTCGAGAGGTCGCAGATGGATACATAGAAGAGTTGGTGAAGAGAAACATGGTTACTTGTGTAAGGGACAAGTTGACTTCGAGATTTGAGACATGTCAGTTGCATGATATGATGAGAGAAGTTTGTTTGCGTAAAGCTAAAGAAGAGAATTTCGTAGACATTGTTGATACTGCAAACCCTCAGTCTCCTTGTAAATCTCGCAGAATCACAGTAAACCTATGGCTTAATGATACATGTGACCTGACGGGGGTGATGAAGAATCCAAAACTTAGATCTCTCTTGTTTATCAATTGTAGAGGATCGGGGATGTCATCAGGTTTATGTTTTACAAAGCTACAGTTGTTGAGGGCATTAGATCTCTCCACTGTCAAGTTTAAAGGATGGAAGTTACCCTCTAGCATCGGGAAGCTCATCCACTTGAGATATTTGAGTTTATTTGGGGCAAATATAACTCATATACCTTCTTCTATGCGGAATCTGAAGTTGCTGCTCTATCTAAACCTGATTGTATCTTTGAGATCACCAATCTACATGCCCAATAATGTCTTGAGCGAGATGGGAGAATTGAGATACCTCTCTTTACCAGAGAAAATACATGATAAGGTAAAGATGGAATTGGGTAATCTAGTCAACTTGGAGACGTTGGTGAATTTCTCAACAAAGCATAGTAGTGTGAGAGATCTTCAGCGAATGACAAGGCTCGAGACTCTCTCAATAAAAGTCAACGGCGGGTGTGCAATGGAAACTCTATCTTCATCTCTAAGTGAATTGAGACGCTTGGAATATCTTAGTATATTTGGTTCCAAGTATGATGAAGAAGGATTTGTTTTGGATTCCGTTCATCTTAGAAAGCTGGAGTTGTGGATGATATATATGCCAAAGTTACCTGATGAGCAACATTTCCCTTCTCACCTTACAACCTTATCTCTAACAGATTGTCGTTTGGGGGAGGATCCAATGCCGATTCTAGAGAAAGTGCTTCATTTGAAAGAGGTTCGTTTAGGTCATCAATCTTTTAGTGGGAAGAGAATGGTTTGCTCGGGCAGTGGGTTTCCTCAGTTGCAGAAGCTAACCTTATCTTCTCTAATGGAATGGGAAGAGTGGATAGTAGAAGAAAGATCCATGCCCCTTCTTCATACTCTGGAGATTTTGAGATGTCCAAAGTTAAAGGAGCTTCCAGATGGGCTGCGATTTATCACTTCCTTAAAAGAACTCAATATCTACACATATAAATGCGAGTTAATGGATAAATTGTCCAAAGGAGGAGAAGATTACTACAAATTTCAACACATTCCTCTTGTACTAATCGAGTTGCACCGGACTCGCTTCTGCTAGACAACCAGGTAATATTCACAGAGAAGAGAATGTGTTGATCGGGGCGATGGGTATCCTCAGTTGCAGAAGCTAGAATTAATTGGAAGAAAGTTATGGGAATAATGGATAGTAGAAAATGTGTTAGTTCTCATGGATGCATATGTTTGATTTGATTACAATTCTCATGTTGGTAACTGAATTGTCTTTGCATTATGTCACCAAGTGATTTTTGTTTTGGGTGCTGATAGTAATAGTTTATAGCTCTTCCTCTATGTATATATTCATATACTACTCATCTTATCTTGTTGAGCATTTTTAATTAGTTGTAATCTGCTTCCATACCGAGACCACGAGCATCTTTAGGAACTCCCAAATTTTTAGATTTTAAATTGGAAACACTCTCACCCAAACTTGTTGACTTAGGGACCACGTAACCCAACACGTCAGATACACCACCAAACCCTAATTTGGCACCACTTTGTTCTTTCCACGAACACAACTTCTGATCTGAAACCCTCAGATGATCTTCCGACACCATATCCTTCAACTTGTGCTCTATTAGAGAGATACCTCCTCAGTTCGTCACTCGATAAACACTAAAGATCAGGGAAGTCGGTAGAGATCGCAGGCTTGATGCTTACTCTTTTGATCGCTCAACGCATTGAACATGGCTACGATCTAAGACAGGGCTCGTGGGTTTTCTTGCGGCTCAGACCAAACATGGAGATTGTTGTCAGGGTCATAACAGATGAAACCAACAGAGTTGCCGCAGAGAACAGAAAGCTCAGTAGCTCTCTTCTTAAAACCCCTGTTTGAAAAATGTCGTCTTCTTCTTCAAACCATCATCGGACTTAACGGGTTTCTTTTCGCGAGGAGCCATCTTTTTGTTTGCAGAAAGAAAAATGAATCAATGGAAGAAGTAGAAGTAAGCAAGAGTGATGATGAGAAAGGCTCTGTTCTGTAATATATATAGAGAGACATACACTCAGGCGATGCTTTATCTCTTCCATAACGGTCATATTTTGTTCTGCCTGCTAAAAAGGTTACGATCTTTTATTTTTGTAGGTGAGAAATGTAGTATGGTTTTCTGGAAACATGGCGTTTTCTCTTTCGCAGGTTTGAACTCTTAACAAGTATCTTCCAATTTCTGACTACTTCCTTCAGGTTAACTTACAATGAAATTTCAAGAGATTTTGGAAGGAGGAGAAGCTTACTACAACATTGCAACATATTCCTTTTGTTTATTTTGGATGAAGAGTGGAAACTCTCAACAAGAACAGAGTATCAGGTAAAAATTAAATTTGTCTTTCTTTCTCAATCATCAGATAAACAAAAATCATAAAGATATAGAAAAAATTTGTTTGAAAGGATACTAGACAATTTGGTATTCATGCTTACTTAATTACTTAAATTGTGCCCTTTTAAGACTAATTAGTTAGCAGTAGTGATGTTAATATGAGTTTGTAACTCATTTAATAAATTGGATATTTTAAAGTAACTCATTTAAACTGAACCATTTAAACCTCTTTAAACTCATTTAACATATAAAATTATATGGGGTTAATGGGTTTACCCATTTAGACCTATTTATTAAATAGAGTTTAACAAAAATAAATGGGTACCCATTAAACCCATTTATGTTAATATAAAACAAGTTATATTTATAATTAAAAATTGATTCTTGTGAGAGAATATTAGTTTGGCGGAAAACCATAATTCTGTAATTTGACGGAAAACACGATTCTGACAAAAAACGTAGTTTTAACAAAAAAAAATGTTGCGAAAGATACAAAAAAACATAATACTGGTGGAAAAACGTGGTTTTTGCGGAAAAACATGTTTTGTTACTGAAAAGAAAAGAAAACACGATTTTGGCGGGAAAACGTGATTTTGACGGAAAATCGTGATTTTAGCCGGAAAATGTGGAAAACATGATTTTGGGAGAAAATGTGATTTTGACTGGCAAATGTGATTTTGGCAGGAAAACACGGTTTTGGTGGAAAAACGTGTTTTTGCGGAAAATGTGGGAAAACGCGATTTGTTAAGGTAAATATAGAAAAACCGCAATTTTGGCGGAAAAATTGGTTTTTGGCGAAAAATCCGAGAAACGTGGTTTGTTACGAAAAAAAAAAGCACGGTTTCGACGGAAAAATGCAATTTTGGCAGAAAATGCGTTTTTGGCGGGAAAATACGGAAAACATGGTTTGTTATAATAAATATATAAAAATTTTTAAAAACACAATTTTGGCAAAAATTTTGGTTTTTGTATGAAAATGAGATTCCGCAGGTTTAGCAAAAATTTTTATTATACAATTTGGCGGGAAAATTTAATTTTAAACAATAATAATAAATAATTTATTATATATAGTTTAAATGGGTTAGTGTTATTTAAATGGGTTTACATGGCATGAGTTTAAAATTTAAATGGATGAGTTTAAATGGGTTGGATTTAAATAGGATAAGATTAAATGTAGTGGGTTTACCCATTTTCCTAAACAGCTACTTAATTAGACTGTTACAATTTTAATCTCCGTAAGTAACTTTGTAATTTTAAATCACTCTACATCTTTGAACTTGTGATTACTCTTCTTATGATCCTTTTCTTGAAATTTCACTATTGTCTAGAACACATGGGATAAAACAAGACACTAACTTACATGATACCTAGTTGTTCTTTCTACGGGTACTTGATTTAGGTCAGATTGTTTTAGGTTCTCACAAGTTAACGAGATCAGTAAGGTGTCAATATGGACAAATCTCTCGTTAGTCTTACAAAATCCCAAATAAGTATCTCAAGTAAAGGTCTAATCCTTCCAGGAAAGTCAGAATAGACTATATTAGGTACTGTCTATAAAATACACATATTTTTCTTCTATTCCACGAGTCTGTTTTACAGATGCATCGTTCTTCGTCGGAGGCCTTATTGTTACAAATCGGACTTGGAAGTTTTGTTTGATTAATGATTTGCATTACCATATACTTTGATCATCTCATACATTTTAAGATTCTTTCACTTTTGTGATACAATTTATAAGTAGCAATGCTCATAATATAAGAATGGTTAGTTACATTTGTTATTTTTCTTAATTCCACAAGAAAAGAAAAAAAAAACATAAACTCGTGAATATTTAAGCTATTGAAGGTTTCATTCTCATTTTGGACTTGAGCTTTGGGGTTTCTGTCTTATTGATTCTAAATATAGGTTCTTCAGCCATTAACATATGAAAAATCTGGTCCGCAAGTTTATTATTCCCACCAAGTTTATGAATCTTTAGACCAATTTAATTGAAACATAAAATGACATGTGGCAAGTAGGAAGTTTCTGGGTGTTTAGATAGTGTTCCCTTTAAGACTTTATGGCCAAAGGCCCAAAAGTCGTTGGTTGGTGTTGACTTACAGGCAACTCTTAATGGGATCTTAAGCAGAGTTTTAATGAACTTCTAACTAAACACTAAAAAACTGCACCGCCTAAATCTTAATACATATCAGTTGGACGAAACGCGATTTCCAGGAGGTAATAGTTGTTGTTGATATTATTACATTTTTTGTTCATTAAAGACAGTTCTATACTTTGTATTTTGCATTTCGTTTTTCTTTTATCTCAGTTTTATTCATGTCTCTGTATAAAGTTATGTGGATTAAATCCCACAAAATAGATTCCGTTAATTTTGTGAAAGATGATATTTGAATCATGAACTCCTCTAGTGATTATTGACTACTACTTTCTAGATTAAGCAGGAGATTTATGGCTGAGACACTTTTGTGGTTTGGAGTTAACAAGCTTTGGGACCTCTTTGTCCGAGAATCTGATCGATTTAGAGGAGTAGAGGAGCAACTCACTGTACTTAAAAGTGATCTAAACTTACTTAGGTCCTTCTTGAAAGATGCAGATGCTAAGAAACATACAAGTGAGTTAGTGAGAAATTGTGTGGAAGAGATCAAAGAAATTGTTTTTGACACAGAGGATATGGTCGAAACATTTCTTCTAAAGGAAGAGCTTTCAAAAACAAGTGGCATCAAGAAACGTTTGAGAAGACTTTCTTGCATTATAGTGGATCGTAGGGAACTTGCTTCAGATATGAGAGGCATAAGTAAGAGGATCTCCAAAGTGATCCGCGATATGCAGACTTTTGGGGTGCAACAAATGATTGTTGATGGCGACGAGTATTCACATCCTCTACAAGAAAGACAAAGGGAGATGCGAAAGACGTTTCCTAGCAATAATGAAAACGATCTTGTTGGGTTGGAGGAGAATGTTAAGAAATTGGTTAGCTATTTGGTGGAGGAAGATAGCATTCAAGTAGTTTCTATAACTGGGATGGGTGGTATTGGTAAAACTACCCTCGCTCGACAAGTTTTTAATCACGAGATGGTTAAAAACCATTTTGATGGTGTTGCGTGGGTTTGTATTTCACAACAGTTTACAAGGAAATATGTGTGGCAGACAATCTTGCAGAAGCTTAGTTCAAAACATGATGAGAACAGAGAGTCAAATATTAGTGAAGACGAGCTTCAGGACAAACTCTTTCAATTGTTGGAAACTAGTAAGTCTTTGATTGTCCTAGATGATATGTGGAAAGAAGAAGATTGGGACAGAATAAAGCATGTGTTTCCATCACAAAAAGGTGTTGTGCTTTGACTATAATATCGTAAAGTTTTACATATTAGAAAGCTTTCATACTTTTCTTAAACTTTGAATTTAATATCTTGATTAATTACAACTCTTATTGTGATTTAAAGGTGAAGAGACTTGTTATTTATACTTGAATAATATTCTAATTTCTAATTACTACACTTTTCTTTAATGTAAAAAGTCTTGATCTTCGATTTATGTGAATCATCAAATTTTTTGTATATATTTTAACCAAGAAAAATATAGAACATGAAAAGGCATATGCATGTGATTTTCTTTTGTTTAAAATATCTTGCAGGATATTGGAAGGTACTACTTACTTCTCGCGATGAGAGAGTGGGCTTACATGCAGATCCAACATGTGTAACTTTTAAACCAGAATGCCTAACCATTGAAGAAAGTTGGACACTTTTCGGAAGGATAGCATTTCCTAGAAAAGACACAACAGGTAAGCTTTCAAGGTATTGGAATATTGATTTTACAGTCAATTAATATAATAGAGAAACATAATAAGAGATAGAGAATGATCTCTTCTCTTTTAAGAAGAGAATAACAAAATAGAATTTTTTTTATTTAAACTGAAACTTGTTATTTACATCAGGACGAAACTGATTTATATAGAAAACGAACAGACACTACAACACAAAAAGTTATGTCTCTTCCTAATTGTGACTGCTGACACAATAACTACCCAAATTTAATGTCAGGACAATTGACATAAATAAACTAAAAATATTTAATTATTAATAAACTCAATTAATAACAAACACAAGGAAGATATTTGTTTTTAACAATAATCAAAATATAAAACTTCTTTAATGTTTAGTTGCATCATATATTGATTTCAAAGCCCAAATTCTACATGGTTATGTTGTGCAGAATATAAGGTTGATGAAGAAAAAGAAGAGATGGGAAAGCAGATGATGAAACATTGTGGAGGTCTACCATTAGCCATCAAAGTGTTAGGAGGTTTGTTAGCAGCGCAACACACATTAAGTGAGTGGAAAAGGGTATGTGAGAATATTGGATCTCGTATCGTTGGAGGAAGTAGCTTCAATGAGAAAAATATCAGTTATGTTTACTATATATTGTCTTTGAGCTTTGAAGAGCTGCCTATTTACTTGAAGCACTGCTTCCTCTTCCTTTCTAATTTCCCTGAAGATGAATCAATAGATGTGGAGACATTGTCGTATTACTGGGCTGCAGAAGGAATACCAAGACCGAGGTATTACGACGGAGCGAGCATTAGAGAGGTCACAAATGGATACATAGAAGAATTGGTGAAGAGAAACATGATTATTTCTCAAAAAGAAGTTGGAGCTTCAAGATTTAAGACATGTCAGTTGCATGATATGATGAGAGAAGTTTGTCTGCGTAAAGCTAAAGAAGAGAATTTCGTAGACATTGTTGATACTGCAAACCCTCAGTCTCCTTGTAAATCTCGCAGAATCGCAGTACATAGGTTTGATGAATCATATCATATGAAGGAGATGATGAAGAATCCAAAACTTAGATCTCTCTTATTTTTCTACTGGGCAAAAGGTGGGATGCAATCAGATTTATTGTTTACGAGGTTACAGTTGTTGAGGGCATTAGATCTCTCTTATGCCAAATTCAAAGGAAGGAAGTTACCCTCTAGCATCGGGAAGCTCATCCACTTGAGATATTTGAGTTTATATCAGGCACATGTAACTCATCTACCTTCTACTATGCGGAATCTGAAGCAGCTGCTCTATTTAAACCTATTTGTAGTTGGGATTTCTTCAGTCTACATCCCAAATAATGTCTTGAACGAGTTGCAAGAATTGATATACCTCTATTTACCGTATATTACACATGGTAAAGTAAAGTTGGATTTGTGTAATCTAGTCAACTTGGAGACATTGGAGAATTTCTCAACAGAGCATAGCAGTGTGAGAGATCTTCACCGAATGACAAGGCTCGAGACTCTCTCAATCATATTCAATGGTGGGTGTACAGCGGAAAATCTATCTTCATCTCTAAGTCAATTGAGACACTTGGAGAATCTTACTATATATGGTTCCAAGGATGATGAAGAAGGATTTGTTTTGGATTGTGTTCTTCTCAAAGAGCTAAATTTGTTTAGTATATATATGCCAAGGTTACCTGATGAGCAACATTTCCCTTCTCACCTTACAACCTTATCTCTTTCTAAGTGTCGTTTGGAGGAGGATCCAATGCCGATTCTAGAGAAATTGCTTCACTTAAATGACATCCATTTATCAAATGAATCTTTCAGTGGGAGGAGAATGGTTTGCTCGGGCGGTGGGTTTCCTCAGTTGCGGAAGCTAGAGTTTTCTGGACTAGAAGAATGGGAAGAGTGGATAGTAGAAGAAGGCTCCATGCCACTTCTTCATACTCTATGGATCCGTAGTTGTAAGAAGCTAAAGGAGCTCCCGGATGGGTTGAGATTTATCACTTCCTTGGAAAAACTGGTAATCAACACAGATTGTTTGGAATTAAAGGAGAAATTGTCCAGGGGAGGAGAAGAGTTTTATAAAGTTCAACACATTCCTCTTGTTCAAATCAAATTGGACTAGACTCTCATATCATATAATAGATAACCAGGTAATATATACTTTTCCCCACATAAAAACATTTGCATAGTCAAAGAAAATGAAGATGGCTCTATAAATTAATACTAGATATATTAATAAATACTATAAAATAAGAAAATTATTTGCTCCCGACTCCTGAGTCAAGCCTATGTAAAAAATAAACAAAATTTGATAAAATAATAAAATAATAATTTTTTTGAAATCCCCTATGTAAAATATATGATCACATTAGTATCATAAATTAATAATCATATACATATAAAATACTAATGTTTGATTTTAGTGTGTGTGTATTTTTTTATATTACATATTCTTAGAGTCTGTCTCTAAATTTTATTGTAACAAACAATTATTGTGTTGTGTTTCAAACTATCGAGTTCGTATATCATTTATAACTTCGTCATCATAGTAGCCAATATTTTCTTTGTAAGTTTTCAACTTCTGAATATGCATTATTTTTATTTATATAGTTATATAGGTTGTTAAAATAGGATAACCAAGGTCATTAATCATAAATTTGAATTCATGTTTGCCTAAATGAATTCATTAGTAGTTTTTGTTACTTATCATCAAAATATTATTTTTCTCCTAAATATTAAATATTCAAGTCTAAACTGCAAGACTCTCAACTCAAATATTCAAGAATTTTATACTAAATCTGAAGTAATTAACCAATTGAAACTAATTTCTCTATATAAAAAAAAATTCAACTACTTTAATGAACACTATTTTAAATCGAAAAAAAAAATAAAATTTGAAATAAAATTTGTTAAGATATTAGAAATAATTAAAATTATTTTCTTAGGAGGGGGTATTGAATAATTGAATTGAGAAGAATTGGAATGAGAAAACAAAATAATAGATTTTAAAGTATTTTAAAGGTTTTATTAAATTCCATCCAAATACTAGCATAATAGCTGAGAATTAGTTCTTCACATTTTCAAGTCAACTTTCTATTAAATTCTAAATAAATGACATTGCTAACAAAACTATCTTAATATTGAATAACACTAGAATTTAATAGAATTATAAAATCAATCACTTGAATAACACCAGAATTTAAAAGAATCTATAAAATATACAATTGAATAACACTAAAATGCATAATTTATCAATATAGTAAATAATTTTTTAAAAAGTCAAGATCCTAAAATTTACTTAATATTTAGGGGCCTAAGGATAATGCATTTTTTCTCCTCGCATAGGCGTGCCTCTGCTTACCGGAAACTCTTTTTAACGCTCAAATTCTTTGTAGTGAAAACGAAATGTCTAAGTGAGACTTGATCTTCTGCACAAACTGATTTGTGTTCTTTGAAGTTGGCTTCAGGCTTAATTCAAGCTCACATCCTCAATGCCGCACTTCTTAAACAAGAACTCTTGCTTCTTATCTGCTGATAGAAAAGTTGCTCAATATCTGTTTAGCTCATATTGTGCCTATTGTTGTTGTTTAAAATGATGGATCTTGGTTCTTACGAAAACTCTTTCTAACTCTCAAATTATTTTCTTACACCAAAGGCTCCATTCAGGGTACAGAATTTTGAGGACAAATTTTCTTATTTAATAGTGATTAATGATTTTTTGACTTTGAGTTTTATAAGAATCTAAAATTTTGTTGGTGACTTTTTATGGTAGTTTGAGAAGTTACCAACGTTACAAAAATGAAACTGCGTTGGAGCAAAACGTAGAAATTAGATACTAACAATGATCAATCACCGAGAATAGGTTAATTACATGATTTTATCCTATATAGCATCAAATCATAACGTAGTATACGAACCCCAAATTATCTGTGACTGACATTTGGTAAATGCTCTCCATAAATGAATCGGAAACATCAATGTCCCTAGTCCCTAGAAACCCTCGAAACAGCACAAGACCCAAAATTGGAAACGGATGGTTTCATTACTTCTTCTTCTGTTTGGTTTAACAGTTTATTATTACATATTAAAGTATGCATGGCTTTTGCTCTATATAGTGTGATTTGTTCCCATCTTCTATACCATTTCTTTTGGAAGTTAATGTTTTGCTTTGTTTCTATCAGAATCCAGGAAGTTCTAGAATTGTTCTAGTGGCTTCATGTACCTCAATCTCTGATCTCCTTACAAGATATGTAAATACTTGAATCGGTTCTACTTGGTTTATATTCAACTTATCTGTTTATCATTAAACCGATATTGTATCAAAGCCTGCTGTTATTTACACATTGAAAAGCTACGTACAACATTATGAAAATTTTCAAATTAAAAAAAAAAGCTACGTACTTCGGATTGATATAGTTTAAGAATTATGGATAATGGTCCCCTCTGTAGAATCTGTAATACTCAGTTGACCATCAATCTTCTTTACTTCTATTGTTTTTTTTTTTTTTTTTGGATAAGATTCTTTACTTATATTGTTAATTTTTTTTCCTCTGTGTTTAATCTTTCAACGGATGGAATGCAAGTAAAGGACCAGCATCTTTCTGTTGCATGGATTTTTTTGGGTGCATGTATTGTTGAATTTGGTAAATAGCATACATGAATGGTAATGGAAGATATGCATTCCTATAGACTTGGTATCACATGGCTTATTCCTATAAATTATGCTTGGTGTGACATTGTCTGATAGCATGCAAACAAAACTATTGGAGCTTGGTGAGCTGAATTTTGACTATAAGACTTTGAATATTCGGATTTTTCAAGCTTTTACATCATAATTTAACAATCCTAAATTTTAATGAAATAGTTTCATAAAGTGTTTAACCCAAGCAATATGTAAGAATGAGATAAATTTAATAACGAAGAACGTTGTTTCTTTTACAAGAGTTTTTCTACTTCCAAAGAACATTATATGAAGAAAAAAAAGAAAAAACATATATAAACGAAACCCTTCCCATCTTTTTTTCTTGATATCGAAACTAAACTATATATCTTTCTTTTTCTTCTTCTTTATAACAACAATACGACGTGTATATTCACATCCATATAAAATGAGACAAAGATTTATATGTATGGTATGCTTTTTTTCTTCTCGATGGGGATTTAAGGGCTTTTCGATCTTATTTTGTAGTAAGATAAATCAAGTGTAGTTTCTTCTTTAATCAAGATGTTCTTTCGAAACCACCTGATCCTATCTGCATATGCAACCACTCTGGTGATGCTCCTCTACTGTATTCCCTCGTCGATTGCGACCCAAATTGCATTTCCGTATTCTCAAACGCTTGCTGACCAAACTAAGTTTCACCAAAAATAACAGAGATTAGCATAACCATATCAAGAAAACAAAGAGTCTTTTTAAGTTCAACGACTGAAAATGATATATTGCAAAAACAGAGCCCGACCGGTTCATTGTAATGCTTAGATGAATTATTACCTCTTTTTAGGCATGACCAAAAACTAACCGTAACTGTATTTCGGACCGTAACCGTATCATTTTCAACCGTAATCAAACCGTAACTGTATAAAATGGTTAAAAATCGTAACCATTAACCGTAAAAACATATAAGATATAGTTAACCGTAACCGTTAATTAACCGTAAAATTCTAACCGTAACCGTTTTAAAAATTGAACAAAATATATATAAATTCAACTATAGCAATAAATATTAGTTAATATATCATATCCAGCGTTTTCAATAGAAGTTAAATTCATTGTTTTTCAAAAGCGTCAAGAATATTAATTGTTATCATGATTATCAAATACAAATTATATTTAACCGTATATAACCGTAACCATTTTAACCGTAACCGTTTTAACTATAACTGTATATTAAATGGTTAATGTTAAGCTTAAACAAAAATTATAACTGTAACCGTGGTCATGCCTACCTCTTTGGGTGGAAAAACCTCGATTCCAGGGTTAATTCTTGAGTTGACTGCTTCGAGCTTCATCGATAAGAACTGAAAAAAAATCGCAAACCTCTCTTATGAGACACACAAGTTAAGTAAAGTAACAAAACAATAGACAAAGAGAAGAGAGGTATTCACACCTCGACTTGACGTTGCAACGATTGTATATAGTTGATGATCTCATCTAGAACAAGTGCTTTTCCAATAACCTACAAAATATATTAAAACATTCAATTTGTGTTATCACTCTACAAAGAAATGTGAATAATTTACTATACCTTGTTACATCCCGGAACAAGATCTTGTAAGATTTTCATCCGCTCGCTTATTTTTTCTCTTCTCGCCTGCCAAAAAACCAAAACAATTTGTCTTTAATCCAAATACATTTTTACTCATTCAGTCACATAATTAGAAGCTTTATTTATAACATATCATTATTACTCTTTCAGCTAGACTGTGACTATCAGTAGCTTGACCTCTTCTTGCTCGAACATGAATATAATCTTTCGTTGGTTCGATTTGTTGTTTCTTTTGATCTGTCTCTGTTCCTGGCGATCCTGCTTCACCTTTCTTGTCACACACTTCATCAATCTTTTGTCTTTTGTTCTCACCTTCACTCTAATCAAATCCAAAAAAAAAATATTATGAGTGGCTTAAATGAAACAAATGAATAATTTTAAGATAATCACACATTTATTATATTAGTTACAGATTAAATTCAAATTATTCACATAACCATTAAATTGGTTTTGTTCGACCAAAAACAAAACTAAACACATTTTAAGATAATCACAATATACCTATTATGAGTGGCTAAATGAAACAAATGAATAATTCTAAGATAATCACACTATATTAATCAAAATCTACACTATTGTTTTCCAGGGTAAATATGATGATTAAAGTACTTTTTGGTTAATTCAGTAGAATAAGAAAAAATTAGACACATTAGAAACAGATTAAATTTAAATCATACACATAACTAATAAATTGGTTTAAAACTTTAAAGCCTTTCTGATTAATTATTTCGACCAAAAACAAAGCTAAACACATTCAAAACAGATAATACGAAAACAAATTGAGATTGTTTCAAAATTTAAAATTATTCACAGAACCATCAAACCGAAAAAAAACCGAATCAATCGAAAAAACAGATTAAATTCACATTATTCACATAACCATCAAATGTAAAAAGCCTTTGTGGTTAATAATCCGACCAAAAACAAAAACTAAATAAACACATTAAAAACATAAAATATGAAAAACCAATTAAGACTGTTTCAAAATTAATCCAAAATTCAAATTATGCACAGAACCATCAAACCGAAAAAAAAATTAAACCGAATCAAACAGAAAACTGAAACAAAAAATCCGTACAGTGCCATTGGTGGAGACAACCTTCGCCGACTTCGACTCATCTTCCCGCCGTTTCCACGCGCCGGAGATACCTTCAATAACCGCCTGCGATAACGCGTGACTCATACGCGCCGGATCACCGGTGGTTAGATTCGAATCTCCAAACTGTTGGGCCAAGTTAGGCCCAACGAATCCTCTCGTCGTTGAAGAATCGCCGCCGGTAGAAACTCCGTTCAACGGAAACTGCCAGATCTCCGCCAGATTAAACGATCCTCCTTCGTTCATCATCCCACTCGGATCCATCAACTTCAACAACAACACAGTAACAACAACCTCCACCGAGTTGACTCAGTCGCCGCCGATTCAAAACCAGGAAGAGAGAGATGCCTTAAAACTCCTTGGACTGTGGAGTCTGATTGCGTTACTGTGTAGATTTTTCACTTTTATATTAAAAATTAATTAAAAAAAAATTCCAAATCTTTTGAATTTTATTTTTAAATTAAAAATAATATTTTTTTCTTTTTCTTTTTTCTTTTTTCCACCTCGGGAGCTACGGTGTTCATTAACTCACTTCATGGCGAGGTTTCCTTCTTCTGACCAATCGTAGACTTGTATCGTCTGCGACGCGGGTGTACCTACGCTTCTTTTATGTTTACCGTTTGATTTGTTTGAGATCTAAATCGACGGTGTTTAAGTGAGCCACGTAAGAATATATCTGATACGGAAAAGAAACATACTTTGCGAAAATGGAAAAGGACTTGGGGAGAAGTGGGGGCCCACGTAGGTTTTTAGATAATCCATTTTGGGTTAATTAATTAATGCTTTAATTTGATTTAGTAGTGATGGGCAATGATGGGGTTGTGGATTTTAATGATGTGTAAGTAAAGCATGAGACAGGGTTTAATACTACTACATGTTGGATTTTTTCAATTGACTAAACTTTTGAGATAATTATAAGATTTTTATTTAAACCTACATAATCAAAACTCATAGTACATGATTTGTTTTTTTTTTAAGGTCGTTGAATTAAACCTATAATGGCTATAATTTAATTTCAGATGTTATGGTAACCAAAAAAAAAAAAAAAAACTTGAGATGCTAATAAATTGTTGAGTCTATGATCAATTGTAGTATTGGTTACAAATATTTTTGAGATAATTATAAGATTTTATTTAGTACAAATATTTATGAACAATTATCAGTTTTTATTTAGACCATAACTCCATAATCAAAACTCATACATGATTTGTTTTGTATTTCTAAACCTATAATGGCTAAAATGAAACTTTAAATTTGAGATATTAATTATGGTAACCAAAGAAAAAAAAAGCTAAGATGCTGATAAAATTCAATAATTCAATGGCTAAAGATATTCTATTACGATATGAATATCTTAGAACAGCAATGGCATAATTCCAATTCTAAGTACTATTTTTTTTTGCTAAAGTTTTTTTTTTGTTTTTAGATTTTTTTTATAGAATAAGTACTTATTCTATAACATATTGAATCATCGTTAAACACTTATTCTATAACATATTGAATCATCGTTGAAAGTGTTTACCAATGTTTCTATTATTTTCATTGGTCCAGATTCCATAACATCATCAGTTGATAATTTATGTACAGACATAAATCATAGGACCAACCAAAGAGCTCAATCTTTTTTACAATAAATCATTAATAACTACAATAGCTACCTATACCAGATAAATAGATATTTTAAAAGCATGATTACATTACTCATTAGATATTATAATATAGTTCGTTTAAATCAATGTCATAACTTGTTGCTTGGTTGAATATATCACATATGTAATAAATAAAACAATAGTATTTATATTTTGAGCTTTATGGTTGAGAAAAAAGGAATAGTAGTTTGTGCCAAACTCTTGCTTGTGACCATATCTTATGTTAAATATTCGTTAGGCTTCACTTTCACCTATAAAGCTCAATGTTTCTCCTTCCTTCTTCTATTCCGTAACTCAGTACCGCCCATACCTCTGTCCTATCAGGTTTTGACACGTGTCGTAGATGATTCCCGACAACTACGTGAGTAAGTGAGCATCACGCAATCATCGCCGTACCATGTTCCGCCTAACTTAACTCTTTTCAGACGGAAAAAGTGTGACGGAACAACATTTTATTTTTATCAAAAACTTCACTTTTGTTATTATTGTTTACAAAAATTAACTCTTTTTTTTTTTGACATCATTACAAAAATTAACTCTTTTTTTTTTTTGACATCATTACAAAAATTAACTTATTCCTCTCTTTTTTCTTTTTTTGAATTTTTGTTTGAGATTTTCCAAATTTACTGACTGGAATTCAAACTAACAGTTTTAGGTTTTATTTTAGTAAACATGATTGTATTATAGTATAGTCCATCTATATAGAAGAATTAAATAACTTCAAGACATAAAAACATATACTTTCCAATAATAATGCAATTTCCTGAATAAACTAATCATATTTTGTTTTTGAGTATATTTATGCAAGAGCGGCCTGGATTATATTTAAAATGTATTTTATTGATGTTCAACATCCAAACTGATGATCTAGAAAAATATATGAAATTTTCTTTTATAGTATATTAATTAATTTTATTTTAAAAGAATTTACGTTTAATCCATCTATAATATTCACGGATATACGTATTCATCTACACCCTGTAATTTGTATATTCATTTTATCACCACAAGACAAACAAACAAAATTTCTTGTCTTTTTTTTTTTTGCTGTTGTCTTAACCCAACAAAAATTTTGTTTTCATAAAATATATATGACCACATGAGACTATTCACCCGCTTGCCTAAGAACCATATTCACTATTTGCATATTTTTTATCAGAAAAATCTTTGTTAAAAACAAAAGAATTATGAATTATCCACTAACCAACTATCAATTTTATTAGTGATCATGTAAAAGTCCACTGGTTGGCCATCGATAAAGTTAGACATTTACTAATTTGTGTCTAAATGGCTACATTTCTAAACCATGTCACTGTCCTTAAAGCCACAGATTGACTACTGAAATAATAATGATAAAATTTTATTTATTTATTTATTTTTTTTTATTTTTTTTTTTTTTTTTGTTAACCGTGGGGATCCGGCGACCGAGGTCAACCGACTAATCCCACGAGGCCCACGGCAGTCCACGTATTCTTGCGATTTAACGCTAGCCCGAGTGGCCACCGCATGTCGAACCCGGGTGCTTATTGGGACTTTTCTCCCTCAACACCACTAGGCCACCATGTGATGGTTAATTTTATTTATTTCAATATATATTTCATTTTGAATTGGCCATGGACATATCAATGATCGAATCCATGATTTGTTTTTCCTTTAACAAGTACGTAGATTTATAGCCTTTTCTAGACAATAAACTATTAGTGGCCATCTACCTTGGTCTTAATTTTTTCAACTAAATTGAAATTTTAAATTCAGTTACATTTTATATTATTTTCTTTTAAAAATATGTTCAACTTAGTATTCAGTTTAATAGTTTATTTCATTTTCATTGCTTAAATTTTCTTTTAATCAGATTTTCCTCTATCCTTCTTCCATTCAGTCTCTTATTTATACATATTGTTTTCTTTAAGATCACAGTGTATAGCCGTCGAACCGTCATCGTAAAACTAAAAACTGTGTAGAGTGCAGCAAATTCCATACTCGTCTTTAACAAAAAAAAAAAAAAAAAAAAAAAAATCAAACTCATAAAAAGAAATTAGGCACGTTTAAAATACGTAAGTTATAGTGAAAATGAACAAACTGTCTACGTCACGAAATGAACAAAAACAATACTTACTTCACGTGCGTAATTTCTCTAAAAGGTAGTGTTCTCAATCCATTCAATTGGGACACGTTGGAAATTATTTGAAAACTGTTTTATATGTATTTGAGCTTTCTGTAATTTTAGTCTCTCAATTTTTCTTGTAGAAATCATCAAGCAATGAGGTGTCTCTCTATTCACACAGATATGAGTTATGAGTTATGAGTTATGAGTTATGATTTAACGAATTCAAAAGAAACTAATCAACATTAATTAGGACTCTCCCCACGCATGGCAGTGCTTAGACATACAAAAGCTCAAGGTAGTTTTAATTTTTTTTTAATTAATTGTATGATTATAGTTGATTAATTTTCCTATAGTGTGATTCTGCGCAAGTAAAAGGACAAGGAAAAAAAAATTGAAAAAGAATAAAAAGTAATGTTTTAAACCCGATTCGGATGCGAACCAAATTACTGTTCGAAGCATCGGCACACTTTTCGACGGGAGTCGACTTTGGATCAATAGATTAATGAATTTTTTATATTTTATATAATTTAATCAATGTTTTAAAAATAGGATGTCAAACAATAACTATAACGTGACTAAATATTTTAAATCTAAATTAAACCAAAAATAAAATTATACTAAGAGGTAATTTGTCAATGACTAAATAAACTAAAAATACATCACATCGATTAATATTGGTTATTTTATCACCATTCCTTTTATTTTATTCAAATGACATAATGAAAATTTCATCAAAATCTAAAAAATTACAACTAATATATTTTATCCAAAATATTATATACAATAAGAATAAAAATTAGAAAGTTTAATCAATATTCTCAAACACGATCAATATAACCATTAATATTGGCTCGCTGCATTACCAAAGTTTTAATGGGGTTTTTTTTTCTCTAAAATTTTCAAGTTTATAATTAGCAAATTTTAATTATATATCTAAAGTCTGAACTGAATTAGTTACTAGATCATTGAGTTTACTGTCTGACTGTGAATTCATGTCAGTGACAAAAAGACGAGAAATCCAAAAACATATCCAGAAACATATCCAAATTCACAAATATATCCAACTCAATTCGTAATAAAAAAGAGATTTGAACTTTCCATCTATAACCTCAAGTAGATGTATTATTTTTGGTAAAATATCAAATTGTATACCATTTTAGTTTTTGACCGAACCTACAAAGGTGAAACAAAGTATGAAAGTCCCATTGGCCTAATAGTTATCAAGGGTTCATTGATGCTTC
Organism: Barbarea vulgaris; assembly: GCA_963667165.1. Lineage (NCBI taxonomy): Eukaryota > Viridiplantae > Streptophyta > Magnoliopsida > Brassicales > Brassicaceae > Barbarea > Barbarea vulgaris. The sequence continues at coordinate 45,332,872 of OY763887.1, forward strand.
TATACCAAGAGATGTGAGGTTCAAATTCTAGAAAGTACACTTTATTATTATTTATGCAGATTTATAGAAATAAGCTTACATGAGATCTTCAACATGGTGCATGCATAACAGTTTGATGTGGAGGTCATGAGATGGTAGAATTGCCCGTTGTAATATCATCATTGTAACAGTTCTCATCATTTATAATAGAATAATAATAAATTAGCAGAAAAAGATTTTAAAACTAAATAAATGAAAAAATTACGACAGAAACCCTTACAAATGATCACGAAAACTAGGTATATATATCATTTGAAAAATAAACATTTGAATGATGAATCTGAATGCTAAGTTAATCAAGAATTAGTATGTTAATAATGAAACAAACACAAAAAGAATAACAAATAATAATTAAACAAACGAACATGGATTGTTTTAAACATATGAAAACATGTTTTCAAATAAAATACTGTATCTTTCAGCAATATATTTATTTTATAGAAATTTTTAAAAACATATATTTAAAAGGCGCCATTCAATTAAAAAGAAACTAAGCCCTTCATTATTTAATTATATAAACATCCATTTATAGTTTCACCTTTTATTTCTTCTAAAAATTTACTGCTGATTATTTGTAGACAATAATTTATTGAAACTTTATCTATATTACCCCCTTACTCAAAATTAACAAACTTGAATTTTTATTTTCCCCCTTGCTCTGAAACCGAGCTCGCCCATCTATTAACACAGTACAGGTTGAACTTGAAGATGACTGATGACAAGTCTACATCACCTCACCAAACCCCTTTTTAAGAGAACATAAACCCTATTGTAAACTTGTAAACCATTATCTCACAATCTTCTTTATCTGCTGTGAAAAATGTACAAAAAAAAATCATCGGAAGGCTTTGACACTTCATTTTCATTTTCTATTATGCTAGATGTTGAAGTCATTGTCCATCAAAACGAACAAAGCATAATTTTTTTTTTTTTTTTTTTTTGGTAACAGAATGTAATTGTCACTCCATCATTTATGATGAGGGGACGGTTGGTACCTTAATTTAAATTGGAAAATATGAAATACTTTTAAGGTAGAAAACGATGGTACGCTACCACTGATCAACATCAATCTCTATCAAAGTATCAATTAATGATACAACAATATTTCATCAACTTGTTATTGAAACAATTTTATTCATAATTATATGGTTTAATATGCATTTCATAAGTTTGACAAAACAAAAAATGCATTTCATATAGTTTTCCAAATTTTTCGTTTATAATTTCTTATGCTAAAGTATAATGTTTTGAATTAAAAAATTGTTAATAAAATATTTTGGATAGAAGAATCAGGGAACCAAAAATGTTCAAGAGATTGATTATTCAAGATTGCAATGACTTGAGTTGCAGTCCGTATACTTTTCCATGATGGGCTCAAAATAACCCATAAGGCCCATATAAAGATACTATAAACAAATTTCTCGCAGACAACCCAAATGTTGAACGGCAGAAACCAAAATCGTAGAACTAGAGTTTGCAGTTGACTAGTTCAGTTTTGGTCTCCAATAACTTTTTCATCTGATCTCTTAACTGTGATTTTTTTTTTTTTTTTTTTTTTTTTTTTTTTTTTTTTTTTTTTTTTTGGGAAAACAATGTAGCTACATATAGATTCATAATGGCTATTTAATCACAAATCCGAAAATGTTGGATGTGATTTTCACAGCCTTAAATTTGGCTGAAATCTGTAGGGGAAATCACTTAAATGAATTGATATTTCAATTACAAAAGCATAAACTCCTCTAATAAGTTATGATGTGTAGTATTTAATATTTATAGATTTTTGTGTATAAAAAATCAGTTAATCTTTCATTTTTTAGATATTTATATTTTTGTGAAATAGTTTTCTTAAATTTCAAAAATATTTATATTAATTAATACACTGTTAATATTAATTTTAATAAATAAACAAGGTCAAACTTAATAGTTACCCAAAAACTGTCTTAAAACATTTATTGGATCACCTCCTCGTCGTGGTCACTTGGGGACCGATGAGAGACGGCGAGGTTTTCACTTTTTGCTTTTTTTATGCTAAATATATATATTTTTTTTTTGACATCAAAGCAAAATATATTTATTAATACAATATTTATTTTACAATAAACATGTATTGTTTTGCTATAAATACTTTATTATTTCTAATTTCGAACCGACTAAATTAAAACCCGCAGAGAAACTAATTAATTGCATACAGTACTAGACCTTGACAGTCCTGAGTCTCTCTATAGGACACCATCTTTAAGTCTCTGTCACCATTTCGTTCTGAAATCAAATGGTTTCTATTAACTTTAATATTTTGTAAAGAGTTGTTACGTAAGGAATTAAGCTCGTTTGTTACAAAAAATTAAGAAGATAACAAAAAAGAAGAAACCAAGCTTTTTTTGTTAACAGGAAGAAACAAAGTTTCATATTGTCTTCTTTCTCATGTATTTTTCCTTCGTTTATGTATTCGCTTATTTAATTAGAAAAGTCGTTTATCTAAATAGCTTGTTATCCTATCCTTTGCCATGAAATGCAAATTCCCCAAAAACTTATTACATCACTATACTACAAACACATTCATGTAATTTTACAATATACCTATATATATAGCAAATGCCTCCTCCACTTATTAGTTACCATCATGTCATCATTACATTGCAATACATAATTATACCATTTCACAAAATGCCAATCCAATAAAAACAAGATTATTATTCATTGAAAACAAGGTTTTCCTCACTTTTATAAAAGTAGTCCTACACCACCGACTGTGCTTGTTTTCTAAAAATCTATGATCATTGGTGATAATTATGAAAAAAATTGTAAAAGGGGAAACAAATGGTGAGATGTCATGGAGTGAGGGTCCATGAAGAAGAGATTCTATAGCTCTTCTTTTTTCTTGGTTAACAAGAGACTGTATAGTTGTCAACCTTCTCTTATGATTTAGCTTTGACAAGAGTTCACAAAATTACCCAAAAACACTATGCTGTTTTTTTTTTTGCAAACAGTTGCGGTTGTTAGCATTTTATAATAAACAAAAGTGGCTATATACGGTTTCGGGTCACTTAGAATTACTAGAATTCAAAATATGTTTATCGAAAACTTTTACAATAGCAGACAGTTGGTTAAAAAGAACTTATTTTTATTTGTTAATTTATAACAGCAATAAAAATTTTACAAGAAAATAAAAGTTAAAACAAAATTTTTATTCTCTGATCTTATCAAATACTATAACATTAAATTCTTAAATACAATAGATGTTTTTATTTATTAAAAAAAATTACCATTATATATATATAAAGTTTTTTATTTTGAAAAATGAAGGATATATTTTTAAAATTATTGAACATAAACATGACATTTTTCAAAAAATTCCCAAATAATTTTAATTCATTATTCTAGATTTTATTTTTAAACTTTAATTTTTTATTATTATAATAACATAGTTTTTAGTTATCTTATAAAATTTAGATATTATAAATATTTTTTATAAATTTTATGTTAAACCGCTACTGCAAACGCTGTCCACCAGTAAACAATTCTCTGCCCATGTTTTTAATATCATTAATAATTTTTAGTTTCTTTTCTTTATTACATATGCAGTTTTGCATGCACATACTTTTGTATATTATAAGAATCTTTTTGGCATATTATAAGATTTTTTGATTAGCGAACGTGAACATTACACTATTTTACATCACCGTTTGATTATTTAGAGTCGATTGTGTGAATTAATCACAACTCGCAATCACATCTAATTATCAAGATATTGTCGATTTGTATAGTTTAATAAAAAGGAGAAGACAACAAATCGGACGTGTAAAAAACTAAAAACAGTGACACGCGCTCACCATTAATAATTTGACACGTGTGTTTTAGATGGATTTACTTTGCCTAACAAATGAAATAGACAAATACTACAATATGAAATTATGAATATACCATGAAAATGATACTTTTAGCTGACGTCAAAAAAAAAAAAATATGATACTTTTAGCTACCTCAAAATTTCGCGTTGAATATTTTTTTACTATTTTTTTTTTTTTTGTAAATTAACTCCCACTTTAAGTGTTAAAGACTTAAATGAGCCACAAATAACTTTGAAGAAAAATTTCCCATTCCACCAATTCACCCTTAAATGAACCAACATATATAACTTTGAAGAAACTTTTTGACACATATTTCAATAATTCAATTGAAATCAATTTTTTTTTTTGCATCTCGAGTCTAGGAATAACTTGTTTCTAATTCTTATATCTCTTCACAAATTCCTTGACGATATATTGATTTTAGTTTATGTTTTTTTTTTTCTTAGATTCATTTATCTAACACATATTTTTGTTGTTGTTGTTGACTGAATTATTTAGTGGCTTGCCTCCACCCATCCTCCGCTATGTTTCAAGTTACTCCTAGTGTTGTTTAGAAATGTTTTTAAAACTTAAAAAATAACAATATATTTCAGTTTAAGGTTAAATAACAAAATACATAGCTTTAAAAATATATGTATATATATATATAATATAATTTCGAGAACATTATATAATATTAAAAAACTTGAGCTCTATTCTTTTGACCAATTTTTAAATCGAAAACTAAAATATTATTTCTGAGAACTGAATTATCTATTCTTTTTTTGTTTTGTTTTGTTTTTGACGTCAAAACTGAATTATCTATTTGAATATACTTAAACGTATTCTAATTGGATAGTACTAAATATTAATCTTTTAACCACATAATCTACATATCCTCAATGTTCATCACATAAACATAAACATTCATAATAAAAACACCAAAAAAAACATAAACGTAATTTAACAGATTACTACAAAAGTTAAATCCAATGTGTTGCTTCAATCGTAAATCTAAATAAGTGAAACCATAATTGCTTTTAGTAGATGCCGTTAACTCACCGTATCAGATAACTATTAAAATTTAACAACTTGTCAAAAATTTTACATTGACTTCACCAAATCTCACTTCCCAATAAATATTTAAACCAAACAAAAATTACTTTTTTTTTTTTTTTTACACCTCTATTTTTTTATTTACTCGTAATTATTATTTGGAAGTAAAGAGAGAAAAAAAAAAAAAAAGCTTCGTCGTCTTCACCAAATTGGTTGTCTAGTTGTCTATGTCTCATTCACCATTTTTTTTTCCTTTCTCTAAATTGATTTAAGGATCGTGTCTGGCAGATTCTATCTGATTTTTGATCAAAAGAGGAAGAAGAGAAAGACAAAAAAGGAACCACCTTTTTTCTCTCTTCTCTCTCTCTCTGTGGCCACAAGTTCTGGGTTTTGACAAAAAGGAATCAGCTTTCTTCTCTACAAGTTCTGGGGTTTAGAGTTTAGAGTAATTGAAGATTTTTATATGTTGATTTTGTGATTAGAAGAGAGAGAGAGAGAGAGAGAGAGAGAGAGAGATGGGAGGTTGCGTGTCAACGCCTAAGAGCTGTGTAGGAGGGAGAATAAGGTCAAGCAAAAGGAGAAAGACTCGGACAAGACGAAAGATTCAGAAGAAGAGAGTTGTTTCTTCTTCTCGCTTATCTGACGGATCTTTAGATAATCATGATCGTTCTTTCTCTAATCCTACTTTTAGAGGTCTCTTATCTCCTCAATCTAACTCCTTTCTTAGCATTTCTGTTGATTTGGTTTTGATTCTGATCTTGTTCTGTGTTTTATGATCGATTTGGCTTTGAAATGTTATGTCTTTTGATTTGGAGATTTGAGGGATTAGATTGTGGTTTTAAAGTGTTGTTAGATTAGCTTATAGTTTTGTGATCTCTGTTGAAGAAGAGATTTGATTTATATGTTTGGTTAATCAAAAGAGTGAATCTTTGATAAGTATTGAATTGTGAGTGATCAATCTAATTGAGAAACAACATTTACATTTTGTTTATGTGACACTTAAGACTTGTGTCACCTTTAGCTGAATTCACCTGTGACCTGACTTGGTCTCCATTGTTTTTATGAAACAGCAAGTGTTGATGAAGCATGGTTTGATTCGAATCTCGCCTTTGAAACGGATTGTGATGATGATTTTCACAGTGTTCAAGAAGGTAAAAGAGATATGCTTTCTTTAAAACCCTTTTTTGAATTTGTCTTGGGATCATTATATTCACTTTCTTTTCATTGTTGTGTTAGATATGTTTTCAGTAAATGGAGGTGAGCGTATCTCAGTATCGAGTATGTCGTCTATTAGAGAATCTAATCTTGGTGGTTCCGCTCGGAATTCTCTAAGTGATGGTCCCAAAACTTCCAACTCTCATGCCTCAACTGTAGATGAAGTCATCTCACAATCAAAATCAGAAAGTGCTTTGGTTGACACTAAGCAGCCTGTTTTTATTGATGAGATATCGTCAAATGCTGATGATAGCTCAAGAAAAGATGAAGGATTGTTGGAAAACTGTGGGATTCTTCCGAGCAATTGTTTGCCTTGTCTTCATTCGACTGTTCCTTCTATTGAAAAGAGAAGATCTTTAAGCTCTAGCCCTCCAAGTACGAGGAAGAAAGCTGCGCTTAAACTATCTTTCAAGTGGAGAGAAGGACACGCCACTGGTCCTTTATGTAAGTATCAATTTTTGGTTCCAATGCATTTGATCTGAGGAGATTTCAAACCAAGAACTCACTTTGTTCTTTACAATGTTTCAGTTTCTACAAAAATGCAATTGCAGAGACCAATGGCGGGTTCTCAGGTTCCTTTTTGTCCGCTAGAAAAGAAGATGTTCGATTGTTGGTCAATCATTGAGCCAAGTAGTTTCCGGGTTCGTGGCAAAACTTATTTCAGGTAAACATACAGAGAGAGCTTGTTGTTTCGAATACACAATGATATATATTGTTTCTAACTCAAACTGATGTTATGTTTTTTGGTAGAGAAAAGAAGAAAGAGTTTGCACCAAACTATGCTGCATATAATCCATTCGGTGTTGATGTATTCTTATCTCAACGTAAAGTAAACCATATAGCACAATACGTGGAGCTTCCTGTTATTACTACCACCTCGACCAAGCTCCCATCTATTCTCGTTGTAAATGTTCAGGTATATAGTCTATATTCCGTGGTGAAACCGCTCTTCTTCTTTTGCATTATTTTGGGTGTCTCGGTTTAATTTTGGTGTTGGTATTGGAATCTCAGATTCCTTTGTATCCAGCTGCAATCTTTCAAGGTGAAACTGATGGAGAAGGAATGAATTTTGTTTTATACTTTAAACTTTCGGATAATTATTTAAAGGAGCTTCCACCTCATTTTCAAGAAAGCATTCAGGTAAATTAACCATCCACCTCATGATTCTGCTTCTTTGCTCCATGCTCTCGTATTGAGATACACGTTTTAAATCGCATTGTCTATGGATTTTTGCAGAGATTAATAGATGATGAGGTTGAAAAAGTTAGAGGCTTTGCTACAGATACGAATGTACCCTTTAGAGAACGTTTAAAGATATTGGGGCGTGTTGCGAATGTAGAGGATCTCCAATTGAATGGTGCTGAGAAAAAACTCATGAATGCTTATAACGAAAAACCCGTGCTTTCGCGCCCACAACACGAGTTTTACTTGGTATGTCACTCACAAGTATTTATAACAAACGCAAAACCTTGTTGAAACCTGCAGTATAACTAACTTAACTCTGAAATTTTTTGATCTTGTAGGGTGAAAATTACTTTGAGATTGATATTGATATGCATAGATTCAGTTATATATCGCGTAAAGGATTTGAAGCATTCTTAGATAGACTCAAGCATTGTGTTCTTGATGTTGGACTCACAATTCAGGTAATGTGTTACAACTTTTTTTACCTCTTTGATGAATTTTTGGGTAAAACCTCTGTGGTTATTATTAGTAACTGTAAAATCTCATTTTCAGGGGAACAAACCGGAGGAATTACCGGAGCAGATTCTGTGTTGTGTCCGATTAAATGGGATTGATTACATGAATTATCATCAGTTAGCTCTTAGTCAAGAATTTCTATGATAAACAAAATAAAAAAAATTGTTTTTTCTTTTTCTTCTTTTGTTCCTTAAGAACACAAAAAAAAAAATCTATTTTTCCGTTTGAAGAAGAACTCAATAATAAAAGGATTAGTATATATAAATTACTTCAGTCAGAGACATGATCGTGCCTTTGACTCTATTACTTTGACCAGTGTCGTCTAAAGCTTCGACAAGTGTTGATGATAATGAGATGAGTAAGTAAGAAAATATTCTAATTATTTTTCACCTATTTTTCACTAATTTTTTTTTTTTTTTTAAATTCTGGAGTCAATAAAGAGTTTTTGAAGCAATAGCTCTGTCGAGTAAATAGGGTAAGATTTATCGAAATGTAATTGTATAAATTTCTGTCTAAGAAAAGGAAAAAAACTGTATCAGTTAATTTGGTGTGTTTCCTAATCCGATATTTCAGAAAATTTGGATGTGATATTCAAAGATATGTGATAATAAATATATACTTTTGTAAAACACTTACTTAAATTAGACAATTTACTTTTATAATAATATATTTAAGGGATTTAAATAGTACGTTAAGAAATTCATTAATGATAAAAAGTTAAAAAAAATTTAGCCAGGCGTCGATGAGACGCTACACTGACTTGAAAATAACGCAGGCGGGCTCTGCTATATATATATACAAAACTCAATCCCTCCTTATTATCCCTAACTTGGTTTCAAATCTCCGGCGAGTCTCTCCGTCGTCTCTTTATCGTTCTTCAGGTTTATTACATTCCTCTAATCCTCTTTTTTTTTTTTTTTTTTTTTTTTTTTTTTTTTTTTTGATTATACATCGTTTTGATCGTTCTACGTCGTAACTTGTTTGATCGGATTCATTGTTACTAATTTGTTTGATGTTAATGTTTTCGATTAGTATTGGTTTTTCGATTTTCGAATTTGATGATTCCTGAATTATGGATTTAGAACTTGTCATGTTGCTTTTGTTCAATGTTGAGCAAAGGACTTGTTTTCTCTATGTTGTTGATTCGATATCTCTATTTGTTAAGAATGATTTTTTGTATTCTAGGGTTTTTGCTCCACTCTTTCAAGCGTCGTCGCTAATTTACTGGGAAAGTCTCTTGTTTCAACTGTGTAATTTCTTAATCACTTTCATGAAATTGTGCTCTCAACTTCGAAAATTTGAACAAATTGTGCTTTGATTTTGGAAACATCCGAAGAAATATCTCTTTTACTGTGATGTGTGTTTCCCAAAATCGAGAAAAAAAAGATCTCTTTGGTTTTTGATTTTCGTATTCGATTTCGAATTTGATGATTCCTGATTTATGGATTTAGGACTTGTCATGTTGCTTTGTTCAATGTTATTTTAAAATCTCAGGTTTAGACTATTACTGATTCGTTTTGCTTTGTTGTATCAGGCTAAGAGAAACAAGTCCTTTGGCTAAGCACATAGTCGTGAATACATAAAGAAAGATGTTTGGTGCTTCTAATCGTAAGTGATCCTTACCTTAATTCTCTCTTTACTATGGCTTTATTAGTACTCTGGCTTTTGCAATGCTAACCTGACTCGTTTTATTTTTTTACAGCTTTTGGACAATCAACTAGCAGCAGTCCATTTGGGACTCAAACTCAATCTGTGTTTGGTCAGACCAATAACACGAGTAATAATAATCCCTTTGCTACAAAACCGTTTGGTACTTCTACTCCTTTTGGTGCACAGACTGGGAGTTCCATGTTTGGGGGCACTTCAACTGGTGTGTTTGGTGCTCCTCAAACTTCCTCTCCTTTTGGTGCTTCATCACAAGCGTTTGGTACTTCTACGCCAGCTTTTGGAGCATCTTCTGCTCCTGCTTTTGGTAGTTCAACTTCACCTTTTGGTGGTAAGTACCTTTTATTTATTTCGTTGCGTGGTCTTTTTTGTCGATTATTACTTTGATTTAGTTCTTTACTAGGCCTGGAATGTACTATGTGTTCGTATCATGTGATTGATACATTGATAGGCCTGATAGAATAGGAATCTACTTTCTCTCAGTAGGAATGAATTAGTAAAATTACACTTTCTACTGGATTCTGGTTTCTTTAGGTTCCAGGTTCTAATTAGTCTTTTGATATTATATCTTTTTGTGCACCTTTTCTTTTGAGTACTGATATATTTTCCTCTTACAGGCGGTTCTATGTTTGGACAGAAGCCTTTTGGCTTCTCAACGCCTCAGTCAAGTCCTTTCGGAGGCACCACACAGCAATCGCAGCCGGCTTTTGGAAACAGTACTTTTGGTTCATCTACACCTTTTGGTGCCTCAAGCACGCCTGCCTTTGGTGCCTCTAGCACGCCTGCTTTTGGTACCACAAACACGCCCACGTTTGGTGCCACAAGCACGCCCGGGTTTGGTGCCACTAGCACGCCTGGGTTTGGCGCTTCGAGCACGTCTGCCTTTGGCTCCACAAACGCTCCTACTTTTGGTGCCTCAAGTACTCCTTCATTTGGTTCATCGAGCTCACCTGCATTTGGTGCATCACCCACTCCAGCCTTTGGTAGCTCTGGCACTGCATTTGGCAATAATGTCTTTGGTTCTGGAGGTGCTTTTAGTGCATCAAGCACTTCTGCTTTTGGTGCATCTAGCACTCCTGCTTTTGGTGCATCAAGCACTCCTGCCTTTGGTGCATCAAGTTCCCCATCATTTAATTTTGGCTCCTCCCCAGCTTTTGGACAGTCTACCTCAGCATTTGGTAGCAGTGCCTTTGGGTCTACACAATCTTCCTTTGGAGTCCAAGGTTCGAACTCAATGTTTGGGGGTCAATCAACCATTGGGGGTCAACAAGGTGGTAGTAGGGTCATGCCTTATGCACCTACAAATGAGATAGGTGAGCCCAGTGGTACCCCGCCTGCTAAGCTACTATCTATATCTGCCATGCCTGTACACAAAGAGAAAAGCCAGGAGGAGCTCAGGTGGGAGGACTACCAGCGAGGAGATAAAGGTACTCCAAAAAATCCATGTTACGCATTCGTCTTAAGGTTAAGTGTGTGTACATTATTTGCCAATATATTAATTCTCTTGTTGTTCAATTTTCAGGTGGACAGCTTCCTGCTGGTCAATCTCCTGGAGGTGCTGGATTTGGTGTACCAAATTCTCAGCCATTTGGTCAGACACCTACAAATCCAGCAAACCCCTTTTCAAGCCCAATAGCCACAAACCCTTTTGCACAGAAGACTCCAGTATCTACCCCAAGTTTTTCCTTGCCCTTTGGTCAAACCCCTACCCCATCGGTGCCCTTCGGCCAATCCCCTACTACCCCATCCTTGTTTGGATCAACTTCATCAAATACCACATCCCTTTTTGGATCATCCCCTGGTTTTGCAACACCTTTATCGCAGCCTTTTGGTTCATCAGTCTTTGGTTCTGCTCCTGCACAGGGGTCAAATCAAGCATTTAGCATTGGTGGAAATTTTAACAATAGTCAGTCAGCTCCGCTGTTTAGCACAAACCCCTCACTTGGACAGACTGGTTCTGCATTTGGACAGAATAGCAATCCTGTATTTGGCCAAACTGGTTCTGCATTTGGACAGAATAGCAATCCTGCATTTGGCGGCCAAACTAACAATTTCAGTACGCCTTCCACTGGATTCGCGAACATGTTTTCAAACTCTTCATCCTTAGCTACAATCACCACTAACTTTGGTCAAACAAAGGTAACTTTCTTTTCAACTAATTATATACCTGTTCTCTTCAGACTTGATGTCTCTTTCACTGCGTTTTGAGTTATGTAGGGATTTCTAATATTATTTTGTTTTTGCAGCCTACTGGTTTGACACCCTACCAACCAGTTCAGCCAGCTCAACAACCAGGTGCTTTTAATTTCAACAACTTTGGTCAAACCCCAATAGGTACGTCAACCAATTTTTAATCACCCTGAATATTGTCATCTTGATTTCTAGAATCTAATTCCTGTATGTTTATGTTCTTAAGCTAATAAAACCAGCTTTTCTCTTGGATTGGGGGCAATAAGTCAAGGCGGCAACTACGGGCAAATGTATGTTCTCTCTGACATCATTATTTCCGAGACTCATATCTCCTTTTAAATATTTTACTTACCCAATATTTTTAATTTATTTTGGAAGTTGTAACTCTGGAGCTTCATTCTTTTCTTGTTTTGACAGGTCTGCGCCACCTAGCTCCGTTGTTATGCCAATCCCTGTTACAAACCCATTTGGAACTCTTCCTGCTTTGCCTCAGATATCAATTGCTCAAGGAGGAAATTCACCTTCGATTCAGTACGGAATCTCCAGCATGCCTGTAAGTTTATTCTGCCTTCTTCAATACCGTCTTAAAGTTCATCTCCAATAAAATTCTGTTGCTGGGCATTGAATTCATCTACATGGCTTTGAAGTTTGTCACATAGATGTGATATTAAGACTAAAACAAATGAGAGTCCATGTTACTAACCCGTATATTTTTCCTTTCTTCTCAGGTCGTTGATAAGCCTGCACCTGTTAGAGTATCACCGCTCTTGACTTCTCGACACCTTTTACAAAGGCGGGTCAAGCTACCTACAAGAAATTACCGTCCTGGTGATGATAGTCCAAAGGTATGTTTTCTGTTTTCTGAATTTTGGCTTGGTCTTGAATTCAATCTCTGTCTTTTTCTTTTGTTACTGAGGTTCTTTCTACCTGTTTGTTTCTTCAATGTCTTTTCAGGTTCCATTCTTCAGCTATGAAGAGGAGAATTCCAATACACCAACGGCTGATGCATTTTTCATTCCGAGGGAAAACCCTAGAGCTCTGTTTATACGTCCAGTTGAAAGGGAAAAATCAGCACATCCAAAGGATGGCCCATCCCCACTGCAGGAGAACGGTAAGCTTTCTTTTTACATTCATTGGCTTATTTATTGTAGGCCTGGAACGTCTTTTTCCCCTGTACATGACTCCAATAGTTTCTCTTAGATGAGAAGTGAGAAGTTATCACTTAGTACATATAATTTGATGCTAGCTCTGTAGCTGATCTAGTGGCTGAATTTGGTCATAGCTGACACCATTTTTTTACATGTGAATTACAGGTAAGAGTTTGAATGGGGTTACTAATGGAGCCAAACATGAGAGTGAGTATTTAAAATATGCATATATAACTAAACAGTGATTAACGTATGTTCTTTGTGAGGACTATTCTCTGACTTTACTTTTGAATATCTGCAGATAAGAATAACAGTGAAACTCCTCCTGCCAAAGCTGAGGCTTCTCCGGTCAAAACCAATCAGAAGCCGAACGGAACACATGAAAATCGCGAAGGCGAAAAAAAGAGTTCATACAACTCGCCAAGTGGAGCAGACATCAAGTCATTGATGCCGAAGTTGAATCACTCTGAATACTTCACAGAGCCACGGATCCAAGAACTTGCTGCAAAGGAAACAGTCGATTCAGGTTATTGCAGGCGAGTAAAGGACTTTGTTGTTGGAAGACACGGTTACGGAAGTATAAAGTTTCTAGGAGAGACAGATGTGTGCACACTCGACCTGGAAATGTTGGTTCAGTTCAGTAACCGGGAAGTGAATGTATACATGGACGAGAGCAAAAAACCACCGGTTGGTCAAGGATTGAATAAGCCTGCGGTAGTAACTTTGCTGAACATAAAATGTATGGACAAGAAGAGTGGGAAACAGGTTACGGAAGGCGTGAGATTGGATAAGTACAAGGAAATGTTGAAGAGGAAAGCTGAAGAACAAGGAGCTGAGTTTGTGTCTTATGATCCTGTGAATGGCGAGTGGATGTTCAAGGTTGAGCATTTTAGTTCGTACAAGCTTGGAGATGAAGATGATGAGGAGTAGAAAGATCTCAAGTAGTTGTGGCTTTTTTTTTTGTGGTTTCGTAAGAGACGAGTTTGGGATTAGCATCATATAGACTAGTGCAGCAATATGTAGAACAAGTGTTTTTTTTTTTTTTTTTTTTTTGGGGGTCTGTCGTCTCTTGCAATATAATGTGAAATGAAATGTCTTTTGCTTATAATCAAGCTTTATAATTATATTATCAGTTTTATTAGGAAAATATGATTTCGTTATTGGATTTAACAAATTTATCAGCGGCTATACATGGTCCAGTAATCTTCAGTTTCTTATATAACTTTAATAACGGATGGTGGTTTCAGAATTTTGACCTGTAAAAGCTTAGTTTTTTTCTTTTATAAAAGCTCATTTTCATTTTGTTGTATACGTATAAACTATATTCTCACTAAGTAATAGACACACAAAAAAAAAGAGCCGTGGAGGAACACGAAACAGCTTCACAACTAATATCTTCCTCTTCACCAATTAAATACAGAACAAATAAAAAAATAGTTTACACAAGAAAAAGGTAGAAGTGAAACTAGTATATTGGGAGTATGGTACAGTCAATACACCATAAAACCAAAGATAGCCTTCCTATACGGTTATAGCTTATAGCTTATAAAAATTGACATTTAACCGTATAGGAGGACCATTGAGCCTTGAGCACAGTTTTGAGCACATTTATATCAGGCTATGCCAATAGACAGATTTTTGTTTTTGTCAATCATTTGGGCCACAACATGCCGACCCATTAGCCAAACTTCCCACATAAGGGGAATAAATCTCTCTCACTTTGGAAAGAGCTAGATTCGAACCTGCATATGGTGGAATGACAATATATGTGATACAACCACTGCTCCACTTGTTCCTTCCCCAATAGACGGAATTAATAATCACTTTTATTTTTTTATCTGCATGTAATTACTTCCTATACTAATATACATATGTGTGTATTTGGGTATACACTTTACTCCTAGATTCAAATAATATATTCTTTTCATTTTGAAACTCTTATCCATAAATTTAAATAAGAGTTTAATATATTCATAGTCCTAAAACATTAGAGCATCCACATTGCTCACCCCGCGGGGTGAGTGTCTTCCAATTTTTTTTTTTTTTTTTTTTCGTTTTTTTTTTTTAAATATTAAATATATTAATATTTTATTACATGGACGAATCGCGGCGCGACATGTGTCCGCACAGTGCAAAACACGGGGTGTTGCGCAAGACCCAGTGTCTCCAGCGCGCCGAATCGTACGGCGACACCTGTCCAACAAAAAGAAAAAAAATATTAAAAAAAGTTAAGACACCCCAAAGGGGGTGACGAATGCAGATGGTCTAATGTATTGGTTATTTAGTAATCAATAATCAAAAATGTTCTTCATAAGTCTATTAGGACTATGCACTATGTAGACTACTAGTCCAAGTGGCCAGTTAAAACGAACCTGAAACTTTTTGCATGTTTACGTCATTAAAATGTAAATTTCAACCAGTGGAACAGTGAAATCCTAGAAAATTAATATCTCACTACGAAGCAGACAAAAGATGTAAAGAAGAAAAGAGCCGTGAAGGAACACAAAACTGGCTTCACCACTTATATCTTCTTGTTCTTGGTCTTGTTCACTGATTAATTAATTACATACCGTTTAAAAATAATTTAAACCAAAAAAAAAAAGAATGGGAGAGAGAGAGGAAGTGAAGCTTTTGGGAACTTGGTATAGTCCGGTCGTGATAAGAACAAAGATCGCTCTTCATCTCAAATCTGTTGATTATGAATACGTTGAAGAAGATCTGTTTGGATCCAAGAGTGAGCTTCTTCTCAAATCAAACCCGGTTTACCAGAAAGTCCCGGTTCTTATCCACAATACTAAACCGGTTTTGGAGTCTCTTCAAAATACCGGAAAATGTTAAAATTAATTCATATCTAATTTAAAGTACGCTTTAATTTTATATATATTATTCGGGAAGAATGGCGTTGCCTTCCCCGATCATGGTCATTATGAAATGTTATACTTTCACGATCATGATCATATAAGACTATGTCTTTTCAGATCATAGCGGCAGACTTTGCCTCCACAAAATAAATGTCTTAATGACATATTTTAATTATCGCACTTTATTTACTGTTTTATGTCTTATGGATGCTTCATGCACCATAATTCCGGACGGCTCAGCCGCCATTATTTATTTAATGTTTATATTTATTTACTGGTTTATATTATGTCTTATGGATGCTTCATGCACCATAATTCCGGACGGCTCAGCCGCCATTATTTATTTAAATATTTATATTTATTTATTGCTTTATATTATGTCTTATGGATGCTTCATGCACCATAATTCCGGAAGGCTATGCCACCACCATATTTTATCGTTCTGAGGTGGATGACCCTGTCACCATAATTTTATTGTTTAATAAATTATTATATGATAAAATGAAATTTAATTTATAAATATTTTCTGAAATTGGTAAATTTTTATCGAATTGATTATTAATTTTTTCAGATTGATTTTTCTCATTAACGGTCGCAAAATTTTCTTTTAACTTTTCAAAATCCGACCGTTGTAAACAGTGTTTCCGACAGTTATAAACAGTGATTCCAACGGTTAATAAATAGTGATTTTCAATCTATAAATACATTTTTTCCACTCATTTCATCTCACTTCAAAATTTTCATCTCTCTAAATCTCTCACTAAATCGTTTTTTTTTTAAAGAAAAATGGCGCATCTTCTTTTGATGTTTATCGCGGGTTTAATAATCGCTTCTATTTACGGATTAATTGTCGGAGATTTTACTTCCGAAGAATTTGTTTTTGCTTTTATTTTACTTTTTTATGCAATTGTATTTTTTGTAATCACATTTTTTATTCCCGTGCCTCCTTTATTTAAATCATTTTTCTAATTATATTATTTATAATCGCTTGTTTTTTTTTTTACTTTAATAATGTAATATCATCGTATTAATAAAATTTTATTGCTTTGTTTTTAGAAATCAAATGGCAAATATCGAGAAACTTAAATTCCCAGCTCTCAAAATAACTGGAGCAAATTATATTGCATGGACCACAGACAACGAGCTTCATCTCGAGATGCTAGATATATCCGACACCATAAAGGTGGGAAACAAATCGCTTGCCAAAGATAAGGCAAAGGCGATAATCTTTCTGAAAAAGCATCTCGATGAAAATGTGACGCATGACTATGCGCACATAAAAGACCCAGCAGAATTGTGGGCATCTCTAAAAGAAAGGTTTGATAACCAGAGGGAGATAACGCTCCCTCATGCTCTGGAAGAGTGGAGAAACCTGAGATTTCAGGATTTCAAGAAAGTTAACGAGTACAACTCCGCTATCCTGAGAATTGTGTCACAACTTAAATATTGTGGCAAGCCAGTCACTGAAGAAGAAATGCTCGAAAAGACATATCAAACTTTTCATAAAGAGCATCGTCTCCTACAAGAATTATACAGGAGCCGAGAATATAAAAGATTCTCTGAATTGATGGTGACTCTCATACTGGCTGAGAAGAATAGTGAACTTCTCATTCAAAATCACAATTCTCGTCCCACTGGGACCCATGCATTCCCTGAAGTGAATGCAACAAATGCATCGGATATAGAATATCCAGAGCGAAGGAATCAAACCTATAGAGGTCGGGGTCGAGGCCGTGGTCGTGGTCGTGGCCGTGGTCGTGGTCGCAATACAAGTTGAGCTTTCGGATTTTGTTCATGTCGGACCCATGTATTTGACTTTCTGCCTTGATGGTCATAGGGTTGATAACGTCCCCTATTAAATCCGCGACCACGACCACGACCACGACCACGGCCTCGACCCCGACCTCTATAGGTTTGATTCCTTCGCTCTGGATATTCTATATCCGATGCATTTGTTGCATTCACTTCAGGGAATGCATGGGTCCCAGTGGGACGAGAATTGTGATTTTGAATGAGAAGTTCACTATTCTTCTCAGCCAGTATGAGAGTCACCATCAATTCAGAGAATCTTTTATATTCTCGGCTCCTGTATAATTCTTGTAGGAGACGATGCTCTTTATGAAAAGTTTGATATGTCTTTTCGAGCATTTCTTCTTCAGTGACTGGCTTGCCACAATATTTAAATTGTGACACAATTCTCAGGATAGCGGAGGTGTACTCGTTAACTTTCTTGAAATCCTGAAATCTCAGGTTTCTCCACTCTTCCAGAGCGTGAGGGAGAGTTATCTCCCTCTGGTTATCAAACCTTTCTTTTAGAGATGTCCACAATTCTCCTGGGTCATTTATGTGCGCATAGTCATGCGTCACATTTTCATCGAGATGCTTTTTCAGAAAGAATATCGCCTTTGCCTTATCTTTGGCAAGCGATTTGTTTCCCACCTTTATGGTGTCGGATATATCTAGCATCTCGAGATGAAGCTCGACGTCTGTGGTCCATGCAATATAATTTGCTCCAGTTATTTTGAGAGCTGGGAATTTAATCTTCTCGATATTTGCCATTTGATTTCTAAAAACAAAGCAATACAATTTTATTAATACGATGATATTACATTATTAAAGTAAAAAAAATACAAGCGATTATAAATAATATAATTAGAAAAATGGTTTAAATAAAGGAGGCACGGGAATAAAAAAATGTGATTACAAGAAATACAATTGCATAAAAAAGTAAAATAAAAGCAAAAACAAATTCTTCGGGAGTAAAATCTCCGACAAGTAATCCGTAAATAGAAGCGATTATTAAACCCGCGATAAACATCAAAAAAAGATGCGCCATTTTTCTTAAAAAAAAAATGATTTAGTGAGAGATTTAGAGAGATGAAAATTTTGAAGTGAGATGAAATGAGCGGAAAATAATGTATTTATAGATTGAAAAATCAATATTTATTAACCGTTTGAATCACTGTTTATAACGGTCGAAAACACTGTTTACAACGGTCGGATTTTGAAAAGTTAAAAGAAAATTTTGCGACCGTTAATGAGAAAAATCAATCTGAAAAAAATTAATAATCAATTCGATAAAAATTTACCAATTTCAGAAAATATTTATAAATTAAATTTCATTTTATCATATAATAATTTATTAAACAATAAAATTATGGTAACAGGGTCATCCACCTCAGAACGATAAAATATGGTGGTGGCATAGCCTTCCGGAATTATGGTGCGTGAAGCATTCATAAGACATAATATAAAGCAGTAAATAAATATAAATATTTAAATAAATAATGGCGGCTGAGCCGTCCGGAATTATGGTGCATGAAGCATCCATAAGACATAATATAAACCAGTAAATAAATATAAACATTAAATAAATAATGGCAGCTGAGCCGTCCGGAATTATGGTGCATGAAGCATCCATAAGACATAAAACAGTAAATAAAGTGCGATAATTAAAATATGTCATTAAGACATTTATTTTGTGGAGGCAAAGTCTGCCGCTATGATCTGAAAAGACATAGTCTTATATGATCATGATCGTGAAGGTATAACCTTTCATAACGACCATGATCGGGGAAGGCAACGCCATTCTTCCCAAAAATAATATATATAAAATTAAAGCGTATTTTAAATTAGATATGAATTAATTTTAACCTTTTCCGGTATTTTGACGGATTGGATGAACGGTAGTGAATAGTGACTCCGGCGATGAATAGTAACTCCGGTGATGAATAGTAATTTTTGGTGAATGGTATGAATAGTACTTTCGGTAATGAATAGTATCTTTCGGGGTGAATAGTAACGGATTGTGTGAATAGTACTTCTGACGATGAATAGTAACGGATCGGAGAACGATCGTGCTGATAACGTGTTGTAAAAAGATTATGATTTTATCACGACGATAAATATAAATAAATACGAAAATTTTATACTCGATAAAATTATCGGAACTGATGAATAGAATATTGAATGAGAGATTCTTTGTTGTTCGAATATATTTTTTTAATGTCTCATAAACGAAATCGTTCGTATTTATAGAAGAATAAAAGTTAATTACTATGCATGCATAGTGACGGTGGGCTCCACACAAATTATATTAAAATTATGCTTTCCGTCATTTGTGAAATTTCATTTATTTGGCCGATATTTTTTACTTTTGTAACATTTATTTATTTATTTATTTTTGGTTGCAGATTGCTGATTATATTCTTATAAAGAAAAACTGAACTATTTATTTATCTACCTAAATATTGTGATGGATGTTTGAAATTGGCCTGAAATATTTTAATGTTAAAACTTGATCATTAAAACGTAGGATGAATTCTAGCGTAGAACTAATCAACCTTTATTAAGAAGAAACGACCGTAAAGCTTAATTTGTTTAAGATTTAGGCAAAACTCCTTCCATACTAATTTCTTAAACTTCCCTTCTAAAACTGCAGTGGTTTCCAGCTTTGAGAGCAGCGGAGATTAGCAACTCGGAAGACGCGAAAGCAAAATTCATGGAAGAAGTGGAAGAAGGGTTATTGCATCTCGAGGAAGCGTTTGTTGCTATAAGCAAAGGGAAACCATTTTTTGGTGGTGAAGTGATCGGGTTCATAGACATTTGCCTCGGAAGCTTTTTGGTTCTTTTGAAAGCAAGAGAGGAGCTTCAAGGAGAAAAGATTTAGAAGAATCAAAAACTCCATCTCTTTGTAAATGGGCAAACGAGTTCTTGTCCAATGATACCGTAAAGAATGTGGTACCAGATATCAATAAGGTCGCCGAGTTTATAGGAGACTTTGAGAGTAAAGCTCAACCGGCGGCTTCAGGACCTTGAGTCATTAAATATAAGAAGAAAATATTATGATGCAGTGTGTGCATTCTTTACATTAATTAAGGGATACAATAATATTGTTGGATTCTTCAGAAAATTGCATCAAATTGTATCCCTTACTTGAACGAGTTCGATTTGATTACAATGACCATTATCATTATATATATGTTAGTTATATTGTTTTGTTTCTTTTATTACATGAGACCGGAAGATTTAAACGTTTATCTTGAGACCAATTTAATTGAAATATAAAATGACACGTGGAAAGTGTTTGTCTTTACTTTAGACTTTATGGTCAAAAGTTGCCGGCTGGTGTTGACTTGAGTCAAATCTTGTAATGGAACTATTAGCAGAGTCTACACTTAACTAAACACTTAGAAAATCCCATCGCATATTTCTTGTATACAGTTGGACGATTAGCGATTTTCAGGAGGTGATTCTTGTTATTATTTTTACTGTTTTCATCTTTAGTATTTTGATTCGATCTTTTGTATTCTGCATTTATTTTCTTCTTATCTCAGTATTGTCCTATGTCTGTGCCTAAAGATCTGTTGATTAATCTCACAAAAAATATGGATCCTCCACTAGTGATTATTGACTACTACTTTTATGGTTAAACAGGAGACTTATGGCTGAGACACTTTTGTCGTTTGGAGTTCATAAGCTTTGGGACCTCCTTGTCCGAGAATCTGATCGATTTAAGGAAGTTGATGAGCAACTCAATGGACTCAAAAGTGATCTAAATTTGCTTAGGTCCTTCTTGATAGATGTAGATGCTAAGAAACATGAAAGCGCATTGGTGAGAAATTGTGTGGAAGAGATCAAAGAAATTGTTTTTGACGCAGAGGATATAATTGAAACATTTCTTCTTAAGGAGGAAACAAGTGGCATCCGGAACAGTGTGAGGAGATTTTCTAAACGCAGGGGGCTTGCTTTTGATATGAAAGTCATTAGTAAGAGAATCTCTGAGGTGATCGGCGATATGCAGAATTTTGGGGTGAAACAAATGATTGTAGATAGCCGCGAGTATTCACATCTTCTACAAGAAAGACAAAGGGAGATGCGAAAAACGTTTCCTACCAATAGTGAAAACGATCTTGTGGGGTTGGAGACAAATGTTGAGAAATTGGTTGGCTATTTGGTGAAAGAAGATAGCAGTCAAGTTGTTTCTATAACTGGGATGGGGGGTATTGGTAAAACTACCCTTGCAAGACAAGTTTTTAATCATGAGACGGTAAAATTGCATTTTGCAGGACTCGCGTGGGTATGTGCTTCACAACAGTTTACAAGGAAGAATGTTTGGAAAACGATCTTATGGAATCTTAGGCCAGAATATAAAGAATCAGAGATGACAGAAGACGAACTTTAAGAAAAACTCTTTCAAGTGTTGGAAAAACAAAAGGCTTTGATTGTCATTGATGATATATGGAGAGAAGAAGATTGGGACATAATTAAACCAATGTTTCCACGGAAAAAGGTAACTAACTATGATACATATACTTTATTAGAAGAGCAAGATGTGTATCTTGCGGATCAAGTATCGTGGACCGTTAGAGTCTGTTTATGAAGTGAAGCCCGAAGGAAGAATATTCTCTAGATCTTCATATTACTTCTTATACAAGTAGTTCCATTATGTCTTAGATAAAGATTAGGAAGATTTACATTATTTGGTGATAGCAATATGTTAAGGCAACTCAATAAAATATATTCTATTCTATAATCTTCTACACACTTATATATTTTCTTTTCAATATTCACCGTTTGGGACCTTTGGGTGAAAAAGCAGAAAGAGAATGACACACATATATTGTTCATAAAACATTAATGTTCTTTTTACGTATTTTGTGAGTTATGAAAAAAGAGGTATATCTTTTGTAGGTTGGAAGGTACTACTTACTTCTCGTAATGAGGGAGTGGGATTACTAGCAGATCCAACATGTCTCACCTTTAAACCAGATTGTCTAACTCCTGAAGAAAGTTGGACACTTTTTCTAAGGATAGGGTTTCCCATAGAAAACTCTACCGGTAAACTTTTAAATTTTAAGTAAGTTCAATTAGTTTTTGGTTTCCATGTTGATCATAATCAAGGACTTTCTAATTAGGATGACTACAATCCGTTTTTCCTTAATAATATCTCTCAACAGTATAATCCTTTAGAAATCCATGTAATTTCACCATATCTTGATAATATTATGTAGAACATAATGCTGACAAAGAAATGGAAGAGATGGGCAAGCATATGATCAAACATTGTGGAGGTCTACCATTGGCCGTCAAAGTGTTAAGAGGTTTGTTATTTGATCAACAAATATTAAGTGAGTGGAAAAGGGTAAATGAGAATATTAGATCTCACATCACTTGAGGGACTAGCTTCAATGACAGAAATCTCAGTTCGGTTTATTATATTCAGGTTCTGAGCTTTGAAGAGCTGCCTATTCATTTGAAGCACTG
Source organism: Barbarea vulgaris (assembly GCA_963667165.1). Taxonomy (NCBI): domain Eukaryota; kingdom Viridiplantae; phylum Streptophyta; class Magnoliopsida; order Brassicales; family Brassicaceae; genus Barbarea; species Barbarea vulgaris. The sequence continues at coordinate 45,355,840 of OY763887.1, forward strand.
CTTCCTCTAACTCGTACATCCTTTGAACAGTCAAAATTTCAGAATGAATGATATCTCAAGGTCTCATCTTTGAATTCCTCAAAGTCACTGATACACAGAGTTTTAACCTTATATAAACTACTGCAAATGCACAGCAAATGTTGTAGCAATGTAAGGATTGAATCCGCAAAGACCAAAACGGTATAAATATTAATTAAAAGAGCGCTAGGTCAAAGGTTGTTCTCGGGTCAGAGATCATGAATCAGACAACTATTAAAGGAACATATAAGCACAATATCTTAAACTCAAACATCAATGTATAACCAATCCACTTCTGTGGTATCAATCACTTTATCTAGCAACCTAAGTATCTAAACTTCTGTATGAATTACAATTCTAAACAAGCATTAACAAGTAGGTTTGATCAGTTCACGGAATGCCTTAGCATCAGCTTTCGTTGGCTAAGGACACATCGCTCATCTATGTTTTTCTCAGACCTTTAAACAAACACTTTCGATGCGTTAAACAACGTAAAATCTGAAACTAGATAGATAATCAAGTTCCAACAATAGATGAAAAATACTAAGATAAATCCCTATCTATGTCTAATTCATTGATTCACAAATTCTCTTGAAACCCTAAACCTAACTAATGAACTACTCAGCCATGGAAATAGAGAAACAACAAAGAGATGAAGAAGAACTCACAGTCAATCGAATAGAAATCTAAAATGGTTTAGAAATCTTCTCCAAATTGTCAATGAGGTCCAGAGATCTTCTCCCAAAAGCTCTCAATAAGTAAAACAATATAGAAAACTGAATAGAATGAAGGTTCCTGCTCTGAAAATCGGTCTTAGGGTTTAAAAACGAAATGAATTGGTTAAGGTCGGTTCTGGATCGAAACAGATTGATTCTGGGCTTAAAAATCCGCGTCTGATGTCAGATCGATCGATCTCAATGCTGGATCGGTCGGTCCTAACTTCCTGAGCATATTTTATGCACCTGCTTCATTTGCTCGCCATATTGACATGTATTCAATAAAACGGGCATAACTCTTGAACCATCAATGAGAATAATCTGGGACCGGTGACAAATGAAAGATAACTCAAAGAGCTATCTTGTGTCAAAATATCATCTCAATCAGATATCGGGAAGACTTTCAACGAATATTAAACCTCTACCGATTCTGCATCTCCAAATATGCGTTTTTATCCCAAAACAACACGCTTTTCTCCAAAATAACTTAAAACATGTAAAGATTCGATGAAAACTAAAAGAAAAAAAATATTTAAATCAACAAACTCGATAAGTTAGTGGAATTAAGAGTTAAAATCCAATAAAACCATGACACATCAACCACAATGTGGAATTCAGTTGTCCGTTAATTGTTCACTTAATTTTCTTTTCTTCATTTTTTTTTTTTTTTTTTTTTGTTAAAAAATGTTCAGTAATTGCTAGGAAGAAGCTTTGGTATCAAAATTTTGACTTGTCTCCAAAGACTTTTGATTGAGAATGCGGAAATTTAAAGACAAAGACCTATGGCTGTGTTCAAGTAGGCGGATGCATTTTCTCTTCTAAAATTATCAATCATTTTTCTATATTTTATTTCATAAAGGCAGAAAATTTTAATTTAATCATACATATAAAACATGAGTGAGCTCTCCAAAGGTTGCCACGTCAGCACCTTAGAGAGTGACACCTGTCTCCCTTTTTTTTTTAGTTTTTTTAGTTTAATGATTCCAGACGGAGCTCGACTAATTTAATTCCTTACTTTCCCTTTTCTTGTGAACTAAAAGTTGCCTTCTAAGACTTTATGGACAAAGGTTGTGCATCGGTGTTGACTTGGAGACAACTCTTTCTCTAATGGATCTATAGCAGAGTTCTCTAACTAAACACTAAAAAAACCACATATACGGATCAGTAGGGCGAGAAGCGATTTCCAGAGGTAATTTAATGTTCTTTTTTTTTCTTTGGTTTCTGTGGGAGAAGGTCCTTTGATCTTTCGTACTTTGCACTTCTTTTTTATCTGTGTGAAATAATATTGTTCATGTCTCTGCACAAAGATCTGTGGAATTAAAACCAAAATAATGATCTGTGGATTACATCCCACATAATAGTATATTCTTATGTAAATTTTGCAAAAAAAAAAATGGTATGAGAATTGAGAACTCATTGATCCTCCTCTAGTGATTATTGACTACTACTTTCATGATTAAGCAGGAGATTTATGGCTGAGACACTTTTGTCGTTGGGAGTGGAGAAGCTTTGGGACCTCCTTGTCCGAGAATCTGAGCGATTTCAAGGAGTTGATGAGGAGTTCAATGGGTTAAAAAGTGATCTAGATATGTTAAGGTGCTATTTGGAAGATGCAGATGCCAAGAAACATACAAGTGCAATGGTGAGAAACAGTGTGAAAAAGATCAAAGAAATTGTTTATGACGCAGAAGATATAATCGAAACCTTTCTTCTAAATGAAGAACTCGGAAAAACAAGTGGAATCAAGAAAAGTATGAGAAGGTTTTCGAAACGGATGGGGCTTGCTTTTGATATAAAAGCTATAAGTAAGAGGATCTCTAAGGTGATCCGTGATATGCAGAGTCTTGGCGTACAACAGGTCATAGTCAATGAAAGATATGCACAGTCTCTACAGGAAAGACAAAGGGAAATGCGACAAACGTTTTCTACTGATAATGAAGAACATCTTGTGGGGTTGGAGAATAATGTTGACAAATTAGTTGGCTATTTGGTGGAGGAAAATAGCAGTCAAGTGGTTTCTATAACCGGGATGGGCGGTATTGGTAAAACCACTCTAGCAAGACAAGTTTTCAATCATGAGACAGTTAAAAGTCATTTTGCAAGACTCGCTTGGGTATGTGTTTCACAGCAACCTACAAGGAGATATGTGTGGAAGACGATCTTGCGGAAACTTGGACCAGAATATAAGGTGTCAGAGATGACAGAAGAAGAACTTCAAGAAAAACTCGTTCAAGTGTTGGAACAACAAAACACTTTGATTGTCCTTGATGATATATGGAGAGAAGAAGATTGGGACATAATTAAACCAATGTTTCCACGGCAAAAAGGTTAAATTCTATGATACATGCATTAGATAAAATCTCTTTTTTAATATTCACTGTTTGGGTGAACAAAAAGAGGAAGAGAATGACGCACATATAGTGGTCATAAAACATTATGTTCTTTGTAGGTTGGAAGGTACTACTTAGTTCTCGTAATGAAGGAGTGGGATTACGAGCAGATCCAACATGTTTCACCTTTAAACCAGATTGTCTAACTCCTGAGGAAAGTTGGACACTTTTTCGAAGGATAGCGTTTCCCAGAGAAAACTCTACTGGTAAGCTTTTTAGTCAGTTCAATTAATATTTGTTTAATTTCCATGTTGATCATGATCAAGGACTTTTTAATTATAATGACTACAATCCGCTTTTCCTTAATAACAACTCTCCAGCACGTATATCCTTACATACATTCATGTAATTCACCATCTTGATGATGTTGTGTGTAGAATATAAGGTTAATGAGGAAATGGAAGAGATGGGTAAGAAGATGATCAAACATTGTGGAGGTCTACCGTTGGCTGTTAAGGTCTTAGGCGGGTTGTTAGCTGCGCAATACACATTGAATGAGTGGAAAAGGGTATATGAGAATATTATATCTCACATTGTTGGAGGAACTAGCTTCAATGACAGAAATATCAGTTCGGTGTATCATATTTTGTATCTGAGCTTTGAAGAGCTGCCTAGTTATTTGAAGCACTGTTACCTCTATCTTGCCCATTTTCCCGAAGATTTTACAATAGATGTTGGGAAATTGTCCTATTACTGGGCTGCAGAAGAAATACCGAGGCCAAGGTATTACGATGGAGCCACCATTCAAGAAGTCGCGGATGAATACATGGAAGAATTAGTGAAGAGAAACATGATTATTTCAGAAAGATCCGTTAGTACTTCAAGATTTGAAACATGTCACTTGCATGACATGATGAGAGAAGTTTGTCTGCTTAAAGCTGAAGAAGAGAATTTTGTACAGATTTTCGATGGAAGTATGGATACTTCTAAGTCTCAGTCTCATTGTAAGTCTCGCAGAGTCGCAGTACATGCGGGCGATTATCCAAAGTGGAATACTAAGAATCTAAAACTTCGATCTCTCTTGTTTATTATCCCCACAAGGATAGATATGGTTCCAGATTCATTCTTTGCCAATATACAGTTGATGAGGGTTTTAGATCTGTCTGAAGTCGAGTTTGAGGAAAGGAAGTTACCAACTAACATTGGAGAACTCATCCACTTGAGATACTTGAGTTTACATCGTGCCTTGGTAACTCATCTACCTTCTTCTATCCGGAAACTGAAGTCGTTGCTCTATTTGAATCTAAATGTGCGAGCAATATCTCCAATCTACATGTCCAATTTCTTGAAGGAGTTGCGAGAACTGAGATACCTTGCTTTACCAAGCAGAATACAAGATGATACAAGGTTGGAGTTAGGTAATCTAATCAACTTGGAGAGACTGGGGTATTTTTCAACAAAGCATAGTAATGTGACGGATCTTCACAATATGACAAAGCTAAGGGGTCTCTCAGTCATATTCAACGGTGAGGATTGTACTTTGGAAACTCTACTTTCATCTCTACGCAAATTGAGACACCTCGAAAATCTTAATATTATATAATACAATATATCTTATGGTTTTCTCAGTAAGAATCTTTCTATAGCTACCATTTGGCACATTGTATAAATGCATTGTATCACAAATTGTTTTCAATACTTCGACATTAAGTTTGAGTTCAATATATATTTATGTGTCAAAACGATGAATACATTTGCCATGCATTTAATGGGAAAAATCATATCTTTAACTTTGAAAGTGTCATATGTTAACACTTTAAACATCGAATGTATTTCACTAGCATTTTAAACTTTCAAACTATTTTTATTTTTTACTAACACTTTAAACCTTGAAACTATCTCCCCCATTATTTTTGTCGTAAAATTCAATACATAATAAGTACAAAAAAACTGACAGAATTTCCAAAGAAAAATTCTAACGGTAATCCGACAGATTTCTGACACTATAGTTCCGTCTAAATTTTTAAAAATTCAAACGGTTATATCAACATATATATTTTATAGCTGATTTTTAACGTTTATTCAAAAATCAGTCTAAAATTATCCGACGGACCACTGACAAAACTATTTTGTCAAAAATCCGTCGGATTATGATCTCGTCAGAAATTCCATCAATTTTTGGTAACTTTTATGTAGTAAATTTTCAAAATTCAAACGGTTATATCAATTTACATATTTTCAAACAGGATTCTAACATAAGTATTTTATCGAAAATCTATCAAAAATACGTTAGATTACTGTCAAAATTTTTTGACGGATTCAGATTTTGTCAGAAATTCTGTCAGTTTTCCAGTAACTATTTTGTAGTGAATTTTATGGCCGAAAAAATGTATGAGGTAGTTTCAAGGTTTAAATTGTTAGTAAAAATAGTTTGAAGGTTTAAAATGTCACTGAAATACGTTTGAGGTTTAAAGTGTCATATGACACTTTTAAAATTAAAAATGTGATTTTCTCTAATTTAATGTTTGGCTTTAATTACAAAGATAATTCAACCCATGCAACACATGTCCGTTTAGAAGCAGACAAAACATGAAAAGAAGAAAAGAGCCGTGGGGGAACAAAAAACTGGCTTCGCCGCTTATATCTTATCTTCACCGATTAATTAGAGAGACCAAAAAAAAAAAAATAGTTTATACCAAAAAAAAAAAAAAAAAGATGGGAGACAAAGAGGAAGTGAAACTATTAGGAGTATGGTACAGTCCATATGCCATAAGACCAAAGATAGCTCTTCGTCTCAAATCTGTTGATTATGAATACGTTGAAGAAGATCTGTTTGGATCCAAGAGTGAGCTTCTTCTCAAATCGAATCCGGTTCACAAGAAAGTCCCGGTTCTCCTCCACAACGCTAGACCAATTATCGAGTCTCTTAACATTGTTGAGTACATCGATGAGACGTGGAACTCATCTGGACCCTCCATTCTCCCTTCAGATCATCATGAACGTGCCCTCGCTCGCTTCTGGTCTGCCTTCGTTGATAACAAGGTCTGCTTTTGTTTCTTTCTTGGAATTTTCTTATGGAACACTTCAATGATTATATATCTCGTGCATGGCTTGATTGATCTTAGGGAATACTTTAATCGTTCTATGTGAGTGATTTTAAAATATATGATGAAAATATTGGAACCCAAATCTGTTTATTTTAGGCAATCCTTCTGTATAGGATTGTTGATTCTATCACCAAAATTAAAATTGATAGGTGTTCAAAATTTGATATTTTTTTTTTTTGACGTCGTTCGATATTTGATTTAAATATCTTTAACGAGTTAAATCTAATTTCTCAACTATCTTAAATTTCGATTATTTTACGAAACGTACGATCACTATTGTACATATTGCCTCTGAGGATAGTTTTCTACGTACAATAGTAATCTTACTTTTCGTAAAATAATCGAAATTTAATACTCTATTTACCTTAATGTGATTACATCAGTTAGGGAACATAGATTAAACGTATCCAGTAATTACTTTCTGTTAGTGTGTGTGTACATAAGCCTATTTGGGTATACATTTACTCTTAAACTAGGTAGCATGAAAACTCTCTCAGTCTCCGATGTCAGTTTTCCGTTTTAGAAACGTTTTAGACATGGAAACTTTCAGAAACGCGGTGGAAACACGATGGAAACACGTTTACTAAAATCTGTAATTTGGAAACACGATAGAAGCATCTATTTACATTTCAGAAACACAATAAAAACTTACTCTTATTTTAAAAAAAAATTATTAAGTAAATAATTTAGAAACATGAGATATATATATGATATTTGTTATAACCTAAAATATTTAGAAGTTTAAAACTATGATATTTTCAAATATCAGTGTTTCAAATATTTTTTAAATATGGTTGTATTAGTTTGCTATATTTTAACCATATTTTAATTATATATATAATTAATTTTAGTTTTATATATATATATATATTCACATTTTCAACATGTACCCGTTTTCTAACTTTTTGAAAATATTTGTTTCTACGTTTCCACACATTTCGCTTTCATATACTCATTTCCGTTTCCATGCTACTTAGCTCCTAAATTTTATAATCTATCTTTTCAAAACAAAAATGTTCTAAGTCTTATCCATAAGACATAAAAAAAAATCGTATCCATAATGTCAAAACGGAAATTAGGAGCTAAGTAACATGGAAACGAAAACGGGTATGCGTAAGCGAAACGTGTGGAAACGTAGAAACAAAAAATTTCAAAAAATTAGGAAACGGGTACGTGTTGGAAATGTGAACATATACTTATATATATATAAACTAAAATTAATTATATATATAATTAAAATATGGTTAAAATATAGCAAACCAATAAAACTATATTGAAAAAAATATTTGAAAAATTGATATTTAATTTGAAAATATCAGAGTTTTAAACTTCTAAATGTTTTAGGTTATAATATCATATGTATATATATATATATATATATCACGTATCTAAATTATTTACTTAATAAATTTCTAAAAACATAAGAGTAAGTTTCCATTGCGTTTCAGAAACGTAAATAAATGTTTTCATCGTGTTTCCAAATTACAGTTTTTAGGAAACGTGTTTCCACCAGTTTCCACCGCATTTCCACCGCGTTTCCAAAAGTTTCTATTTCCGAAACGTTTCTGAAATAAGAAACGGACCTCGGAAAGAGTTTCCATTTTACCGAGGATCAAACCATAGCTGAATAGATCTATTAAATAAAAACTTAAAAAATTAATTGTGTCATACTCAGCTAAATATGCCAAACCCCATTTTTTACAATAAAAAAAAAAGTGAAACGTATATTTAGGGGTGTCATTTGTAGTTTTGTACCCCCTGATTCATATGTAGGTCCGTCCGTGCAAACACCTCTTTTCCACTGTCTTTCAACTGAAATGTTTGTAAGAATTGACTTATTTTCTTGTAATATGTGACTGTAAATTTTAACATAGGGATGCAAAGAAAATGAACTCTTTATGTAAATTAGATATTATATACTATTCCTAAATTATCGTTTTAAGAAATGCAGTGGTTTCCGGCTTTGAAAGCGGTGGCGATCACCAAATCAGAAGATGCAAAAGCAAAAGGCATAGAAGAAGTGGAAGAAGGGTTATTGCAACTCGAGGAAGCCTTTGTTGCTATAAGCAAAGGGAAAACTTTTTTTGGCGGTGATGTGATTGGGTTCATGGACATTTGCCTTGGGAGCTTTGTGGTTCTCTTGAAAGCTAGAGAGATACTTAAAGGAGAAAAGTTTTTGGACGAATCAAAAACTCCTTCTCTTTGTAAATGGGCAAATGAGTTCTTGTCTGATGATACAGTGAAGAATGTGGTGCCGGAAATCGATAAAGTCGCTGAGTTTCTAGGAGAGCTTGAAGCTATAGCCCAATCCGCTTCGAGATCTTGAGATGATGGTAGAAATGTATTGCGATGCAAGTGTTTAATGTAAGGAAACACAAAATAAGTTGACGTTTTGAAGAAGTGTTGTGTTGTGTCAATGAAAAATGGTAGATTAGTCGTCCTAAGGGTGAATCTACAGTTAAATTATACTATTGAGCAATGTTTTTTTTTTTTTTCTCAAATTTTAATATTAAAATCTTATGAAGTACAAAGCTAGCAAAAATAGTAAATTAATGTAAAATCAGCACACCAAAAAAAAACGAGATTTCTCTTAAGATAAAACTCTATAAAAAATGGACAAAATTGAAATTACAACTCTAACATAACAAAGCTAATTGACATCAAAACATGTAACTCTAACCTAACAAAGCTAATTGACATCAAAACATGTAACTCTAACATATCATAATATCGACTTAAACATAAATCACCCTAAATAATTAATTATAAAGCCTATTAAAGCTATGTTAAATTAATTTCCTTTTTAATATTATTTATTCCACTATATTGTCAACTTGTTACCTATCATCATCCTCTATAGTCTATTCATTTCTTTAGAAGATATTTATCAAAGAAATGCTAAAGGAAACTAACAATTATTGATAGAAAATAAAATTGTAAATATCCAAGTACTATAACAAAAAGAGAAATAAAAAACACAATTCATAAAAATACAAAAATTCACAAAAATTCAAAAAGAAAGATACAATATGAAAATGACTACTTAAAGAAAAAAATAATAAATATCCTTTTTTTTTGTAAAAGACAAGGTCCCAAGACCCAGCTCAAATCCAGCTCAGTCTTTCATTACCATATATATAAATTTACATTCACACCATTCTCAACAACGACTCTCCTCTCTTTCTCATTTCAATGGAGTTTTTTCAGAAAGCCAAAGCCGTTCGTTTACGGAGCCACCACGACAAATACTTAGTCGCTGACGAAGATGAAGAATCCGTTACTCAAGACCGTAACGGCTCAGCAGGAGCAGCCAAATGGATCGTTGAGCCAGTCCCAGGCTCTTCACATCTCATCCGTCTCAAAAGTGCTTACGGCAAATACTTAACGGCGTCAAATAAACCGTTTCTTCTTGGAGCTACTGGAAGAAAAGTTCTACAGAGTAATCCAAGTCGTCTTGACTCGTCTCTTGCTTGGGAACCAATTAGAGATTCGGCTTTGGTTAAGCTTAAGACTCGCTATGGTCATTTCCTTCGTGGTAACGGTGGTTTACCTCCTTGGAGAAACTCCGTTACTCATGATATTCCTCATAGATCGGCTACTCAAGAATGGATCCTTTGGCACGTTGATGTTGTTGAGATCCTCACCGCCGCAAACTCCGATCACCAGCAAAACCTCCAGCAGCAACCTCCGGCGCCGCTTCATCATTCTGATTCTCTTGATTTCACTCCTGGATCTCCTTCCAGATCTGACCACAACCGTTTCTTCAGACAAGAGGTGAGTGGTTTTTTTTTTTTTTTTATAAAAATAGTGTCACGCTTTAGGCCCATTAGAAAATCCGCTGAGCCGACTTCACCAAGGATGAGTCGGTTTTTTTCTTTTTGACAATTTGTTGACTTGATGTTCTTTTATGTGTGACAGTCAACGGATTCAGTGGCGGTTGGATCGCCACCGAAATCCGAAGGGAGAGTGATTTACTACCATGTCGCGGACGATGATGGTGAAGTTGAAGATGATTCAGTTGAAGTAAACTCGTTTACTTTTAAAGGCAATGGTGTTGAAGAGTTGACTAAGAGATTGAAAGAAGAGAGCAATGTGGAAGATGTTATCGTTTGTACTCGTAGTCCTTTGAATGGGAAGCTTTTCCCATTGCGTCTTCAACTTCCACCTAACAATGCCGACATGACTGTTGTCTTAGTGCCAAAATCATCCAAAAGTGAGTTTCTTTTGTCATAATTTCAAGTCAAAATCGTTGATTTGTCACTGACATTTGAAGTTGTTTGATGTAACAGTAGCAGAAGAGTTCATCAAGTGAGATCTTACTCTCTTTCTCTCTATATATATATCATAGTTTGAAGCTGAGCTGTGAAGTGAAGGCTATGGCTACAAATGATTTGTTGTTAGTTGAGCTTAAGAATTTACTGACTTAGAGATACTGCTTGATTACCAAATTTATGATTTATACAAAATTATTTGCAGCGATCAATGATTCTCGCTGCGTATATCGTTTCTTTTTTTTTCCGCTTTTATACATCTCGAGCGCCGTTGTTCAACTCTAATGCTTGCTGTGACTAGTTTATACTACCAATAGTCTGAACAAGAGCAGGATCCGTCTTTGAAATGATGGAACCGAACACGGTCTCTAACAATGATCTCAGTGTTAAAGACTTTTGAGATCAGTTTTGTAACCTCGTGGCAATCGCTGCATACGCGTAGGTTCTTGAATATACGGATTGGAGTCTGAGGTGGTAAGCTTATTAGACCAAAAGCTATGGCAAGTCTTTCACTGTGTAGCCTGAGGGAATACTCCTTGCTACCATCATTGGTTGCATCCACTAAAGGTGCTTGAGAGCGATCCGGTAAATAACCAATCGACCTTAGCTTGTCGTCAATTACTTTCAACTGTTGGTATATCTGTTTTGTCTGAGGGTGCGACGTGTCTCCTGCGAAAAACTCGTGGGAGATTCCATTTATCTCAATGGAACTGCATCCAGGTTCTTTTCTAATTCCATGTTCAGTCATTAGTTTTCTGATGGTTCCAACATCGTTCCACCGGCTAGCTGATGCATAAACTCTAGACAACAGAACATATGCGCCACTACCGTTACTGTTGGAGCTTTGGTTATCTTCCCTAGTTTCAATTATATGCCTAGCGATTTCTTCACTTAGCTCTACACTAGCACCCTTTTTACAACAAGCATCAAGAAGACTTCTCCAAATCACTGCATCTGGTTTCATTGGCATACTCATCACCATGTCAATAGCTTCGGTAATGTAGCCTGCTCGAGCAACAAGGTCGATGATGCAACCGTAATGCTCCAACGCAGGTTCGATGCCATAATCTCTGACCATCATGTCAAAATACTGGCGCCCTTTGTTTACCATTCCTCGGTGGTTGCAAGCGATGAGGAGAGCAACAAACGTGACTGAGTTCGGTTCACCTTTTCTCACCATACGGTCAAAGCAATACATAGCTTCCTCAGCTCTTCCGTGCGTAGCAAACCCAAGAATCATCGCATTCCATGAAGCTAAGTCGCGTTTTTGCATCCCCTGGAACACTTGCTCAGCCATTTTCAACGACCCGCATTTGCAGTACATTTCAATCAACGAGTTCTTAATCAGAACATCCATAGCAACAGCAACATCGCATTTTCGCAACAGAAACGCGTGCGCCCAAGTACCTAGTGACAAAGATCCAAGACCAGCACACGCACTCAAAACACTCTGCATCGTATAACCATCTGGCTTAAACGATCTCTGCATCAGTCTAAACAATTTCAACGCAGAATCATACTCCCCAGCCCGAACCAAAGCATCAATCATCGAATTCCAAGAAACAAGACTTCTCTCAGGCATTTCATCAAACACTTTCCGTGCTAAATCCAAACATCCACAAGATCCATACAAATGAATCAAACCATTGTTAACATACACATCTTCACTAAACCCATGTTTCAAAATCTGACAATGAATCTGTTTCCCTTCCGATAAACCAAATATATAAGCGCAAGCTTTCAAAACAAACGGAAACGTGTGTTTATCCGGCGAAGATCTTCCTCTTTCTAACATTTTCCGGTAAAGTATAAAAGCTTCTTCTTTTCTTGAAACTTCATGAGCACATGCTCTGATGAGAGTGTTCCACATGAAGGAAGTATGGTTTTGGATTGATTCGAATACTTTGAATGCGTAATTGACATCGGAGAAGGATGAAGATAGCTGAAGGATTCTGCCGTAGATAAAGAGAGTGGCGGGTTCGTCTGGGAGTGTTGTACGGAGAGTGAAGGCGTGGAGTTGTTTGAGCTGAGATATGTCTGAGCATGTTTCAGATAAGGTGAGAATACGTCGGTGATGGGTACCGGTGACGGAGGCTGAGGAAGGATTTGCCGGTGGGACATTGTGAGGAGATAATGAGTGGAGATGAAGACTGATAGACATTGTGGATGATAAGTTCGTTGTTAAAAGTGGAAAGAATAAAAATTGTACACAACAATATTTTAAGTTTGAAGTTCATCTAAAATTACAAACGGTTTTTTTGTTTTTCAAAATTTACAAAGTTATATATTTACTTCAACTTTGGTAAATTTCTTATCTACATTTACATTGGAATACCATTAAAAATGCATTTATTTATTTTTTAAAAATCTACCTCCACCAAGAAAACAAAAAAAACAAATATTCCAGATATATTTTTACATTTTAAGTATTTAATTTCCATAGATATATTTCTAAAGTATTGTGTAACTTCAATTATCATTTTTTTCATCTCAAATAAATTATTTTAGTATTAATATCTATGTTATTTTTAATAATTTGTTTTATTATCAAATAATTATATTCAGGTTTTAAAATTCATTAGTTTTTTTTGTTTTTTTTGTTGCTTAAAATTGTGTTTTATATTTTTAAGTTTAAGAAATATTTTTACTCTTTCATATGATGCGTGGTGGGTACATATGAGAACATGATAGGAATGAACTCATAACATATTTTAAAATTTTGATAATGCAATCCGGTTTGTCAAGTATGTAAAGTTTCAAGAGCGATCGAAATACAACATAGATACTTTCTTTCTATTTTAGTTAACAATCTTTGATAGTGTTTGTCAATGATTCTCATGACGTCTTGTAAACCATGAAATAAGAATATTTTTAAGAATATGTGTCCCTGAAGATTAGGGAGGTGTGTAGCTCTATATTGTGTAGCTCTAGACAATTATGTTGAGCCATATATTGAAAAACCTTTTTTCATCCAATTCATTCATAATTTTGATTTGAATCTATTAATACTTTCGTTGTTAACAACTTTCGTTATAAAAATTTAGTTGTAAAAATTTGTTGACTATAGACAATATGACTTTGAATAATACAAATTATACTAACTTTAAAATCGGCATTGACATAATGACGAAATCCGTACAAGTATTAAATAATAAAACTTAAATAATGTGAGAACATATAATGTTTTTCATAAATTTTTTCATTGATCTAAATAATTCAATTTAGCCTCACTAGTATACATAATTGTTGTTGGAAACTTCTAAAACTAAGTAAATATAAAAGTGGGATAAATCCAGATGTAAAATTTATATTAATCTCAAATATATTATTTTATTTATAAACTAAAAATTTTGATCACCTAAAAAATCTGAACGAGATTAATATATATATAGAAATCATAAATTTACCAATAAAATAGTTGGTAAATAAAAAAGTAAGTTGAAAAAGATATTGTACTAGTTGCAAACATATATTAAAAAAAATGCATACTGATTTTGATCACCTTAAAAATGTGAAAGAGATCAATATATATTGAAGTCATGATTTTATCAATAAAATAATTAAATAATTAAAAATTAATTTGAAAAAGATATTGTACTAGTTGCAAACATTAAAAAAATAATGCATACCACAGTAGTATATAAATATTTTTATTTTATTCGTATAAATTTACTTTATTTTTATAATATTCATAAATATTTGTATTCTTTTGTTTCATATATTTGTATACTGTTTTTAAATTTTTTATTGTTTGAAATATATTTAATGTGCTTTAAATATGAAGTTGTTTTATTTTCATGTAGGCGTGTATAGATATAGTCTAGATTTTTCTACGTGGCGATGTCATTAGTAAATCCGAGCTTGAATTTATATTATTTCTGCAAAAAATGAAATTACATTAAAATTTTAATGAATTCATCATATAAGCAATCATGTTTTCTGAATGTGTAAAACTATTGGTATATATTTTTTTGTTTAACGGGCTTCCTGAAAAATTAGATCAACCGAAGAGTATTGACCATTTTAACACCCCTAAAAAAACTATAAAATGAGTCTTCACTTTATCTCTATAAACCATAAAGGAATATATTTGCAATTTCACTGTTCAAAATCGACCAAAACAATTAAAAATAGACATTTTAACTTCAGATAGACACTTTTATTTTGACTAAGAATTAAAATTAAATGACTCTTTTCCCATTTAAAACATAATAAAATAAAATAAAAGATTTTGGTATTTAGTTGTAATGATATATGAAGTTATAATTCCTTTTTAATAAAAACTAAAGTTTCTGTTTTAAATTTTTATACTTTCCAATAAATTCAAAAATAAGTTGTGTCATGAGATGTTGAAAAATAAATTAAAAACCATTATTAAAGTTTCCACTAATAATATATTCAAAAATAAAACAATTGTCTCACATTACATTCTGCTTGTCATGTTCTACCTTACACGTACTCCACTCCTCTCTTCTTCTTCTTCTTCTCCTTCCTCGCACCTTCTCCTTCATTTTGATTCTTCTCCTTACTCTTATCTTCTCATTCTCAATTCTTAGCAATCTTTTGAGCTAACCCTATTCAAAATCAATGGGTGTTGATTACTACAATGTACTCAAAGTCAATCCAACCGCAAGTGAAGACGATCTAAAGAAATCTTACAGAAGACTTGCAATGAAATGGCACCCTGACAAAAACCCTACGAGTAAAAAAGAAGCTGAAGCTAAGTTCAAACAGATCTCTGAAGCTTACGACGTTTTAAGTGATCCTCATAAACGTCAGATCTATGATCAATACGGTGAAGACGGACTTAAATCTTCCGATGTACCTGAAACGGCGACTCAGCAACGGAACTACAACAACAACAACAATAACAACGATGCTGGATTTAGATATTATCCACGTGATGCTGAAGATATTTTCGCTGAGTTTTTTGGCGCATCTGGTGAAGTCTTTGGTGGTGGTGGTGGTGGCGGTGGCGGTGGAGGGTGGAGGAGTAATGAATATGGAGGAAGTAGGTTTAAAAGTGCGGAGGCGGGAAGTCAGAATATTAAGAAAACTCCGGTGAATAGGAAAGCTCCGGCGATTGAAAGTAAATTGGCTTGTACTCTTGAGGAATTGTATAAAGGTGGGAGGAGGAAGATGAAGATTTCCCGCGTTGTTCCTGATGGTTTTGGGTTAGTATTTTATTCTCCATAGCCTTTTTTCAAATTAGTTTCGTTCTTTATTTTATGCTTTTTTTTTTTATTTGGTAAATAAAATTTGGAATTGTGTTGAAACGTTGACTTGTTGCTCTGTTTTTGTGATTGATCTCCAGGATAAAATTAGGGGAATTAAAGTGCAATATTGATGTTAAATTATTGTATTTTGGATGATCTTATTCTTATTTAGTTTTTTTTTTTTTTATTGCTACCTTTGTTTTTGGGTAAGCTTAGTTTGGTTTATTGATTGTGTTAATCTCTAATCATGTCTTGATTTTCAGATAACCAATTATTTTGTGATTTCTTGTTGCTCTGTTTTGTGATTGATCTTGAGGATAAAATTTAGGAATTAAGGTGAAACATTGATATAAATTTTCTTTTTTTTGATGATCTTATTCGTTGTTTCTTGTTGCTAAGTTTGATTTTGCATAAGCTTAGTTTGGTTTCTTGATTATGTCTTAATTTTCATAAAGCCAATTATTTTGCGGTTTGGTGTGTCATCCAATGAATGATCTTCTGTATAAGTTTCTTGTTGCTCTGTTTTGTGACTGATTTTAAGGATAAAATTGGGATTTGAAATTTTTTATCCTTTGTTCATTTTTTGATTTTTTTATGTGTGATGTTGATATTTTTGATGATCTTACTTATTAGTTTCTTGTTGCTAGATTTGATTTTGCATAAGCTTAGTTTGGTTTCTTGATTATGTTAATCTCTAATCATGTTCTTGATTTTTCAGAAAGCCAAAGCCAGTGGAAGAGATTTTGAAGATAGACATAACACCAGGATGGAAGAAAGGAACAAAGATAACATTCCCTGAGAAAGGAAACCAAGAACCCGGCGTCACTCCCGCAGATCTTATCTTTGTTATCGATGAGAAACCGCATTCGGTTTACAAAAGAGATGGCAATGATTTGATTGTAGACAAGAAAGTTTCGCTTTTGGAAGCTTTAACAGGGCTTACTCTTACCTTAACAACATTAGATGGGAGGAATCTGACTATACCGGTCTTGGATATCGTTAAACCGGGTCAAGAGATTGTGATTCCTAATGAAGGAATGCCTATTTCTAAAGAAGTTTCTAAGAGAGGAGATCTTAAAATCAACTTTGAGATTTGTTTCCCTTCGAGGTTAACATCGGAACAGAAGACAGATCTTAAGAGAGTTCTTGGCAACTAGTTTCTTCAAGTGAGTTCTTGAATTCTAAAGTCAATTCAGTGTACATATACAGAATTGATCGTTTTCTTCGGTTTTGATCTCATCTCTTGATGGCAAGATAGTAAACAAAATTTCATGTTTTTGGTTGGTAAATCTCTTCTTGATTTGGATTCACTCTGGACATTTAACTAGCCATTTCGAAAATGTTATGTAACCATTTGTTTCTCCATGTACTATATATCATATATGTACTTCTAAATATGGGACTATTTTGATCGTATAGTTCTCCTATCTTGGTGTGGTTATATTTTTGTAAAAATGTTATTACAACTTAAGAGTGTTGGACCAATCGTAATGGGCCAGTGGGGCCCATAAGATTTTAATGTGTGTGATAGAAATGAATGAGGATATGGGATTTGTCCCACATCGCTTAGAGGAAGGAAAATCGGTGTGTTTATATATAGAAACACATCCACTCATGGTTAAAAGATGAAAGAAGAGAGAGGGTTCCACGCGCGCGCCGCCGCCGCCGTCCGGCCGGCTCGGCTCTGGGTCTGGGCCAAACGCGCGTATATATTTTTTGGGGAAAATTCGTATGAATTTTTGGTTCAATTAAACGAGCCAATCGATCGATCTATTTTAGAACGATCGTTCCAGATGCCAAACGAGTACTTTGAGAACGATCGTTCCTGACTGTTTAGGTACCTATCCTTTTCGGATTTGTACACAAAAGTCTTGGCCATCCACCCAAAATTTTGTTCTCTTCATAAAACGATTTCTAAACGTTTTATTTCAAACGTTTTTTTGGGATTTGCGAATCGCTTAAACGCTTTTCCGCGAATCGTGTATTGAAACGATACAAAACCGTTTTTGAATAGAGGGTAAACGTTTCTGCGAAAAAGTTTGCAAAACGCTTTCACCATTTTAAACGTTTATGCGAACGCTTTTTAAGTGAGTTTGCAAAACGGTTTAACCGCTTCAAACGTTTCTACGAAAAAGTTTGCAAAACGTTTTTACAAACGCTTTTGGTTTATTAGAGATAAATCATTTTTTGAACTTGTGTGTTCAATTATCCATTTACTGATACTCGTTTTACTTGTGATCAGATGGAAAATCCGATGGACATTGATTTTGTCACCCCAAACGTGGCTGATGCTGGTGCTGCTGCTGCTGCTGCAACACAAACTGTGAACCCGGGTGGTGACACTACTGAAGAGACGGCGAGAAGAGCTTTATTCAACTCTGGCCTTCCTCCGGTAACAACCCCCACTGAAGTCAACAATGAAATTCCGTCTGCGGTCACTCAAGGACTCATGCCGGAAAAGTTTGACGGAAAGGGCTTCAAGAATTGGCGTCTGAAGATGCAATTCGCCCTGACCAACTTGAAGTTTGACAAGTATCTGACTGAGGACAAACCAACCATTCCGGATGGAACCACTGATGTCCGCACACTTGCAAGCGTTGAATCATGGATCCATGGTGATTTCCTCTGCAGAGGATGGATCTTGGGTCGCCTTGCTGAAAAGCTGTATGGAGTTTACAGTCAGGCCAAATCCTCTAAGGCACTCTGGATGTCCCTGGAGAAGCAGTACCGAACTGAAGATGCTGGATGTCAGAAGTTTGCAACTGCGAAGTTTCTGGACTTCAAAATGGTGGATTCCAAACCGATCATGGAACAAGTGGAGGCACTTCAAATGATCTGCTATGAGATAGCTGAGGAAGGAATGTCTCTCTGTGAGATATTCAAAACCAATGCCTTCATTGAGAAGTTACCTCCGAGCTGGGTGGACTTCAAGACCTACCTCAAACACAAGAGGAA
Organism: Barbarea vulgaris; assembly: GCA_963667165.1. Classification (NCBI taxonomy): domain Eukaryota; kingdom Viridiplantae; phylum Streptophyta; class Magnoliopsida; order Brassicales; family Brassicaceae; genus Barbarea; species Barbarea vulgaris. The sequence continues at coordinate 45,374,453 of OY763887.1, forward strand.
GGCAATGTCTCTGGAAGACCTCATCACAAGGTTGCGAATGGAGGACAGAGTCCGCATCCAAAACAACCCTCAGTTTCACGAGCACAACGCGAATGTGGCTACCCACAAGGGAAAAGGCAAGGCCAAGGGTAACGAGAACAAAGGGTCTCTGAAACCATCGTCCTCAACGAACTTCAAGAAAAGTGGAGATAAGAAGTTCAAAGGCAAGTGCCACAACTGCAACAAAACTGGTCATAAGGCAGATGTTTGTCGCAGCAAGCCCAAGAATAATGGGAATGGGAAAGATCAAGCCAACTTGACTCAAGACGACCTTTGTGCTGTCGTCTCTAAAGCCAACATGGTTGAAGATAACCAGAAGGAGTGGTGGTATGACACTGGTGCAACGACCCACATTTGCACTGATAGGGACATGTTCAGCACCTATCAAAAGTCTAAGTCTCAGGAGCAGCTATTCATGGGAAACTCTGCATTTTCCCAGATTGTTGGTCGTGGAAAGGTAGTGCTCAAGATGACTTCAGGAAAAGAAGTCACTCTCCAGAATGTCAAGCATGTTCCTGACATGAGGAAGAATCTGATCTCCGGTACTCTCATGAGCAAGGCCGGATTTGGAGCTCACCTTGAGGCCAACAAGCTCGTGCTCAAGAAGTTCGGGGTGTTTGTAGGCAGGGGATACGTGAAGAATGGACTTGTCAAGATGTGTGTTACGGCAGTCCTTCGTGGCGACAATGTTGCAAATGTTGTTGTTTCTGATGTTTCTAATGTTGCTTCTACTTCCATTGTTGTAGCATCTGATGCAAATGTTCCACTTAAGAATGGAAATAACCTCGTTGCCTATTTGCTTGAGTTTTTTAATATTTGGCATGAACGATTAGGTCATGTGAATTATAAGTCTATACAGAGGTTAATGAACTTGAACCTAATTCCGAAATGCAAGACAAGCAAAGAGAAATGTGAAGTTTGTGTCCAAGCTAAACTCACTAAAACTCCATCACCCAAAGTTGAGAGAACAACCGAACCTTTGGGCTTAATACACACAGACTTGTGCGACTTAAAATTCGTACAATCCCGAGGTGGAAAGAAATATTTTGTGACATTTATAGATGATCACACAAAATACTGTTATGTATATCTGCTACACAGCAAAGATGAAACCTTGGAAAAGTTCAAGGAATACAAAACAGAAGTTGAAAACCAACTCAACAGAACTATCAAAATAGTTCGCAGTGATAGAGGAGGTGAATATGATGGACGTTTTAATGCCTTCTGTCAAGAGCAAGGGATTATACATCAGACAACTGCCCCATATTCACCAGAGTCGAATGGAGTTGCAGAACGCAAAAACCGAACTCTAAAAGAAATGATGAATGCAATGTTGCAGGAATCTGGGTTACCCCAAAACATGTGGGGGAAGCTTTGCTTACAACCAACTACATCCTCAACAAAATACCGCACAAGGTCACGGGAAAGACTCCTTACGAACTTTGGAAAGGTAATGCACCATCATACAAATACTTGAAAGTGTGGGGGTGCCTAGCAAAGGTCGCAGTACCACCTCCCAAGAAGGTCACGATCGGACCAAAAACCGTTGACTGTATTTTCATCGGATATGCACACAACAGCAGTGCTTATCGGTTTCTGGTACATAAGTCAGATGTACCAGATATTCATGTCAATACAATAATGGAGTCAAGAAATGCATCGTTTTTCGAAAATGTTTTCCCATGCAAGGATAAAAAATCTCAAAAGAGAACTTTCGAACAAACAGAAGCCAACTCTTCCACAAATGAAGCAAGCACTTCTGGAACTGCTGAAAACCTAGAAGATCAACCTAGACGGAGCAAACGAGCCCGTAAGGAAAAATCCTTTGGGGATGATTTCTTGATGGTTCTTCTTTTAGAAAATGAACCAAGAACATATGCTGAAGCAATGTCTACACCAGATGCACCTTTTTGGAAGGAGGCTGTCAATAGCGAGATTGACTCAATTAAACAAACCCATACATATTACATCACCGATTTACCTGAAGGGTTTAAAGCACTCGGATGTAAATGGATTTTCAAGACAAAGTTGAAAATTGATGGATCGATTGATAAATACAAGGCCAGTCTTGTGGTGCAAGGTTTCCGACAAAAAGAAGGATTGGATTTCTTTGACACCTATTCTCCAGTAACGAGAATAACTTCGATAAGAATGCTTATTGGAATAGCAGCTTTAAGAAACCTAGAGATTCATCAAATGGACGTCAAAACTGCTTTTCTAAATGGAGAGTTAGAAGAGGAGATTTATATGAAACAACCCGAGGGGTTCGTCATATCTGGACAAGAACACAAAGTTTGCCGACTTGTGAAATCATTGTACGGACTTAAACAAGCTCCAAAACAATGGCACGAAAAATTTGACAGTGTGATGATGTCAAATGGATTCAGCATTAACGAATGTGATAAGTGCCTCTATATCAAAAATACCAACCACGGGTATATTTTGTTATGTCTATATGTCGATGATATGCTCATTCTTGGAAGTAACAACGACATTATCAATCAAACTAAAAACTTGCTGAAAAGCAAGTTTGATATGAAAGACATGGGTCTTGCGGATGTAATCTTGGGAATTAAAATCCTTAGAAACTCTGAAGGATACATCCTGACTCAATCTCATTATGCTGAAAAGATACTTGACAGATTCAAGGCATATTCAACGGGTACAGCAAAAACCCATGTAGACGCTCTTCTTCACTTGACGAAGAACACGGGTGAATCAGTGTCACAGCTGGAGTATGCTAGAGTGATTGGAAGTCTGATGTACTTAACCAATTGCACGAGACCTGATTTAGCGCACGCGGTCAATGTACTGAGTCGTTATACAAGTAATCCAGGACATACACATTGGAAAGCTATAACAAGAGTGTTGAACTACCTCCATTATACCAAAGAGTATGGTCTGCACTATGGTAGAGAACCGGCAGTTCTAGAAGGATACAGTGACGCAAACTGGATCTCTGATTCAAAGAACTCAAAATCCACAAGTGGATACGTCTTTATGCTAGCAGGTGCAGCAATTTCCTGGAGATCCAGCAAACAAACTCTCTTAGCTCGATCAACGATGGAATCTGAATTCATAGCGCTTGACAAAGTCGGAGAGGAAGCAGAATGGCTTCGAAATTGGATGGAAGACATTCCAATGATAGAGAAACCAGTGTCAGCAATACGTGTACACTGTGATAACCAAGTGGCTATCGCTCGGGCACTGAATAATCTCTATAATGGAAAATCTCGTCATATCAGAAGGCGACATAAGACCATTAGACATTTGATCTCAACTGGTGTGATCACCATTGATTATGTAAAGTCAGCCGACAACCTTTCGGATCCGTTTACAAAAGGTTTGACTCGAGATCAAGTGCTAAGATCATCAAGAGGAATGGGTTTAAAGCCTGTGAATTAAGATGACGTTTGGTGGAAACCCTACTTATGTGACTGGAGATCCCAAGATCTAAGTTCAAAGGGACAACTAAATCAGACTGATTCTGCTCAAAGCACTGTGAGACTTATGTCTCTACCTAATTCCTAAGATGATAAAACAGTGCTACCTGTATGTGATTAGGATAAGCAATGTCTTTTAATGATTTCATAGCTATGTAAGATATGTGGAGTATGACAGGATACTTCTTAAAATACATGCTAAAAGCAGATCAACTAGTGAGTGTGAAATAAGGCCGTTTCTAGGAGAATGAAAGTTAGGCTATATTCTCCAAGTTCACTCATGAATTACCAGGCAAGTTCAAGGCCAAAATGAACACAATAGAGAACTTAGTTCTACGAGAAATGAAGCTGGGTTATAGCTGTTGTCTCGGTTTACATCAAAATCTGGGTGGTTCAAGACATCATGTTCACCTCCCGGCCAAGTAAACCCGACAGATATTAACAATGAGTGGTTCAAGGCTGAAAAATGCTACTTACTCAGACACAGTTAATTTCGTTTATACGCTCGAAAAGTCAGTCTGTCTAGTCTAGTATAAGTCTAGTCAGAAGTCTATCGAGTCTGCATAATCGAGTCTGCATATGCTTAGAGTCATTTCTATTCATGTGGGGGATTGTTGGACCAATCGTAATGGGCCAGTGGGGCCCATAAGATTTTAATGTGTGTGATAGAAATGAATGAGGATATGGGATTTGTCCCACATCGCTTAGAGGAAGGAAAATCGGTGTGTTTATATATAGAAACACATCCACTCATGGTTAAAAGATGAAAGAAGAGAGAGGGTTCCACGCGCGCCGCCGCCGCCGTCCGGCCGGCTCGGCTCTGGGTCTGGGTCTGGGTCTGGGTCTGGGTCTGGGTCTGGGTCTGGGTCTGGGTCTGGGTCTGGGTCTGGGTCTGGGTCTGGGTATAGGCCCTTCAGGGCCAAACGCGCGTATATATTTTTTGGGGAAAATTCGTATGAATTTTTGGTTCAATTAAACGAGCCAATCGATCGATCTATATTTTAGAACGATCGTTCCAGATGCCAAACGAGATCGATCGCTCTACTTTGAGAACGATCGTTCCTGACTGTTTAGGTACCTATCCTTTTCGGATTTGTACACAAAAGTCTTGGCCATCCACCCAAAATTTTGTACCCGAAAGTCTTCCACTCTTCCCTTGATTTGCGGATAGACTGGACCACATCTCCTCCTTCATATCGTCTTCCTCCTCTCTCATTTTGCTAATCGGCGGAAAAAAAAAAAGAGAGAAAGAAAACATTTTCACACAAAAACAAGAAACACGAGTTTCAATCCAACGATCTCCTATGGTAAGTTTGGTCTCGAGAGTATATCGTAGAATTTCTAACTTTGTAGATTCCGTTTTGAGTGTAGCAAAATGGTCTCAAACCAGTTGTATCCTGGGACTCGAGAATCGCATCAGAAACCGTCTCACATGCGGGCGATTCATTTGAGTTAAGGAAAGAGATATCATATCTCGCCTCTGCGTTTTTTCCTTTCTTAAAAATCGGTTTTCCTTATACTCGTTTTCAAATCGTTTCAAAACATTTCTTATAAATCGTTTTATATCAAAAACGTTTTGATCCAAATTTCTGTCTCAAAAGATTTGGATTCGGTTTTCTCAATCGGTTTTGGTGGTACTACAAAGAGAACATTATTTTGTTGCTAAGAAGATTTTGTTATCTGTTTTCATGTTGGAAAAACAGACTAATTAAATCCCAAGTGTTGTCTCAAGAGTGTCCAAACACTTTTTTAAATTTTGTATTCATAATATTTGAGGAAACAACAAACCAAAAACCCAACTTCAAACAATCATCAGGTTTGGCTCCAACACACATTCAAAAGTATAATCTTTTGATTTTTAAATGGAGACAAAAAATATAAAAAAAAACATCTTAAACCCTATATTTTTCAATCTTGTACACGAGCTCATCAGGTTTGGCTCCAACAACCCTATCAATCTCTTCTCCTCTCTTCACAAAAACAAAAGCTGGAAGTGTATTAGCTCTATATGTCGCAGCTACATCCTGAAATGCACATACCAAATAGACTTATAGTTCATGGTTTTGGTTACGTTAAAACGGTAAAATGATTCTTCTCCAAGTAAAAGAAAGAGAGTAATTATTTACCATTAGTCTGTCCACATCAACTTTAGCAATTACAACTTCTGAGTACTTTGAAGCAATCTCCATAACTCTAGGTACCATTGCTTTACAAGGTCCACACCATGCAGCCGTGAAATCAATCACTAGCTTCAAAACCGCAACAATGTTTTAGTTAGCTTAAGAGTAAAACCAACTCAATAACATGTAAAAAAAAAGATTAGGAAATACAAAGAATAATTGTGTAAGTTTCACTACAAACAACTTGGATGAGAAAATTAGTTTTGTGTTAAAAATTGAAACTAAACGCGGTTTTCGATTAATGTATATATACCAATTTATTTGATCCTTTCATAGAATCAAAGAGAGATCTCCATTGTCTTCTTGACTCAATTTCCACAACCAAGCTGTTCTTGGTTTCCATTGATGAATGAACATCATGCACAGATGAAACATTGGCACCCATTATCTTCTGAATGTTTATGTATAGAGAAATGTTTACCAAAAAAATATGTATATAGAGAAATGATTTACTCTTAGCTGAGTTGTGGTTGATATGAAAAGAAGAAAGAGATGGTGGAGCTTTATATAGATTTTAGTCGGACAAGTTTTTGCAATGGAATATGATTCAATTTGCAATCCTTCTTTTAGCCGTTGGTTTTGTTTATTCAAAGAATATGAAGTTTATCCCGGTTTTGTTTCGCTTTGTATTCGTTGAGTAACATTAGTTGTTCAATTCATTATTCTCCACTACATAAAAGTAAAGTTTTATATGGTTTCAGCAAATCAGATGAACTAAATCCGTTTGCAAGTTTTATATTTTGGATGCACAATTAATGGTTGCACACAAAAATTTAATTTTAATATTTTTGCAGTTGTCTAGAAGGAATTTTTTTTTTTTTTAATTTGCACAACTATGAACCAAAATTTATGAATGGTGGATAAAAACGATATTTTCGTCTCCATCCAGTCAGGGCCGGATCTGAGGGGAGAAAAGTGAAACATTTGCCTAAAACCCCTATTTTAGGATTTTTTTTATTTTTTTTTATTTTTTTTTAGGATTAAAAATATTGTTTTTAAACTTTAAAAAGGATAGCAATAAAACTTTATGGTGTATACACTAAAATATATCATATCAAAAAAAAAATAATATATTTCTACACTAAAATATTTTTGTTTAATTCAATAATAAATATAGTTAAAAGTATTTTAAAATTTCTATAAATAAAAATAAATAAAATTAATATAATAAATATATATATATTATATTGTAGGGCCTCCATTATTATTATTATTAATATAATAATTCATTATTAGAATCTCTCCATTATATAAATATATATATATATATATATATATATATATAATAAATCCCTGCATCCAGTGAAGCAACTATTCAAAATCTAAATTTGTTTAAATCCCAAAAGAAATTAAACACCGCCTAATTAGAAATAAAAAACTTTACATCTTTTTCTTTTTTGATAAAACTATACATATATTTTTACGGCTTTGTTTTTTTTTTTTTTTGGTTCTGATAACCAAAGAGTGATCCTGATTTATTTTTGACCGTGATGTTATCTTGCTTAATTTTATTTTCTTCCTATTTGCGTGTTATATGCTTGTAGGCTGTAGTAATGCCTTAATTCACATTTACATGAGAGAAAAAAAAAAAAAAGTTACGTAATTATAATGTTGTTTGGTGTGAAAGAATACTGGCTTGTGCTAACTGTAAAGGAGCTGTCATCAAACTCTTTCTCAAGCTTCTTCTTATTCCATTTTTGTACTTGAGAATAAACACGAAATAGGAATAAAAAACGAAAATGATATGAAATTAGTGATTTATTCGATATTGAGGGGGACAAGACTCAAATACCAAATTGATAGGATTCATATGTCAACTATAAAAATGTGATGTATGGGTGATTGTACACTTTTAAGTTGATGACATGGATGACACATCATCATTGAAAATTGATAATGTGTCATTCACGTCATAAACACATGTTTTTTTATTTTGTAAAATTATGTAGTGAAATCTAGGGATGGACATAATTCACATCCCGCCTCGTCCGATCATGTCCTGTCATATTTCCAATCTCGAACTCATGTTCCCATCATTACCATATGATACAAGCTTTCGATTTCCGTTTGTGAACAAAAATTCTAGTGCCAGCTGGTCAATTTGGGTTGATTATGGGTTCTTTAATGAGTGTGCTCGTGATAGATAGTATCAATACTTTTCCTAACGATCTATTAAACTTTTTTAAGTTTGTGTCTCTATCATTAATTTATGTTTATGCTAATGTTCTAGCTATTAGACTAGCTTCTCGAGTGTGTCCGATTACGATCACTTGTTATCATATATCCATGATCTAGTTTAATAAATGAAGAAATTGTTTGAGAAAAAAAAAAAATTATCACTTAATTGTTCTTGGGTGGCAGCGATAATATAACGTAGGTTATTGTGTTGCCTCCGTCAGCGATAATATTTGAACCTTTAATCCTCGTTGAAGTAGGAAACCTGTAGTGTACCAAGCTGAGTATTTGAGAATTTTCAAAATCACTATCTTTTAAATTAATTAAACTAATAAAAAATTTAATTAACTATATTAATACACTCAAATTAGTTTTAGTTATTTTTAAATTCTTAACTGATAAAAAAATTTGAAAAGTTTGGTTCACAAAAAAAAAAAAGAAGGAATTTGACATGTCTAGTAAAATCATTTTTAATTTATCTTTTTGCCTTTAACTTTATTCGGTTTTGACTTATCGAAAAATAATAAGTTTGGGCGACTTTACCATTAAAAAAACGTCAAATTGGTTTGTCAATTGTAAATTCGCAGAGTGCTAGCCACATATTTCTTTATTCCTAGATCGATCTGCAAAATATTCTGATATGTTTCTCCACAATCCGAAAAAATATTCCATGAAATGTCACCCATACAATTTATTATTATTTCTATCTTTTTATATGTGTATGGATGATGTGACTACAATTGTTTCGTTAGGCAAGAGAATACAATTAATTAGTTCGACAATAGCTGTTAGTCTAATGGCTTAACATGCTATATCACCAATCCAGGCTAGTGGGTTCGAATTCCCTTCCGTGGGAGTTAAATATTTTTCTTTTAGTAAGGATTTGGGCTAAGTGGGCTGGCCGTTGTGGCCCACAGAGAAAAAAAAAGAATACAATTAATTAGTTCAATGCCTGATTTGCCTCTGTGGTTACTTTTCTGCCACTAAGCAGAAAACAGAAGAATATAGCTAGTACAAGAATATAGCATAATTGGTTGTATTTGTGCAAACAGAATGTGGGGGGAAAACATATATTTTGCTTGGAAAAACCGACGATTTATAAATGAAACCAGTTCCAAATAACAGATAATTGATGCCACACAAATATATTTGATATTTATTTTGCAAGAATAAAAACTGTAATTATCTTTTTTTTTGCCAGATAATTATATTCTATCACAAATTGCATCTATCTTTTCTTTTATACCATTTTTTGGGTTGGATTTCATTTGTGTCTTTTTGGTATGGCATGATCTATAGCTAATTGGTAAAACAACCATTGGTTGGTTTTAGTTGATTTTGGTTGATTTTGATGGACTGATTCGAAAAATATATATGTTCCGGCTTTAGTCTCTCTCTGAAACAAATATATATTCTTTAAATTAGAATAGATTAAAAACTAATTTTAGATACCGAAAAAAATTACTAAAAAAAAGAAAAAAAGGAAAATTAAGAAAAAGAAAGCAGTAGAGATGAGAGACTTAAATACAAGTGCATGTGCTTTTTCCTAGAAATTTACAAAGATTTAGTCACAGACTTTCTCAACTAAATTAACATTTTATGATGAACAAGGAGTGTAGTAGGCACGAGGAGCCCATGCAAGGAAGAACCTGCATGTTGAACTTAATTAGGACATATAGGGTACGCTGATGAACCTATCTAAAACTGAGGTACCAATTCAGATTCCTCTAAAACTTCTAAAATGGAGGAAGTAAACATTTTTAAATTTTGGATTAATGATTTGCCGAAATACGCCGTTACATTAAGCACAATAAAATAAGCATGATTTCATTACTAAATTTAACGTTGCTACTCAAATGCACCACATAGTTAGGCATAGGCGGCGGCATAGTCATGGATCAAGTTCATCCACCAAAACTAAGCATGCGTTTTAAGAAATCAAATATACAGAGAGATACTAAGCATATAAAACATTTATCATATTTTTTAAATTCTTTTTCCTTTGATCTGTTATAAAATAGATACATACATTAGGGACAATACCCGCTGCACACATGAAAATAAATCTTGAACATTATAAATCTGAACTTTATGTCTAAAAGTAGATTCTCATTAATTTATTTTCAGTTGTATGGGTTTTCAATTTTTGTAAGCCCAACTCTCACAAAACAGGTCTCACATGCGAAATACAATCAAAGTAGAATTACATCTACAGAGTTACACAAATAATATGTTTCGTTACTTAATCTTTCACTCCTCTCAGTTCTATGGTTAATTGTCCAAGCTGGGCCCAAGCCCATGCTTCAGTAGAGCCCCATTCACAACAATGTTCATCCCTATCTCACAAATACAAATAAATGGGTTTTTTTTTTTTTTTTTTTTTTTTTTTTTTTTTTGGAAATTTAGTATGGGTTGCAGTCATAAATGGGTTGCAGTCATAAGGTATGCATATCCAACATTTCACTGTGAAGCTTGGGTAAAAAAATAAAGGGGGTGTGGTGTAGTCTGTAGATTGAACATTCGCTTTCTCATGTGATTTTTTAAAACGTATAAAAAGAACAAAAGTATAACTTATGAGGTGTGCATCGATTTTTGTGTGCATGATATAAACACTATACATGCATGTAATATTTCCGATGTAGACGTATATTTACATTTACAATATATCAAGCAAAAAGGAAAAGAAAAAAAGATTCTCATCCTACCTTTCAACATGGTTTAGGTACATTCAGACCTAATTAAATTCACTACAGTTTCACATGAGTTTCTCACTTCCCGTCTTTGTATCCCTTAAAAGGGAAGAAAAGGCACGTTATACGAAAAAAAGAAAGATTCTCTATTACCAAAAAGTTTAATATTCTCAAGATCATCTAACTTTACTTATGGCTTCTACGGCAGGAATATAAAAAGTTAATTGCATTTCTCTATAATTATACAATTATAGCAAAAAAGTTAGACACAGTTAAGAAAGTATCACATTTAGGTAAAATAATCGGGAAAATAACATAAATTCCTTGGACATCACTTTTTAGATTTTGCACATTCAAAAAAAAATAATCTGAAATAAATACCTGACAAAAACTATCTCAATCGTTTTAATAAAAGTTTTATAATTAGAAATTAAAACTTCGAATGAATTAAGTGTAATGCATGGCAAAATGGTTACATAGCGGTTTTAACAATAAATAGAAATTAAAACCGCTATGCAACCTTTTTGCAAAATAATCACAAATAGAATTCCATTAAAAAATTAGAACAATATATACTGTAGTAGAATATGTAATACTCAAAATTAATTTAACTATATATATATATATATATATATTCTGCATATGCATGGTTTATTGTGTTTTCAACTCGAAATCCCAAGAATCTAGCGTCCACTATAACATGTCCACCTTTTCTGTTCCTGCTGTGAATTTTTTTCCACTTGTGTGAATCATAATCAACCTTTCCGAAAGTTTTTTGATTGATGGATTGATAAAGTTAGTCAGGATTTCCTACTTTCGATCCTATATGGTTTGGTTTAGTTTGATTAACAAGATTTGGTTTGCTCGGTTCGGTTGAGTTTGGTTTGGTATAGTCTTACGTTTGTAAAGCAACACACTAATTAACCCCAATATGTGAAAGACGGTCTGATGAGACTAAAGAAAAGAGAAGATGGTTAATCAAGTTTTGCATGCTCTCAACTTAAACTACTTAACAATAAACAGATTTGCTCATATAATTTAGATTCTTTCTGTTTACTAAAAGAAAAACTCGGTTCTCGTTTATTTCAGATGTGGAAATTTTAGAATGTTCCTTCAAGATAAAACACATATTCATTTTCCCTTTAGAGATATTTCTGATTTTTTAAAAGAATAAGAGTGAGTTATCTAATGAGAATCATAATCATATACAGAGATTTCTTAAGGAAATCTAAGTGAAAATTTTAACCCAACAACTCATATATTTAAAATACCTGTTTTTGAATTACAACTTGTAGCTTGAGGTGATAGATATAGAATGGGGAGAAATATATATATCATGTGTTTTTCCAATATGGCGGCAAATGGACACATCATATTTTCGTTATTCCTTTCTGTTGCAAAAATAATAATAATAATAATAATAAATAAACTTGAAGTTAAGTGGGTCTCATAATTCGATGGTAGATATTAAATTATTAAATATCCATGTCATTATCTCTTTGTCATCATTCTTTTTTTTTTTTTTTTAAACATCATCTCTTTGTTATCAACTAATCATATTCATAATTCGATCCTCAAAGTCAAAACTCAGAGTGGTTTCCCGAAAGAAAAAAAGTTAAATAATTTTCTTATGAATGGTAATGGCTATTATAATTATAAAGATTTTACATATTAAAGATCTCTTCTGCTCAATCCAAAATCGCCAAGTTTCAGAATAGATTGAAAAGTTTTTGGACAAGGCATCCAATAAAAACTCATTGGAGGGTTATTAACATATTATACTGATATTGTAAATAGGTTATACAGTAGGTAGGTTTCGCAATTTGCTAGACGTCACCGGTAGACCGTAGACAAAACAAAGTGACGACCACCTCATTCCTGGCTAAGCATTAAATTATTTCATAGGATGTGATGCATCCTAGACTTTAGGATGAACTTATTATTTTTACTGAACATATATTATATTATATGTTTTTTCTTTTGGTAAAATATTTTATTATATGTTTTAATGCTTATCATGTTTTATGAAAAAAAATATATTTTTTAAATCTTATTATATTTATAAAGATTATTTCGCTCCGAACGCTATTGTACATATGATTATGCACCTCTAAAAACAAATAATCTAATCAAACCACTATATTTATTTTTCATGAAAATGATGCTCTTAAAAATTTAATATATTTTGTATGTCTAAAGCACATATTTGTTGGGTTTTAACTCATGACCGAATCTATTAGCGCACGTTAATAAGTTTAAAGAAATTGCTTTAAAATATTTTATATATATATATATATATATATATATATTAAAATTTAAAATTGAAAGAATGTAAAATAGATGGTAGAAGTATATCTATGTTATTTATCTTATAGTGAAATAATTTTTTTTGTTTATAGTTAAATATTTATATTGCGAGTTATTTTTTAAGATGATATTATCTTTAATTAATAATTTATATTAATGAATTATAAAAATTTAATAATTTTTTAAAAATATAAATTTCGCAAATAGGCGGAGGTAATAATTTAGTCATACGAAATGAGAGAAATCTATTGGTAAAAACGTGAAAATCCCTAGTTATGGTTTTATCGTTAGTGAAATAAATAACTATATATATTCATTTAATTAGTTCATTGATCCTTTAATAAATGAGAAAGAAAAAAAACAGCCAAAACTAGAATGCCTAACGACTAAAAGTAGATAGTCTATATAAATAAATAGTTTATTTTGACTCACTGAAGATGGGATTAAATTAAAGAATAAAGTGACATAAATCGTAAAGTGAGGAACAATTGTTGGCCGTTAAGAAAAAAAGAGGAGGGAGCAATTGATGGATTAGGCCTAGTGATGGACATTAACAAGACTAAATGAAAGTGATAGAATTGTTGTGACAACGATTTCGAACTATATGGAAGTCAAAGTGTTTCACCACTACTTTGGCTTTCAATAGTTTTTATATTTTCGGCACTAATACAACCAATACACCTATCATAATTCATACAAGTAAGTCTAATCACCTACCAATACAAGAAAACACTCAATTTGAATAGTTAAAGGCTTAAAAGCTACCGGACAATATTTTCATTGGTGATGCTATGAGAATGTCTTTAAATATAAATAAAAAATAAAAAATAAATAAAAGTGTTTTTACATGTGTTTATAGGATGACTTTTTAGATTCCTAAAAATAGGATCTTTAAATTTTAATACTAGTTTATTTTTAAAACACCCATGATAATATAACCCAATAATGGTGCTACTGCTCTCAACTACAACTCTTTCAAAACGGTTTTAGTGCCATTACCCCTTTAGGATCTTCGTCTTTTTCATAACTTTTTTTTTTGCATTATATGTATATTTATTCTCACGTGGTTGTATTATCACATTTAGCAAAACAACATGGTGGAAAATATTTTATCAACAAAAAAAACATGGTGGAAAATAATGAATTGAATTCATATCATTTCATTTTCAACACTCGTGAATCATATATTTATTTTTATTAGTTTCTTAAAAAAAAAAAAGATTTCAAGAATACTTTATACATAATTTTTTTTAACTTACACTGTTGATCATAGCGGCCAACAAAAAAGTTTACAGAATTTGACGACCATTTTCGAACAAAAAAATAAATCCACAACAACGGGAAAACTGATACTAGACTGGTTACCACTTGTTTAGTGTTTTGTTGATAAGATAATAAATTTGTATCATAGAAGATTAACAATTACGAAAAACCACATTAAATTTTTTTAATCATTTAATTTGTTACATCTTTTCTTGTGTATGAACGAAAATATTTGGTCTTCTTTTTGGACCAGAAAGTGTGCTACAAAATAATAACGTAATCCTATAAATCCATAGTAATATTTTTCCCATCCCAACAAAACTTTAGGCTTTTTCCCACTTACAAAATTGAGTTACGGCCCCCCTCTCTACATGTCACACCTTGAAAAGACTACTACTCTAATTCGGGCTGATAAAAAAAGTCATGGAATTCTTTTATATAGAATTTGTCAATTTTAAGACCAAAAGAGGAATTTTATGATTATAAACGATGCATTTAATTTTGTAGAAGAAATGCATTTCTTATAGAATAGGTAATGACATGACTCTCCTTGACACTACAATATTTCATCATTATTACTAAAAGTATCCTTTTAAAATATTTTACACATATTAAAAAATCGATAAAAATTAATGATATATCTCTTGTTAATAAATTTGTAAGTTTCCTCTCTTATTAATAAACTAAGCTGATAGGAATACTAACAAAAATAAAAAAAGTATGCATCATAAATAAAAACTTGATATTTGTGAAAATAAAATTCATAAAACATTACTCCACTTATTATAAAACCGAGAGAATTAAAATGAATTACTTTTATTTTTCAGTTGATGTTATACTTAATTAAAAGCATTAATTTACACAAAACATTTATTGGAAAACTATTTTTGTCTCAATAACAACCGGACGTACGCTATTAAACTCGTAATAATGCAACACTAGTACAAACTTTTAGAGTATATTTTTCGGTTGTATGAGTAATAACTTCTGCAAATCCATCATTTACATCTACGATGGTGTACAAGATCATTTGTCAGTAAATGTTTCATTTTATATTCCCAAATAAATTGAAATCTTCAGATGTTTTTTCCCCTTAAGAGAGCACTCATATGAAAAGATTAACTTAGCAACGAGGTCGCATCATTATAATTGCTTTTGAAGAATTTGTCCAAATTTACGAACGATTTTTAGCCATTCGAGGGGGAGAGAATATAGGCTTTATAGCCCAACATGGATTTGTATCATCCTCCATTTACAGCAAATATACAATATGTCAATGTTTAGTAAAATCATTAGTTTTAGTGGTAACATCTCCACTGTTCTTTATCTCAAAAAAAAAAACAAAAAAAAAAAAACATCTCCACTGTTCTATCCACCTGCTTCTACATCAAAATACCATTAAATAAAAATGTTTTATCATCAGAGTTATTTGTACAAATAACAAATTGAGAAATTCTTTCAAATAGTACCAAATGATGTTTTTGTTTCATAATTAGCACACATTTTTATTTAGACAAAAATAATATTTTAAAAAGTCTATAATTTAATTTTTTTGTTTGAGTTAACTATATTAGTATTTAGGAGGTAGTGAGTAAGATTTAGGGTTTAGGGCTTAGGGTTTAGAGTTTTCTAAACCCTAAACCCTAAATCCTAAACCCTAAAAATTTTAAGTTATGACTATTTTTTATTAAAAATATTATTTATGTTCTAAATAAAAATGTGTGCTAAATATGTCACAAAAATAATATTTTGTGCTATTTTTGAGAATTGTCCAAATAAATTTGTATTGGCCTATTGGGTAACCATCCAAAATTGTTTTAGACCGAACATGCAGATCCTACATCTTAATCGAAACATGCAAAGCTTCAATAATTAAGACGAATAGACTCCTAAGAAATTTGAACTGAACTGTTGGGAGATCACCAAGATAAACTGAAACCAATATAATTATGAATTGAGATGGATCGAAATTGTGGACTGAGATCGAAATTTGATTATAGAAAGATCATTCATCATAGGTATTTGTTGATATTATAGGTTGCAAATTTATTATTTTATGTTTATATACCATTCTATTTGTATATATTAATTTTAGTTTATAAACCTTTATTAATTCTATGGCTATGTAGTATGTACGTAAGTGGAAGTATCTTGTAACATTACTCTTATGAAAGTCAAACATAACTCTTGTACAACACATTTTGTCCCCTTATTTTTATCAGTTTTTCATGAAAATTAATGATATACGTCATGATCCAGGATTATTAAGTTGATGATTTAGTTGCACATTGTTTTAAATTTGACTTAAGAGTATCCTAAATGATAATGTACATTATTGACCATGTTAATGGACCTCTAACTCTCTTGAAACCTTATTGACCATAGGCTTCACTTTTCTATCACAACCGATCACTCATAAAATCAGACAAGACTTGTTTAAAATTTTTATCATTTATTAGTCCCACTATAAAATATGGATTTTTGAGTAAGTCTAAAAGTCATGAAGCCAATATTCTCAATCCGGCCTACTCACAAGTCACTATTCCGTTGTTACTGTTGCTTCGCCTAATGGCTATCTACCAATATGCCAACACACATCTCAGTTTAATTATACTCTTTTGTAGTATTATAGACAACTCCATCGCAAAATTCACATCTTTCAGAATGTAAAACATGAGAAAATAAAATATTCACTGCAATCAAGAAAATTAGTTGACAATGTTGTAACAAATTTTGAAATAGCTAATATGCATTTGAATGAACTTGCAAAGAATAGACTATGAGTTTTCAACTCAAAATCAATTGGTAATGAATGAAGATATCTATATATTTTATATATTACTCATGATCTATGTCAAACTTCTGATGTGAGATATTATTTCCAATACATATTTGGGTCAGATTGATTGTAGTTAGGGTTGTATAACATATGAATCAAACTCTGATACTATATTAGATTATGGGTTTCCAACTAATTAAAAACTAATTGACGATGAGTGGAAACACCTATATTCTTTATATATTATTCTTGATTCATGTTCAACTTCGGATATGAGACATTATTCCTAATACTATGGAGCAAAACTAAAGTAATAAACCAAGTGGTAAAAGACTTAAGGGCACATTATCATCTCGCTCTTTCTCCAGGCTCAATTTCTACTAAAATCTTTTTCACTCTCACTTAACTAATCGATATAAAAACTACGCTTCAAATTCACTAAAAATGTTCAATGCGCACTTTAGAAAAAGAAAATAGATCCAAATATGGACCAGAGGGGAATGTAAAATTGATCCACTATGGATTAAAGAAAAATATGTATCCACTTTAATATGCGGCTGCCAATGCTTTCTTTTCATTGTACTTGTGATTCAAAATTTCAAACCCACACAACTTCTGTTCATCTTCTTTTATATTATACCGTATTATAAAATTAAATTACCAAATTTTTATATAGTAATTTCAGATGCATTGCACTTGGAACTTAGAATGCTCTTTTCCACCATTTTCCGATTTCCCGCCGACCAACCATACTGTGATTGCCACGTGTTCAAAAGAACCAAAGCTGCATTATTTTTTCTTCTTAAAAAATTCAACTTATGAGGTCTTTTAGATTTGACGAATTTAACAGAAATTATTAGATTTGGGGTCCATAATCTTCTTTTATCTAAAACCAGTTGTTAATAATAATACATATGAAGGTGTAAATACTCCTTTCTCTTAAATCGACATTTAAACTCATAGTTTGACCCATGTTCTCATCAAAATACTATAGTAATTCAAAGCAAAAAATGAAACAGTTTATAAGGATCATGTACTCATGTTCCTATTCGTATGCCTGCTATTGGTATGCATTTTCATATATTTGATCATTTATCTTAAGATTTTTGGGGCATGAAGAAGTTTCCTAAACCCTATATTGCATAGTTTTCTAATTTATTTGGTTTGTGCGTCAGTTTTTTCTTAAAATAATTTCAATGCAATTTTCAAAAAATGTAGTTAAATTATATTCATACATTTTGTATTGCATTGGAAGTGATTATAGAACAAGTTTTAAAAACGTTCCATTCAGATATCAAATTTGTTCATTTCTAACTTCTCCCGGATCATTTCCAATGTTTGGCACTTTTCATATTGTGTGGGTGCATCATAAGAAAATTGACCCATAATAAATCTGCATTCCTATGAGGCTATATCCCTATGAACATATTAGTTCATTTAGTATTTCGTTTTTCCGTCGGTATGCTCCCATATACTTGTAACTAATTGTGATTTATTTGCGTAAGTTGTTATGCTTTGGCGCTTCGCTATTCAATGAACTCCAATGCATTATTTAAAGCTCCCCTTGCATGAAGAACCCTAAAATCCTTCCATGTTAAATCAATAAGACATTTGGTAATAGTGCTACATTTTCACTATAGTCTTACATTGACAGTCTCAATGAACAACATAAACCATAGTCCACATTAAATACAAAAAGAAAAGAAAAAACTATATTGTTTAGCCGGCCACGGCTTTTACATAACCAATAATTTGGGTTTGAAAACTATACTATTAAACTCATTTAACAAATAGGTATATATTTTTTCTGACATAATTTGAATTGACAAGGTTCGATCCATAGCTAAATCTCTATTTCGTAGAGAAAATATGATCTACTAGAGTCGAACTACGATGGGAAGGTCGGAAAGTCCACAGTTAACCACTTGCATAAATACACTTCTCTACATAGGTATATTATATCATGAAAATAAAACTATTTAAACTCATTTATCAAATAAAATTAACTAAGATTATATGGGTTAATCAGATTAGATCCATTTATCAAGTGGATATTAAAAAAAAAGAAGCAAATAGGTAACTTAATTAGATTCGTTTATGTTGAAAACTTTATTTAATGAACTACGTTTATTTAAAAAAAAATTATTTTTAAAATTTTCATAAGTTGTCAAAAATGACAAAAAATGCTAAATCTCCATTTTGATGATTATGTGGTTTCTGAAGGGAAATACATTTTGCAATTTGATGGTAAAATATGATTTTTTCGGTTTCTGTGACAACAACACAGTTTTGCAATCTGTGGATAGATAATTTGATTCCACGGTTTTAACTAAACCAAAATTATAAAATTAAGCAGTAGAATGTGATTCCACAATTTTGGCGAAAAAATATGATGCTACAGTTTTTGCGAAAAATGTGATTTTGTGGTTTTGACCAAAAAAAAAAAAAACAATTTACGCAATTGATGGTAAAATTTGATTTCGAGGTTTTAACGAGAAAACATGATTCTGCGATTTTGGTAAGGAAACATAATTCTAAAAAATTTCGAAAAATACAATTTTTCAGTTTTAACTTTAAAATTTTCAATTTTACAGTTTTTACAGGAAAGTATGATTTTATAATTTTTGGCAGGAAAACAAAACTCCCATTTACTGATATTAAACAACAAAATAATGAATAATCAATGAAAATCAGATACGGTTTAAATGTTTCTAAATGGGTCTATATGACTTTTTAGTTTTGATGTATCTAAATGAGTCTACAAAAGGAGCTGGATTTAAATGGGTAGATCCACTTAATTTACATCCCTACAATATTAGCCATTAATTTCCAACTGCAACAAATTCAGTATGAGACTAAATTGTTACCGTTAATAGGCAACAAAAATTGTGTGTTTGTAGATAGACAATTTTCCACTATATAAGTATGACACTAAATGGCGTGATTGGTAAGTTATGTTAAAAAAAAAAGTTAAGCTGAAACTTGTTTCGGTCTATTAAATTTAGCGTAATTATTTGAAATTTTTTTTTAATCTACAGAATAAAAGTTTGCGGTGAAAAAATTCATTTGATAATTAAAAGAAAATAATTATTCTAAATATGGAGGGTCCAAAAGAATTTGTTTTCTGTTGGTTTAGTCCAAAATTTTACCAGTTACGAATTTGATTCCAAGATAGAGTTCGTTGTTAAGATTTTCATACAATTATGAATTTAACCTGTTGGCTAGAACTCGTTTTTGAGTTTTACTAAATAGTAAAGATCTCCTCTAGAGCATCTTCTCTCTGTGTTGCACTAGATCGAGCAATCAGGGATCACCTCCTTTCCTATCCGGTTATTAATTCGTGTTCTCTGTCTTTCCTTGAAGTTTATGTTGGTTGTATTTCTTTTTCATTCTAATTTTTGGTCTTTCTTTTTCATTATAATTTTTGGTCTGTCTTCGTAGTTCTATTATAGTTTTAACTTTTTTGTATGTAGAAGTGTTTGTTGTAATCCAAAAAAAAAAAAATTTAAAAAGTGATATAAAGCTTGACATTAAAACCAAAAAAAAAAAAGATCTTGTATTAAGCGGGGAAATTTGCTCTATCCAATTTAAGTATTTAACGATGTAAAACAAGTAAGTGCAACGAAGCAAATAAGGTAGAAAGATAAGAACAATTCGACAAGTGTTACTTTAGAAGATTTGCATAAGCGTTTGTTCCTTGTCTCAGTTCTACAAACAAAAAAAAATTAATGCGAAACCAGTTTTAAAATCTAAAATCAGAACCAAATTAACTACTAACACACGTCTTAAAATTTAAATAGCAAAATCTGACAAAGCTTGTTACGCTGCATTTGACTTTTTGTTTTTAAGGATTAGTTTAAAACAAAGCAATAACTTGTTCATGAAAATTGAACAATAATGTAATGTTTAAAAAAAACAACATGATAGATTGATATGATGTTTTGTGGGTTTTAATTAAACTCATACCGACAACCTTTTTGACTTGCTTCCCTGTCTTTGTTTCAACCCACACAGAGATCAAAGCATCGTGTTGCTCTTTGCACTTAAACAAAAGACCATTAATAACACTTAATAAAATTTCCTTAAAACTAATCATTTCTCTTCAAATAAGTGCAACACACTCCAACACCTAACCTGCCGATTCGTTCATAGCTTCTGAGTTAGATTAAATTTAATTAAACTTTAGAGTAATTCCATTCCACAGAAACCATCAAACTACTTGGATACAATATGCTTCCTAGATTATAATATCCCTTTTTATATTGAATTACCGACAAATGGAAAAAATGCACATGCGTTGTGAAGTTTACTTACCCTTATTCTTGTCGTATGTTTTATTAATATTTATTTATCTATTCATTTTCAATATTTCAGAATAATTGAGGAGGTATGTCTTTGTCTAATACTGTATTCGATAATTTTTGTTAATCATAATGGTTTAATTAAACCGTGAAATTTTTGGACCTTCAAACTATGAAAGTAAGAAGATTTAGATCAATCTTCGAAATATGCATTTAATTAGCCATTAAACTAAATCCTAACATTATGGAGATGATCTATTTCCTTTCTGTTCCATATAACTTTTTGCAACATTTTTAGTCGTAGCAAATTTTCTAAAACAAATTAATTAAGGAATAATTTTAGAGTCTTTTTATTTACCTCCTCTAATTTTAGCCAATGAAAATTTACCGAGTAATATTACATTTAAAACTAAATAATAAATTAAAATTACAAATAAACGACGATTTGGGTGAAACTATTGATGAAGAGGTTTTTTTTGGGGAAAATGACTAAAAACACACAACTACCCTTTTAATAAATGACTGAAAATCGCAAAACATTTTTCCCTCTCAGACGAGAGATGGGCGTTATAAGCAACTATTTGGTATAATGACAAGAGAGAATATGTGAACTTCAAATAACGATGTTTTGAACTACAATGAATTGAAAGTTCTTAGCGATTGATAATGAAGGATCTTCAAAGATTATGGTGTCAATGGTTGAAAATCTGATTTTCTTGATGTTATAAACGTTTCAAATCGTCGATATTGAATTATCGATTTGAAGCTATCAAAGTTTACCTTCTAAGGTTTTCTTGGTTAGATTTATACGTGTCTCTCTCATGTGGATAAACATTATTTTTATATTTATCATCGAATCATTTTCTCCGTAAAAACTGGATTGATGCATCTTTATCGCTTAGAAATAGAATTGATGCATGCTCATCAAAAAAAATATGTTTACTGACTTCCTTAATACTCCATTCGTTTTTCAAAAGAGTGTCATTTTAACATTTTTATACAAATTAAGAAAATTTTCAATTATTTAAATTTGCTTTTATTTAATATACTACTAATTAATTGATATTAACTAAAATCTAAAGAGTTTTAGCTGTTGATAAAGTGTAAATTAGAAACTATGTTTAAAAAATTATAATAAAATTATAAAATAACATTTTTTAAAAAAACAAATTTTCAATTCTAGAATGACTCTTTAAAAAAACGGAGCAAGTATTAATTAGCAAATCTATTGAAAGCTTCCGAAATGGTTGGAACATCATTTTGCTGGCGCTTCACCATTATATTTATTTTCTCCAACTCCGTGCCTATTGCTACGGAACATTTTGTTGCTATAATTGAATTTTTTTTGTAGTAAAATTGTCGTAGGTTTTTTTTATATAAAATTTAAACATGAATGATCCAATATGTGAAATTATATTGAATTTTTTAATATATTTTGATTTATAATACGTATTATCTAAATTTTTTCAAATAAATTTCAAAGCATTTCGGTCATACTTTCGAACATTTTAGATTCTGATTAATTGAAATAATGTCTTTAAACTTTTTCTTTCATCATTTTTCTTCAATACACTTTAAAAAAATAGTATTACAGACAATCAAATCTTACCGTCCAATCACCAACCACTACCGTCAAGCACCCAAGAAACTAAAGTCGCATTAGTCTTACACTACGACAAATCGTCTGTAAGCACGTCACTATTATTTAAGTCATAACTAAGCTTTTTGGAATATACATTTCCACAAAAACTGCTTTTAATATTGTCGTTTTGTAAAAGCATATATTTGTCCATACTTATGCATGTATCTATATCAAATACATACGCACATATACTATCCAATAGAATGAGTTTGAAAAAGGATAATATTTGTAAAGTGAGTCGTGTAGAATGTGCAACTTAAGGAAAATCTGAAGTGGCACCCGAAAATGCTAAAATATTGCCAAGATTACGCAATCGACGACCAGGTTTCAGGAGTACGACCAAAAGAGGAAGAAAAAAAAAGGAAAAAAATATATTAAAAATTGAAAAAGAAAAAAAAGAGCAAATGGATGTACTTATCCCAAAAATATGAATATTTAGCGAGATTAGTTTAAGCCATAAATTACAATACCCCAGAATCTTTGTCAACTCATTTTATATTATTTTAGGGTGAGTTTAAACTTATATTTATTAAGGTGAATCATATGGTAAGTTTGTAATTAAACAGTTGATTAGTTCAATTTTCATTTTTCTCAGTTCGTATAATCATGTAATTTTATTAAGTAAGATATGATTTTTTTCGTCAACGGCCAACGGGAACTAGTATGATTTGTGTGCTAGAAAATATTAGTTTTTGTTCCGAAATACTTAAGATTTTTATCGTACAAGAAAGTCCTTAAGAATATGTGTCATGTATTTAGACCTAAATAAAGTATGATGCGACCTTAAAAGAGAAACAGAGTATGATAGCACAACACAAAAGCAACTCAAAATAAAATAAACACAATCCTTATCAACAAATACACTACGGCCCTTGATATATAATTCCACTAAATTACAACCAAATACTTTAAACATGCACGATGGTGAGCTGTACATCAATGAAATTTCATATAAATTACATGAACTTTTTGACTCATGTATATACATCGAAAAAGTATATGAAAGTAGAATGACCAAGAGTAAACAAAATCTATATATCTATTGTAATTGGAATAAGCTGAATATATGTAGACAAGTATTAAGATACAAGGATAAGTATCAATGCCATAATAATTTATTAACATAAGAATTAGAAGGTGGTAATAGCTATTAGACTATGAGCTTTGGAGATGTCCATATTTTTTATATATTATTTAAGAATTGTCAAGCTTTTGATATAGGTTATTATGTCCAATACGTCTTTGCGAGAAGATGGTTCTTCTAACCATAAATTCTGTATTTTGAACAAGAATCGGTGGACCAAATTTAGGTCAGACTGATTGTGGATCGAGCTGGACAATGTATAGATCGAAATCTGATATCATATTAGACTATGAACTTCCAATTCAAAACCAATTGGCCAAGAGTGGAGAGACACGTATGTTTATATATTAGTTAAGATATTTGTCCAGCTTCTTGATGTAGTACATTATGTCAAATAATACCTCCTTAACACTTCCTAATCCTTATCTTAGTAGGAAATTGATCCTTATCCTTATATGTTTTCACAACACACTTACATATACTTAAAAAACTTTATAACATTCCGAAGTTCAACCGATCTATCATCATAATTAGGCATCAAATAAATAAAAATGGAAATTATGTGGTTGTAGAGAGATCCACATCTTTTGTAGAAAGTGCGTGTGGGGACTTGATTGAGAAAAAAAAAAGTAGGAATAGAGAGAGGAGACACACGGAGCTTTCGTTGCTGCCTAGAATCTACACTTAGTGTTATACGTAAGGCCAAAAGGTCAACGACTTTGGCTCACTCTCTTTCATCTCTTCTCTATTATAAATTGGAGGGCCAATCACCCAATTCTATTTGTCCTCAAGAGACTAAAAACAAACCAATCAATAGCCAATATTTCTTCTTTTTTCTCTCTTTCCCTCTCTCCCTCTCTCTGGCACATCTAGAGCAGAGATATAGAGAGACAAACTTTGGATTTTTGTGTGGTTTTGTGAGAAATGGGAGAGATAAACAAGCAAAGTAACAAATGGGAACAAGAGGAGGTTAGTAATGAAATGAATAATTCAGAATTGGTTGAAGATGAAAGTGTTGACTGGAGAGGACGACCTTCTAACCCTAACAAGCATGGTGGAATGAGAGCTGCTCTCTTTGTTCTTGGTACTCTCTCTCTCTCCCTCTCTCTGTTTATTTGAATTTGTATATATATATATATATATATATATCAAATCTTACAAAAACTAATTTAGTGTTAAAGATTTGTTTATAGCCATTGATGGATCATCTGGTTTTTGTGTCTTGGTCCATAAGAACTCGACCTTATCCAACCTTTGGTTTGGTCCCACTAGCTATATATATTTCTTAATTATTGATATGAGTTGTTTTATTCTTTTCTTTTTTTTAAGGACTACAAGCCTTTGAGATAATGGGGATAGCAGCAGTAGGGAACAACCTTATAACATATGTAATAAATGAAATGCATTTCCCTTTGTCTAAAGCGGCCAATATTGTCACCAACTTTGTCGGCACCATCTTCATCTTTGCCCTCCTCGGCGGCTACATCTCGGACGCCTTTTTAGGCAGCTTTTGGACCATCCTCATCTTCGGCTTCGTCGAGCTTTCTGTATGTTCAATATCTCTTTCCACTTTATTGACATATATGTACAATTCTTGATCAAGTTTATTTCAACACTATTTCCGATAAGGGACTCCTAATAAAATCTGTTTTTGTTATATAATGTGCATATATACACGTAATTGACTTACGTGTATATGTTCATGCAACATGCCTTTTGTGTGTGATCTCCATTCTATCAGGATTTAATTAATTATAAACAGCCAACTTTAATATCATCAATTAATGTTTTAGATCAAAAATTTTCATTCCAAATTATAATAATGAATTTGTTTTCGTTTCTGGCCACGTGTCTTCTCAGGGTTTCATACTTCTATCAGTACAAGCACATTTGCCCCAACTAAAGCCGCCAAAATGTAACCCATTGATAGACCAAAGCTCATGTGAAGAAGCGAAAGGGTTTAAGGCAATGATCTTCTTCATGGCACTCTACTTGGTGGCTTTAGGAAGTGGGTGTGTGAAACCAAACATGATAGCTCACGGTGCGGACCAGTTCTCTCAGTCACATCCTAAACAATCTAAAAGACTCTCATCTTACTTCAATGCCGCTTATTTCGCCTTCTCCATGGGCGAGCTTATTGCTCTCACTCTTCTCGTTTGGGTCCAAACTCATTCGGGTATGGACATTGGGTTCGGAGTCTCTGCTGCAGCCATGACTATGGGCCTCATTAGCTTAGTCTCTGGTACTATGTATTTTCGTAACAAACGTCCACGTCGAAGCATCTTCACTCCCATTGCGCAAGTAAGTTTTATTTTTATGTATATAATAATTCGTGTACCATACTAGGCCAAAAACAAAATATTGATATATTATATTGAATTATATTCATCAAGGATAGTTCACTAAAATTTAAAGTTTAAGAAAGAGAGATACTGATTCATTATAGGACAATTAGAACTTCGAATAATAAAAAAAAATAAATGTTTTTTCTAACAGAAAAATCTTTTAAAACAAAATATTGAGATTGATGATAGTTCCAACGGTGCTATAACATATATATGAAGGGGAACAAAAAAGCGGTCAACAGATGGACCAAGAAATTTTTGATAAAAGTATATACTATATA
Source organism: Barbarea vulgaris (assembly GCA_963667165.1). Classification (NCBI taxonomy): domain Eukaryota; kingdom Viridiplantae; phylum Streptophyta; class Magnoliopsida; order Brassicales; family Brassicaceae; genus Barbarea; species Barbarea vulgaris. The sequence goes on from OY763887.1 coordinate 45,400,982, forward strand.
TATATATATATTATTCATATTGACTCTTTTTAAAGATAAAATTCTAAGCTAATTTTACTAAACTACATAGTATTACATTTTTTTTTTTTTTTTTGATAAATGAAAGTACATCTTTAGTATGCTTACTAATGAAAATGATACAAAATCATTTTCGTGTACTTTCACCAACCAAAATACTTGAGTTCTAAGAACAAATATATTTAAATAAACGAAGATACGTTTGGAAAGAAAAAGGCAAAACAAGAAAAATGAAATTAGACGTGTTTTTCAAATTTGGCTGCATGCGTATATATACGTAAGTCCATAAGCAAAAAAAAAAAGTAGACTAAACTGAACCCGTGAGCATATTTTATACTCCCTCTGTATCAGAAAGATTGATTTTCTGAAGATTTCACCAAGATTAAGAAAAATAATAAATGTTCATAGGAAACAGTAAAAAGTTAATCTTAAGTTATTTTTAATTCTATTTATCTTTTTTTAATAACTATAACTACACTAAATATTGAAAATATTAAGTAATTAATTGATCTTGAAAATATAAATACATTAAATTTATTACATGAAATCAATCTTTTTGATACAAAAATAATACCTCAGAAAATCAATCTTTGTGATACAAAGGGAGTATGTATTAATTAATTAATTAATGTAGAACCGGCACACATATAAAATTATAAATAATAGAGTTGACTTCTGTCTCTACCGGACAATGATTAAAACCAAATATATTTAAATAAGTTGATTATGATTTTTACAAGGAATAATAACACTTTAGATATTGACGTTAAGAAAATAACACCTTTACATATTTTACGCCAATGTTGACCCCGTTGACTAACCGCAAGTATGTCTTTTTTTGTTTGTTTTATTTTTTCTTTTTCTTTTTTTTTTGTCGTCTTATTATAATCGCGAGTATGGTTTCTTCAAAATTTAAAGATAATAATTATGTATTTTAAATATTATTGGTGTGTTTGTTCTGTGGAATAGATTAGTAAGTATTTTGACCCTCCGACTTTTAGTCCCTATACAACTAGCTGTATTTAGAAAATATAGTTATTTATGTTTGGCGCTTCCTTTTAGTTACAAGAATTTGTTTGTTAATTTTCTCTAAAATGAAATCAAAGAATTTAAAGAAAATTAATTAGTGGTATATATATATATATATGTTTAGGAAAATACATATTTAATTTTTGACGTAATTACATATTTGATTTATGAAACTTTTTATTTTTTAATGTGTGGCTTTCAATCAGCGTTCTACACCATTTAAAAGTTATTTACTTCATGGCTTTCTATTATCCCAAAAAACTGTTTTGACGTAATAAGTTTTGCGAAGTTATAGCACTAATTTTAGAATGCCCTTATTCAAAAAAAAAAAAAAAAAAACCTAAAGCACTAACCAATAATAAGAAAAAAAAAACATTTAAAACCCCCCTATTTTCGGTATTGTTTTTTTTTGTTTAGACGCCTATTTTCGGTATAGTTATAACTTAATATTTACCTCTATTTTTATTTATTTAACTTATACTGATATTTTCTTCTTCTTTTTTCATTTTGATAAAAAAAAACGGATATTTTGTTACAAAGCTCGTCACAGGTGTATGCATATCAATACATATTCTTATAATATGATAATTCCATTTAAATTCTTTAACCAAAAAGAAAAAGACAAAAATCCTTGATACTCATAAAAGATTTCTGATATTTCAGAGATTTGGAAAGTTTAGCATGCTTATAAGAAACAAAATTTCACATAACATCTTATACAAAAAAAAAAGAAAAAAATCACATGCGTAAAAATCTAGATAGATATGCCAAGGAAATTTTGACCCACTTGGCTTTCTTTAGTGAAATAAAAAATATATATATATATATAAATAGATAATCTATTCAAAGTGAGGAATTGTGGTCACGTGTGTAACAAGACAATACTAGAACAGTTTGGTCCATGCTGACTCATATAAAAAGAGAAAAGCTGCATTCTAAATAAACATTATAATTGTGCGCTTTGAAAACAAAAATTGATATCCACTTATTTAGTCACTAGCTAGTCATTAACACATTACATACGTAAATTTACAACAAATATGTATATATTATGGAGTATATACTAATAATATGTAGTGGTCTCTGCATTTCAGGTTTTTGTGGCTGCCATATTAAAAAGAAAGCTTGTGTCACCCTCTGACCCAGAAATGCTTAATGGAGACCACCATGTCTCAAACGACGTCGTACCCTCCTCCACTTTACCAAACACTCCACGTCTCAGGTCATACATTGAACTCATTATTTCATTCTTTCTATCATACATATTCCACTTTTTGGTCGTTTTGATTGAATTAGTTATAGATAGTTTTGTCTATTCTTATAAGACTAGACCAAAACTTCAACAGGAAGATTCAGAACATTGGTTGTTTGTTTACATTTGTGTCCAGGTTTGTTACACGTGTTTCTTTTATTTTAAAAAGATATATCAAACTAGAAATTTAATGTTTCTTATATAAAAATAATATTTTACACATATATATATAATTCAGTGAAAATAAAATTTTAAATTTTAGATAACGTTCAAATACTATTTTAAAAAACGTCACATGCATGTAATCACAAATGTGCATGAAATCAATAAAGAACATAATAAAATCTAAAGATTGTGTGTTTTGAACGTATGGGCAGGTTCTTGGACAAGGCATGCATCAAAATCCAAGACCCAAACACAAAGGAGAGTCCATGGAGGCTCTGCACGGTAACACAAGTAGAGCAAGTCAAAACCCTAATCTCACTTGTTCCAATCTTCGCAAGCACCATCGTCTTCAACACCATCTTGGCTCAGCTCCAAACGTTTTCGGTTCAACAAGGAAGTTCCATGAACACTCGCCTATCAAATTCCTTCCACATCCCTCCGGCTTCGCTCCAAGCCATCCCTTACATAATGCTCATCTTTCTCGTCCCTCTCTACGACTCATACTTCGTCCCTTTCGCGCGTAAGCTCACGGGACATAACTCAGGCATTCCTCCATTGACTCGAATAGGAATCGGACTCTTCCTTTCCGTTTTCTCCATGGTTTCAGCTGCCTTGCTCGAGAAGAAACGTAGAGACTCTTCTGTTCTTGACGGTAGAATCTTGAGTATTTTTTGGATCACGCCGCAGTTCTTGATCTTTGGGGTTTCCGAAATGTTTACAGCCGTTGGATTAATCGAGTTCTTTTACAAGCAATCTGCAAAGGGCATGGAATCATTCTTGATGGCCTTGACTTATTGTTCCTACTCCTTCGGCTTTTACTTGAGCTCGGTGCTCGTTTCGGTCGTGAACAAGATCACTTCGACGTCGGTTGACTCCAAAGGGTGGCTCGGGGAGAACGATCTGAATAAGGACAGGCTCGATCTATTTTATTGGTTTTTAGCGGTTCTTAGTCTCCTGAACTTTCTTAGCTATCTCTTTTGGTCTCGTTGGAACATGAAGTCTTCTAGAAGCAACACTACTAATGTGGTGGGAGATGATGAGAACATTTAGCTTGATGCATAAAATGTACAATACATATTATATCACCTTTTAGCATCTCTCCAGCATATAATTAATATGAATAAGTTGTTGGATTAGTCCTTTGATTTTATAGTCTCAGTTCTTGTACTCTTTTTCATGTAATATAGTTGAATATGACCTTGATTGTGTTTTTACGATGATATGTTTTATCACATGTTAAAGTATGTTAAAGAAAAACCCAAAACAAAATTCTGATTTAAAACCAAACATATAATAGCACAAAAATTGCTAAAAGGTTGTCGAATAACATTCAATTAAAAATATATAACTAAATGTTCGTTTATGTTTCCACTTTAACTCTTACCACTAAAACTGTTTTAAAATATAAAAATGAAAAGACAAAAAAGGAGTGGACAAACTGGACATGACATGTCCTCTCGGTCTCTCCCTTTTCTCTCCTTTACCTCTTTTCCTGAAAAAGAAAAAATCCATTTATGAACAAAATTACAGTACGTGGAAATAATAAGTTATACCAATACATTTATGTAAAGAATTTAATGATAATATATCATATTATTATTTCTGATAGAATACACATTAGAGCATTCTCACCGTGGATCTCTCACCCAGAGACTCATTAATTAAAAAAATAAAAAATAAAAAAAATAATAAAGAGAGCATAATCGTCTCTTGTTGGAGAAACTGAAGGAAGACAGTCTCTACACTTGTCGTTTTTCTGTTAGTTAAATTTTTTCTTAATTAATTAAATAATTAAATTATATACAAATATTATTATTTTATTTTGAAGAAACTCAAATGGGTCTCTACCCGATGGAACTGCTCTTAGTCATGATATGTGAAATTTATTCGACCTTTTATAATTGTATATTTTATAATTATTAAACATTCCATTGAAAACATGAAACAAAAATTTATATTGTCAATAAAGCATACTATAAAGTGTTATACTATTCTTTTCTGTGTAGAATTGTGGAGAAGTCGAAATGATTTGTTTATTAAGGGTATTTTATAAATTTAATTATAACTTGCTTCTCTTTTATTTTATGTTTATTATTATTATCTTTTTAACTAGGTTTTAGATTTTTTTTACCATCCAACTAATTTCTCTAAAGTGAGTATAGCCGTTAAATAGTCTACTCACCACATAATTTTTCAATAGACGTAAAACCTTATACATTTTTAACTGGGTAAACAAACGAGTTTAGATAATTATACGCATTAAAAAAATTGATCGCTAACTTAAATCAACATTCAATTCTTTTCTAAGTAGAAACTACTAGCCCACCATCACGTGGTTACTTCTCTCTTTTCCCTTGCCCGCTTTGTCAACCGTTTAGAAAGAAGACTGAAAAGATAGATCATGTATAGTGGAATTTCTTTAATATGCAGATACGAATACTATTAGGTTAATAATATTATTGAAGAATATCATTCACAATACTCAAAAGATAAAACTATGGAAGGCTTGATAAAGTTTCTCACTCAAGAATGAAAAATTCTCAACCGATAGTAAACTATTTCTCATGAAGAAGAAGAAAGTTCACCTAAATATAGATGATGATGGTTCTATGGTAATGAACATGAATGAATTCAGCAAGACTGTCAATCAATTGTGAAAAATATATACAAAATTGTCATACATGTGCAAAAGTTGACGAGAAATCTTGTATCAGTAGGATAATTTGATTATGCGGGTCACAATGTCAAACATTGGTGATGGAGCCTCTAGAGTGACGAGGGGGTTAAATGGTGGTTTATCAATGTCACAAAATAGATAAATATTTTTACATGAAGAAAACATATAAGAATACATTTGTTAACACAAACGTATGTTCTTAGATGTTGTTAAAATTGAGGGGTGTCCTATAATTTTATTAAAAAGCTTATGGTTTTACTTTTAAATCCCTTTAAAAAAGGTTAGAGTTTGTTAAAATTTTACGAAGGTGAAAGTTTTTTTTAACTCATTTTCCCCACAAATTCCTAAATGGTTTAAACTAAACTAGTTAATATGAGATAAACCAAATAAAAAACTCGAATGTTCTATATGAAAATTTACGGAATCATTGTCACAGTACACGATCGAACAGGACAACACCAATATTTTCTTTCACACAAAAGTTATCTATGTAAAAAAAAAAAAAAAAAAAAAAAAAAAAAAAAAAAAAATGGAAAGAAAGAAAGAGGAACACGATGAAAAGTGATGGATTTGTTATTTTCCTTCAATGATGTTCTCAATTTGGACATAATCTTATGGTAAGAAACATGTCTGAAACATGTTGGGTGTTAAAGATTGGCTCCTCCTCCCTTTATCCACTATGTATTAATACTTTCTTTACATTGAACTTTACTTTACTCATTAATGGTTAAAATGTTTCATCAACTTGTCTCCCATTTTAATGGCATTAGTACAATCTTCCACCCAACACAGTTCCTTCAACTATAGAGTTATTACAAGAAGTGGGTCTCATAATTTGTGATGCTTTTTCTACAATTTTCCTGCCGCTCTTGAGTTTGTGAAATGCGATTCTAACTATTTGTACAGATACATTTTCTGCTCAAGCGTATTTAACAGTGATTCCTCATTTTTGAATTATGTAAGTGAAAATATAATGATGTTGAGTCTTCTTGGAACCTGATGAACTATTTTTACTTGAGGAATTATTTTGATGATTTCTAATAAAAGTTTCTGTAAAATGCAAAAAAAAAAAAAAAAAAAAAAAAAAAAAAAAAATTGAGTTAATGCACAAATCAACTTGATATATTTCCCATCTAAATGAACAAATTGATTTTATAAACGTAAAACTATGAAGAATAATACCTTTTCAAATTTTAATTTCAAATAGCTATTTGAAACCTTTAGGGACCCTATAGGTATTAAAAAAATACATTCTAGGGGTTTCTATTGAAACTAAAATTTCAGAAGAGTCCAAAATAAAAAATTTCCTCTTTATAAATCTATACAAGGCTACACGTAGTACCAATTTTTTATTTAAAACCAATTGAGATTAAATATCTATGATATTAGACATTGATGTTAGACATTCTAATATGTATGCTCAAGATGGAGTGAGAACAACTAATCATCTCGAAAATACTATTATGAAAGGGTAATGATAAAGTAAAAAATCGTTCAGCTGGTTTAGTTAGACTTCGATACTATATTAGTTACAATGAACCGAGAAAATTAAAGGAATAGAGGACAAAAGTAGTTATATCTATTTATAATATGAAACTGTTACAGAGCCTCTCTCGCAGGGTTTTATGGGTACAACTACAAAATAATTACTCGCTTATCCAAACGAGTATACTATAAGTATCAAACACAAAAAATGAAAAAGTTTTGGTAAACTTCATTTTTGTTGGTGTCTCTAGACTCTAAGACGTAAGTTCTAATTAGTTCTTGATGTAATAGTCTTTAGTATTTAATATATAACTAGATAAATACCCGCGCTATGCCGCGGAGATTTTCTATTAACTTTTTTTTGTTTATATTTACATTTAGTAAATTGTTTTTATGGACAATTGAGAGTTTTTTTTTTTGGATCAAAGATTCAACCTTTTTCTATGCAAATCTTTGAAATCAAGTAATATTGATTCCACTTGGTAAAACAAAATAAAAATGTTGTTTTTTATTATTTAAAGTAAGTTTTTTTGGTGAAATCAAAATGTTATGACCTATTCAAAAAATATAAATTATGATGATTTCTTTAACAATATAAAAAATATCAATTTTTTCTATGTTTGAGGCAATAATAATTTAAATTAACTCTTTAAATTAGTTTTTTAGTGATAACACAATGATGAGATTTATAATAATAAAAATTATAATAATGAATATAGAAAGAAGACAAATAAATTTGGTGAATATCTCACCATGATATCATATAGATATACACAATTGAACATATACTAAAAGAAAATAAATAATTTTTATGAATAGTAATATTGTGTTGCTCTTTTATATTGCATTGAATTTTTTGAACCATCAAATGAATTTTAGAAACATTTGTATGGTTTATCTGAATATTGCAGACTTGAAACTTAAAGCAAGATAGATAAAAATAACATTTTACGTGGAAAAAAGATAAGTGAGACACTTTAATTTTATGGTCTTGATAAGAAGCTTTCAACAATAGAAGGTGCAATTATATTTTTTTCTGCAGTTGATTTTTTAATTATTGCATCAGCTTCAAACTATGAGCTATATGTTTAGTAGAGAGGTGAGTGAAAATCGCATCGTGCTTTTCAAATCCGTAAAGATGAAAAAACTTGATGTTCTTTCAGGATAAAGAGATAACAAATCTGAAATAAAGAAATATGAATCTAAGATAAAGAAAAGTGACGTTAACTTGGATTGACTACAATTGTGCTTTCATATTTATGTTTATGAGAATCTGAGAATATTAGAAAAAGTATTAGAAAGCGGGAGAGGGTGAGAGACGGATTTGAGTCTAACGTGAATTGGATTTTTAAAGAAAGTTAAAAAAGGTTTAAAAAATCTTGAAATATTTTCAAACTTCTAAAGATCATATAATCAAAGGGTAGTGTGTCGTGTGTAAAAAAATTAGAATTAGCTGGTTATTTGTTTTCCTGATTTTTTTTGTTGCTAAATTTTTTTGTTCAAAATACATGTAGAAAAATATAAAATCTGATAAAATTTACGATTTTTTGTTAATTTTTATTAAAATTTTAAATTATTAAACAAATTTCATGTGGTATGTTTTTATTAGTCAATTAACTTGTATTTTATAAAATAAAGAATTAAGTATGATGTGTATAATTAAATCTGATGTGTTTAATTAAAATATTTTGATTGGATATTTAAAATTTTTCATTAATTGACATGTCATTACCATAAAACTTAAAAAATCTGATGTGTCAATATTTGGAGAGACACTTGTGTTATTATAGTGTTGATTGATTACGTATACCTAATAATGATAATATATTAAAATTATGATATTTTGAATTTCTCTTTAATATTATTCTCGTAACTTGCTTAAATAATTTTGTGGTCATGATTCCTGATTGTATGTATCGTGTTAGTGTTGACTTTTAAAGTATTTTTTCCACTCTGTGTTTTGTGTACTTATTGTATCTTCTCCTTTATTGTCACTTTGGTTAATTTTTTATAACCGACTCTAAGCATATCTTATAGTATTTATCTACCAATCATCACAGGGTTCTTGAATTTCATAGTGAAATATATGGTAGGTTATTAAATTTCACAAGTTTTTAATAGGCCTGTATTGGGCCTCATGAGTGGACTTATGAATGCATATATATTATTTGGAAAGCTATAAAACAATGTGAACGATGGCTTGATAATATCCAAGATTCCAAGTAGAGGACTAGTGGATTAAGAACTTAATCCGGGAAAAGCCTGCTTATCAGTGAAAATATTAATGAGTTTTACTTACACCTTCTGTACTTGTTACACATATCTCGTTATAGACTTTTTTTTTTTTTTTTTTACTTCATACTATATAATCTATACTATTAATTGAGAGGGAGGGGCAGAAAAATTTCCAAATTAATTGAGCCGTTTTTAGCTAATTACGGCTAATGCCATTGGCTTAACCTTAAAAAAAAAAAAAAAAAAAAAAAGACAAAAGAGAGATTTTCGAGCCGATCCGAGCCGTCGACCCGGGTCCGACCCAAATACAAAGACGCGGATCTTGAAAACCGGTGCAATTTCAACCCAATTTCACTGGCGACCCGATTCACCTACAGGAAAAAAAAAACAAGATCAGAATTATAAAGAAGCCCATTTAATAGAAAAGCCCATTTCAACTCAATATTCGTAAAATATCCACAATTTCAGAATGGATATTCAATCCTATATCTTCAAATCTTTACTAAACAAACCTAAAATCTCGAAAAAGAAATCTCTGATATATATATTCATTCACATCTCCGAAAATCTCTAACATTTTACAAATAAAATATTCAATCCTATCATTTCATATCTTTCTATTAAACATATCTTCTAAAATATAACAATCGAATATTCATTGGTACCAATTATTGATTTAACCTAAACAGACTTCTAATAATCCAAAAATACTATAAATACTATCGGCTCATCATCACTCATCTATTCATTCAAGATCAACCAAACAAACAGAACGCTAAAAAAAACCATTAAACCATGGGTCCAAGACTTGGTGAATCATACCTCAATCAAGTGAAACCTTTCAAGGCTGGTTGGCGAATTCGTGTCAAAGTTCTCCACATCTAGACACAATACACACCTGGATTTGGAGAAACAACAGACATGATCATTTGCGATGAAGCTGTAAGTCTTAAATATTAATTTAAGATATGTTTTATATTTTAAACATATTTTTAAAAAAACATTCGTATTAATTATTTACAAAACATAAAACAGCAAATTTACTAAACATATATTTCTAAAATCCCCTTTATCTTATATTCTAAAGTATTTTATAAAAATAGATTCGGAATGGATAACATGCAAAAGAAGGAGAAGAAGGAAAATAGTTGATTCTAGATCTACAAGAGTTTATATCAAATGGGGGAAATATGACAAATCGATATGAAACTTAGCTTAAAGCATATGGTGGTCATCAATATTCTTCCTCCGAATGCTTATAAATCACCTAATTGAAGAATATAAACAAAGATTAGAACCATTAGCTCAGCTCAATATTTAACGAAGAAAAATATTGAAGATTCAAAAGAAAATTGTAGATCTACGCAAACGATTCTCCGAGACACTTAGCTTATAGAAAACTGTAGATTGGTAGATTCTTCTTCTCGATCGATGGTTTTTCGCATAAGTGTTGCTCAGTAATGAAGAAAAATACGAGATTTGGTTATCGTTTGAGGAAAAACACGAGATCAGAAATTTCTCTTGGATGAACCCTAATATTGTCGGCAAGATCATCATTTTCTGTCTGAAGGAATAATAGCCACATGTAGAAGATAAAGCTGATCGTGTTTGTTAAAATAAATCAGATATTCTTAATGGGCCTAATTAGGTTATCGCTGATTGTGTTTGTTAAAATCAGATATTTCAATTTGTTTGGGTATCAGATATTCTTAATTAGGCCCATTACAAAAATTTAGTTTCTTTTGAAGGTAAGTCCATTACGAAAATATATCTATATATTTTCAGTTAGTGTCCAAATTTTGAAAATTTATTAACCCAATTAATAGTATAGGTAGAATATATTTTTGTGAAAATATTTGTTTCTCCTACCTATTGTAAATTATAATTTTTAAATTTTTATTATTTAATTATATTTAAACAATATTTACTTATATTATATATATTTATCAACACAATATATCTATTTAGATAAAAAAACTATTAATAGGTTCAAAATTAAATATTTGTTTATCATAAATTTAACTTCTTTACAAATTAAAAAATGCAAATTAAATACATCAAATAAATACATTATATTAAAATGTACTTATATAATACCATTACTAACATGAATGTAACATAAATTTATGGTAAACAAAACCATCTATCTAACAATGATGTGTTTATTAGAAGTCTTTCATCATGAAGAATATAAAAAAAATATAAAAAATACACTTATATTTTTATAACTAAAAAAAATATAACATAACTATTAACTCTATTAAAATACACATATACCATATATGTGATACAAAAAACTAACAATTTGAGTATTTAAAAAAGTCAAATTAATAAAATATCAGATACAAAAGTTTAAAATATCGAACCCGGGCGCAGCACGGGTTAATAATCTAGTATATTATAAATTTATAACTAGATTCTGCGAAACAGTGTTAATTTTTTAAAATTTTTATCAACCGTAGTAGTGAAATGTTATAAATAGTATAAATATAAGTATAATTTTGAACTTAAAATATGAATATATGAGACAGACTATTGTTTGTGGTATAATATTTGTAATTATAATTTTTGGTTGTAATAGTGAAATGTTAAATTTATCGATCTATACATTGTCCGAAATAGATATATGGGTCTGTAGTTTTTTAGTGATTCTTTGAATGTTGTACATTTATTTTTAAATATTGTTTTTAATCACTATTTATCTTTATAGCCATATATATGCGCTTTTTAGCACATATTTATTTTGTTTTTCATATGTTCAGTAATGTATGTTCGTTTTTCAATTATAATTATAAAATATGCAAAAAACTCTAAACTTTTTAAATTTATGGATGATATAACCCAAACAGTGATTGGAAATGTCCAATATGAACCGAGACTGTTTTATCTAAGACCATCTCCAACTGATTACTCCATTGTTTACTCCAAAATGGAGTTACTTCATTTTGGAGGTGGGTTTATCTCCAACCGATCACTTTATTTCTTATTCCAAAAAAAAATATTTCATATATATTATATTTTATTTAATTATTATTTTTTATTATAACCCCATATTTTATAAATTTACAAATTTTACCCTTTATTTTAAATTAAACAATAAGTAACATATTACAATATTATTCAAATTTAATTTGATTATAAAATAAACTTATATTACATAACATTAATAAATAAAATAACATATAAAATAAATATTTATTTATTTGAGACAAGATCTTTAGTCACCTCATTTGTGCCATTTGTGATTCTACTATCAAATTTTGAATCTTCTTGTGTTATCTATTTTTCATGTAATATATTTTACTATTGTATTTATAATAACAATGATCAAATGTTATAAGATTACATATTTTTCTTCGAAAATCATAAAATAATAAAAAATAACTTTACTTAAGTATAAAATATAATTTTATTAAGTATAAATGACTGATTTGTAAATAAAAAATTTCACCTCCAAAATAGAGTAAAAAATGGAGATCGAGTAAAAAAATAGAGATTTCCATTTTGGAGGTGGATTGGAGATGATTTTACTCCAAAATGAAGTTTGGAGGTGAACATGGAGATCGGTTGAAGATGATGTTCTAAACGGTTAGATTTTTTTTTTTTTTGGTTTTTCTTTATGTATTAAGCACGCCCTTCCTCCTTGCTATGCTATGAAGAATCCCCAGCTGTCTTTGCTTTGGTCTGCGAATGCTACCTCTTCTACTGCCTTCTCAACGGATAATGAACCAAAGGCAGTGCCTGAACAATCCGAGATTGCCTTCGCCTTTTTCACTACCCCTTTTCAGGCACTTGGTTTAGTCCCAAGTCTAAACAATATTCATACCATTAACAACTGCAAAAACAAAAATGTGGAAAATTTCTTTAAATGAACTTAGCATATGAGCTCACATTGAGTTAAAAAAAAGTATTGACGTTAATAAAATCATGTGTTAAAGAAACCTGACAAGTGATAATCACCTAATCTTTTTTTGTATTTGTTTAAAACTTTGGAATAACTCATTTTGGAGAACATCTTCGTGTTTGTATTATCTTTGGTTTCTCTTATAATCAAAGACAAGAGTTTTTATATGATTTGCTGGTGGTTCATAATTGAAATTTTTTCAAATTCTATATCGTTGTTGTCATTGTTCTCAAACTTCAAGGTTTCTTTTTGATAGTTCTCTTAGATATTCTTCTTTCACGGGAATTTAAGGCTTGCCAGAAAAGAGTAAGTCAACCTGTTACTTGATCATTAAGTTCTTCAAGTTTGTAAATTTAACTTATAATAGTCTTTTGATGCTTGTTTAGGTTGTGTCTAATTGTAGGACTCTAGCTAATCGGTTGGTTGAACTCGGATTTAAGCTTGTTTCTGGTGGCAGCCGATTAAACCCGTAGAATCACATATATCAATCTGACATTTTTGGTGTGGTAAGGGCATGGATGGTGCTAGGGTTGAGAAAATCTTAGACATGTCATCTATCACTCTCAACAAGAACTCTCAAATATGGCTTTAGTATGTAGAAAGTTTGCTTGGTTATAGGTCCGACTCATGACATAAGACACATAAATTAAACTTAGGACCCAACAATTTTTTGGGAAATAGAGATTTATGTTTTTTTTTTAGATTTGACTTTTTTTTTTAGTTATTAAAAATTGTTGATCTCCTTGCGGTGACTTTGCATCAACATCAATTAGGAGTTCCTGAAAAATACATAATTATATGATTAAAACTTATGTACTAACTAGTATTTAGTTTTAAGTTTGTTTAGCTCATGAGTAAGACTTATATATGTATTTTTTTATATAGCCTCTGTATCTTGGTCTTTTTTTTTTTTTGGTTTTGATGCTTATGTTTCTTTTATGTCGTTTTTCATAGAGTAGAACTCTTGTTTCATTTGTTTGAAATTAAATAATGTTGATATTATGTCGGGAAAAAAAATTAATCTCGCTTAGATCCTTCAATATCGTGGGAACGATCCTGCTTGGCTACATAGAAAAAACTTGACAGGACAGAATAATTGAACAATAACTTAGCTTCATTTTTGCAGGTTGGTTACGAGGGATTATGGAACTCTCCTCATGCTTGTGTTGTGGAGCGCATTGTCATACATAGTCTAATCTTGGGTATATTTGAAGTTATTTTATGGAAGTGATAAATACTCTAAATGTGAAAAAAAAAGATTGGTTAGAGACAAAGGAGACAGGTCCTTGCTTACGGAGAAGAAAACAAGTCAAGCTCGTGATGGTACTGTCAAAGACAAAACATCTCAATTATTAAGCATACATTTATTATTACTTGTAGGCTAAATCTCTACTTTGTTACTAAATAATTAAAAAACCTTTAATTAATCCAAGTGGGATGCTTCTTTTATAGCGCGTGAATCTCAGTCGAGTGCCCACCACAGGGGACAAGCAGTGAAGCTTAAGGATTTTCATTTTCCGGTGAGCTTGCATTATTTTCCATTTGCCAACGCATGCCTTTATGCTTTTTATTTAAAAATAAATTTTGTGTAATTTTTTTTTTGATAACAATATATTTGTGTAATTGAATTGAATTTCAATTTTTTCTTATACTATCATGACATTTGACACTAAGGCCTTGAATGGTAAACAGATTTTACAATAGTTTTTAGATTTTGATTCTTAAAATCTAATTTTTTATCCATTCAAGATTTTGTTAAAAGTAGATTCCCTAAAAAATAGGAAAACTAGTTTTTAATCTTCTCACCAATTTTCACTGGAAATCTAAAAACTACTTTTCTTGGTTTTTCATTTTTTAACGAAACTTCTATTCTTTTTCATTTATATATTTATTTATTTTTTGTTCTTCTGAAAAATCCAAAAAAAAAATCTAGAATTCAAATACCAAAAACCATAATCCAAAAACCACTAAAAAACCTACAAACATTCATGACCTTTATTACACACTCTCTCTTTTATAAAGTGTGTCGTTCTAGACTTATTTTGTTTGTTTCACCGAAACTGTCGTCCAAGTAATTTTTCAAATGCATTCCAGATTTTACCTTTTACTAAAAGTTAAAAACCTTTGAATTGAAAACATTACTCTCTCTCTATTTTCAAAAAGTGTGGTTTTAAAATTTTATTTTTTCGATGCAGATTTTTAAATTAAATCTCATTTTTTCATATTATTCCAGCTTATTATTAGAAATAGAAAGTTGTTTGATGTATTTATAAAGTGTGTATATGAAATTTACTTAGTTTCTTGTAATGTGTGAAAATATCATAATAACATTTTTTGAGAACCATATGGAGTATCATTTAGTTAATAATATATTAACCAATGAATATTTGTATGTTTGACAAAATCCTTAATTTACACACAAAGTGTCAAAATGACAGTTTTATGAAACAAAGAGAGTAGTTTCTATTATGTTAAACAAATTTACAACACATCAATCACTTTGCTAAAAGTTACCCACACATAAATAACAAAAATTGAATCATATGTTTGACTTGAATATAAATGTAGTGTATGATGTACTAATATTATCAAACATGATACAAACAAAATTAACGTCGTTTTAATATATTGTAACATATTTTAAAGTGATGTTTTGTTCTTTGTCGGATCTATCATCGAATATAAGATGATACCATAGAATCAATTTCATCTTTGGATAAAACTGATATTAAGTTATTAACTAATTTAACATTGTAGATATATTATTACACTACAAAAAAGGTTTGTTGCATCAGTTAATTTTGTATTACTTAAATTTATATGATAATATGTAAATTTATTAACAAACTCTAACATATTATTTAATCTTTAACTAAAATAAATATGTCAAAAATAATTACTTGATTATGAAATTTTTCATCTAAACCTTTACTATACTTATTCTAAAATGATGAGTTTATTTATAGAAGAGTAATTTTCTCCTTGCAACTTGTTTTGACAATATGTGACAAATGTAAGAAAACAAATTGCATCATTTTTCAAATAATATAAAATTTGTACTATTTAAACAATTGATGTTAATTTTTTTTTTTTTTTATCTTTTCGTTTTAAGTAATACAAATTAAGATAAATTAGTATTAGTTTTATTTAGTTGATGTCAAATAATTAATAATGACATAATTTATTTTAATTGATGTTATTTCATAAATTTTGTATAGATCATTAACAAAGAACTCAAATTAATATGATTTATTAGATTGATGTAATTTAATTGATGCAACACACTCTTTATTTGTAATGAACCCTGACTTGTTGCAAAAACAATTGTGAAATATTATTACTCATCCAACCACGAAAGAACTAAGGCACCATAAATTTGTATTTTACAAGAATTAATAATATGTCATTTGTTTTTTTTTTATAATATAATCAAGAGAACGAGACGACCATGGCTACAAAAGATGTGCTTCACGTGAAGTTTGATTTTATTCCACAACACACAAAATATTTCATATAATTCTAGCCGATGAATGTAGTCACTAAAGCTGTTTTTAAAGGGGCATCCCATTACACCCCACTACAAAAAAAAATATGTGTTTCATTATTTAAATTCCATCAATAAAATAAATTATATTAATTTGAATTACTGATCAATGACTAACATAAAATTTATAAATTAACATCAGTTATAATAAATAATATCATAACTAGTTATTTGATATTAATTAAATAAAATTGATACTAATTTATTTCTATTAGATTATATTTTTAATTTTAAACTATTAGCAAAATGAATTGTTGAATTTTATTAAGCGATATACAATATATATTGTTGAGAGCAAATTTTTTTTTTTTCTGAAGCCAATGAATCGTTAGGTGCCGCTACAACGTGTTCGATGAATACACTATATCCACCAAAGTAAGTATATCGTACCGTATAAGAGAATATTTGATAAAGTCATTTATGTCTATCTCCGGTTATCCCATCTCACTTGCCACGCTTACATGATCAAACAATTTAGTTTAGTTTAAACCCGATAATCCGGTCCACTAATTCATGTAATATACTTTTCCACATACTCAATCATTACACACAGTAAATGAGATAAAAAAAAAACTATTTACTATAGTCGTATGTGTATGCATACATCTTACCGAATTTCCTCAACTTGTTTCCTAACATTTTCATTACTATACATTTCGTCATCTTTCTAGATGCATTCATTCACTTTTCGATATTTTTCATGTTATATGCTTTCACATGTAAGAAATAAAATTGTGGACTGATTCTCAAAGCAGATGAGAATTATGTCATGAATTCTTGCTTTTTATACTCTCTACTTTATGTGATCAGTTACAAGATTTTCTTGCTGACTTGAGCGTCAAAAATTTCATCAGAGATACCCAGATGTAGTCGGAAGGTGTCTCATAACATGTTATGGTACTTGTTATATTTGCTTCCTATAGATCTCATATGATCTTTTGACATATACTTCGATATCTTCACTTTTCGTTTAGATCTCGACTTATTGACATTCATTTTGTCAGTAAGTTATGATGTATCTAAATAACGTTAATTAACTATTATATTTAAGTAATGTTCATTAAAACATGGATTTTAGTATTTTACTTATTAGATAATTGAAGTGATAATGTGGACATCTTAGATTGAGAGAGAACTATGCCATTATATGTATATGATTTGCATCACTTAAAAATAAAAAATACAAAATGAAAAGTAACATTAATTTTCTAAATGATAACAACTAGGGGGGAGATATAACTAGTAAGTTGAAAAACAATAAAAGATACAAAATACCATTGAAGATGGTTTTACTCAAATTTTAGAGTAACACTATTTTCCATCTTTTCTTGTCGTTAAAAGATTATTCTATTACTCAACATCGAAGTGGTGCGACTCCAATAGAACAACCTACAAATGAAACTACTCTAATATAAGATCTAGTAAGATGAGCCAAGTGGTTGGTGTTTTGGCTTGATACTCATGGAATGAATGGAAAAAAAAATTAAAACGTCTTTAAAGGCGTGAAAACTCCTTAAGCTCTCCCTTGAGACTCCTTATACCATAATTTCATGAGTAAATAGTGTTGACTCGTTGCACACTAATATTAAACTGTTTACTTTATATAACATAATGAAAGTAAAAATAAACTATTTTTACATGAAGTATAAAAAATTCATATCAATTAATTCATTATTTTTTCAACAATTGGCTTTTTAGTTGTTCTAATATTGGTTTATTATTTTAGTTTTTTTTTAATATGTGTTATTTTAATACTATTTAACAAATATGTCCAAATATTTTGAATATCATTTTTTCGTCAATAATTGAGAATTGAAATTTTTTTTTGATACGTGTCAACATCTAATCTATCAGTTACCCCTTATCTAGTTCTCGATTCGATTCAAGTTCTGGTGAATTTTAACACGTTTCAAACTCTGGTGAGAAGATTCAAGGTTTATATAATAAAATATAAACTTTTAGGTATAATTCATGTGCCAACAATCAACAGTTGATTTTATCGTTCATATAAGTAGATAATATAATTTGCAACATAAGCATGATTCAATAAATATTTCCGAATACAAAATCGACAGAAAACTAGATTTCTCCAAAAACAAATTCGAGAACTAAAAATCTAGAAGTAAAATTTCTATTTTTTAAAAATGTAATAAAATTTCAAATGACAAAAAAACACATAATGAAGAATTACTACTAGTTTACAATAATAAGTGGATAATAACTCCTTTCTTAGAGATAGAGAGGTACACTAATCACTAAATCAACAATTAAACCCCCCAGATTTTAGAGATAGAGAGGTACACTAATCACTAAATCAACAATTAAACCCCCCAGAAAAATCTGGGGTTTTTTTTGTATTGTTAACCATGACTAGTTTTGGTTGAAATTTCCTAAAGAAAAATGCCCTTTTTTCAAAGTAAAGGAGACTAGAGACCATGTTATATGCTTTGTGGTGGAAAAAACCCACAAAGAGAGGAAAGGAAAAAAAAAAAAAAAAATTATAAAAGAGAAAGAAGAACAGAAAAAGAGGCAGCCATAGCCAAAGGGTTCGTGTCGGCTTCAACCAAACACTGACGGTGTGTGTATACACCTTTACATACAAGCTTTATCTCACATCTATTGTACAAATCAATCTACTCTCTTTTTTTTCTTGCATTATTTTGATGTTTTTTTTTTTTTTTAACACCAATTCCAGTTTCTATATCCTCTAGATTTTTCACTGTCCCCCCCAATCAAAATTTCTTTCTCATCTTCATCTGTTTCTTTCTGGGTTTTGTTTGAACCCTAGCTCGATTTGGTTTGTTTGGATCTACAGGTTTTTAAGTAAAGGTTCGATTTTTATTTCTGGGTTTGCTTGGTTACTGATTTCTGCTTAGTAAATGAGAAGACTTTTGAGGATCCGTAGTCAGATTTGTGCTTTGTTTCTTGATTTTACCTGGATTTGATTTTGGGGATAATCTAGATCAAGAATCTACACTTGGTTTCACATCCCAATTTCAACTCTTTTTTTTCGATTCCTGATCTTGTTTTCAAGTTTACCCCTTTTTGCTTTTTCAATAGGTTTTCTCTTTCTCACAGATTTGATTCTCTCTGATGATTTTAGCTTTTGAAAGTTGAAATCTTTGCCATTATAGATATGATTTTAGTAAACAGCTTTTGTGTTGTAAAGTTTGAAGTTTAAGAACTGAAATTTGTTCATTTCTGGTATGTATGTGAGTAGGTTCTTGTCTTGCTTTTGCCTTATTTGTTCTTTCTTTTCACCCCTTTGTTTGAGCTGGCCATTGGGTTTCTCTTCATATTGGGTAATAAAATTTGAGAATCTTAAGTCTTGTGGTGTGCTTTAGACATAATGTAGAGCAAAGCAGTTACATAAATGGCCCACATTTTGTCAGTAAAATTTAAGAAAGGGGGGTTTTAAATGGTTGCTACATAATGATATTTATCAGAGTGTTGTTTGTCTAAATTAGATGAGGATAGGTCCATCTTCCTTTCTTCTTTCAGAAAGGTTCATTATAGTCAATCTTATAGTTTCTCTTCTTTTTTTTTGGTTTCCTCAGGTAAAATTTATCGAAGTTAAGTGGATTCTATATGGCAGCTACGAATCATTCATCTGGAAAACCTGGAGGTCCGTTGAATCTTTTGTGTTTATACCACTCTGTCAAGTGTGTTCGGTATTTTTCTACCGGGAGTCGGCTTTCTAGGATTGTTTGGGGCTTTTATGTAGCTAGGAATGACTGATAAAGAAGTGGATAAGGGTTTTATAAACTTGGAGCAGCTATGAATTAAATGGGGTTCACTTATTAATATTATTGCGACCCTTTCTTTGTTTTTGAGATACCATGTTGCATCTGATAACCTTTCTTTGTTTATTTGTAGGGGTTTTAAGTGATGCGTTATGTAGGGAGTTATGGCATGCCTGTGCTGGACCTCTTGTAACCTTACCTCGTGAAGGGGAACGAGTTTATTATTTCCCTGAAGGTCACATGGAGCAGGTATTCTGATTATTGGTTTGAATCACTTAACATTGTGATGTACATTGTACCGTATCATGGTCAGTTTCTAAAGCCGGTTATGATAATTATACCGTTCTTACTCTTTATGTCATATTGACACTTTAAATTGCCTTGTTGGACCGTTCTAGCTTAAAATAAAATTACAAAACATGTCTTGTTGTATAGAAGAGATGAAATGTATTGATTATCACATTTATGTATTTAATTGATCACTGTCTATGCAGCTCGAGGCATCAATGCACCAAGGTTTGGAGCAACAGATGCCTTCCTTCAATCTTCCATCTAAGATTCTCTGTAAAGTGATCAATATCCAGCGCAGGGTACGCGATATTCCATGATAGTATGTCCTTACTTCTTCATGAAATGTGTTGGATTAATAATTTTTAAGCTTTTTTGTGCTTCATTTTGCAAGCTCAGGCAGAACCCGAGACTGACGAAGTTTATGCGCAAATAACCTTATTGCCAGAACTGGATGTAAGTTTATTATAGGCAAAATTTTGATGGTTTGGTGTTGCATACAATAAGGTTTTCTATTTTTGTTTTGTCCTGTTCTTGATTTTGGTGGAACTTTTGTGTTTGTTCATCAGCAAAGTGAACCCATGAGCCCAGATCCCCCTGTTCAAGAACCTGAAAAGTGCATAGTACATTCATTCTGCAAGACACTAACTGCTTCGGACACAAGCACACATGGTGGATTCTCTGTGCTACGCAGACACGCCGATGATTGTCTGCCACCCTTGGTCAGACTTGCTTCGGGTGTTCTTGTTACTTTTTTGGAAACAACTCCAACTACTTTCTTTTTTTAATAGTTTGCTTTCTTCTCTTCTCTAGGATATGTCCCAACAACCACCATGGCAAGAATTGGTTGCAACTGATTTGCACAATAATGAATGGCATTTTAGGCATATCTTCCGAGGTTAATACACTTGCTATCTTATTATGAGATGGTCTTTAAATTACGGTTCCTTTACCCCCAGTGCTACTGCTACTGGGAACCTTTGAATTTACGTAATTTTGCATTAATATTATTATTTCACGTTTATTAAAATATTATGATGTTTGGATTACAGGCCAACCAAGGCGCCATTTGCTAACAACTGGATGGAGTGTTTTTGTTAGTTCGAAGAAATTAGTGGCTGGAGATGCTTTCATATTCTTAAGGCAAGTTCCTCATCGTTTCAGTTGTCTTGATATGATTTTTGCCTTTAAACGGCTGAGCATATGACATAGTATTGTCTTTCAGGGGTGAGAATGAAGAGCTCCGAGTTGGTGTTAGGCGGCACATGAGACAACAGACTAATGTCCCGTCCTCTGTCATTTCAAGTCATAGCATGCACATTGGGGTCCTTGCGACTGCAGCTCATGCCATCACAACAGGAACAATCTTTTCTGTCTTCTACAAGCCAAGGTTTTGTCTTTCTTACTTTAGTTTGATCGAGTCATTGACTGGGAACAAAATCCTAAAAACACTTTAATGCCATCAAATGGTCCATAACACATCAGTTGCTGCATTGGACTGTCAACTTAATTTAGAAAACTTACAATCTTGTTATGTTAAATGTATCTAGTTGGTCTAGAACAGATACACCAGCCCTTTTTTTTTTTTTTGCAATATGCATCTTATGCCTTTTAGTTACTGTTTCCTGTATATTCTTGATGATATTCATTTCGCTGCAAATCCAGGCTGACATATCTTTTATTATCAGGACAAGTAGGTCAGAGTTCATTGTGAGTGTCAATAGGTATCTCGAAGCTAAGAAGCAGAAGCTGTCTGTAGGCATGCGTTTCAAGATGAGATTCGAGGGTGAAGAAGCTCCGGAGAAAAGGTTTCACATCTAACTTTTTCTTTTTGCTGATAAAGCTGAATGCGATATAACTTTTAGTTTTTTTTTCTTCTCATTTGTGTTTCAACAAATGCAGGTTCAGTGGCACAATAGTTGGTGTTCAGGAGAACAAGTCTTCGGTCTGGCATGATTCTGAATGGAGATCGCTGAAGGTTAGAATATTCTACTGTTATACTTTGCAGTGGAGGAAGGTGGTTGTTTGTATATCTTTAACTGAATGAATAGAGTAATGCTTCTTAATATGCTTGTTGGCAATCTGATAATGCTTCAGGTTCAATGGGACGATCCCTCATCTGTATTTCGTCCTGAAAGAGTTTCACCATGGGAACTTGAGCCCTTAGTTGCAAATAGTACCCCTTCTTCACAACCTCAGCCTCCACAGAGGAACAAACGACCTAGACCTCCTGGTTTGCCTTCACCAACCACCGGTCCATCTGCTCCTGGTATTCTGTGTTCTTTTCTCTTTTGAACTGTTCTTCCTTGTGGTAGCGCCAGTTCTTTTTATTGATACTCTCTTCAGTTACTCCAGATGGTGTGTGGAAATCCCCGGCAGACACTTCTTCCTTGGTGCCATTATTCCCTCCTTCTGCCAAGGCTGCAAATTTGGGTCATGGTGGGAACAAAGCATTTAGTGCAGCCTTCCTTGGATCAGCCTTTTGGCCCACCAACATAGATACTGCAGCTGAATCCTTTGCTTCAGCGTTTAACAACGAATCTACCGAAAAGAAGCAAACTAATGGAAATGTCTGCAGGCTTTTTGGGTTTGAGCTAGTTGAAAATGTTAATGTGGATGAGTGTTTCTCTGCTGCCTCTGTGTCTGGTGCTGTTGTTGTAGATCAACCTGTCCCATCTAATGAATTTGACTCCAGCCAGCAATCTGAGCCATTAAATATCAACCAATCTGATATTCCTTCAGGGAGTGGTGATCCTGAGAAATCCTCTCTGAGGTCTCCTCAAGAATCACAAAGTAGACAGATACGTAGCTGCACAAAGGTGATTATTAGCCTCTTGGATTGTTCACTCTTATCAAAATCAAAATTTTTTGGGTCACAATTTCAGTATTGGTTTTTTATAGTCCGAATTGTGACCGTGACTGTCTTGCTTTGGACTAAAACAAGAATGTTTGTTTGGCAATTTGATTTAGGTGCACATGCAAGGGAGTGCAGTAGGTAGAGCTGTTGATTTGACAAGGTCAGAATGCTATGAAGATCTGTTCAAGAAGCTGGAGGAGATGTTTGACATTGAGGGCGAACTCTTAAAATCTACCAAAAAATGGCAAGTTGTTTACACCGATGATGAAGATGACATGATGATGGTTGGTGATGATCCATGGAAGTAAGTGCATTTGCGGTCTATAAAACTCAATTTTTTGTTTTAAACTCAAGAGAGCTGCATATGCGAAAGAAACACAACATTTTTTACAAGTGTAGAGTATTATCATCTACTATAATGTGTCTTCTCTCTCATTTCTGTTTTGTGATGCAGTGAATTCTGTGGAATGGTGAGAAAGATATTCATCTACACACCTGAGGAAGTGAAGAAACTTTCACCCAAGAACAAACTCACAGTCAATGCGAGGATCCAGACCAAGACTGATGCTGAGGAAAATGGAAACACAGAGGTCAGGTCATCATCTATGGCTGGATCAAGATGAATATATCACTGCTATGCTTTAATGTACTTGCGACGTAGGGAAAAAATGAAAGCAGAAGCAAGAGATCGCAAGAAAATTTGATAATTTGAGATATCGTCTGTGTATAGCAATGAAGTTTTTATGTCTTCAGGTCTTCTTATGAATTCACTTAGATGTAAGTGTTTTTGAGGAGTTATGTAGTTTTTGTAAGGGAAAATGTGGAAATTAAGATTCAAGTCTTTGTTCCTACATCAAAAAACATGGTCGTGGTCAAAAATAAAATTATGAAATTAAACTTCCTCTTGCTTTATAGTTCTTAGTACACATTACAAAACCTTAAATAAATTAAATGTAGGTACACAAAATTCTTTGCTTCTTTTGTTTTTAATCTTGTTGCCAAGATGAAAGTAAGTACTGACATCACAAGTAGGGAGATGCAGCGAATACAATGTCTCTCTTGAACTTGGAAACAGCTTCTTCTAGTTTAGCATCAAGCTGTCTTTCTCCTAAAGATTTTGCAGTCCTCCATTCTCCTTATAGCACTGATCAAGCTGAAGTTCAGCGACACGCCTGGCTATGTCTTGTAAATGTGTGGATAGCAAGTCGAGTTCTTGTCTTGGTTTTGCAGCGTCAGGGGAGTTTCTCTTGCCACACAAAGCAAGAGAGGAGAGAAACCAACTCCTCTAACTTTGCTTCCTTGGAAACACCACTGAACATTAGCTCTGTTAATATCAATTCTTCTGCAATACTGATTTCACCACTGAAAAAGTTCTTAGTTCTAAACTTCAGATAAGCTTTTGACTTTGCTAAATCTCATGATCACTCTGTGGCAACAAAGTAAGCCACATCACTGTATTTGTCTTTGTGAGGAAGCTGAAGATTGAATGCCCAAACAAAAGGCTTAGTTCCATCAGTTTGAAACTCCTCATCGATAACTTTTCTGATTCGGCCGGTTGGATAACTTAGGATCTCAGAAAGCTTTTTAGGACCTTTAATCCAGTCAAAACCCAGAGGCTTTAGAAAGAAATCACCAGCAGGTACTTTAACATGGTCCTCTAACCATAAATGTGTCAGGACTCAGGAGATAATAATATGTGGCTCTTCATCATCATTTGTGCAATCAGCTCTATTTGGCAGTAAAAAGGGTAAGCAGTACCTGGGAGAGAACACAATTTCACGTATATCCTTCTTCATACTCTTAGAGCACCTCCAATGGTGTTTCTTAAGAGGTTCTTACGGGGTTTCTTAAGATAAAAATAATTAAAATTAAAACAAAACAAACAATTAAGTTAAGAATCGGTTCTAATCTAAGAGTTTTTAGGATTTTTAAGAACTCCATACGTGTCGCTTTCTTATCGGTTCAGAAATATTAAAATTTATTTCATTTTTTTCTTCTCTTCGGGTATTCTTTCTCTCGAGTCATTTCTCCCAGAGATGAAATCTTCTTGATTCTCTCGCTCAAGGACTTAGCTTCTATGCAGTGTTTTGATTTCGAAACAATTTCGAATTAGGTATTAAGAATTTCGAATTTTTATTTCGATTTCGAATCTCTTAAATTTCTATTTCAATTTCGAATTTTGGGATTTTTAGTCTGATGGCGATTTGACGCTTTTGAGCTTTTAGTTTAATTTGATTGCTTGGATGTGTTTAATGCAGATCCCCATTTCAATCTTGTAAAGGATGTTGTTGCATAGACCTGAGAACCCTTGCCCAATTCACGGTATGGTTTCTACTCAATTATGTTTTCGAATCAGTTAAAAGGATTCAGTTTTAGTGTTTTAGTGTTCATAACTTTGATTGGGGAATTGTTGTCATTGAGAGAATTTAGAGATGGTTTAGAGTGCCTTGTGATTAGTTTCGACGAATTTGGAGGTGTTTATAATGTATTTGTTTTGTGTTTTGAACCTCTTAATTTTGTTTGATTTAGATTAGGTGAAGATATTGATTGTCTATCAATACTTTAATTTGATTGTCTACATCATACTTGAAGACATAGATTAGGTGAAGATATTGGTAGTTGTCATTGATTGCTTGTTATCTCACACTTAAACCAAACCTCTAGTGCTATATTAAAGTGTTCAGCTGAAGCTTTCGACAGACCATTAACACCTAACCAGAAACTTCAGCCTTCATTTTGCTCTTCTTTCTCCTTTAAACACCTAACCACAAACTTAACTATGGATTCTATGAATCCATATAGTAATGCTTCAGGTTTTATGGACCTCTTAACTAGCTAGTCAACAAGAAAACCATACTCTTATTGATGATCATGTCTTTAGTACCCAATGTAATGATGCTCCAAGCGTGGATGAACATCACCCGAAGGAGCGTAGAGAAAGTAGGAAATGGTCACACACAAAAGACGTGGTGCTCATCAGTGCTTGGCTCAACACTAGTAAGGATGCAATTGTTGGGAGTGAGAAAAAAGGTAATGCGTTTTGGTCACACATTGCAGCTTCTTATGCTGCAAGTCCTAAGCTAGCTGGTCTGGAAAAGAGAGAGCCCACTCACTGTAAGCAAATGTGGCAGAAGATCAACGACCAAATATGCAAGTTTGTAGGAAGCTATGAGGCTGCAACAAAAGAGAAATCAAGTGGCCAGAATGAGGATGATGTCATGAAGTTGGCTTACGAGATCTTCTTCAATGATTACAAGGTGAAGTTCACCCTTGAGCATGCTTTGAGGGAGCTTCGCTATGATCATAAATGGTGTGGATCTTCTTCTACTAAATATAATAGAACATCAAAGAGAAGAAAGTGTGATGAGCACTCTGCACAGTCATCAAGCTCTATGCCAGTTAGCCATGAAGAGGATCAAGCTCGTCCTCCTGGTGTTAAGGCCTCAAAAAAGCCAAAGCTAAAAGGTCAGTGAGCAATGCAACCACTATGGAAAAAGAAGGCAAGGCTCTGTTAGAGTTTCAGAGCATGTGGGAGATAAAGCAGAAGGATTTAGGAATGAAAGAGAGGCTTTCTAAGAACAAGTTGTTGGACAGTCTCCTTGCAAAAACAGAGGCACTTTATGATATGGAAATGGCTCTGAAGAACAAACTAATAACTGACATGTTAAATGTATGAACTGTGGTTGATGTATGAACTCAAGAGCCACTTTGTATTTCTTAGATAAATGTATGAATTGTGATGTGTCCTTTGTATTTTCTTTGATAAATGAATGAATTTAGCATGTTTGTTGTTCACTTTAGTCTTTGGCTGTTATGGTTGAGTGTTCGCCTCTGATTGATTTGTTGTTCTGAATGTTGTAAATCAGAAATAAATGTATCAGTTTCTCTAAAGATTGGTTGGTGTGAAATTGTAGGTGAAGAGAAAGATAGAATTGGTTTATGGTGGAGGAAGTGTTGGTCTAATGGGTTTGATATCTCAGAGAGTCTCAGAAGGTGGTTGTCATGTACTCGGGTGAGTTTTAATAGTCTGCTTCTACTTTCAATTATATGCAATTTCAAAAATTTCATCTCAGAGCTTTCGTATGCATTCTCTGTAAAATGTAGGATAATTGCTAATGTGGAGTTCCATTTAGAAAAGGTAATATTCTTAATTCCGATGTATAATTTTACATGGGAGGTTCTGTATTTCTGATTAGATATTGTGATTTCCTTTGCTATTCTTGTTTGTTTTCTTAGGATCGCATGACTAATTAGGATCTTGTAGACTTTACTGCATTTTTTTGCAAAGCTTTTCAATGTGTCTAACATAAGTGATTCTCTCTGGAAATTACAGGCTTTATCACAGGAGTATGGACAAGGTATGGCTAAGCAAGGGATGGATGTATTGCTTGCCACAATATCAAAGCTATTCGATCTGTTGGAGAGATCTCATAATGGTAAGTTATCTCTGTGATATAATAAACTCGTTTTCAAAGATTTGTCTAAGAAAGTACAGTAAAACCTATAAATTAATAATGTTGGGATTTTGATATTTTATTAATTTATAGTGATATTAATTTATCTATAAATTAATAATTATAGATGCATGCTTCAATTTTTTCATCAGTTAAGATTGTATCTTAAAATTTCATAAAACTATAAGTTCTGATAATTTATGCTAAATAAAATTAATTTTGTTGATGTAATAAATTTGTAATTTTAACTAAAACATTTAATATTTAGAAGGAAAATAATTTTTGACCATAAATAACAAAAATTACTAATGAGTTCACTTATGCAAATGATAAACATAAATTCAATTTTATGATATAACAATCTTAAAGACTATACAAATGAAATGATGCATATTTACACAAATATACACAATTTTTTTACTATTGATAAAAAAATTTATAGAAAATATTACAATTCGATAATTTGAAATAACACAACAATTGTTTGATACAAGCTAAAAAAGAACACACTACAACCATACATTAGTATAATATATATACATATATATATATATATATATCATATACATGTGATTATTAATTTACAACATTAATAGGACCATATATTTACATAAGAACTCCAAAAAAGTATTATCTTATTATCTTATCGAATTTTGTTAAATTTTACATTGCCCCGACTCGGGACGGGAAATTTTTTATTATTTTATATTGTTTATTAATTTATCGAGTATTAATTTATAGAGGTTTTACTGTAGTTCAAATGATGGGCTCTGAAATTGAAAACTTTTCGAATTAATCCTCGTAAACTTTGGATGTGAAGGTGGCATTCTCATTTCACTGTCTTCTCGGAACCAAAGTACTTTGTTGATTGATTGTCAATTTTCAATGTCTTGTACCGAGTTAAAGCAAACATGTGCAACTAAAATTTGATTTCTTTATCTCTGTTTTGAATCAAATTGTCTTGATGTGTTGGCTCTCTGTTATTGTTTAGGTTAATTGGAGAAACTGCAACTGGAGTATCCAAGAGTTGGCAATTCACCAATGACAATGAAGCAAGGTAATACTTTCTTTGAATCTGACTTGAGGTTGAAAAAGTTTGAAACTTTGGAACTTAGTTCGGTGAACCCAACTAGTCTCTGTAACAATTATATGGTGCAATTCTGGGTTTAGGGTTACAAATGATCACATAAACTTGAGAGTGTATGTCAAGTTTTGAGAGTCAAACACTTTATACACAATATTTCAAAAATTTAAATTTTAAGAACTTCATTAGAGGTTCTACCATTGGAGTATGTTTTTTCTAAGAAACTCTCTTGAGTTTCTAAACTATTGATTTACCAATATTTCAATTATAAATATGGTTAAGAACCCCTCATTAGCCCTGTTACGGATACGGATATCCGACTTTTTCAGGATATCCGTATCCGTATCCGTATCCATATTATCCGTGATTCTACTATCAGTATTCGTATCCATAAATTACGGATATCCGGCGGATATCCGTATCCGGATTTTTTTTTTTAATAAAAAAATTTAAAACAATGTTATTATAATCATAAAATAAGAAGTTTCAAAAAGAAAAAAAAAATAATTAGAATAAAGACATAGATTTAAGTGTGATGAAAAATATAGGCTAAATTTAAAAGCCCAAAACAAAAAAAATTTAAATTTTAAAGGTCCAAAACAAAGAAAATTAAATATTAAAGACCAAATTTTTTACTCTTAAACGGGTTTTAATTCTTAAAATTTATTTAATTTCCTACTTTAATTTAGATTTGGTATTGCTTACGGGTAATTTTACTCTTAAAATCCATAATTAGTTTCCTATATCTCTTTAGATTTGTAACACTTCTTTTCTTTTTGATAATCAACTTGGTCAATGTACGTAACTATTTTCATAACTTATTCTTAAAGAAAAATGAAGGAACGAAATGTGCACGAAAAATTCAGTATTATTTCATAGTTAAATATATTATATTTAAGCAAACAGCAAATCTAAATTAAAGTAGGAAATTAAATGAATATTAAGAATTAAAACCCGTTTAATTAGCCTAACAAAAACTTCAATAAAAGTTGACTCATATATACAGTATTTATATTCAAAATGGACATTATAGAAATGGTCGAAACTCGAAACCCTAAATAAGATAAACAGAGAGCAACGAAGTCAGAATCTTTCTTCTTTCTTTCAACACCTTTGTTTGTCTTCTTCACTTGGGCGTGTATCAAGCTGAGAAGATTACGTGAATTGATCAAAAGGTTATATCTTCTTCGTTATCTCAATTTAGGGGTTTTGCTTTGGGATTCTTCTTCGATCAATTCGTTAATTGTTTTTATTTTTATTTTTATGATCGGTGTATGAATTGTAGGTGACTAAGCTAATTAGGTTTTGTTATGCGTCGCTTATTGTATATGAACAAGTATTTAGGGTTTTTTAAACCTTGGAATTAAGTTTTTTTTGGTAGAATATGTTGCAATCAATTTGGGGATTTTCGTTAAAAATTCAAAATTTAATGCAGTTTCTGAAGTTAATGAACATGCAAAGTGTTATACATTGTGAAAGTTTAATTGTGAAATTAGTTTTGAATATCGATAATAACCTCTCTAGAGCTATATAAATTCTTATTTTCATTACAGAACTTTGATTCAAGAGAGCTTTAAATTACCATAGAGTTACTGCTACTAGGAACCTTTGAAGCTTTACGTAAATTTGCATTAATATTATTGTTTTACGTAGGACGGGTCGGGATAATTTTGATTTTATGATAAAAGCAAAATTTTATAGTTTAATCAAATTTAAAATATCAGTAGTCTTTATCATTAAATTATTATATGTTAGAGACAATAAAAAAACTAATTTTTTTAATTAGTATTTTAGTAAAAAATAAAATAATTATGATTTTTGTAATGAAATAATAATACAAAAAAAGTAAATAAATATGTTGGATATGTGATCAAACCATATATATATATATATATATATATATATATAAATGAAAAAATACAAAAGATGATAATTTTCTTATAATTATAGCCATGAAATAATAAACTTATATGTAGAGATGGATAATGACATAAGGATGTAGACATCAAAAAAATTATCCGTAGAAAAAAGTTTTTGATGGAAATTAGATTTTATATAAAAAATTAAAACAGTTTTAAAAGATCTTGTGATAGTTATAAATATTAAAAAATAATTTAGTTGTGGTGTAGTATGAGAAAATATAGGGAAATTTTTTTTTTCAATATTTTGTTTTTGTTTTTGTTTTTTTTTTGTTAAAATCGTTATTTTAAAATATAATAAATCTGAAATAATTGATTTTTTCCTAATTTTCTGCTTCTTTTTCTTTTTTTAATGTTAAATTTTGATTGGACACGTGACTGCTGCTTTATAAGTTAAAAGATGATGATGTTTGGATTACAAGGCGCCATTTGCTAACAACTGGATGGAGTGTTTTTGTTAGCTCGAATAAATTAGTGGCTGGAGATGCTTTCATAATCTTAAGGCAAGTTAATCGTTTCAGTTGTCTTGATATGATTTTTGCCTTTAAACGGCTGATCATGTGACATAGTATTGTCTTTCAGGGGTGAGAATGAAGAGCTCGACATATCTTTTATTATCAGGACAAGTAGGTCAGAGTTCATTGTGAGCGTCAATAGGTATCTCGAAGCTAAGAACCAGAAGCGTTGTCTATAGGCATGCGTTTCAAGATGAGATTCGAGGGTGAAGAAGCTCCGGAGAAAAGAGAGAAAAGAGTTTTCAGTTTTCAATGGGACGATCCCTCATCTATGTTTCGTCCTGAAAGAGTTTCACCATGGGAACTTGAGCCTCTAGTCGCAAATAATACCCCTTCTTCACAACCTCAGTCTCCACAGAGGAACAAACGACCTAGACCTCCTGGTTCGCCTTCACCAACCACCCGTCCATCTCCTCCTGCTATTCTGGCAGACACTTGTTTCTTGGTGCCATTATTCCCTCCTCCTGCCAAGGCTGCTAACAAGAGGCAAACTAATGGAAATGTCTGCAGGCTTTTTGGGGTTGACCTAGTTGGAAATGTTAATGTGGATGATTGTTTCTCTGCTGCCTCTTTAAATCAACCTGTCCCATCTAATGAGTTTGAATCCAGCCAGCAATCTGAGCCATTAAATATCAACCAATCTGATATTCCTTCGGGGAGTGGTGATCCTGAGAAATCCTCTCTGAGGCCTCCTCAAGAATCACAAAGTAGACAGATACGTAGCTGCACAAAGGTACTTATTAGCCTCTTGGATTGTTTGCTCTTATCAAAATAAATTGTTTTGGGGTCACAACTTCCATATTGGTCTTAAATTATCCGAATCTTGACCATGACCATGTCTTGCTTTGGACTAAAAGAAGAATGTTTTTTGGCAATTTGATTTAGGTGCACATGCAAGGGTGTGCATTAGGTAGAGCTGTTGATTTGACAAAGTCAGCGTGCTACGAAGATCTGTTCAAGAAGCTGGAAGAGATGTTTAAAATCGAGGGCGAACTCTTAAATTCTACCAAAATATGGCAAGTTGTTTACACCAATGATGAAGATGACATGATGATGGTTGGTGATGTTCCATGGAAGTAAGTGCATCTACGGTCTAAAATTCAAATTTTTGTTTTAACCTCAAGAGAGCGGCATATGCGAAAGTAACACATCATTGTTTACAAGTTTAGAGTATTATTATCTACTGTTAACGTGTCCTCTCTCTTTTCTGTTTTGTGATGCAGTGAGTTCTGTGGAATGGTGAGAAAGATAATCATCATCTACACACCTGAGGAAGTGAAGGAACTTTCACCCAAGAACAAACTCACAGTCAATGCGAGGATGCAGACCAAAACCGATGCTGAGGAAAATGGAAACACAGAGGTCAGGTCATCATCTATGGCTGGATCAAGATGAATATATCACTGCTATGCTTTAATGTACTTGCAACGTAGGGGAAAAATGAAAGCAGAAGTTTAAGATATAAGTTTTATGTTTTCAGGTCTTATTATGAATTCTCTTAGATGTAAGTGTTTTTGAGGAGTTATGTAGTTTTTGTAAGGGAAAATGTGGGAATTAAGATTCAAGTCTTTGTTCCTACATCAAACAATATGGTCGTGGTCAAAAATAAAATTATGAAATTAAACTTCCTCATGCTTCTTTATACACATTACAAAACCTTAAAGAAGGTAGAATGTTCAAACAAAATTATTTGCTTCATTTGTTTTTAATCTTGTTGCCAGGATGAAGTATGTAATGACATCACAAATAGAGAGATCCAGCGAAAACAATGTCTCTCTTGGTCTTGGAAACAGCTTCTTATAATTTAGTTTCAAACTGTGTTATCAACTTATCATAGGCACACAAAAAAAAATACTCCCTCTGTATCACAAAGATTGATTTTCTACATATTTCACACAATTTAAGAAACAATAAATATTTAGTAATTAATACATACTTTAACCATTTTCCAATATTTATAAACCAATAGAAATTCAACAATTCAAAACTTTTCAATTAATATCTCTTGAAATTTACAATCTACCAACATTAAATAATGTAAAATCAATCTTTTAGAAACAAGAAAAAACCTCTAAAAAATCAATCTTTGTGATACAGAGGGAGTATATAAAAGCAAGTTATTCTGGAAGAGATAAAAAACAAAACAAAACTAGTAGTTTTTTTTGTCTAAAGATTTCACAGCCAAAATAATAAGGGTATCGAAAATATTGTATATAATACAGGTAAAATAAATTTTTTTGGGTTTTAGACTGTAACTTTCGAAACTGAACTTAAAGAATGATTGGCATGATGTATTCTTCTGTTTGGTCAATGTTTTATGATGTTTAGAAAATAAATTATGTATAATTTAAAATTCTGTAAAATAAGAAAACTGAATCTCTTATATTAGTGGAAACCAAATATTTATCAATGATATATGAATCTGTTATAAGGAAATTGATACTTGGTAAGATTACATTTTACAATGTTTATAATTAGGGGAAATTGGATATAAAGATGATTGAATTCACCAATACGTTATTTGGAATTGATTTCTTGTATTTAAGAGATGAATATACGTTTTGGAATTGATTTCTTGTATTTAAGAGATGAATATGTTGTAGATCTATGTAGCATGTGGTATATGGAAATAGTTTGACAATAAGGAATATAATCCTGTTGTTACTTGTTATTCTTATCCATCAAGATTTGTTTTTAGAAATTATGATTTACCGGAGGAGTATTTCTGTTTATACTATCAATTTTGATCGATGCCACTTCTTATCGAAATGAATTATTTGTAGAATCGATATCGTCGACTAATGATTCTTGAGATAGGTGTTTCATGATTTTCTCTAAAAACTCGTGTATATTCATATTAAGGTCTATTTCAAAAGTATGATCCAAAAGATCATCACGTAAAAATTGTTCGCCATGTCAATAGAAAAAAAAATCAACAAAATAGTTATACGTAAGAACTTACATGAAAAAATATTTACAAAACATTACATAAAATTTATAAGTCAACGAATACGAGCTTATATAAACCTTACAAAATGTTATGTCACTTAGAGTTTATAAAACATTACGTCTCATACAATTTTTTAAGAATGTTTACAAATTATCAAATGAATAAGAGGAAATGTTAACATTTTTCCACACACTAATATTAAAAAAAAAATCCTTGATTGGTTGCCCAGTCAGAAGGAAAAGAGTTACAAAAGAAGCACAAGCAAATCTCAATCTAAAAGAATGAGCTATACAATTTGCTTTAGAGTTGAAAAGAAGGAGGAATTAACGTCAATGAATCTTTTTTAAAAGAAGCTCAGATCAAACCAAACTTATCAAGAAGATTGGAAAATTTTGGCCAATCGCCAGAGAACTGATTAATAGTGATTAACTCCAAAGTTGCAATCCTGGCAATCGATTCTTCGTTCAATAATAGTCGACACTGCCCATAACAAAGCTTTCATTCTCAAGTGAAGAGGTGACAAACTCCGTCTTTGACATCTATCGCTTAGCAAAACTGTAATATCATTCTCTTGAGACAAATCCATCCATATCCCAAAAACTGAGTCTGTATTTTTTGAAGATCCGTCAATTTGGCATTTTCAACGAGTCCATAAATTCATGAAGTATTGGAAGATGCCATTCGAGTTTCCTATGGTTAATTAAATGGTTCACATTTAAATGAGGGTGTAAATACTTTTTCCCTCTCACTTACCTGATCCCGACCGAATGCAACATCTTTGTAATAACATATATTTTTGCCTAATGCAGCTATGGATTTCATGAACTCACTCCATGTGACTTCCCAATTTGAAAACTTGTTTTTATTTCTTTTTGCCAAGATTTCAAAAGCCATAGGCTTTACTATGTAATAGCCAAACTTTTTTCATTTCTTATAACGATATTAACATTCATAGCAAAAAAAAACATATATTTTTGCCGAAAAATGCTCTTCCAACCAAATTATGGAAAATTAATCTGTTTCACATAAGTATTATTTTAATATTTTTTTAAAATGACATATGAAAGTGTAACATAGGGTTAACCATTTTACAAAAGTATAGGTGACCAATATTGAAAAAAATGTGTATATGGACAAATAGACAAAAAGAATCATCTATATCAAATTTCACCAATTTTATATGGTTTCCAATAACAAAATGTCAATCAATACACAATTTCTTGAATTTTTTATATAGGATAAGTATCGAATGTTTGTTTCCTTGTCAAAGGGAATCTAG
This sequence comes from Barbarea vulgaris, assembly GCA_963667165.1. Taxonomy (NCBI): domain Eukaryota; kingdom Viridiplantae; phylum Streptophyta; class Magnoliopsida; order Brassicales; family Brassicaceae; genus Barbarea; species Barbarea vulgaris. Next base: position 45,436,380 of record OY763887.1, read on the forward strand.
TCAAAAAAAATCCCGACAACTTTTCGATTCAATAACATTTTACAGTTAAACCTCTATATATTAATATTTGATAAATTAATACCTCGCTAAATTAATAATTTTTTCCGATCCTAATTTATAATTTCACCTAAATATCACTTTTATAAATTAATAAAAATGATAAATTAATAAAATTTTATAAAATATAGGAGTCCCAATATTATTAATTTATAGAGGTTTTACTGTAGTCGGAAAAATGTCAGAAATCTTTTAAAATATTTTTAAAGAAAAATGAAGAAACGAAGTTTCACAAAAAAACTCAGTATTATTTCATAAGTATCTAATATTGAAATTTAAAAAAAAAAAATTATAATCAATCACAAAAGACAATATAATGGTTACATTGACTAAGTTGATTACCAAAAAAACAAAAGCAAAAAGTTACAAATCTAAATATATATAGGAAACTAATTATGGATTTTAAAAGTAAAAACTCCCGTAAACAGTACCAAATCAAAACTAAATTAGGAAATTAAATGAATTTTAAGAATTAAGACCGGTTTAATTAGCCTTACAAAAACCTCAATCTTATCTATTATCTAAAGATTCAGCGAATCTCACGAGAGTCTGACACATCAGCACCTATCTCTATCAGCACCTATCACATAAAAATTTTATTACTAAAAAAAATTAATAAAATCTCAAAAAATAAAATTTTCTTACAAAAGCAACAAATCCTCTTCCTTCCAACGTTAGGGTTCACAATAATTAGATGGAGGCATGGAGATTTCATCTCTTCTGGGCTGTTCAACAACACTAGACCACAAACAAGGTTTCAGTAAGCGATGATCTCTATTTTTTTGTGTAATCTGATTTTGTATATGTGTTGATACTAACGAGCGATGCTCTATATTTTTTTAGGTTTAAAATGTTAACATGAAGGGAGCTGGTAAGTTTGAAGAGTAAGATAATTTTCCATGAAAGTGAAGTAGATGAAGAAGAAGAAGAAGAGCAAGCGTTACTCTCCAGCCGAAAGTAGTTTTCTCTCTCAGATCTAACACCATCGGCCTTCTCATTTGCATGCAGGTCCATCAATCGCTGCCTCATCCAGATTCAGTTTTGATCGGAGCTGCCATGGAACGTATCATCCGCATCAAGTATCAGGTCGGACGGAAGATCGGCGGTGTTCTTTCGGAAAGATTTTTCATGGTGTGTTTTCGGCCATTGTGTCTTGAGTTTTTAGTTTGGAATTGATGCTTCTTGACAAGTTCTGGTTGTTGTCTCCTTATCTTTTATCTCAGATTAATGCTTGAATTTCACATGCATGTCCTTGTTAGATTGTCTACGGATCTTCTTGATATGGCTCATAAACTCTTACTTTTAGGTAATGAACTCTCTCCACCTTTAGATTTTCTTATCGGAACTTTGTTAATGATATTTTGAATTGTATTACTTCATGCAGTTCCTATGAAAATGAAAGTCTCTGAAAGAGTTCAACCTCGAAATATGTAGAGGACCTTACCGTCGATGCTAACGTTGTTGAGCTCTTGTTGAATTAGAACCAGAGGTACTGAGTAGATGCTAACTAAGCAAGGTTGATCTAATAGTTTAAACTGTTATCTAGATGTTTTTGTTGTTGTTGTTAAAGAGCTATCTAAGTATTTACATCCTTACAAAACTTTTCTTTAAGTTGAGGGAAAAGAATGAAATCTTTAGTCCTAAAGATTTGAAGAAACCTTTACAGAAGCAGACTCGCATAAACATGTAGGTTCAAAATACTGTAGGACACATTTGTAAGGATGCAGCTGAGCGTAGTTATATGGTTAAGAGCTCTAGAGAGCATATGTACTTCTGACCACATTTATTGCTTTGCTTCCGTTTTTGGTGATTTTCTGAATTACATTTTAAGTAATTTTTTCTTCCATATTTTCGTCCATTGTTTCTTCACAATCCTAACTTAAAACTCTTTGTGATATAGTTTGATCTTGAGAAGCCAGAGAAACCGAAGAAATCCACACTCTTGACTTGATTCCAGAGTGTCTTTGTCGGTTAATCGGCAAAACAATAGACTTACAAGTGAAGATAACAACATACAACTTCAGAACTTCTTTCCAAACTTTGACAGTTTCAAGAGTTGTGAATGAAAAGCCTGAACAAACTTCTACGAGTAAAATCTCAAGAATGAAGGTACTTTCTAATCTCAAACATCTACCAACAATATTTGACAGAAAAATTCTAAAACTGGGTTCAAATTCTGGATGCTCCAATAAGCCAAAAATAAAATGCATTTGATGAGAAGCTAGACATAACCATAAAAAAAAAAAAAAAGCAATGACAAATTTTCTTACAAAAGCAACAAATCCTCCCTACCGTTGGAAGGAAGAGGATTTATACAACTTCAGAACTTCTTTCCAAACTTTGACAGTTTCAAGAGTTGTGAATGAAAAGCCTGAACAAACTTCTACGAGTAAAATCTCAAGAATGAACGTACTTTCTAATCTCAAACAACTATCAACAATGTTTGATAGAAAAATTCTAAAACTGGGTTCAAATTCTGGATGCTCCAATAACAATAAAAAAAAGAAAAGAAGATAGAACAGACTTTCCTCACTATGAAGATGGAGTTGGACATCACGCTGAAAAGAAACGTACTACGTGATAGTAGACCAAAGCTATCAAGAAAACACATCTCTTGGTTTTTTTTTTGAAAAGGTTCTATCTTCTTCTTTATCTCAATTTAGGAGTTTTGCTTTGAGATTCTTCTTGGATCAATTCGTTCATTGTTTTTTTTTTATGATCGGTTTATGAATTGTAGGTGACGGAGCTAATTAGGTTTTCTTATGCGTCGCTTATTGTATATGATCAAGTATTTAGGGCTTTTTAAACCTTGGAATTAAGTTTTTTTTTTTGGGAGAATATGTTGCAATCAATTTGAGGATTTTCTTTTAAAATTTAAAATTTAATGCATTTTCTGAAGTTAATGAACATGCAAAGTGTTATATAAGCTTTAATTGTGATATCGAGTGTGCAATTTTATTGTGAAAGTGTTGTTGTTTTTCTGGTAGTCTAATTAGTTTTTGTTTGTGGTTGGCCAATAACTATGAGATTAGTTTCGAATATCGATAATAACCTCTCTAGAGCTATATAAATTCTCATTTTCATTACAGAACTTTGATTCAAGAGAGCTTGAAACGGATTCTACAAAGATGGCTACAAGATGCGCAACCAGAAACCCAATTACAAAGAGCAGCTTCGTGATGCGTAAGGTATCATCAAGTAATTGAAGATTATGTTAAACAAATGGTGAGTAGCAAAGTTTTTCGCTTAGGCTTGATTCTTGGATATCGTGGAAAGAAGACATGTTCATTTAGTTTTTTAAATTAACAAAAAATATTTTATATATAAAAATATTTTTATGTGTGGTTAGGTGTTGCAGCCTTTAAAGGAGAAGCATGATGAATATATGCTGACCGAGAGAGCTTGTTAAGAGGTTGAATAACCATAAAGTTATGGTTCAATGGTTATAAAGAGTCTTAAAGAGTCTGACTCACAATTGTTTGTGCTGGTGGTAACTCTGGCCCAAAGGCTCATACCGTGGGAAACACGGCTCCATGGATCGTGATTGTGGCTGCAACTACTCCTTTGCCACCCCTATTACCCTTGGGAACAAATAAAGCCATATTGGTAAAGTTAGACGTTTTTCAACACTTCTCAGCAATTGTTTGGTGATATGTGTATTATTATAAGTTTGGCCATTATATTACAGGGTCAGCAATGTACACAGGTCCAAAACTTGCTTCACTAGCTTGGTTTATCCAGAAAATCCAGGGAACAGTAACGAAAGCTTTTCAGGGTAAGATCAAATCTCTAGTTTCTCATTAGGACCAGATTTTTCTATAGAATAATCTGACATTAAATTCTTGGCATTATTTGTGAGTTTCTATCCTTGAATTCTAATCTTACAATGGCCGGGAAAGTCATCTTATGCTTCACAACATCAACACGTTACAGATCCATATCTGCTTATCAAGAGTAGATCTGTATGGCCTATGGCCAGTATTCATGTGGACATCAGGTACGAGACCAATGTTTTTCTAACAACCAGTGCTAGACGAATACACCTCACATTCATTTATTCATTTTCCAAAATATTTCTTGCTAGTGCAGGATATGCGAAAATTTCTGTAATCACTGATGTCAGACCCAAAAGCAACTCCAACACTTGGCTCCAAATCAAACGAGGGTGTCCCTTGGGGGAAGAAGGAGAGTCTCACCGGTACAAGGGTTGCATATCCATATCTGCAGATCATAGAACTTGCTATCTATCTACATCTTTATCACAAATCTGATTCACACAGCATATTAGCCCATTAAAGGATGATATCATGAACATGTACACCTCATGAATTCTTTCAGGGGGATCAATAGTGTTCAGGCGGGAAAGTGCAAGACGTTCCTGCCTTCTTTGTATACAACTTCATTGTTGAATCCATAGCAAGACAGGCTATGAATGAGGGATACAACTTCTTGTCCTGCCATGGATTCAACAATGAAGTTGTATACGGTGAAGGCAGGAAGTCTTGCACTTTCCCGCCTAAACAGTATTGATGCCTAAACAGTATTGATCCCCTGAAAGCAGCCATGAGGAGTACATATTCATGATAGCATCATTTAATGGACTCATATGCTGTATGAATCAGATTTTTGATTAAGACGTAGATATAAAGAAGCTTCCATGATCTGCTGATATAGATATGCAACCCTTGTACTGGTGATACTCTTCTTCTTCCCCAAGGGACACGCTTGTTTGATTTGGAGCCAAGTGTTGGAGTTGCTTTTGGATATGACATCAGTGATTACAGAATTTTTCGCATATTCTGCACTAGTAACAAAAATTCTGGAAAATGGGTAAATGAATGTGAGGTATTAGTCCAACACTGGTTCTTGGAAAAACATTAGCCTTGTACTTATGTTCCCATGAATATTGGTCTTAGGCCATACAATTCTACTTAGGGCTCTATAATAGTATAGTCATCAATAGAATCAGATTGATTGATAAATCCGGTACATCCTCAAGAGATCACCCATCTCAAAGTATTATATATCGATGCTCTCGTCACAGGACAGAATTTAAGATGATAATTTGTTTAAGAATTTGAAAAAAGAACCAGATTATAACCAGAATTAGGCTGAACGAGAGTTTTTTTTTCCATTACAGATATCATTACTTACAAGTGCTATTTGTCTATTATAGCGTCTTTGGCCTTGGGCTGCATCTCAAGATAAGCATGAAGTAAATAATTTCCATGGACAGTTAGAAAAAATACTTTGAGGGAGGGGAAAATTAGAAGCTATAGGAATATGCATGCATAACATAGTAATCTACACTTTAATATTTTTAGATTCCAAAAATAATAAATATATATAAATATATATATTAAACATTATTTCATGATTACTTGTAAATTTATGAAAAAAACAAGATTAAACTATGTAATTAAAACTATATCAAATGAATTATAAAATAATAATACGTATGAAAATAAAATTCATGCATACACATAAATATTGGCCTAGATATTGTAAAAATTGGTGGTGAAAATGATGGGCAAAATCCAGAAAAAAGAAAAAGAAAGATAAAAGGTAAAATTAATGTAAATTAAAGGTTTATAAGGTTTTTATTTAAAAGGTTTATAAGTTTTTTTAAAGGTTTTTATAAAGGTGTATACGCCTCTATAAAGGTTTGTATAAAGGTTTATAAGGTTATATATACAAACTTATAAATCCTCATGTTGCTTGATTTACAATATGATTGAAAAAACATATACCTTTATAAAAAAATAGTGTAGGAACTAGTTTAATAAAACAAAATACCTCATTTGCAACATGAATAGTTGTAGGAGCAGGAACAGTAAAACTCTCAGAAAATTGAGCATCATTAGCGGTTGTATTGTTGTTTTTATCTACCATTAGATTAGAGCTCGGTTGTATTTGAAAGGAAAAAGTTGATAACTGTATAAATATACTTATAACTAAATAGGAAAAACATTATCAAAAAGATATTTTGTTTGATAAAAAAATACCTCATTTGCAAAATGAAATGTTGTATGACCTGGAGTATAAACTGGAGTGGGAACAGTAACAGTCTCATCAAACTGTACATCATTAATAGATGTACTGGTTGTTTTCTCTAGCATTGGATTTGAGATTCTTTGTCCCTGAAAGAAGATATTTGAACTATATAAACCTATTTAAAAAAAAATGAAGAGGTAAAGAAAATCTAACATCATTTTACAAACCGTTATAAAACCCTTAGAAAAGAAACCACATATATAAGACTAAATACATCTTAGGTGCAAACATGTAAAAACTCACAAACTCACAAACATGTATGAACAGAGGAGATCGCTAGAGACAAGACTCTAGACAACAAATTCTGCTGCAGCTGAGAACTAATCAGGAAAACTAGTGAAGAAATAAGAAAAACTTAGTCCCACAAATGGAGACCAATCCAAAAAAGGGAAAAAAAGAAAAGAAAAAAAGGAATGCCTTTTATGGTTCTTCAATAACAATACAATACTGAAAATCAAACAGGTACCTGTAAGTTAATAATCTTGCACTTTCTGGAAAGCTTGAACATCTTATGTCTTGTTAGCCTAGAGTTCATATCAAACATTGTCCCAGTTATCTTCTTCTCTAATTGCCATAAGAATTCACCCCACAAAATTCAGATTCTTATGGAAACACATATACAAAAATCAATCACTAAATAGTAATAATATTTGTCCTCGAACACGCAGAACAGCTCCAAAATCTGAACCCCTTGTGCCCTAGACCCTCTGGCTCTGCATCTAGGAAAGGAATTTGAGAGTTAATAATAGATGTCGTATGAACCAAGTTCATCTAAAACAATAGAAAAATGCACAGTATGAGCTAACCTATATTGATCAACACTCGGTCAGGGACCTCGCAAGCTAAGCTAGAGTTCTTGTTTGAGAAGTGCGGTAATGAGGATGTGAGCTTGAACTAATTAAGCTTCATGCCAACTTCAAAGAACACAAATCACTTTGGCATATGGAATTAGTAATAATTCTTCTCAACTACTTACCATATCTTCTATTGCTTCTCCAACCTTAATTTCTTCACACCATCAAAAGGTATTTACATCTTATGACTACCCTAGACCATGTGCTCGAGAGAGTACAGTGGGCGTTTCCTAAGACTTAAGAGAAATTACCATATACAACATTCTTCACGAGTAAAACAATCATCCTTGTTGCACAAAGTGAGTAATATCAATATATCTTCCAATCTGCAAAGTAATTGTTAATTGATGATTTTTAAACATATAAGAAGAACATGATCGTTTCTGACCAACCAGGTGTCTTGCTTTATCTCTTTTGTTCAAAGCAGATAGCTAGTCAAGAAAAGGACCGCAAGAGTCATCACAAGTTCAAAGCAGCTACCAAAAAAGATGTATATTGGTTTAATAAACTTACAAAGTTACGTACAGAGATAAAGACTGTAACAGTCAAGTAGCTGTTTTGAAAAATTATGCACAAAACAAGATGTGGTCATAGCTTGAAGAAGATCAAGTCTCACTTAGACATTTCTTGGAACACGTTCATTGCATCATCCACTTGACCACTCCTCATGTAATCATCGATCATTATATTCCAAGTACGAGTACACCCATAAATCACATCTCCTAAAACTTCATTTCATTACACAGCAAGAAATCAAGGAAGGCGACATAATTAGGCTCTAAGCAAGTTTCATACAATGGTTGCTGGAGATATTACAGGGACAATCCCTGGATGATAAACATCAACCACACACGCAAACAACAAACAATAAAAAGAAAAGAACAGAACCTGTTGGAACAAATGCTAAAGAGAGTATTATATTATAAGGAATTAAGGATAGATACTCAACGTAGGAGATATTCCCTTCACAAGGGATTGGCCGGTTGCAAAAAAAAAAAAAAAAAATTTAATTTAGTTTCCACAGGCTAAGTAGAAAATCAAATTTGTTTTGCATCAAACAATGAAGAAGTCGAGCCATCCTCTTTTTCTTTCTCTCTATGACTATGCAATTGTTTTTTCTGTGGGTAAAGTATATATTACCTGGTTGTCTATTATTGGAGAGTCTAATCCAGTTCCAAATGAGGAATGTGTTGAACTTTGTAGAAGTCTTCTCCTCCTCTGGACAATTTATCCTTAAATTCCAAATGAGTTGTGTAGATTTTCAGTTGTTTCAAAGAAGTGATAAATCTCAGCCCATCTGGAAGCTCCTTCAACTCTCGACAGTAACGAATACAGAGAGTATGGAGAAGGGGCATGGAGCTATCTTCTACTATCCACTCTTCCCATTCCTTTAGTCCAATTAACTCTAGCTTATGCAACTGAGGAAACCCCCTGCCCGAGCAAACCATTCTTTTCCCACTGAAAGATTTATACCATAAACTAACCTCTTTCAACTGAAGCAATTTCTCTAGAATCGGCATCGGATCATCCTCCAAACGACAGTAACATAGAGATAAGGTTGTAAGGTGAGAGGGGAAATGTTGCTCATCAGGTAACTTTGGCATATATATACCCAAACTCAGCTGTTTTAGATGAACACAATCCAAAACAATTCCTTCTTCATCTTCTTCTTCATCCAAAACATACACAAAGGAATAACGTATACTAAGATTTTCCAAGTGTCTCAACTCACTTAAAGATGAAGATAGAGTTTCCATAGTACACCCGCCATTGAATCTGATTGAGAGAGTCTCGAGCCTTGTCATTCGCTGAAGATCTCTCACACTGCTATGCTTTGTTGAGAAATTCTGCAACGTCTCCAAGTTTACTAGATTACCCAATTCCATCTCTACGTTACCATTTATTCGCCCCGGTAAAAGGAGGTATGTCAAATCTCGCATCTCTGTCAAGAAAATATTGGGCATGAAAACTGGAGCATCCGTCTGTAGGTTTAGATAGAGCAGCAGCTTAAGATTCCGCATAGAAGAAGGTAGATGAGTTACATGTGTCCGGAATAAACTCAAATATCTCAAGTGGATGAGCTTCCCTATGCTAGAGGGTAACTTACCTCCTTTAAACTTGGCATAAGAGAGATCTAACGCCCTTAGTAAATGTAACCTCGTAAGCAATAAATCTGATAGCATCCCATTTTCTGCCGAGTAGAAAAATAAGAGAGATCTTAGTTTTGGATTCTTCATCATTCCCTTTGGATGATATGATTCATCAAACCGATGTACTGCGATTCTGCGAGATTTACAAGGAGATTGAGCGTTTGCAGTATCAATAATATGTACGAAATTCTCTTCTTCAGCTTTCCGCAGACAAACTTCTCTCATCATGTCATGCAACTGACATGTTCTAAATCTCAAAGTCAACTTGTCCCTTACAGAAATAACCATGTTTCTCTTCACCAACTCTTCTATGTATCCATCTGCGACCTCTCGAATGCTCGCTCCATCATAACCCCTCGGCCTTGGTATTCCTTCTACAGCCCAGTAATAGGACAATTTCCCAACATCTATTGTATGATCTTCTGGAAAATTGGCGAGGTAAAGGAAGCATTGCTTCAAATAAATAGGCAGCTCCTCAAAGCTCAGATACAAAATATGATAAACCGAAATGATGTTTCTATCGTTGAAGCTAGTCCCTCCAATGATGTGAGATCCAATATTCTCATAAAGCCTTTTCCACTCACTTAATGTGTATTGTTCAGCTAACAAGCCGCCTAACACCTTAACAGCCAATGGTAGACCTCCACAATGTTTGATCATTTTCTCACCCATCTTTTCCATTTCTACATCAACTTTAAATTCTGCACAACATAACCATGTAGTATTTAGGCTTTGAAATCAATTATGATGCAACTAAACATAAAAGAAATTTTATATTTTGATTAACGTTAAAAAAAAAAAAACTATCTTCCTTGAAAGCTTACCTGTTGTGTCTTTTCTAGGAAATGCTATCCTTCCGAAAAGTGTCCAACTTTCTTCAATGGTTAGGCATTCTGGTTTAAAAGTTACACATGTTGGATCTACATGTAAGCCCACGCTCTCATTGCGAGAAGTAAGTAGTACATTCCATCCTGACAATGTATTTTAAACAAAAGGAAATATATCACATGTGCATGCATTGTCATGTTCTATATTTTTCTTAATCAAGGTGTATAGTCAAAGTTTAAGAGAATTATAAAAGCTTTCTATATGTAAAATCTGATGTAGCAGAATGTGTCACCTTTTTTTGATGGAAACACATGCTTTATTCTGTCCCAATCTTCTTCTTTCCACATATCATCCAGGACAATCAAAGACTTACTAGTTTCCAACAACTGAAAGAGTTTGTCCTGAAGCTCGTCTTCAGTCATATTTGACTGTCTATTCTCATCATGTTTTGAACTAAGCTTCTGCCAGATCGTTTGCCACACGTCTTTCGTTGTAAACTGTTGTGAAATACACACCCACACAACTCCATCAAAATGGTCTTTTACCATCTCATGATTGAATACTTGTCGAGCCAGGGTAGTTTTACCAATACCGCCCATTCCAGTTATAGAAACTACTTGAATGTCATCTTCCTCCACCAAATAGCTGACCAATTTCTTAACATTCTCCTCCAACCCCACAAGATTGTTTTCATTATTCCTAGGATATGTTTTCCGCATCTCCCTCTGTCTTTCTTGTAGAGGATGTGAATACTCGCCGCCATCAACAATCATTTGTTGCACCCCAATAGTCTGCATATCGCGGATCACCTTGGAAATCCTCTTTCTTATGCCTCCCATATCTGAAGCAAGTTCCTTGCGATCCACTACAGTGCCAAAAAGTCTTCTCATATGCCTCTTCATGGTACTTGTTTTGGGAAGCTCTTCCTTCAGAAGAAATGATTCGACTATATCCTCTGTGTCAAAAACAACTTCTTTGATCTCTTCCACACAATTTCTCACCGATGCTAGTGAATGTTTCTTAGCATCTGCATCTTTTAAGAAGGAACTCAAAAATTTTAGATCACTTTTCAGTTCAGTGATTTGCTCATCTACTCCCTTAAATTGATCAGATTCTCGAACAAGGAGATCCCAAAGCTTCTCTACTCCAAATAACAAAAGTGTCTCAGCCATCTCCTGCTTAACCAAGAAATGGAAGTAGTAATCAACAATCACAAGAGGAGGGATGAGTTCATAATTCAAAGAATATCGTATAATTGATAAAAAAAAAAAAAAAACTATTCGAGTGGAACATTATAATCCATACATTGTTCTGCAGACATAGGAACATTATATTACTATTAGGAATGTATATATAACACACAAAAGATCCGAGAACCTGCTTCCTCAAAAAACAAAAGAAATAAAAGTAATAAAATCAACATGAATTACCTTTTCGTCCAATCAATATTTTGAAGAGGAAGACGATGAGTTCTTTATCTGTTTGGTTGGAACTCTGCTAAAATATCCATTAGAGAGTTGACTCCTATCCAACGACTAGCTATTGTGAAAACAAGAAAAACAAAAAACAAAAAAAAACAAAAAGTTATTGAGGCCACTTGCTACGTAACACTTGTCATATTACATTGGTTAAAAAAAAAAAAAAAAAAAAAAAAAAAAATATCGATTATTAGTTGGATTTTATTCTCAGATATTTGTCGGCAGTATCCTGCAATGTTTTATCATTTGCATATTATATAGGATCAAACTACAGATGAACACAAGTTTTTGTTGAGAAAACTTCAATGAGTCTAATTACACAACAAACTTATCATAATAAATCAAAGACTATATTATTATATAAGGACCAATATGAAAAGATATTTGCTTCACTCAAAAATATAAAAATTATTATTAGTAAAAAATCTCATGGATTGCAAAGTAATCATCACTCTGCTCAAAGGACAATATGGACACCCTAATACCACTCTTGAAATTGCAGTTATATCTACACCCAAGGACCAGTAAGTATTGCAAGAGACTTATACCTCCAAAGTTACAGTGCTGCAGGAGTTTATTTCTTCTTTTCTTTTTTGCTATAACCAAGCTGAAGAAAGGTAAATGTAAAGTTACATCACTTCAATAAAAATTATAAGATGATCTTTTAGACAGTATATATACTAAACTTTTCCATTTTTTTTTCATTCAGAACAAACCATCGCCTACTCCAACCATTTGTCTTTGCACTTTTCTTCATTAAGTATCCTGCACGATAGATCAGGTGTGGTGAATGAGCAGTGAAAAGCATTATTACCTCTCTCTTAATAGGAGGAAATCTCCCAAGACCATGTGTGGCATTCGCAGAAGCTGAAGCTTATTTCAGCAAGCACTCGATGAACCTAACCAAAAGTTGCAGACCATATTAGCTCAGAAACCAATGAGATGGTAAGGCAACCAGGTAGGAAGCTGAGCCAAAGAAGCAAAAAAAGGGAAAAAAAACATCTCTACCCTTCTTTTTATTTGTCAAGACTCTACCCTTTTCAAGCTTTGCATTTTAGGAAGATATGGTCTGCAAGAGGACTTCAAAGGTGGGGTTTTTATACTCTCAGATCAGAGGATAACCATTTCAAGGTTCGGTTGAACTAGAAGAATGGTTACCTTATAGTTTTTAGCAGATTCGATTGGACATATATCATTTGGAAGAAGAAAGAGCAACAGACACTTTTGTTAACAGAAAATGAAGAAATTCGTCAAGGAAGAAGCAAAAAGTAGAGAAGAAACGAAATTTGTCACCTTTATGAAGGCACTTTCAGACAGATGCATATAGGCAAAAGATGCATAAAAAAAGAAATGCCTGAAGAAGAGAAACCACAGAGAAAACTAAATTCATCTTAGCTGCAAACATGTAAGAACTCACAAACACTTAAAAGCTATGAACAGAGGAGATCACTAGAAACAAGACTCCTGACAACAAATTCTACTGCAACTGAGAACTAATCAGGAAAACAATATTTACAGTCACTATAAAACAGTTAAGAGACGAGTAATCCAATAGAAACGATAAATTCTAAAACCTGGAAACAAATAAAGCAGACTAAAGCTTGGATATTGTCCACCGTTTTCATATTATATCTGCAAATAGAAGCAAAAATGTCAAGGCTAAGAAGGTCTATCCAAACAATTTTCCTTATCAATCAAACAGAATTTTCTATTCGAGTGCCTGGCACTACCAACACCTCTATACATGACATCTAAAAAAAAATTTAAGAAACAAAATAAAGAAGGCATCTTATGCAGCTTCAGAAATACCAATGAGAACATCTGATATTTAACTTGCAAGCTGTCAAACTAGTTCCAAGTTCATTATGATTCTTTTAGTGCTTAATGGTGATCTCTATTTTGAAAGGTACTAGATAAAATAACATGGTACTTAAGCTTGGGAGGTCTAAAGCAACCAGGAAAAAAAAATAAAACTCAAGACAAAATGAGATTGAACAAGGGTAAGATTATTCCTAAAACCAAAAACTCAGTACAAAACGAGAATGAACCAGTGTAAAATTCCTTTACTAGTATATTGTGGAATGAAGCAAACACACATAAATGTTGTGCCATTAAACAAACCATTATACACTGTTACTTCTAAAATGTATGAGATTGTCAAAGTTTATGGTACTGCAAATCATTAATCATGGTTAAGACTTAAGAGATGAACTAACAGAACCAAACATGGAAGTTCAATTTATGATTCAATATTCATAAGAAAATTTACGAGTCAATACTTTTTGGTTGATGAAGAACGTCGCCGATGAATCTCAATTAGATGCCAAATTCGTTGGATTTGAAGGAGAAATTGAGTAAGAGGAATGCTCAGGGATTGAATTAATTTTACCCAATTTCTCCTTCAATCCAACTTAATTTCGATTCCAATCAAAACCACCATCTCAGACCAGAATTTGAAGGATATGGTTGAAGGTTTTGTGAGATCTACTCTCTAAAACTGAGTCGAACAGTGTTGGATTGAAGAATTGGGAAGATCGTCTCAGTGTTAATTAGGGTTTAAGCGAATTTTGATCAGTCGGGTTTAATGATCTGTGTGTGGTTTATCCATTTATTAGAGGGGGCAATGTGTAAATATTATTATTTACTAAAACAAATGTGTAAATATTTTTACTTACTCCACTCCAACAAATAACACAATTGAGAAACCAGTTTCCTCTAACCAAATTATATAATCACTTAAAGTTCTTAAGAAAATCAGAAATTATAAAACAAAAATAAATATATTATTTTGGTAATTAAAAGGATATTAATTCTACGTCAAAAAAAAAAAATTTAATTTCTGTAGAATTCGTAAAATTAAGAAAAAAAAAGAACTCAAAAAAAAAAAAGTTTGATAACCGACGACATATCAGATTTAGAATCATTATTTTAGAAATAATAAAATATTTTGGTCTTCAAAATAAAACGTAAGAAAAAAGGTTCAAACTAAAAAAGGAAAATAAGCTTTTGAGCGGGAAAATTAGAAAGATATTTTCTTAGTAAAATGGAAATTATAGAAGATTAACGCGTTTTCACAATATATGACCGTTGTAAAATTAGAGAGAAATCACACTTATCAGTCTTTATATTACAGAACCGTAGCTTTCTCTTTTCACTTCCCTTCATTACATTACGATCTATAAAATTTTTTCTGCTTATTTCTCGCTTACGATCTATCGAGTTTTATCTTCTTTCTTCTTCCATTAAACCTAAGATGCCTCCTCGAGAGAGAAAAACTCATCAAGTCCGATGATGATTTAAAGAAGAAGAAGGTATTTTCAAAAGGATATATCCAGGGTTAGAAAGCCACAGAGCTTTATGTTCTCCGTGGTAACTTTGTTGGTTTCATATGTTACGGTCCCGACAACGATCTTCATGTCTTGCCTGAGCCGCAAGATATCCCACAAGCCTTGCCACAGATCGCTCATCAATGCGTTGAGCGATCAAAAGAGAAAGATTCACGCTTGCGATCTCTACGACTTCCCTGATTTTAAGGGTTTGTCTGGTGATGAATTGAGGAATCATCTCTCAAAGCTTGACTCTCACTTAGTTGAAATCAGGCAGCAAAAGATAAGTATAGTTAAAAGAAACTTGAAGCCCAAGCCTGAGAAGGAGACGGAAGTTGATGATCATCTTAGGGTTTCAGAGAACAACACCATGATCTCAAATTGCAAGGTGGTTGTTAGGGTTTGGTGGTGTATTTGACAAGTTGGGTTATGTGATATGTGGCTCCCACGAAACTGTTTCCAATTTGGGATCTTGTGATGCGTTGAAGGTTTCTAAAGATGTTATTGATGTTTCGGGTATGGAAGCAGATTATTCACGGCTGGATCCTTTCCCTTTAGGGTTTTCCCGCGGCGATCAGGAACTGTTAGGTGGTGATTACTTGGGGCTCACGTATAGCAATGATGGAGTCTGGGATTTTGATTATTCTTCAACAGCACCATCACTACTTGATGATGTTTGGATGGTGTCTGGCTTCGATCCACTTCTTGGGCCTGCCGATTCTATTATTGGTAGTACTTACCAAACACCGGTCAGAGATAATTGGGGTGCTGTATTCTACTATTCTAGTTCAACTTCACTTTCGAAACCACAAGTTTTAAAATCCAAAACACACAAAGCTTGCTGAATGAGGAACCGAAACCAGCCATATGTGATTACAATTTTAGATATATCATCACTATACAACAACATCATTTTTATCATATATTAATGCAAATTTATGATAAATCAAAAGATTTGTTGATGTAAATCAAAAGATCTATTTCCTTTTGCCTACCTATATTATCTTTTGCACAGCTGCCACTCTACGCAAGGATGCATTTAATGATGTTCGTAGTCGTTTGGCTTTCAAATGGGAGACCCTGTATTATGGAATTGTAAATGAGTCAAAACAGAGTTGTAACGCTTGGATTTAATTTTCATCTGGATTGTCAATGTTATTTACAGTTGGACCATGTATTTTTTTTTTTTTGTATCAATCATGTATTATGTTGTTATAAAACTAGATTTGAACCCACGTTATACCGCGGATCAATTGTTTTAATATAAATTTATAGTTTTGTTTTGTTTATTTACTGTTTATTAAATATAAAAATTGTATCCGCGGATACGGATATTAACTTGCTATTTTTCCGTATATATGGATATCATATTCTAAAAAAACAAAGAAAAAATATTTATAAAAAATATAAAGTTGAAATTACACATAAAAATATAAAGTTTTATACTTTTGTACACATGAGCTACACTCTTCTATTGTATACCAATGTATTATAAATTTAAAAAAAATCAGAAACAACCAAAAGAAAATTCTTAAGTTATGTGATTGTCTTTTAACTGTAGCACTAAAAGGTACTCTTCTATAGAGTCGAACTCTCAGTATACTACGAGTTGTAGTTCTTTTTTTTTTTAGTTTTATATAAACATTATCTTCTTGTGATGAGTCGAGCCCGCAGTAAACCGCTGATCAAAATTTGCTTAATCATTGTAGCAAATGTTTATATTTTACAATTTAATATTTTATTTTCATTTCTAACAATAATTTTATTTTAAAAATATATAATTTAGGTCAATTTAAAAGTTTGCATGTAAATGATCCTCATTTTTATATATTTTAAATTTATAGAGTTTAAATATTAGTAATACTTTAAATTTTTTATAGAGTGTAAACATTATTATTATTTTAATAGAGTTAAACCGAATAATTTTAAAAAAAAATATTATTTTAAATTATTTCAACTAAAGAACTGGATTAAATCGAATATATTTTTTAAATTTGGATGTCTGATAAGTCAAGTTTTCTGCTCATTCGTATTTAAAATCATCTGTCTGGCTATGCGAGCAACCACCAACAATGCTACGATAGAGATGAAGATTAGCTCCTCGATTATTTTTGGTCATTCAATATAAATTATATATTATCTGAAGCATTACCCAAAAAATTTAGTCGATGTGAGACGTTGACTCATTTTTTCATTATTAATTAAATAATATATGCCTGTTTTTAAAAATTTGAATCACAATATGTGCAGAAAAAATATAAAATTTTATTAATTTATATGTATATGTATTATATAATTATTTAAAATAATTTGAAAATAAGATCAAACAAATATGATAGGAGAATCATAATTCATACTACTTTAATATCGTAATATTAGATAATGAAATAAATGTGTTTGGTTACAAGTGTTATAGTAATTCTGATTTAAATTTATTTTAAGACTATTTTAAGAAGTGTGTTTGGAAACAATTATAAATGGGCTCTTTTTTAATAGTGTAAGTAGGTAGATAGATATATACAATCAAGGCTCATTTCGAATTCATCAAATTCAAATATGTTCCAATCAGTACAGATTAATTAACTTCCTTCTCTGCAAAAGTACAAAAAGAAATGCCCTAAGTCCTAAGAAGAGAAACCAGACAGAAGACTAAATTCATCTTCGCTGCACAAATGTAAGAAATCACAAACACTTAGAAACAAGATATGGTCTGTTCATGTAAGAACTCAAGAACAGAGGAGATCACTAGAAAGAAGACTCCTGACAAAAAAAAAATTAGACTGCAACTGAGAACTAATCAGGAAAACTATAATTCAGTCACTATAAAACAGTTACGAGGAATCCAATAAAAAACAATGAATTGTAAAACCTGGAAACAAATCAATTAAATTAACCAAATTCACTGACCAAAGCTGTACATGAAATCAAATCTCACTTCTACAGTAACACAGCATTAGATCAATGAAGGCAATGCAATCACGCTTCACGCTACCATACAATCGAGCCTTCAAGGATAAGTTAAGAAGAAGATCTTTGCTTGATACTTCCCACCTTTATATGATTTTTTTTCCTTTTCAACATACTAGTACTTTTTATCTCATGCCATTTAATGATTTAACTAATAGGATCCCAATTAAATTATGAGTCTTAAAACTCTTGATCGTGCCATTTGAAACGAATAATAGCGCTATTATTTCTGGTCAAACTCTTGTTTGTAGTAGTCTCTAAACAATATCAAGTTTCAAAATTTTGACAAGTGAAATTAATTGTTCACCGATTAAAGACTAGGAAATTTTAAAGTGGCATATATTTGATTTCCACCTTATAATAATTTATTTTGTTATTCTTCTTATGTAAACAATTGTTATCTTTGTTTGTTCATTCCATGATCGTTGGGCTTGTGTATACAAACATGATCGGTCGTTCAACAACCTTAACTCAAATCAGCCAATTAAACTTGAGAAAAAATCATGATGCCCACGTCAGGACGAAGACTGTTGAAACAAGAACGTTTTTTCACAGCCAAAAACACGAACTAGTCCAGCATGGCGGTTTTTAGAAACTAATAAGAAATTCATTATACTCTCACGCGCCAATATCCCACACGCGAAGACTACATATACCATAAGTCCATAACTATAATTATAATTCGGTAATGTATTATATTCCGTAATTATTAATTTAAGGGATACTGGACAAATGAGATCACATAAGGTTTTAAAACTAGGGAGGATTTCAATAAACCTATTTTTTGTTTCTCTATATTTAGAAATAACACAAATTTTAAATTTGTGTTAATTTTATAAGCTTTTTATAACACATCAATATAAAATGCATATAAACTTTTATAAGATAATTATAAAGTTCTATAAAACATGTTATAAAAATATTATTAACAACTTTTGTTTCAGTTATATTTTTGAAAAGTATTATCAAAGTATTTGTCAAAATTTTGCATAAAAATATACAATTATATAGTACTATATATAGACGATATGATATTTCAAGAAAAAAGAATAGTTATATATTTTTATGCAAGAGTAGCTTAAAGAAACATAAAAGATATACATAGTAGTAGATATATATATATATATATATATATATATATAAAGTTCCTAAAATTACCTGCATAAAATCTTGATATTTCTTCAAATAACAATTAAAAAAATTGAAAGAATATATTATGCATGAGAAATGGACAAATTTCAATTTAATGATTATCATAATATGGTGGTGATATATGTGGAGGAGATTGATAGCGATCCAATTTTTTCTCTCTAATAAATCACTGATATAAGTCAACATAATATAAGTTATATTTGAATTTTTGGTTAAACCGTTGTAATAGATGCACATTTCGATAACATAGAATTTATTTGATTGATTATTTTAAGTATGTTGTTATTGAAAATTTTCTTTTATGACAAGCTTTTTCATTTATAAGAGGATTCAATTTATATATTTTATAGAATTATGTGCTAACTACCGTATTTTAAGAAAAATAAGTAGTTTGATAAATCACACATAAAATAATATTTTATGATAAAAATTTAATTAGATTGTTATGTTCAGAACAAATTTGTAAGCAATATGATGTGATGTAAATTAAATATATCAACAATCAAATCTGAATATACCACTACACACTATTATCATGTAGATACAATATTTCGGGCAACTTGAAATGAATATTGTGGTTATTGAGAGATTTTAAATCAAGTATTTTGATAAATAAAAGAAAAGCAAACCGTAAAAATTTTCATTTTCTTCTACTTATTTAAAATAATTATTTTAGTTATATCATTATTAAACAACTAAATCGTATTTTATCATATACTAATGTATAATAATGGTAAATCAAAAGATTTACTGATATAATATATATATATATATATATATAAATAATTGTTTATATATATTTATAATTTTATTATTATTCCAACATTCTTTTGTCAACATTAAAATTTTGACTTGTCTTGTATCATTAGAAACATAATCTAATATAACATGTTAACAACATTAGTAAAACTATTAATGGATGATATTAATTGTATATTTACTAGCAAACTAAGTGGGTGCCAAATTTCGGTATCTGAAGATCACGCAGCCAATTCGCGCGTGGTAATTTCTTCAACGCGGAACATTTATTTATTTTTTCCTTTTTCTTGCATCAACGCGGATAAAAATATGTGTGTGTGTGTGTGTGTGTGTTTTTTTTTTTTTTCTAGAAGTAGAAAAATTCGAAAGAGAAAGACGTAATAAGGAAATGAATAATTTCAAAAATATTTAATTTTAATTGAAGCCGAAGAAAAAAGCGACTTTGTGAGACGACGAACGACATTACTCTCCGGAAAGAGGAGGTTGAAACGGAAGAGAGGCTGGTCTTAGTCCCTTCTCTGTTTCTAGTTTCTACCGTCGATTCAGATCTCATCGAATCGACGCGAATAATACTGAAGTCGAAATTCGAATTTTGAAGGTTCGAGAGATACAACAACACCTGTTGGATTTGGATCGGGTGAATTCCGATATGGTTCGATCGGGTAGTTTAAGCGTTGATTCGTCAGCTAGTCATCGACGAACACCGTCTCGAACGGTGACGTTGGGTCATATACAACCACAGGCTCCGAGTTATCGTACCGTTTATTGTAATGATCGGGAATCTAATCAACCCGTCCGGTTTAAGGTAACGCCGGAGTTATTGCTGCGGCATGTGTGTTGTTTTGAATCGATTACGGAATTTGTGCATTGGAATTTGTGCTGATTTGGATTCATCGATCTGTTTTTTTTTTTTTTTTTTTTTTTTGATGTAATCAATTTGTGTGGTTTTTTTTTTTTTAATATTCTGATGAATGTTTGGTTAATTGTTTTCAGGGTAATTCGATTTCTACAACAAAGTACAATGTTTTGACCTTTCTTCCCAAGGGTCTGTTTGAACAGGTATATATTTATTGTTTGGATCTATATTAAAGAGTTGAAAAGCATCTGAAGGTTGTTAACATAGCTCCAGCATGTGTTTACGATTTAGTCTTTTTTCCTAATATGCTTAAGAAGTTTAAGGGAAAACTAGGATTGACCAGCCAAGAATTGTGCTATCATGTGGAATATTCTCGTCTCTGATGCACTTATGTTTCAAGACTAGTGTGAATTTACCTTTGGGATTAGGATTAATGTCGTAAATGAAGTGATGGCTGATGTATATTGCCGACACTATTAACACATGTAGTCCTTTCCACAAGACTTTTCTGTTATTGGTTGTGATCTTAGTTATTATGTGTTTCTTGACAGTTTAGGCGCATAGCAAACATATACTTTCTTGGAATTTCGTGTCTATCGATGACACCAATAAGGTATGTTAACTTCGATGGCAGTATTCTAATTTTGACGATATTTCGAAGTTGCCTCGTCTTTATTTGACATCTGTCCATTGAAGTATTGAACACCCCTTGTTATGGTTGGATGTAATTGCGCATGATATATACAGTTATTAACTAGATAGATTGTTTGTCCTGCAGCCCTGTGAGTCCAATAACAAACGTAGCTCCACTGTCAATGGTGCTTCTCGTCTCTCTTATTAAAGAGGCTTTTGAAGACTGGGTAAGGGATAATTATCTGTTCTTACTTTGGTTTCCATTGCAGAAATATCTCATTTCTCCTGGTTTTAGAATAAAATTGTTTCAGCACCAAAATAGTCTATTTAAGTTAGAAGATGCATTGGAGTCTCAAGACATCTGTGTCTCAACTTCTTAATCCTTTTTGTGGATAATTTGGTGCAGAAACGGTTTCAAAATGATATGTCCATAAATAACAGCACAGTGGAGATCTTACAAGATCAACAGTGGGTACCTATTCCCTGGAGAAAGTTGCAAGTTGGAGATATTGTCAAGGTTAGTCCTGATTGGACTAATAACTCTTTGATTATTCGTTCTATTCATTATTGTGTGTGTTGTTGGAACACATGCTTAGTAGTTTGTGCTGCCTAGATTATAGTTAGAGTTCACGGGATTACCTTACGTTCATGGGATTAACAATTCTGCCAGAATCCCTTTCTGCATTAGAGCAGGATTTCAGAAACTTGGTACCTTTGAATTAAAATCTATAATTGTTAAATAAGTTTCTCGATTTTGCAGATAAAACAAGATGGATTTTTTCCAGCAGATATTCTTTTCCTGTCCAGCACTAACCCTGATGGTATCTGCTACGTTGAGGTGCTTCTTCTTTGACAGCCCCTTTCAAAAATTATATTGCTTTCTCTTTGTCCAGGACCAAAGCTGCTATTCAAAAATGTATTCTTACCTAGAGTACTGTTCATTTGCTTATTCCTTGTGAGTGCAGACTGCAAACCTAGATGGAGAAACAAATTTAAAAATAAGAAAGGCTCTCGAAAGGACATGGGATTACTTGGTACCAGAGAAAGCTTGTGAGTTTAAAGGTTAGCATACAGCTTTGATTGTTATCATTCAAGGTTTTCTTTTGTAGATGGATGTGAACCTGTTGCAGTGACATATAGTAATGGGGTTTGCTATGAATCAGATTGCAAATAAAGTTAGTGGGTTTATGTGATTTGGCATATTTTTTGGATGGAGAAACAATTGTATGTTTTTAATTGTTATACATTGGATCATTACCCTCTGGTAACAAAAAAAATGAATCTGACTGTTAAAGGGTTACCTTGGTCGGGCTACTTTTTAAGTTACCCTGTCAAGTTCTTGCCTTTTCTTATATCACCTCTGATTTGCATCCTGATGTACGGACCGAAGCATCACCCAAAATAATGGAAGCAGAGTCATATATAGCTGTCGTTTTATCATTTGTTGAGATGTTTGCCTGTCTCTTGTACAGAGAGAGGTTATTGTTAAATGTCTGGTTGAATTTTTCTAATACTATTTTTCTCACAGCATCGTTGTAGCTCATTTCTCTGACTGATGATCATATTATCTATTTTCTCCTGTATATATATTTCGAAACAATTTTTTTCTTTTTTCAGTTGGTTCTTCATTTTATTCAACTTTTTTCGTTTCAGTATGATGTTATTGTAATTGTTAAACACATGTCTTGACTTTCTCCAACA
Source organism: Barbarea vulgaris (assembly GCA_963667165.1). Lineage (NCBI taxonomy): Eukaryota > Viridiplantae > Streptophyta > Magnoliopsida > Brassicales > Brassicaceae > Barbarea > Barbarea vulgaris. The sequence continues at coordinate 45,459,195 of OY763887.1, forward strand.
TCTCTGTCATTTACCATGCAGGTGAAATTCAGTGTGAGCAACCAAACAATTCTCTGTACACTTTCACTGGGAATCTTGTAGTCCAAAAGCAGACCTTACCTCTCTCTCCAGACCAGCTTTTATTGCGTGTATGATTGACTTTTTTCCTTTTCTGCCTTGCTTTTGCAATTTCATGATTTTTCTTTGTTAGATCATAATGATCCTCCACTTACGAGATTTCCTGGGTCTTTTTTTGGCAAACTTTTATCTAGATTTTAACACTATTCTGAACAGATCCATGCATGTAGTGCATAACTTTATATCCTTAGATTTAATAACATTTTTTTTGGCAAAAGAAAAGATTTTATAAATTTTGAGACGTTTGATATCTACATTTTCAGGGATGCAGTCTTAGGAACACAGAATACATAGTTGGAGTTGTAGTTTTTACTGGCCATGAGACGAAGGTAAGCAGTTCTGAAGCTTTTTTTATGGGAAACTAGCTTTGAAGATATGTATTTCTAGCTTAGAGGATTCATGTATTTTAAAATCATTCTATGGTTTCTACTTCATTGTATAGTTGCTATGCATATGATCTGATGCTATTCTATGGTGAATTCTGCATATGTAGGTGATGATGAATGCCATGAATGCTCCATCGAAAAGAAGTACGCTGGAAAAGAAGCTTGACAAACTCATTATTTCAATCTTTTGTGTCCTTGTCACAATGTGTCTGATAGGAGCTATAGGCTGGTGTGGTTTCTCGTCAATAATATGAATTATCAACTCCTGCTTCGATTGTTTTATGCTCCAGTTCCATTGTTCTGCTGTGATACAGTTATCTATATATTTGTTAATTTTGCAGTTCAATTGTGACGGATCGTGAGGACATGTACTTGGGTCTTCATAATCGTGAGTCAGATTGGGAATACCGTAATGGACTCGTGGTAAATAGCTTTGCGTAGTTGAAGTTGATTACCTTCTACTTCTGGGTTGCTTATTTTTACCACACTGCTTCTGTTTGCTGCCACAGATCGGGTTTTTCACCTTTTTCACTCTAGTCACCCTGTTCTCGTCAATTATACCAATCTCACTTTATGTTTCTATTGAGGTATGTCTTTCATAGTATCCAACTCCAACTATCTGCAATACAATAACTAGCGATTTTAATGATCTCTGTTTTTTTACCCTGAAATGGAATCCAGATGATCAAGTTCATCCAGTCGACTCAGTTTATCAACAAAGATCTTAATATGTATCATGCTGAAACAAATACCCCTGCCTCGGCCAGGACTTCCAATTTAAACGAGGAACTTGGACAGGTAGCTATGAGTTCATTCTGCTTGTTGCCTCTAATAAACAGTGCCACATATTGTTAATTGTATGATATAGATATTCGCTTTGTTGCTCGTATAACTGTTACTAAATTAGTATTTTAAATATATACTTTGGTATTGTTCTCACTTCAGTTGCAATTACTATGGTATTGGTATCATTCAGGTGGAATACATATTTTCTGATAAAACTGGAACGCTGACGAGAAATTTGATGGAGTTCTTTAAATGTTCAATTGGAGGAATAAGTTATGGATGTGGTGTCACTGAAATAGAAAGAGGAATTGCTCAGCGTAATGGCTTGAAAGTTCAAGAGGTATTATTTCTTTTCTGACTGGGAAGTTGCTCCATGTCTTATGTTGCAATGGAAACATGTCTAACATGCATAGCTACAAATATTCTCAGGAGGAAAGGTCGACTGGTGCAATAAGAGAAAAAGGATTTAACTTTGATGATCCAAGGCTTATGCGGGGAGCTTGGAGAAACGAACCTAATCCTGAACTTTGCAAGGTACCTTACTTTCATTTCCTAGAGATTTGATTCACAATCAGTTTAAGAGTTGTAGTAGCTAAGAGGTGCTGGGTTACAGGGCTTATCTAATAAAGATTCCTTGCTTTGTGTCGTGAGAAAGTGCGGTCTACGGTGTATTTGATAGCTGGTTAGATGTGAACTTGTAAGGTTATAACTCGAAAGGTTCTTTTGCTCTAGTCTTTTGGCTAGGTTTGTTCTGGGAGCCTTACACTAAAGACTACAGAATTGTTCTGACTAAAGCCTTTTTAATATTAAAAAAAATTGATTTTGTCAATGTTTCACTTTTTCGATGTTTCAACAAGTTCCTTGCTTTTGGTTTCAGATTTATGCTATGTCTATATTTGGGCATGCACACGCAGATGCAGTTGCAAATATGATCCTAATTTAAGATATTGTACTTTTCATATATGTAGGAACTTTTTAGATGCCTGGCCATCTGCCACACAGTCCTTCCTGAAGGTGATGAGTCCCCTGAGAAGATTGTATATCAAGCTGCATCTCCTGATGAAGCTGCCCTAGTTACTGCTGCCAAGAATTTTGGATTCTTCTTTTACAAGTAATTCTCATTATATTTCAATTTCCAAGGAAAAGTTGAAATTCCAGGCATTCTGACAAGAGAATTTTGCAATTAGTTAACTTTTCCCATGATTTCTAGTTCTAAATTTTAGATTTTCTTCCATAGGTACTTTTGTTTCTCAAATCTCTGTTAGTTTGTTTGAGACTACTTTTATGTATTTGTAGGCGTACTCCAACTACGGTGTACGTTCGCGAGTCTCATGTCGAGAAGATGGGAAAGATTCAAGATGTGTCCTATGAGATCCTTAATGTTCTCGAGTTCAACAGGTCTCTATGAGAGTGTAATGTTTGTTAATTTTCTCTTTGTCATGATTTAAGCATACAACTGAAATTTTATACAATGCGTAACAGTACAAGGAAGCGCCAGTCTGTTGTATGTCGTTTCCCAGATGGTAGGCTTGTACTCTACTGCAAGGTAATAGTTCTTTAGGTACTTGGTTTTCTGTGTACTTCCAGGTCAATATTTGATCATTGCTTCGAACATTGTCCACAGGGTGCTGATAATGTAATCTTTGAGAGATTGGCTGATGGTATGGACGATGTTAGGAAAGTAACAAGAGAATATTTGGAACATTTTGGGTCTTCTGGATTGCGTACCCTTTGCCTAGCCTATAAAAATTTAAACCCCGAAACCTATGATAGCTGGAATGAAAAGTTCATCCAGGCCAAATCTGCATTACGAGACCGTGAGAAGAAGTTAGATGAGGTATGCTATTGCTTCATACCTAGTTTCTTTATAAAGCTTGAGGCAACATTCTCATGATTAAACGACTTTTAAGAAAATTCCAAAGGTTGAATATGGCTTCTAGGAGCAATAAAACATGCTTGTTATACAGGAACAAAAATGATAGTATGATTATTATGTTTTTAAGTAGTGAGAATGTTTGTATCCTCTAGTACGTTTTTGAGTCCCCTGGAAATAGTTTATGATTATAGCTGATGAATTTGAGGTGTCTTGATCCATGAAGGTGGCAGAACTTATTGAGAAGGATCTTATCCTCATCGGATCAACTGCAATAGAAGACAAACTTCAGGAAGGGGTGCCTACCTGCATAGAGACCTTATCCAGAGCTGGAATTAAGATCTGGGTGTTAACAGGGGACAAAATGGAAACTGCTATTAATATTGCATATGGTAGGCTGTGCCTCAAACTTATCTTCTTAGATCTTATTTTTTCTTTTCCCACTTTAATATCTGCTCTTTGATTCTATAATGCTACAGCATGCAACTTGATCAACAATGAGATGAAACAATTTATTATCAGTTCTGAAACGGATGCAATCAGGGAAGCTGAGGAAAGGGTAACCTTTTTACTGTGAATCTTGTTCTCTTGTGTAGGATTTTCAAGGAACACAATAATTTTAGTTAAATTTTTATTAATAAAAGCATTTATATTAGGGTGATCAAGTTGAGATTGCTCGTGTTATCAAAGAGGAAGTAAAGAAGGAGCTGAAAAAGAGCCTTGAAGAAGCTCAACATTCTCTGAATACTGTAGCTGGACCAAAATTGGCTCTTGTTATTGATGGAAAGTGTTTAATGTATGCATTAGACCCGAGTTTACGAGTGACTCTGCTCAGCTTGAGCTTGAACTGTACTTCGGTTGTATGCTGTCGTGTTTCTCCGTTACAGAAAGCCCAGGTAATTTCAGATGAGTAATTTCAAAATAAATTCGTACAGGCTGGCCTTTTAAGGGAGCTTTTATATTTTCGTTCTGGGGCTTTGGTTGCGATGTTGGTAATCACATATATTCTTGGGTTTGATTCTGTCACTTAATTAATTTCCAATGAGTAACTTGAGTCTATGTGTTCTTGACATGGCTTCTAAATTCTAATATATGTGATCTTATTTCAGGTGACAAGCTTGGTGAGAAAAGGGGCACAAAAGATTACACTTAGTATTGGTGATGGTGCTAATGATGTTAGCATGATTCAAGCCGCTCATGTTGGCATAGGAATAAGTGGGATGGAGGGAATGCAAGCTGTGATGGCTAGTGATTTTGCCATTGCTCAGTTCAGATTTCTTACAGATTTGCTTCTTGTCCACGGACGGTGGTCATATCTTAGAATCTGCAAGGTGAATTTCTTTTCCGCTACAAACAAGCTTTAAACTTTTGACAGTTCTAATCATCTTTTGCTTGGCAGGTTGTCATGTATTTCTTCTACAAGAATCTTACCTTCACTTTGACTCAGTTTTGGTTCACATTTCGAACTGGATTTTCTGGGCAAAGGTTCTACGATGATTGGTTCCAGTCATTGTATAACGTTTTTTTTACAGCTCTTCCTGTTATTGTCCTTGGGCTGTTTGAGAAGGTACTAGCTTTTTTTTATCTCTACTTTATCTTAAATTACTTAACCATTAGGACTCTCTTCATCTCTGCATTGTGTTCTTGCTAGGATGTGAGTGCATCCCTTTCAAAGAGATACCCAGAACTGTATAGAGAGGGAATACGTAACTCATTTTTCAAGTGGAGAGTTGTAGCAGTATGGGCGTCCTCTGCTGTGTATCAGTCTCTTGTCTGCTATCTCTTCGTGACTACCTCATCTTTTGGTGCTGTAAATTCATCAGGCAAAATTTTTGGTCTCTGGGATGTTAGCACAATGGTCTTCACATGTCTGGTGATTGCTGTGAATGTGCGCATTCTTTTGATGAGCAATTCCATTACCAGATGGCATTATATCACAGTCGGTGGTAGCATTCTTGCATGGCTCGTCTTTGCTTTCATATACTGCGGGATTATGACACCACGTGATAGGAATGTAAGCTGTTTGCACACGTCGCAATCCTTTCCTTTGAGTTTATTTTTGTTTTCTGATGGTTTTTTTTTGTGTTTATAACTTAGCAAATCTGATTTCTTTCTTTTCTCGTCTCTGCAGGAAAATGTCTACTTTGTCATATATGTCCTAATGAGTACATTCTATTTCTACTTCACATTGCTGCTTGTTCCCATTGTCTCTCTTCTAGGCGATTTCATCTTCCAAGGGTAAGTAAAACTCAGGTTCAACTACTTTTTGGCATTGATTTACGTGTGGTTCATTTGCGAAAGATCACTGAATTTGTGTATATGAATTTAGATCCCTACACTTAAGGTCATGGGCTCTTAATAGTTTTTGACACGTACATGTGATGTCTTTTAAGGATTATGACATGAGTGAATCTGTGTCTTGACTGATGCAGGATTGAGAGGTGGTTCTTCCCATATGATTATCAGATCGTCCAAGAAATACACAGGCATGAGTCAGATGCAAGCAAGGCAGATCATCTGGAGATAGAGAACGAGCTCACACCTCAAGAGGCGAGAAGCTATGCGATATCACAATTGCCTCGGGAGCTCTCAAAACACACTGGGTTTGCATTTGATTCACCAGGTTATGAATCTTTCTTTGCGTCTCAGTTAGGTATTTATGCGCCACAGAAGGCATGGGATGTGGCAAGGAGAGCAAGTATGAGATCACGGCCTAAGGTACCAAAGAAGAAGTAGAATCGAAACATATATATTATTGCTGCTAATTGTCTTTGTACATTTAGGCAATTTCATCCAATTGGTGGGGGGTGTTTTTTGGTTAGGCCTTTAGGTTTTTAAAATATATATGTAGAAAATGTACTTTTTAGATGTTTTACTAATGATCGTTTTACGTCTGTGTTTTACTTTAAACGCCATTTTTTATAGCTCCATTTATATGGAGAGGCAAATCATTAGGACTCAAATACTGCTTTCCCATGTACATATATTTTACACCTTTGAGGTTATTTATGTATACTTTTTTACGTTACTTATAGTTTTGGTTACTTTTTCTATTTAGTTAGAATGGTTCGGGAGCAAGAAATAACAAGTGGTGACTACTATTATAATTATATATAGTGTGTAAGAAATTGTGTTTATTAGATAATATCAGAAGACATTTTTTATAATAGAGGAAGGCTTCTACAAACCTTTTTCAGTATCAACATCAACAAAAATGATGGGATTTTGTCTTTGGTATCAAATTTTCCGATTTAGAAACACAATAAAACAAAGTAAAAGAAGAAAGACATCTACAATGACACAGCAACAAACAAACTTTAGAAAGAAAAAATATTGAAGTGGTAGAGAAATAAATCACAAAAAATAATCAGGAGTCCTGCGAGTGGTATCGGGTTCGACCTGTCTAGGTGCTGGATCGAACTGAAGGAAGTTTTGTTCCATCTTCTCTCCAATCTCAAGAATTGCTGCCATGTTTCCACATCTGTAACAGTAGTTTGGTGCACTAAACACCGTTACTACGTTCTTTTCCTATCAACACACCAAAAGATTCAGCTTTTTTCAGCAACCAGAACCCGGATTCCGAAAAATAAGTCAATAGATGATGTTTATGAACATATATTAATAATACCTGACACCAATTATATCCTTCCATTACAAGTTGATGCGCTCTGGATATCAGACTCAGTCCATTGGTATGATTAAACTGATTTGCAATGTCCTGTCCAAATGTGTAACCAGCACCGCGAGGAGATATTCCCCATCCACAACGATCGTCTGGATCAGACCAGAGTAAATCACACATTGGCCCTTCGTGTGGAACCTACGATCCCCGAACAAACTATATCAGATTGTAAAAACCAATTCTTGCTCTTTCGGCCAAAACTAATAATTTATCAGATTGTCCAAAATAATGCCTTTGTAGTCAAAATATTGTCAATACCTCCTGTATCCGATCCAAGCTTCGGATATTGTCAAGTGTATCCAGAGAAGGTGAAAGGCCTCCATGCAAACAGAAAACCTGTAATGGATTACAAGTTAATGAAGACAAGTACAATACAGTTGAAACAATGATGACTGGCAAGAACAGCTCGAACCTGACTCTCGATAAGTGCAGTAAGAGGAAGATAATCAAAAAGGTCTGTAAAATACTTCCACACATTTGCATTTCCATATTTCCTCAAGCATTCATCATAAAACCCATAGCTGAACACACAAAAGCAAAAAGGGAAACAAAACAAAACTATGTTAATGTGAGTCAGAAGCAAATGTAAGAAAACTTTTCTTACAAAGAAAAATCTTACACTTGTGTAATCTGACGACTCTCATGATTCCCTCGCAAGATCGTGAGTCTATCCCTATAACGCACCTTCAACGCCACCAATAAAGAGACTGTTTCTACTGAATAGTAGCCACGATCTATACATATCATATAACCAAAGACATTCACTATCAACATACTTTGAAATTAAGCATATACTTGCACTGAAAAGAATCCAACATAACATAACCAACACAAAAGATTCAAACTTTGAGGAAGTGCCTTCATAAAAATGAACATCATTATACTTAAAGCCTAATGATAACTACAAACAATTTAGCCAAAGCAAACCTAAAAACATCAAATTTGTGTTTATAAAATTAGGGTTTCCATAACATTTGAATAAGCCAAACAGAAGCAAATTTAGAAATTTTTGTTTATCCCAAAACACACAGAGAGATCTATCTAGAACAAAGTCAGATGATAATAATCTTCGAAAATTTGAAAATCCCTAAAATAAAAAAATAAAAAATTGAATTGATGGATTGAGAAGAGAGGGACGAACCTACATAATCTCCCATGAAGAGGTAATTAGTATCTGGAGCATTACCACCGATTCGGAAAAGCTCAATTAGGTCATAGAACTGGCCATGGATATCGCCGCATACGGTAACCGGACACTTAACCGGCTGAACATTCCATTCCTCAACGAGAATCGCTTTGGCTTGATCACAGAGGATCTTCACGTCTGCTTCAGCTAATGGTTTACACTCCATTAGCTGTTCGATCTGACGGTCCAGATCCCCGTTTGATGGCATCTCGTCTCTTTTAACTTTAATTTAAAATTCTAACGAACGGTGGCCACCAGAATCGTTTCAATTCGATACGGCGGCGACGGTGGAGGAGGAGGAGGAGGTTGAGTCGCCGGTGGTTTTAAGAGTTTAAGGTGAGCTCTGGTCTTCGGTTCATCACACAAATTTTGTATTATTTTTTTTTAGACAAATGAATTTGTTTTTTCTTCAAAATTGTTTAATGTGAAATATTTCGGAGCACAAGAGGAAATGACACGTGGCAAATCTGTTCTATTTGGTCTTGAGTAAAAACCAAAAAAAACAAAAAATTAATCGCCACACCAATGTTTTGAAACCGGAGTGAGAAACCGATTTGGTGTTAGTGTTGTTAATTGATGAATGGTCAAGTCTCACTTTTATTTATTTTTTATTTTTTTATGGGTAGTGATCGAGAATAGTCATGTAATTACTTTTAATTATTAAATTTATGAAATTAGGGATTAAAAATTCTTTGGATCTCTCAAAACTCAAAAGTAATTGCATGGCTATTCATACATTTACTAAATTTAAAAAAAAAAATAGAAATCATTGATAAATTTAATAAAAGAAATATATAAGAGAGTTCACAAGTCTTTTTACCTAAAAATATATTTATATGTGTTAATTGGTTTTTTACGACTCTGGACCAGATCCAGTCCAAATCGTTATGGACGTATTATAGTTCGACTAAATTTTAAACAATCTAAATGGACGGACAATCAATCTTGTCTACGGTCAAAATAGGCAGGAGCATATGGACATTGGACACACCCATGAATTTTAAAATCTAGAAGTTTTTTATTTAGAAAAAAAATAAATTTCAATCCCTAATTTTATATATTTAATTAATTAATTATTATTATTTTATAAATGTTAGTAGTTAACTAAAATACTAAAATTTTTACTACTGAAATTTTATTAATAAATATTTTTACTAAAATTACAAAAAAAATATTATTACTTAAATATTTACACCCGTAAATTTAAACGGGACGAATTCGGATAATGTTTTTTATTTGGCGGGTCACGGATCACCGCGGATTGATGCGAATCAAAAATTAGTATAATCCGCAGCGAATTGCGGGTCACGTTGGTATAATAATAACAGTTTTATTTCAATGGATTTAATATCAAGAAGTTGAAAAGCAAAAAAAGATACAAAATCCGTCTTTATAATATGATAAGAGAAAAAACATAATGCTCAATCGCCAGTTACTGGAAGAGGTATGGATTCCTATAATTTTGTAGCAACGAGATTGTGGTATTTTCCACCTTTCCTAACAAAATTACATTGTCCTCTTGCATAGTGATGAACTCTACACTCATCGTCACATTTCCTATATCCGTAAAATCTTGCACATGGATCAATACAACGATCATATTTTGCTTGCTCAATGACTGCAAAGTTTGCAAATATACAAGTATACAACCCAAGTTAGCTATGTTAAATTCTTTGCTACAGTTTTAATTTTCAATTAAAGTCTTAATTCTTTAACCAAAAAAAATTATACAACTTTTGCTATAATTGAAAACTGTAAATAAATTATTTTCTTGATAAATTTTAAATATTGAATTAATTTTAAGTATATTAAATATTTTAAATATTTTTTTTTATGTGCCATGCTATCTCAGATTTATCATCTATTTAATTTAATACAATAAACAAGTTATTTTTAGTCAAACTTTTAATTGAGAAAGATAATAAATTTTAGGCAACCTCATCTTTAGAATCTTCATTTATGGTGTATAATAAAAATGAAAGATACATGTTGAATTCTTTGCTTACAGTTTTAGTTTCCAAGTCTTAATTCTTTAGTCAAAACAAAAAAAACTACTTCTTATGTTTTACAAATATAGGATATTTATTTATGCAATAATAAAATGAAATAACAGTTGAAAATTGAGATTTTACTAAACAAAAAATCATATAAATAGAGCTTTCACGAAGATGTAGAAAACTACAAAATACAAAAAAGTTAATAGTATCATGAAAACATTTGTGACTATCTTCTTTGTAGCAGTATTGGCAATATCATTTTCTAACAACAGTTTGGCCAAGCCGGGTAGGTTATCATTTTTCAATTATTATTATTTTATCATTTGAATAGCAATGGTTGAAAATTTTACTCTCATAAAATATTGAATTGGTAATAGTCATATATATGTGTATATAATTTTTTTAATTGAATTTCTTACACACATATATTAATTTGGGTTATATATTTGCAGCAAGCGAGTTACCACCGAAAGATTGCATTAAGATTAGGGACTGTCCGATATCTGCCGGAAATATGAAATGTGATAACGACTGTCGAAACCTACACCATAGAAATGGATATTGTGTTGTTGTAAAAGATAGAAAACTATCAATATGTTGTTGCTTCGACATCATTCGAGTAACTGACCATTTGTTTAATTTATAATTTAAAAAAAAAAAATGTAATACCACAATGTCCTAAAAAAATGTAATGCCACAATAAACGATTCCCGGTCGGATTTATCATTTATCAAACCAACCGGTCCAATTAAACGTGCCTTCAGTGAAACGTCGTCGTATATAGATAGATTATATTCTCCTAATAACGGCCAATTTTTTCATCTCTGTCTCTAAACCTCACTTCATTCATCTACAATGGAAGCTAGAATCATCCTCCAAATTCAAATCCCTTGGAACCCTAATCGTCAATTCTCTCGTCCTCCTCTAGATCCCCCGCGCTTTATCAGAGCTTCTTCTTCAACCTCACAGGTTTCTCACTCCCTTTCTTTCTACGTCTTTTCTCCTCTCTCTCTTTTTGTTTTTGAAAATTCTCATTGTTTTCGAATCACCAGAAGCCGAGAAGTTACAAAGGTCCAAAACCGAGCAAGAACTTGGTAGCCGATTTCGTTTCCAGAAACGATGACTCAGTTCGGAGCTTACCGATCTACGTCGGAGGTGTTTCTCTGTTAGCCGTTCTCTTCAATCGCGCTGTTTCCGGTATCGCTCCTGTTGCCGATGCTAGCAGGTAACTTTATTTTCAATCCAAAGCTCACCGGAGACCAAAAATCTCCGATTATACTACTTGAATTGATCTGATTTGAGCTGGAGATGCTTATAGTATCCAAATCGAGTTCCAATTCTGTATTTTCAGAAATTTTGATGTGATCGAACTTTGTTGCTTATTTGGTGAATTTTGTAATTCGTATAGCTCACAGTCTAGAGCAGATCTATTGGCGCTTGGCTTAGCCGTTACCAATTTATTGACCGGTTTAGTTTGGTTATCGATTCGACCTAAGTCCATAACACCAGTAAGATTTCTTAATCCAAGTTTTTGTTATTGAAATTTTGGAGGATTTGACAATGCAATGTGATTCTTTGAATTGGTTTGATGTATTAGGTACAACCTGAAGGTGTGGAATGTAAAGTTGTAGAATCAGATCTTCCTGCATCGATAGTTTCCGAATTATTATGGTAATGCTTTGCTTTGTATCTTGCATATAAAATTTCTATACTTGTGACAGAAAGATCTATTTTTTTTTGACAGGGCTTGGGAATCTATTAAGGTAGCAACATGTTGTAAGTCTCTAGTTATTGTGTACAATGGCATTTGCCTTATTCAAATTGGGATGGTTGCTGAATCTATAGAAGATAAGAAAGCAGTTATAGTAAATACTGATAAGCTGATGCAAGGATCGGTTTACCGAGGCGTAATGAAATCTAAATCACGTAAGTAGAACGGGTTTACGTTTTTGGTTTTCGTGAAATAATGTGTATTAATCTAAGAAAGAAACGATTGTTTTGTCAGAGAGTTACTTGGCCAATCTTTCTCTTTATCCTGGAAGATCAGAGCTGCCATTTCTGCCTGCAAATACACAGGTTTGTTGAGAACTTGAGTATTACTCCATTGAGTGAAGGAATAATGAAACTGTGTGACGAATGTTTGTGTTTTTATCTATTAGGCGGTGATTTTGCAGCCGCTTGGAGATAAAGGAATTGCATTCATTGGCGGAAACACGATTAGAGGCTTCACATCTTCAGACCAGGTAAGGGCATTTTTTAACTTCTCTATATTGTTTGTATCTTAGAGAACTTAGTAGGACAAGTCAAAGAGTAAGTTTGCTCATCATATTTAGGCTTGGATTTCTTCAATTGGGGAGAAGCTAGATGCGACATTAGGGAGATATTTTATTGACTCCGCTGAGATATCCCGAGAAACCGATTGAAAGCAACCAGACCGGGAAAATGGAAAAAAGATATAATCATTTTGCTAGAACACACTACAAGCATTGATCACTAAAAGGTAACTGTTTATTGTGTGATCATGTGGTCTTGTAGTTACACAAAGTCGAAATGAATGTAAAAGTAGCTTCAGAAATCTCAAATTTGAACACTTAAAACAGTTAATCATTAGCTTAGAGTTTATGTATTCCATGGTAAATCAATGAATCTTCTTCACAAGCTAAAACGTTGAAATGTAGTGTCAGGTAAAATGAGCTTTTGGATATTTCAATTCTGTAGACAGGCGTTTCGTTTGTGGTTTCCGTTTCGTGTTATGGTGCGAGAGACTAACATATCAGTGGAGATTACACTGAGGGATGTTTCTAGACCACGTACTCGTCTCTCCAGAGAGTGCATTCCGTTCTGCGAGCTCTCCATGAACCTCTGCAGTAAGAGAGGATTCAAACAAAAGTCAGCACAACATTGGATGTTCTTAAAGTTAATAAAAATCAGTGTGTTCAGAGAAAAAAGGTAACCTGAAAGAGATCTAATAGACTAGACTGTTGTTTTTCGATCTGAGTAATCTGGTTTCTTATCATAGACAACTCGTCTGCATTATTCTTTGCCGGAGAGGAACTGCTACTACCACTGTCAGTTTCAGCACTCTCCTCATTACTACTCTGAACAATTTCCGACTTGTTCGACCCATTCTCTTTGACCTTAGACCTCTTTTCCGGGAGGAGAACTCGTTTAGCTCCCAATGTAGAATGATTCCGCTTTTCTTTCGACTCCTCAACATCCCTAGGAGTGTTACTACGATCTAAGGACTCAACATCATTCAACTTTGAGCTTAATGGTGCGTTTGAATTCCTATCTTTTCCTTTCATTGTGCTGCTTCTCTTTCCCGTAGTTGCGGACACACCAGAAGAAGACTCTGAGACTTCTGTTGAATCATCTTGAAGCTGCTTCCATAAACCCAATGTACGATTCATTGTCTCTCTAACAAGTTTCACCTGCACAAAATAACATTGAAGAATAAGGTAAACAAGAAACTAACCGCACTTATGAATTTTAACATAAATTGTTTCGAAACTTTACCTTATCAAATCTTCTGCTCTCAAGAACACCTACACAGGTCTTCTTATACAAAGGAGCTAACTCTTCCTCCGCCATAGCTACTCTAGCCATCGCCTCCGCTGCTGCTTTCCTCGCACGCCAATCGTCACTGCTTAGAAACTCTGAAACATTCGGTAAAAGCCAATCTAGCACCGCTTTTTCGCTGTTTCTACCGCCAATGGCGCCGATTAGGCTCCCTATGGCTCCTAAAAGTTCCGGTTTCGCCTTAAATCCTTCTGATTTTAGCAGTTTCCCGATCTTCGGAAGCGCCTTCTGCAACTGCTCAACGTCCGGCTCATCTGCCACGTCCACCGCAGCCGCAAGGCACACAGCCGCGCCGATTTGCGCGTTAGGATCGCAGTCGTGGATAAGCGTTTCAATCATAGGACCGAAGAGGACGGAGAATGGAGAGCCGGTTATATTGGTAGTCATATCAACGGAAGCGGCCGCACAAGCGGCGCGGACGGAGGAGTCAGGATCACGGAGACGGCGGAGGAGGACGGTGGAGACCATTTTAGAGAGGTGAGGAGAAAGAGAATCGCCATGAGAACGAGAGAGAACAGAGAGAAGCGAAACGCAGTGTTTTCTAACCGGAGATTTCGCGGAAGAGTCTGTACTCTGGAGACAGTTAATAAACAGAGAGAAAGTCTCCGGTGATAGATTAAGAGCGATTGAATCAAGCTCTGCGGCGGCTAGAGATAAAGTATCACGATCGGAGAGACGATTGAGACATGCGATGACTCGTTGCTTGAGATCGGTAACCATTGTCGCCGGCTGTGAAAGAGACGGAGAAGAACGGATTTGAACGGAAGGCATTATGAGATTACTGGAGACTTTTTCAGAAATCCGACATTGAAAGAGATATAAGAAAAAGCTTATGTTGAGAATTTAGGATTTGGCGGCAGAAAAAAGGCAATGAAGATGACTGTTACGGTTGGTACTTGGCTTTTTAAACAAGAACGAACGTCTTTGTGCCTTGCCTTTTAAACTTGTCAAATTTTCACTACCTACAACAAAATTTTACATTTTCTTCAATTTATTAAGTTTTCTTATCAATTCCATAAATTTCCTTTTTTTCGTTTGAATATGTCAAATTTTCCGTTATTTTATTTGATTCTCATGTTTTTTTTTCTTTTCTTAAGTTAAGTCGTTGTCTTTGTACATCAAGTAGATTCAATATACCAGCAAAGATTCTCTGTGTTATTATCTGATTGTAAAGTTTAACTCTAAATCTCTTTGTTATATCAAGCATCAATGCGTGTATAGGTAATTCAATATCAAAGTTGGAAGGATAACAAAATATTTGTTTTGAAGAAAATTGGAATGGGAGAAAAAAATTATAAGAAAGAATTTGAAGAAATGGGGTTGAGTTATATGTAGAAGATAGATTGAGTAAAATGGTAACCGTAAAACTGAATAAAAAAAATTGAAAGCATAACATTACAAAGGAAATTAATTTTTAAAACTAAGATAATAAAAACATAATGATATCATTATTAGAAACAAAGAAAAAGATTCCACAAGATGTTGTTATTATTTTATTAGAAGCAAAAGAAGGAAATTACTATATCCACAATGTTTACACATGAGCTGATGAGCAAGTCAAGCAAACACGGTTTCTTCTTAACACGTATAACAAAACGTGAAACGAACTATTCTTTCTACCCTACCCAAAATTAGGATCATACATAATTACATACTGTTCCAAATATTTGTATTTAATAACAAACAAATCTTAAGATCATACTTTTCTCAACAAAAGATTGTATTCCAAATCTTACTTTTATTAATATTGATATATTCTTTACTTTAATAAATATGAATATATCCCAAATCCAAGACCAAGACAAAGAAAATTTCTCTATTTTCAGAGAGGAATGCATGTAAATGGTAGTCATCATGTTTTCTCTTAGGAAACCGCCCAACGTTTATGGGAAACATGTTTGTTTCTACGATTCTACTTATTTCGAGAAACCCCAAATACAGATAAATTAATAATAGAATTTTTTAAATAAATTTATCTTAAATGGAAGAAATTATATACTTGTTGTTCTATCTTGTTTTAGGTAGAACATAAGAAAACAATTGATTTTTATATTTTACCTTTAACTAATTTATATTTGATTTGATTTAATTGGTACTAAACATCTGGATTAAAAACGTAAAACAATAACTAATTTGAAACAAAAATTAACTCGTAAAACGACAACTAATTTGAAATGGAGAAAATACTATTTTCCAACACTTTTTTGTAAGAAAAAAGTACATTGTTTTATAAAAATACTAAAATATACAAACATTTACGGATGAAGAAACATAATGAAATCAATGAAAAACCGAAGCAACTAACTAAAACTCTATTTAGCGTGTACGGCTCATGTCAAAATATTTGGGCCTATGAAGCCCATCAAGGCCCATAAAATACACAAAAACTTGAAAATTGAAACGCCCTCTGGAGTTTTCTGGATTCAGCTCATCTTCTCTCCTATCTTCTGAAACATTTCGTTGTGATGTGAAGTTTTTAAAGAACATGGAATCCGAAAAATCCAGAAGCTCTAGAGATTTCTTCATCACCACGATAAATATATTCCTCCGATTCACCTTCTTTCATCAGAAATCAAAAAATCGAATTCGTCGGGAAATTGTGAATTATCTCAGCAACTCCAAAATTTCGAAATCAATCGAGAAGAAAATGTCGCTGATTCCAAGCTTCTTCGGCAACAACAGGCGAAGCAACAACATCTTCGATCCATTCTCACTCGATGTTTGGGATCCATTCAAGGATTTTCAATTCCCGTCGTCTTTTTCTTCTTCGTCATCGGCGATAGCGAGCGCACGTGTGGACTGGAAAGAGACGGCGGAGGCGCACGTGTTCAAGGCGGATCTACCGGGAATGAAGAAAGAGGAGGTGAAAGTAGAGATAGAAGACGATACTGTGCTTAAGATCAGCGGAGAGAGACACGTGGAGAAAGAGGAGAAGCAGGACACGTGGCATCGTGTGGAGAGATCGAGCGGGACATTCTCGAGGAAGTTTAGGTTACCGGAGAATGTGAAGATGGATCAAGTGAAAGCTTCTATGGAGAATGGAGTTTTGACTGTGACCGTGCCTAAAGTGGAGACGAAGAAGAAGACTCAAGTTAAGTCTATTGACATCTCTGGCTAAGCCAATCAGCTTCAAATTCTCTGAGTCTTGACTTAATATGGTTCTTTGTTTGAATGTAGTTTCTATGTTATGTGGTGATGATGATGATGTATGCTTTGCGTTTTTAAAATTGTTAATGCTTAGCATTTTGTGATGAATATTAGTGTCTAAGTTCGAGTCTGATCCAGTGAGGAACAATTAGTCTCAACTATTAAAGTACTTTTAGGGATCTAACTTTTGATAATTAGTTCTCTAAATTGATCATAGGTATATTTAGATGAATATAGATTGGTGGTACATACATACTTCTACTATAATCCAAAAACACATCTCTAAATTGAGATGGGGGAGTTGAATCTTGAAATTTTCAGTACAAACCATTGGCTAAAATTCTTTAACTTGAAGTGCGTTTTAAGCTAGTCTGATCCAAAGATTCAATTCAATGGAGATGATGATGATGATCTGTTTGTTTAATTATTGTTCATTGATGTGATTGTGACATTGTAGTTTATCTTTTCTGATGTAAGAACTGGTTTTATGTAGCAAATCGCTTCTGCCAATTCCGAGAGTGAATAGACCAACTTTAATTAAATCTGGTGGCAAGTTGCATAATCATGGTTAAGAAGGAATCTAAGTTACATGCTCAACTGAATCAGATTCAGGAGGATTTGAGGAGAGCTAATGAGCAACTAGCAATGCTTAAGAAAGATATAGATGGTTCTTGATGATTTGCTGAGAAATTGACCAAGGAAGCCAATGAGAAACTCAAACAGGCATTGGCAGCTTAGCATTGTGTTGATGGGAGTACTGAGAAGAGGGAATTAAAGTTCACCAAAAACAAAAACTCTTGGAAGAAATAGGTTTGCCTTGGAAATTTTCAGTTCTTGTCTCTGCTAAGTTTGCATTTTAAATGAAGAAATGTCTACGTTCGGAAAGCATGTTGATCTTGAAACCGCCCAAGAGGAAAAAGGTTAGAGCTTTGCTAAATAAAAAAAAGACTGCAACATCTCATTTTCAGAACCCCTGTTGAATGAAAAGATAGAATTTTCAACTGAGTTGGAAAAGTATAAGAAAGAGACGAGAGAAGCAACAAAAGCTATGTAAAGCTTATCTTTGGATTTGCAAGAAGTAATCCTTTAAATCAAAGGAAAAGCACTTGATATGTCAACCGTAGCTTGAATACTGTGGCCCAGATTAAAAGTTTGAAGTCGGCTGCAAAAGATAGATATGAAAAGTATGCCTTTGGCAACCACAGCTTGAACATTGGTAGAAAGAGGTTTACTCCATTCTTGGACTTCTCAGTACTTCTCTCTACCACAGTTCGCAGTTTAAATTTTTAAAAAAAAACTTGTAAGCTTGAAAAGCATGTTGCGTCAGTAAAATATGTCTCTGAAACGGCCACGGAGGAAGAGGTTGGACCTTTACCCAATTAAAAGACTGCAACATCTAATTTTCAGAACCTATGAATGCAAAGATGGAACTTGCAACTGAGTTGGAAACTGTTAGAAGAAGAAGAAAAGAAAAGCAACAAAGCTGTGGAAAGCATAACTTTGGATTTGCAAGAAGTAAATAAGTTGTTGATAATGGCAACTGTAGCTTGAATGTTGTGAGACTGAGTGGGAACAGCGAGAACATCATTTGGATGGTTTGTGTGTAGAAGATTTCTGTGTGCAGGAAGAACTTGGCAAGGTGGATTTGCTTAACCTTGAGGAAAATCAGAAGAAGAAGAAGGCCAGTATGGAAATTAAAACTTATGGAACTTGAGGAGATTTAACGATTTGTAGGGAAGTATTGGGGAAGTAAAAATTGAAAACATGAAACTTTAAAAGAAAGATTGTTGGACAAAGAAGAAAAGCCAAAGAATGTTGCTTCAGAAAACAGAAAGCTCAGAGAAATGGAGGTTTATTCTCTTGAAAAGGTCGAGAGCATTAATGAAAACGCTTGGGGTGCTCAGAGAGAATAATGAAAGCTTTCTGGATGCAAAGCATTATTCAAGAAGCTAGATAGAACAGAGGGAAGAAGATTGAAGAGTTTTCATCGGAAAGTGAGAGCTTCGTCGACAAAGAAACAAACATGTGGAGGAGCATTATTCAAGAAGCAAAAGAGCTCGAGAAGAATGGAACTTGCTGTCTGAAGAAGACTCAGAATTTGTGAGCGGTGAATGGAGAGATTGGTTGATTAAGGAAACCAAAATGCAAAGCACTATTCTAGAAAGTGAGGTCCCCATAGAAAGGGTCATTGATACAATCATGCAATGTTAGCTTCAGGAAAACGCAGAGATAAAACAGGCACTATGCCTAATTCCGGTCTTTTACATATAACATATTCATCCGCAATTTATCATATTCCAGAAGAACACAATGACTTTGCATTTCCATTTCCAAAGGTGAATGAAAGATTGGTTCAAGAAGCCAGGGTTGCTTCAGAGGAAGATGATTGAATAGTTCTCATCGGAGAATGAGAGCTTTGGTTTAACAATAAAAAAAAAAAACATGTGGAGCATTATTCAAGAAGCTGAAGAGGTCGAGAAAAATGGAAACTTGCTGTCTGAAGAAGACTCAGCGTTTGTTGACAAAAGAAACCAAAAATGCAAAGCACTAGTCAAGAAAGTGTTTGATGACTTTACTTACAACAAACACCGGTCTTTGATTATAGAATGTTGTTGCTGGAAAAACAAAAAACAAAAAACAAAAAACAAAAAAAGAGTTTGAAAAAAAAGCAGTATCGCTAATTTTAGTCTTTCCACAAACGTGTTGAATCTGAACGTATTCATGACTTCTTTCATCCTTTAATATCTCTTCTCTTTGTTTCCAGAACACAATGACTGACTTACTCACCAACTCCGGTCTTTCCTTGCTTACCTATAAAAAAAGTTAAAAAATTAAAAAAAAAAAACAAAGTCACAAGACTCAACCATATCTCCCCACTTGAAAAGATAACTAACTGTGGGTCATCCATTGTTGACTTTGAATATGAAAATCTCCAATTATTACAAAAATATCTTTTTAATTAAATAAACAACGTACAAGAGCCGTCAGGTTTGAATATTAAACCCATCTTTTTTATTTATTATTCATTTAAAAATCGCCATCTTGCACATTAAAAACGAAGACTTTATTAGTGTTTTTTTCTCTAGTTGATCATTTCAACAAAAGATTAGTAAAATAAAGAATAGTCCAAACAAAAGAAAAGTCCACCTTGATGTTCCTTCACTCTCCCCTATTTATCTATTTTCTAATCCCACCCTCCAATCTTCATTCCTCAATCTCTTCTCTCTCTCTGAATCTCTCCCAAAAGAGAAGAAAACACAAAAGATTAGATCCAAAGACTCAAAACTTTCTTGGTGAAACGATGGATTACAATCCAAATAATCCTCCTTTAGGAGGCGGTGGTGCAAGTATGAGAAGAAGCATAAGCAGAAGCATGAGCAGAGCAAGTAGAAACATTGAAGATATCTTCTCAACTGGTTCAAGGAGAACACAATCAGTCAACGACGATGAAGAAGCTCTTAAATGGGCTGCTATAGAGAAGCTACCAACCTACAGCCGTCTAAGAACAACTCTCATGAACGCTGTAGTTGAAGACGATGTCTATGGCAATCAACTCATGAGCAAAGAAGTTGATGTAACAAAACTCGATGGTGAAGATCGTCAAAAGTTCATAGACATGGTTTTCAAAGTAGCTGAACAAGATAATGAAAGGATCTTGACAAAGCTAAGAAACAGAATCGATAGAGTTGGAATCAAACTACCAACAGTTGAAGTAAGGTATGAGCATTTGAGTATTAAAGCTGATTGCTATACTGGAAACAGATCTCTTCCTACACTTCTTAATGTTGTAAGAAACATGGGAGAATCTGCTTTGTCCTTGATTGGGATTCAGTTTGCTAAGAAAGCTCAGCTTACGATTCTTAAAGACATCTCTGGTGTGATTAAACCTGGAAGGATGACACTTTTGTTGGGTCCTCCTTCTTCTGGTAAGACTACACTTTTGTTGGCTTTAGCTGGGAAGCTTGATAAGTCTCTTGAAGTTACTGGTGATATTACCTATAATGGTTATCGTCTTGATGAGTTTGTTCCAAGGAAGACATCTGCTTATATTAGTCAGAATGATCTTCATGTTGGTATTATGACTGTTAAGGAGACTCTTGATTTCTCTGCTCGGTGTCAAGGTGTTGGTACTCGTTATGGTAAGTTAAAGATTCAATCTTTTTTTATCATATTTTGTTCAAGATTCAGTTTTGGTTAATGGTTTTTTTTACTAAAATTGCAGATTTGTTGAATGAGCTTGCGAGAAGAGAGAAGGATGCTGGGATTTTCCCTGAAGCTGATGTTGATCTTTTCATGAAAGCTTCTGCTGCTCAAGGAGTTAAGAGTAGTCTCATCACTGACTATACTCTCAAGGTGAGCCTCTTCTCCTCTTCTTTACAACTTAGTTCATCTTGTATTGTTTCAAGTTTTAGTGGGAAAAAACACACACACAACAAAAAAAATCGAACCGAACCGCACCAAAATTTATTTATAAACCGTTTGATTTTGTTGTTTTAAAATCCGAAAAACAAAAACCGGAACTGAACTGAACTGAAACTGTTTTTTTTTTTGTGTAACAAAACCGAAATTCATTAAAATTTATATTTTTAGTTATAAATTTACCAAATGACATTAGAACCGAACCAAAATGTTATTTATCAAAAATGTCATCTTATATGCTTGAGTCTGTTTAAACATTCTTTAGATTGAAATTTTGGTTAATGTTTCATTCTAAATGTTATAGACACTTTTTTTTCTCATTGTTCATAAACTATTCTCCTTGTATATATTTGAGTCTGTTTATGGTATAATAATACTAACTAAGCTTAACTGTTGCCATGTAAACAGATTTTGGGGCTTGACATTTGCAAAGACACAATAGTTGGAGATGACATGATGAGAGGTATCTCTGGAGGTCAGAAGAAACGTGTCACAACTGGTGAGATGATTGTGGGACCTACTAAGACACTCTTCATGGACGAAATCTCCACTGGTCTTGACAGTTCCACCACTTTCCAAATCGTCAAGTGTTTGCAACAAATCGTTCACCTCACAGACGCCACAGTGCTCATGTCTCTTCTTCAGCCTGCTCCTGAGACCTTTGATTTGTTTGACGATATCATCTTGGTCTCAGAAGGTCAGATCGTGTACGAAGGACCAAGAGACAACATTCTTGAGTTCTTTGAGAGCTTTGGGTTCAAGTGTCCTGAGAGAAAAGGAACAGCTGATTTCTTGCAAGAGGTTACCTCCAAGAAAGATCAAGAACAGTACTGGGTGGAACCAAACAGACCTTACCGGTACATTCCAGTTTCGGAGTTTGCTAGCAAATTCAAGAATTTCCATGTTGGAAGGCAGATTTCTAACGAACTCGCAATTCCTTTCGATAAGTCTCGTGGCCACAAAGCGGCTCTTGTGTTCGATAAGTACTCTGTCTCGAAGAAGGAGCTTCTCAAGAGTTGTTGGGACAAAGAATGGCTTCTTATGCAGAGGAACGCGTTCTTCTACGTTTTCAAGTCTGTCCAGATCATCATCATGGCTGCTATCACATGCACACTCTTCCTTAGAACTGAAATGAGCACAAGAAACGAGGCTGATGCTAATCTCTACATAGGAGCATTGCTATTTGGAATGATCATCAACATGTTTAATGGGTTTGCTGAGATGGCTATGATGGTTTCAAGACTCCCTGTGTTTTACAAACAGAGGGATCTCTTGTTTTATCCATCATGGACCTTCACACTTCCAACTTTCTTGCTTGGGATTCCAATCTCGATCTTCGAATCCACGGCATGGATGGTTGTGACTTATTACTCCATTGGTTTTGCACCTGACGCTGGCCGCTTCTTCAAGCAGTTTCTCATAGTATTTCTCATTCAACAAATGGCTTGTGCACTCTTTAGGCTGATTGCTTCAGTGTGCAGAACCATGATGATTGCTAATACCGGTGGTGCTCTAACTCTACTTCTTGTGTTCTTGCTCGGAGGCTTCCTTCTTCCGAAACGCGAGATTCCCGACTGGTGGGGATGGGCTTATTGGATATCTCCTCTTACCTACGCTTTCAACGGTCTATTCGTCAATGAAATGTATGCTCCTAGATGGATGAACAAAAATGTGAGTGTCCTTACTTCTTTATTCTGCATTTTACAAACATATATCATAAGTTAAAGCCTCCTCTGACTCTCACTTTTTGAAAACTACAGTCTACTGCTAATCCCGCAATAAGGCTTGGAACGATGATGCTTAATACTTGGGATGTCTACCATCAAAAGAATTGGTACTGGATTGGAGTTGGAGCCTTGCTTGGTTTCATAGTTCTCTTCAACATTCTTTTCACCTTGGCACTTACCTATCTTAACCGTAAGTTCTTTCGCCTTTATATATTGCATCACTCGTTTACGCAAGCTAAAAAAAAAATAGACTACTAATAATGTACCTTTGAAACTACAGCTCTTGGGAAGAAGGCAGGTTTAATTCCAGAAGAAGAAAATGATGACTCAGATCAGAGGACAGATCCAATGCGTAGATCTTTGTCTACTGCTGATGGGAACAGAAGTAAGTACATTTCTTTATCTCCTTAGATGTTTCATTTCTTCTTCTATTCTTTTGTCTCATTTTTTGCTCTTTGCTATCAGGAGGAGAGGTTGCAATGGGGAGAATGAGTAGAGACTCAGCGGCTCAAGCATCTAGCGGTGCAGGCAATAAGAAAGGAATGGTTCTTCCTTTCACTCCTTTAGCTATGTCCTTCGACGATGTCAGATACTTTGTTGACATGCCTGCGGTCAGTAAACCATCCTTTACACTTGAATCTTTCATACCAAACCACACTTGAGAAACACTTGGACTAAATAAATGTTTTTGATGGTTACAGGAAATGAGAGACCAAGGAGTTACAGAGAACAGACTTCAACTTCTTAAAGGTGTGACTGGTGCATTTAGGCCTGGAGTCTTGACCGCCCTTATGGGAGTGAGTGGTGCTGGTAAGACTACACTCATGGACGTTTTGGCTGGAAGGAAGACAGGAGGATACATCGAAGGGGACATAAGAATCTCAGGATTCCCAAAGGTTCAAGAAACATTTGCTAGAATCTCAGGATACTGTGAGCAGACCGATATTCATTCCCCGCAAGTCACAGTTAGAGAATCTTTGATTTTCTCTGCTTTCCTTCGTCTTCCTAAAGAAGTTGGTAAAGAAGAAAAGATGATGTTTGTTGATCAAGTTATGGAACTGGTAGAGCTTGATAGTTTAAGAGACTCCATTGTTGGTTTACCTGGTGTTACCGGGCTTTCCACGGAGCAGAGAAAGAGACTGACAATCGCGGTTGAGCTTGTAGCTAACCCTTCTATCATCTTCATGGACGAGCCAACTTCTGGACTAGACGCTAGAGCAGCTGCTATTGTCATGAGGGCTGTTAGGAACACAGTGGACACAGGAAGAACCGTGGTCTGTACCATCCATCAGCCTAGCATTGATATCTTTGAAGCATTCGATGAGTTGATGCTTATGAAGAGAGGAGGACAAGTGATTTACGCCGGTCCATTGGGTAGAAACTCACACAAGGTGGTTGAATACTTCGAATCTTTCCCCGGAGTTCCCAAGATTCCAGAAAAATATAACCCAGCCACTTGGATGCTTGAAGCTAGCTCACTCGCCGCAGAACTAAAGCTTAGTGTTGACTTTGCTGAACTATACAGACAATCCGCATTACACCAGTAAGTTTAACCTTCCTTCTTTTTCCAAGTCTCATTGCATCTGATTCAAGATTAAGTATTAGAGTACTAATGAAAAAACATAAACAATGTGCAGGAGAAACAAAGCTTTGGTTAAAGAACTCAGTGTACCACCAGCAGGAGCATCAGATCTTTACTTTGCTACACAGTTCTCACAAAACACATGGGGACAATTCAAATCATGCCTATGGAAACAATGGTGGACATATTGGAGATCACCAGACTACAATCTTGTTCGGTTCATCTTCACATTATTAACATCTCTAATGATTGGAACAGTCTTTTGGCAAATCGGTGGAAACAGATCGAACGCAGGGGACTTAACAATGGTGATAGGAGCATTATATGCCGCGGTAATTTTCGTGGGAATCAACAATTGTTCAACAGTTCAGCCAATGGTTGCAATTGAAAGAACAGTCTTCTACAGAGAAAGAGCAGCAGGAATGTACTCAGCTATGCCATATGCTATATCTCAAGTCACTTGTGAGCTTCCTTATGTTCTTGTTCAAACCGTTTACTACTCAGTCATCGTATACGCCATGGTTGGTTTCGAATGGACCGCGGAAAAGTTCTTCTGGTTCTTATTCGTGAGCTACTTCTCATTCCTCTACTGGACTTACTACGGTATGATGACTGTTTCCCTCACACCAAACCAACAAGTGGCATCGATTTTCGCATCAGCGTTTTATGGTATTTTCAACCTCTTCTCTGGATTCTTCATCCCAAGACCAAAGATTCCAAAGTGGTGGATTTGGTACTATTGGATCTGCCCTGTTGCTTGGACTGTCTATGGATTGATTGTGTCACAGTATGGTGATGTTGAGACACCTATCTCTGTTCTTGGTGGTGCTCCTGGTCTCACTGTTAAGCAATACATTGATGATACTTATGGTTTCAAATCCGACTTTATGGCACCAGTTGCTGCAGTTCTCGTCCTCTTCACCGTCTTCTTCGCCTTCATCTTCGCTTTCTGCATCAGAACTCTCAACTTCCAAACCAGATAAAAACCCTTGTCAAAGTCTTTTTCTTTCTTTTTTTTTGTTATCTTTTGTGATATATTTATTCATATTCTGCTATGTATTGTAGTGTTATAACGGATTTTTTGTTTTTAAATAATTTTATTTATGTAAGTCTATGTAGATGATGATGAAAAAGCAGATGTAATATATAAACTCCACATTTTCTTTGTGTGTTGAATTAAGAATGCAATTATTTAACATTCAAATGAAAACTGAAGTGAAGAAAGATTTGTAAAGTTAAAAGACAGAGCAAAAGCTCGTCTTAAGAAAAAAAAAAAAAGTCAAATGAGAGTCTTGTAACGCAAGTCAAAAGACTCATTGAGTCTCTATACCCAATGCTAATGCTTTTAGGTTTGACCAAGAAAACCCCAAAATCCTATGAAGATTTTATAGAAGGATCAAAGACTTGACCAAAGGACAAAAGTTGGTGCAGATGAATTTTCAATTTGACTATTTTGGGAACACATTTAAGGTCCATTAGCCATTTTAAGGTCCAATTGTCTAAATGGGTTTCGTTTAGTAGTTAAAGGACTGTTGTCATTAGTCATTATGCTGAAGTGAAAAGGGACATAATAAGTAAATTCAAATTTGCTTTGGAGAACAATGAAATATAGATATAGATGAGATATGGCCCATTAGGAATTCTAAAATGTAAAAAGTAAAATTTTATGGGGCATTCCGAGAATTGAACTCGGGACCTCTCGCACCCTAAGCGAGAATCATACCACTAGACCAAATGCCCTTCGATGGTAGCAATTCAGATATACTAGAAAATATAAAGTTACTAAATTTCAATTATTTTAACCAAAAATTCATTACGACAATTAGAGTACATTAATTAGATTTGGGCTCCCAATTTCAGAGTTTACGGATGTTTTCATTTTTTTTTTTTTTCCTTTTTGTAAAACTTAAATGGAAACGGTTGTCTAGACTTCAGCAAACAGAGGAGCTGCTCTCATTGCCAAGAGTGTGACATCGGATTTGCGCCTGCAATCTTATGTCGCATATGGTTCTCCATCTTGATTGCATCATCTTTTTTCTCGATGAGAGAATCTCTTCCTCTGTTTAAAAGCTGGGTTATATTTTTTGGAGCTGTTTAGAATTAATCGGTTTTTGGCCTTAAGGTGTGTAAATTTTGTCTCCACCTTCTCTTCTTTATAGGCATGTTTGTCCATATAGTTTTGGCCGTTTAGCTTTGAGTTTGTAAAGTCTACTTTATTACCTTTGAATATAAGATCAGATGATAAAAAAAAAAAATGGAAACGGTTGTCCATAGACACTGTAAAATTGGCAAAAAGAAAACAATGAAAAATTGAAAAAAATTATCCTTTTGAAAAAATATAAATGAGATAATTATATATCAATTATCATTACATAAACCAGTATGTTATATGTCTCGGTCAAATAAAGATTTTTTCTTAAGTTAAGAAAAAAAATCTTCTTTCAAATATTTTCTGATTATATAACCAAAATATTTTTTTCCATGTTGAAATACATGTTAAGAAATATTTAAGTTTTGAAAGGTGTCAGTACTCAGTATAATATATTATATATGGTAGAAAATATCAATTTATTTTCCCCTTTTCCAGTTACCGTTTTCTTTTCTAAAGAGTGCTTTGAATATTTTGATTTTTTTTCCACAAGTTTTGACTTACCAAATTAAATTTTATAATATTTCTATTTTTTTTTTTCTTAAAAAACTATTTTTAACAAAACTTAAATAGAAATTGTTATGATATTTTTTACTAAAAATGAAGATAAAAATTGTAATGAAAAGTTAGAAGATGATCTGGTAGAAAATATCAATTTATTTTTTTGGTCACACCAAATTGATTTTTTATGGTAATGAATATAATTTAAAACTTAAGGAATATGAATCTTCTTTCAAATAATATCCTAATTAGATAATAATAAAATTTTAATTAGGAAACTTTTTTGAAAATTGAAAAATTAAAATTAAAATTATAGCCAGCTACACCAAGTATTATATTTGAGTTGGGTTTAAACTTGATTTTTGAATGCTTAAATTGGTTATGGTTAGATTGTGTCATATTTCGTTGTTCTGATATCGTTTATTTTACTTTCAAAACATGTTAAATATCAAAATATATTATATTGATGTACCAAAACATATGAAGTTAACTAGTGTGATATGTTGCATCATAAGGTTATTTGTAGAATTATGAGAATTCTAAAATAAAATGTATATAAAATCCTAAACTTAAATAGATTATTTATAAAGAGACCTATGAACTAGAACACTTTTGAAAATTTTAAAAACATAATCTACTTCTTTTTGGTCAAAAAAACCTAATGTACTTAAAATAGGTAAGCTCTTCAATTTTAATAGTAAAATAGAACTATTAAATTATGAAAATATAAATTATGAAAAATTTACAATCTAAGCCATATTATTATTTTTTTTATATATCATAATAACTCCAAAACCCTTATATCAACCATACAAAAAAAAAAAAATCTTTCAAAACTAATAAAAGACAAAAAAAAACTCCCCATATAGCATTAACCAAATGGAAAATGAAAAAAAATCTGACTAAATGTTATTACCAAAAGATTTGAAGATAAAATACCCCAATTTTGACCAATAGGAATGCGTGAAAATCCCATTTGGCAACATAATCTTTGAAATCCAAATGGTTCATTACCTTAAATGCATGTAAGTAGATGCTAAGAGATATAACAAAACAGTTGATTATTATCTCTAAGTACTAAAGCACTTATATATATATATATATAATACATATATACATGTATATTTCACAGGCCCCTCTTCTCTCGGCTCTCTTCCTCTGTTCGTTCAAAGCTTTTAAGCCTTTACGGCTAATCTCTTCCTTCAAAACTATTCATATCCCATAGAGATAAATTAGAGATAAGAGAGATCCAAAACCACAAGCAATCTTCTCCTCTCTTCTCTCTTTTGTTCTAAGATTCTTATCCTTTTTTTTTTTATTATTTCTCCGGCTAACTCACGGCGGCTTTACGTCGCCTCCGATCCACTCTTTCGTTTATCGCTTCAATTAACGTTTCATCTTCTTCGGAAATGAACGAAGAAGTTTGATTTCTCACCTTTTGTAGAATGTGATCCGGCTATTATCTTTTTATAATAAGGTTTGAATTATACAATCAAAAATCTACTAATCCATTTTTTTTACTGTTTTAATTTTCTTTGATAGATCTGGTTTATGTTTTTATGTTTTTTTTTTTAATTAAAGAGGGAATAATTTTGAATTTGTTGTTTTCGAATTTTGCAGAGTAGTGAGTTTGTGTAAGTCTGAATCTTTTGGTGAAGACAATATTTAGAGATGAAGAGGGTTGGAGATGAGGTTTTTGGTGAAGGTCAGATACGAGGAGGACCTTCTGTTTCGTCTCGAGGAGAAACGTAATTAAGCTCTCTCTGGTCTATCAAATCCATAATCGTTTTTTTTTAATTTTGTGTTCTTTTCAAATTCTTCTTTTTTGACTAATTGTACGGAAGTCAAAATTTTGTTAATCTATCTAATTTGCTTTGTTTCTGGTGGAGATGTGAAATTTTTATGGTTTCTCTGTTTTGTTTTTTTTTAAGGTTGAGTTGAGATTTACTCTTTGATGTCTTTTTTTTTTTTTTTTTTTTTCTGGTGTTATGTGGATTTGAGATCTTTAGATTGTTATTGTGCAGGCTGATTGGTATTGTTTCTTTTGGAGATTTGAATTTTTAAGCTCTCTGGTTTGTGTTTGAGTTCTTAAAGTTTTTTTTTTTTTTTTTTTTTTTTTTTTCTGGTGATATTTGAATTTGAGATCTTTAAATTGTTATTGTGCAGGCTGATTGGTATTGTTATTGGTTAGGGATTTAAATTTTAGGTTTGTTTGAGGTCTTAAAGTTTTTGATTTTTTTTTTTCTGGTGATATGTGAAATTAAGATCTTTAAATTGTTCTTGAGTTGAGTTATTTACCTTACAGGCTAAAGAAAAGTTTATATTGTAGTTTTGATATGGGAATTTAATTTGATATTTTGGTTTGTTTATTGTGGGGATATGAATTTTTATGCTGTCAGGTTTGTTTGAAGTCTTATAATTTTTTTGTTTTTTTTGAGGTGATATGTGAATGTCAGATCTTTAAACTGTTCTTGAGTTAAGTTATTTACCTTATAAGCTAAAGAAAAGTTTATTGTAGTTTTGATGTGGGAATTGAATATGATATTTTTCGACTTAAATGCGAAAAAGCAATTGTAATTTATGTTTATGAATTTTTCAGAAATGGTAGGGCTGTAACAAACGGTGGTGGAGAAGGAAGTACTGGAGGGCTAACAACTGGTGATGCCTTATCATATCTGAAAGCTGTGAAAGATATATTTCAAGACGAGAAAGAGAAGTATGACACTTTCCTTCAAGTCATGAGAGACTTTAAAGCTCAGAGGTAAATAATTATAATGTCTTCTTCTCTCTTTCATTTGAATCTTTTATTATCACAACAGGAACTGTAACTAATTTCTTGGTGTCTCATGTTTGGTTGCAGAGTTGACACTTCTGGCGTCATAACTAAAGTTAAAGAATTATTCAAAGGCCATAATGATTTACTTTTGGGGTTTAACACCTTCTTGCCTAAGGGATACAAAATAACTCTGCCTGGAGATGAGAAACCTAAGAAGCCTGTGGATTTCTCAGAAGCTATTGTGTTTGTCAACAAGATCAAGGTATGAATATATATATACCTCAGATACAAATTTAATCATGATATAAAACAGTTGACGTCATTGAATATTTATATTGCTGCAGGCTCGATTCGGGGGTGATGACCGTGCTTATAAAAAGTTTCTTGACATATTGAACATGTATAGAAAGGAAACCAAGTCCATTGAAGATGTCTATAATGAGGTATGTTTTCTGAAAAATGTGCGTAGTGTTGATTTTTATATATAGCCAGATTTCTTATTATCATCTATTTTGCAGGTTACTATATTGTTCCAGAACCATGAAGATCTGCTTGGGGAGTTTGTCAATTTCTTACCTGAATGTTCAGCAGCAGGTCTTGTCGCAAGGAATGCATTACTGCGTGATACAAATTCTCGTGCAAAGGTATAATAATGTTTCTTCTGCATGCTTAGTATAGAATGTATAAACTGTGCTTAGAGTGATAAATGAAGACCAAGATAAATAAATGTAGGAATTAAGATAGCTTACAGCAAATAGATGAGAGGCTATATGGTTAAGAAACTTGATGGTTTAAAGTTTGAATGAGATGCTGATACATACTCTTTATCTTCCCACAGAAAATAAAGATACGAGTTAAGCATGATGAGTATACTGAAAACTCCGATCAACGAGAAGATGGAGACGAGAACCTCGTGCCTTTCTCTGCTGGAAATTCTCTTGCAAGTGAGTATTTGGATGACATGTATCATTTTCTTTTTATTGTTTAAATTTTTTTTTATCTTTTATGGATTTGACTCAGTTGGACTTGCAGGATCACTTGTTAATCAAGGTCCATGGCCAAGATATCTGAAGGAAGAGGAGGCTGAAGATTATGAAAACAATGAAAGAGATCTAGAAAATGATAGAGCTCAAAGGAATCTACTGTCTTCCAGCAACCATGCTAAGGCTATAAATGAACTGGATCTTTCTGAGTGTGCACAATGTACACCGAGTTACCGTCTCCTGCCAGCTGATGTGAGTGTCTCTTATACCTTAATGATTTTATCTTACTATACTTCAAAATATAGTGCTGTATTTTGTGGTTTATGATGATCATATAATTGGCTTTCTCCTGTGCAGTATCCCATTCAGATTCCAAGCTACAGAAACGCACTAGGTCAAGAGGTACTTAATGATCATTGGGTGTCTGTCACATCAGGGAGTGAGGATTACTCATTCAAACACATGCGCAAAAACCAGTATGAAGAAAGCTTGTTTCGATGTGAGGATGATAGGTAAGACATATATAGTATATTAGGTTCCTGTATTTCTTTCTATATATCGGTTAAGAGTCTTCGGATAACATTTGTGAGTTCATGATTGGTTCCTATTCTGTTTATTCTTCCCTTCTAACTCCACTAAGTTATATGAAACTTGTGTGGATTATATGGTGTGTTTTTTTTTTTAAATTTTCTGATATGGGTTCAGGTTTGAGTTGGACATGTTACTAGAGTCTGTGAATACAGCGATTAAGCGTGTGGAAAGTCTTCTGGAAAAGATGGACAACAACACGATCCCTCTCGATACACCAATTTGTGTCAAAGAACACCTAACAGGCAAGTAGTCATCTGATAAAAACTGGTTGTGCTATATATTATGTCTATTATTCTTATACTTGGGCTAATGACCTTATATGTGAATATTTAATAGATCTGAACGTAAGATGCATTGAGCGGTTATACGGGGAATTTGGGGTTGATGTCATCGATGTTATGAAGAAGAATTGTCATATCGCTTTACCGGTGATACTAACGCGGTTAAAGCAGAAACAAGAAGAATGGGCCAAGTGTCGCGTTGAGTTCAGGAAAGTATGGGCTGAGGTATACGCTAAGAACCATCATAAATCACTTGATCATCGTAGTTTCTATTTCAAACAGCAAGACTCCAAGAACTTGAGCACAAAAGGTATGTTTCACTTACAGCTTTTTACTCCAAGTTTATGTTCATAATGTATAGATGATGTGAACGAAGAGAATGTCTTATATCGTTTAAAGTGAGTAAAAAATTTGTTTTTTATTTCCCAAAATGCAGGCTTAGTGGCTGAAATAAAAGATATTAGTGAAAGAAAGCATAAAGAAGACCCACTTCATGCCATTGCTGTTGGAACTAAGCCCTCTTTCACTCCAGATGTGGAGTTCAGTTATACTGATGCACAAGTTCATGCTGATCTTTATCAACTAATCAAGTATTACTGTGAAGAAATATGTGCCACTGATCAGTCTGATAAAGTTATGAAGCTGTGGGAAACCTTTTTGGAGCCCATGTTTGGTGTTCCTTCTAGGTCTCAAACTAATGATGAGACAATAAAAGATGTTGCAACGGACAATGACAACCAAGAGATCGATGATGCATCTGAGCCAGTGAAGGACAACAACAACACCGGTGACGGTTCTCCTGCCTCAAACCGTATCCCTCTGACACCTCCAAAAACGCCAAACAAAGAAAACCCAATGGTTCAAGGAAGCTCTGTTGCGCAAGATTGCCCGGTCAGTACACAAGAAACCATTCAGCAAGATAAACTTCATGATGGTCCAGCTATGACTAATGAGGTAACTGTGTTGTCTCTCACTGATTAAATATAGTAAAAAAATTATCATAAATTCGAACTGGTGATGGAATAGAGTTTTTAATGAAAGAAAAATATATTTTTCTTATATTTGTGTGTGGGTTCTACAGGAAAGCCAGCCTTCCAAAGTGGTGTCACCCAGAACTGATTTGATAATGAAGGATGTAGAGAATCATAGTAAGGTTAGTGATGTATCAATGGGACAGCAGAAGGTGGAGCGAGAAGAGGGTGAATTATCTCCTACTGAAAGCTCTGAGCAAGACAATTTCGAGGTTTATAAAGAGAATGGCGTCATCGAGCCAGTGCAGAAACTGCCAGAAAACGAAAGAAGTGATAAAGACGGAGAACATAAAGAAGGTGGATGTGGTACTGATGAAGCTGGAACAAGGAGCAATGCTCTCCCTGAAGAAGATGGAAGTAAAATTACTGAAAAGTTATCAGAAGGGGATGAAAATGCTTCAAAAGTTATTGCCTCAGGAAGCAAGTTTAGTGGTGGCCAAGTTTCTTCTGATGAAGAGCATAAAGAAGCTATGAACTGTGACCAGCTTGATAGTGTGGCTGAGAGTGAAAACGAGGATGAACCGATGGTTAATTCCAATGAAGGTGAAGATGGATCCTTTTCCACATTTTCAGAACGGTTTCTGCAACCTGTAAAGCCCCTTGCAAAGCATGTCCCTGGGACAATGCAAGCAAGTGAATCTGACTCTCGGAATGATTCTCGAGTTTTCTATGGGAATGATTCGTTTTATGTGCTTTTTAGGCTTCATCAAGTAAGTGCTACGAAACATACAACCTTCTCATGTTCCTTCAATTTTTCTTTAGTTTCAAACCGCTAATTCTGTTGATTTTTTTTTTCAGATGTTGTATGAGAGAATACAATCAGCAAAGATACATTCGGAGAGGAAATGGAAAGCTCCAGAAAACACATCTACTGATTCTTATACCAGGTTGGTTTATTTTCTAAGGATTTATTTGTACTTTGTTAATAGCAAAATAAGTTTCCTTCCTAGCTAATATTTGAAACCATAGGTTCATGGATGCTCTCTATAATTTACTTGACGGCTCTAGCGATAATACAAAGTTTGAAGATGAATGCCGAGCTATTATTGGATCTCAATCATATGTTCTCTTCACATTGGACAAGCTAGTTCAGAAGTTTGTTAAGCATGTAAGTCTGTTATTATCTTGACTCTGCTTCTGTATCTTCTCCTTTGTTTTGGTTCGACACTGATCATTTGAAATTTGCCTTGGACATGGTTTAGCTTCATGCAGTTGCAGCTGATGAGACAGACACCAAGCTTCTGCAACTATATGCGTACGAGAACTACAGAAAACCGGGAAGATTCTTTGATATAGTCTACCATGAGAATGCGCGAGCCCTTCTCCATGATCAGAACATATACAGGATTGAATATGTATGTTTCTCTTCATATTTGTGGAGACATGTTTGTATATTGTTCTCACATACTAATCTGTTCTTTTGCAAAACTTCTGTGCAGTCATCTGCTCAACCCCGTCTCTCGATTCAACTTATGAACAACGGGAACGATCAGCCTGAAGTTACAGCTGTAACAGTGGAACCAGGTTTTGCTAATTATCTTCAGGAAGACTTTCTTTCATTTGTCAGTGATGAAGAGAAACCTGGACTGTTTCTGAAGAGGTGAATGAAGCAAATGATAATAGCCATAACTTTTGTAATCGTCTTCAGTTACTAATCATCTTAGCATACTCTTTTTTTTCAGGAACAAGGCGAAATTAAACGGTCCAGATGAATCTTCAATGGAAGGACTTGTAATTATCAACGAGGTCGAATGTAAGATGGCTTGTAGTTCTTCAAAGGTAAATAATACTGTCTTGTGAATCTGTAGCGTTACTAATCTTTTCTTGTTTATTATAATTTGAGTATACGATCAATAATGAGAGTTTTTACCAATTGTCATTAGGTCAAGTATGAACAAAACACATCAGATCTTTTGTATAGAAGAAAGAGGAAGAAACCAATACCAAATCCAACTGAGCTTGAAATCTCGAAAAGGCGAAAAATATTGCGTTTTCAGATTAGTCTTAACCGCAGACTTGTTGGCTTGCCTTAATTCTCAAGAAAGTAAGTAACCTCTCTTCTTGCACTAATCACAGTGATTAATTAAAGCCTTCATCAACTCTATAAATTGGTGATATAAAGTAAAATAAATGTGGTCATGTTATATTTGTGCAGGTGTGTGAAGTTTCTTGGGCTGAGTTATGCAGTAGAGTGGTGTAGAGAAGACTATAGAGACCAAACCTGACTTTGACAAAGATTCTTGCATCATTTGGCTTCAAGAGATTTCACATTTGGCAACCATAGTTTTTTTTTATTTTTCTAAATTGCGTCTGGAGCCGCCGGTTTTGGTGTATAGTGTTAGAATATATATCTCTCTATCTATAGACAATGCTAAAATCGGAGACTTTTTTTAATTTACTCAGTAGACAATTATTGGATATTTCTTCTAATGTTATGTTACTCTTTCAGTTTAATCTTTTCGCCATTTCTTTTTTATTTATTTTTTTGGTTAAATGTTTATCTTTTTGTCATTTCTTCATCTATTATTGTAGTTGCTTCAGTTTATGCCATAACTTGTCTCTTTTTCAGGTATATACTGCATGGAACCAAAAGAGCCTTAATCGAAAATGAACTTGAATTTGGTTGGATAACATAGAAATATTTTTTTCCCTTTTTGAAAACCTGGAAAATAAAAATCCAAACCAAAACTAGATTTTCTTCCAAAATGAAAATGTACTTGATTAAAGAGATTTGCTTGTCAAAATCCAAATAATATAACTGTTAACTGTGTTTTTGTAAGTTTATTATTACATTTTTTTTTTAATAAAAAAAGGTTTTCATTTGATTATTTATATTTATTCACGTTTGTATTTGCTTATAATATGATTTTTTTTTTCTGCTAAAACTTTTAATATGATTTTAAGCTTATGAAAACACATAATGTACTGAAAAATGTAAGTAAGTACTGAAAAACACATTAATTGCAATAGCGAAAGTTCCATAAACAAACATTATAGTGAATTAACTCGAAAGGTCTACATTAAATATTGATGCTCATGTTTTTAAAATAACTATAGAAATTGTCTTCCTCCAAAAATACATAGAAACATCTCTACAACCTTTTCTTTAATTTTTTTATTTTATTTTTGGTCAAATACAACCTTTAAAAAAAAATCTCAATAACTTCAATGACATCTAATCTACTTTATAAATATTACAACTTGATTAATTTCAATTTGCATTTTTATATACAAAAATATGAATGAATACCTTCATTAAGCTTGAATGAACTGTACAAAAGATCTTAGATACAGCAAGTAACGAAGTCTAATTTATCCCAAAAAAAAAATTTAAAAACTAACCAAGTCTAAAGCTAAACCTATAATAATAATAAGGGATAATTTGTCATAACCGAGATATGTATACTTTAATAACCGATAATTTTGTGGATTGTTCGTGGAAAGAAACAGACAAATTCTCTGGTTTAGGTTGGTTCTGTCTTCAGGGTGATGCAGATGAATCAATTATGGGAGCTTGTAGTACTCGGAGAAGCCTCTCCCCGTTACATACCGAACTAGAAGCACTTATATGGGCAATGTCCAGTATGATCGCTCAACAAAACACCAACGTAGTTTTTTTAACGGATTCCTCTGAATTGGTGAAGATGGTGTCTACGCCGATTGGCCTGCCTTTTCAACTCTTCTGGAAGACTTTATAAGAATCAAGAGCTTCTTTTCACTCTTTTCCCTTTTTTTAATTTCTCGTACTTTAAATTTAAAAGCGGATAATTTAGCAAGTAGTGCTAGACGTCGTTCGCATTGTGTTATTCATGTAAACTATGTTCCTCCGGTTTGGATCTCTAAACCGTTTTAATA
Source organism: Barbarea vulgaris (assembly GCA_963667165.1). NCBI lineage: Eukaryota > Viridiplantae > Streptophyta > Magnoliopsida > Brassicales > Brassicaceae > Barbarea > Barbarea vulgaris. The sequence continues at coordinate 45,495,843 of OY763887.1, forward strand.
AATTTATAGTCGCTGAAAAAAAAAAAAAAATTTAAAATAACCGAAATCTGAATTAAAAAAAAAACACTAAAAATAATAAATTTGAGAACCTACTTATCCATCCAGAGTCTTTTGTTCGTTAGCGACGAATCTTACTTCTTCTCCCAAAGTATACATACCTTTCTCTCTTCTTCACTATCTCTCATTTCGTTGTTTCCACCGCGAAAGCTTTCAACAGATTCACAGAAGAAAACCAAAATCAACGGTGGAGATGGCTCTATCACGCCTCACATCAAGATCCAACACCATCATCACTCGTCCCTTCTCCGCCGCCTTGAGCCGTTTAATCTCAACGGACACAACTCCGATCACAATCGAAACCTCACTTCCTTTCACAGCTCACCTATGCGATCCACCATCACGCTCCGTCGAATCATCTCGCCAAGAGCTTCTCGATTTCTTCCGAACAATGGCTCTAATGCGAAGAATGGAAATCGCAGCCGATTCGCTTTACAAAGCGAAGCTAATCAGAGGGTTTTGTCATCTCTACGACGGACAAGAAGCTGTAGCTATAGGCATGGAAGCTGCGATTACGAAGAAAGACGCAATCATCACAGCGTATCGTGACCACTGTATTTTCTTAGGTCGTGGTGGTTCGCTTCATCAGGTTTTCTCAGAGCTTATGGGAAGACAAGATGGTTGTTCTAAAGGCAAAGGTGGATCCATGCATTTCTATAAGAAGGAATCGTCGTTTTACGGTGGTCATGGGATTGTTGGTGCTCAAGTTCCATTAGGTGTTGGTGTTGCTTTTGCTCAGAAGTATTCTAAAGAAGAAGCTGTTACGTTTGCTATGTATGGTGATGGTGCTGCGAATCAAGGACAGTTGTTTGAAGCTTTGAATATGGCTGCTCTTTGGGATTTACCTGCTATTTTGGTTTGCGAGAACAATCATTGTAAAAACGCTTTGTTTTTTTTACGGATTTTTTCTTTGTTTTTTATAGGTTTCTTATGGATTTTGATTTGTGTTTAGATGGAATGGGAACTGCTGAATGGAGAGCTGCCAAGAGTCCATCTTACTATAAGCGTGGTGATTATGTTCCTGGACTCAAGGTCAGCTTTTTTTTTGTAATCTTATTTGTAACTAGGATTTGATTTGATGTGAGGCTTGTTAAGATGAGTGAGTTGAAGGTTTTTGCTTGGCTATTTTTATGAATTTGTTAGTTTCCCATATAGAAAACAGGTAGATGCATTGGCAAAGTATATTACCAATTTGCTACTACACAGCTTTTTTTGCAGTTTAGGGATGAAAATGCAAATCTCTGATATATAATGATGCTATGGTGCATCATCACTTTGTTTTGAGTGGGTATTATGTAATCTGCAAGTGCAACAGTGTAATATCAACTTTCGTTTGTGTTTGACGTTGTTGCTGGTTTCTATGGAATTTTTTTAATGGTAATCAGGTAGATGGTATGGATGCATTTGCTGTTAAACAAGCTTGCAAATTTGCCAAGGACCATGCCTTGGAGAAGGGACCTATAGTAAGTTTGTCTGTATTTTAGTATTCTCACATGTTCTGCTTTTTTTTTGTTCCCCCTATGTCGTCTGGCGCATTTTGTGAATTTACTTCGAACAATATCTAGCTATTCTTATAGGATCTTGGTATCATAGGATGAAGTGTTTTTCTTTCTTTTTTCATTATTATGTTAAAATTCACTTCCCTTTAGTTCCTCTTGGTTCTAACTTTTTATCTTCGATAGAAATTATGCTTAATCAGTGTACATCCAAGAACTGTGTTTCTGATATCACAGTAGTTCATTTAAAATGGAATTAGCTTTGGTTTTTCAATTTGTTTTTTCTGGTGTTTCGGCTTCTTGTATCATATAAATAACATAAGAATTGATTCATCACACAGATTCTTGAGATGGACACATACAGGTACCATGGTCACTCCATGTCTGACCCTGGGAGCACATACCGTACACGAGATGAGATATCTGGTGTGAGACAGGTTCGTTAGTCAGTCTCTTTACCTGCGCAAACTATTTCATTGGTCGAAGACTCGGTTATTGTCAAAAACATTTATATGCGCTATTATTATATGACTTCAGGAACGGGATCCAATTGAGCGAATAAAAAAGCTGGTACTATCTCATGACATAGCAACCGAGAAAGAGCTTAAGGTATATACTAATCCTCCTCCATCTCCACCAACCTCAATACATACCATAGCTCAATATGTTTATCATGAGAAGATAACGTTGAGATGTTTGGTTTATGATCTAACTCGCCAAAAAAATGTGGTTTCTTACAGGATATGGAGAAGGAAATAAGAAAAGAAGTAGATGACGCCATTGCCAAAGCTAAGGTATAATATAACAGTCACATTGCTTCTCTCTTCCACTCGAGACTTAAGCGCAAAACCTTTGTGCTGTTTCAGGATTGCCCAATGCCAGAGCCTTCTGAGCTTTTTACCAATGTCTATGTGAAGGGATTTGGCACCGAGGTAATTTACATATTCTGCCATTTGCATTTTGCAATAAGCCCCTTTAACTATAGTTAATTTTCCATTATTGACCCTTTCTTTTTGTTTGCAGTCATTTGGACCTGACAGGAAAGAAGTCAAAGCTTCGCTTCCGTGAAGCTCTGGTTCGTTAATCTGCCACGTGTTCGGTGGCTGATAAGAGGCTATGAATAAATGAGGCTATTGATTGTGTATACTCTTCTCTCCTTTGAGTTTTAATTTCTTGTGTATCTTTCTTTTATTTACATAAATAAGTACAAATATGTTACAATATTCTTGTGAAGCTTTTGTCGTTGTAACTACGTTTTCTCCATATGTTTGTTTCTACTAGATTCAAAATACAGACGAAAAGCTTCAAAACCACTTTAATGGAGTCTAGTATTTCAATATTCAATCACTTGAGTTGATGTTTATTATTGCTGCACTCCCAAAAAAATATAACAAATAGAAATACAAACAAAATACCAATGGTAATGGTTTTCTTCTGTTTGTATTCTTCTTCTTCCAGAAAAAAAAGAATCAACTTTGGATTAACCAATCCATGAACCAAAAAATTCAACAAAACAGGTAAAATTAAAAGAACCATCTTCAAAGAACCTAAATACCAACAAGCTCCCCTATCATCTATATACATATGACAAAAGTAAATCAACATTTTTTTTTTTTGGATTTTTGGGTTTATCAAGAATCTGAGTCTGAGTCACTTGAACTGTACCTTGCACTCTCTGACATGAAATTTGGAGGTAGAATTGGGAATCTAACCGCATTCCTTTGCGGTGCCGGCGCAGCAGTAGCGGTCGCAGTTTCTGCTGTTGAAGTTGATGCTCCTGCTACGGTTGCTGCAGGTCGTTGTTGTTGTTGTTGTTGTTTCCGTTGATTCCTTGCGATCTCACTACACGCATTATCGACCATTCCTAAGAAATCACGGATTATAACAAACAGCTGAAACAGGTTCCTCTCTTTCAATGCACCAGCTTGGTAATAATTTGTGGTTCTCTTCACTAACTCCATTATCCGGAGCTGTTCCTCTGTAATAACTGTCAGTTCTTCCTCTGCAGATTCAAAGAAAGATCTAAGCTTTGTCAAACACCCATCTTCTTTCCCTTTGCTTTGCTCTAAAAGGCGTTTCGTTTCTTTAAGACGGGTGCCTAAAGCCAAGGTCGTAGCTACAAACGAGTCATAATCGATTCCAGCGGCTTTCTTCACATTGGTGAACTCTGAACTTAGGCCACCAATAATGGGTAAACCTAGCTTAATAAATTCAATCTCTTGTTCTTCTCTAGATATATCTGCTTTCTCGCCACCAGCATTATCATTCGACATCATGTTCTTATTCATCGCAGCTCGCTTTCCCTCAGACCTTACAACTTCTTCAACAACAAAGTTAAGCAAAGTAGTTTTACCATCAACACTCTTCACATCAGACAATTTTCTTAGAGCTGTCAGATTAAAAGCCTGAGCATTTCCTCGAGCTGTTCCAGCGTTCATTCTGTTACCTGCTTTCAAAATTGCCTCTAGAAGCTTCATGAACAGCCCACGAGCACGGAGCTCGTTGCAAGCGGATTCAAGTGTTTGTAAAGATCCCTTTTGTTGAGCAACTTCTGAGCTATAGTTAATTTTGAAGAGCATAACATTGAAACGGTTAAATGCGGAAGGAACTGCTCGTAAGATGTGATACAGTAAAGATTCTGCATCAGCCAGTTTCGTTGGGTCGCCACTGAACTCTATGATCTCTGTTTGTTCTTCTGGCGTTGGAGCTATTCTTGCAAGCTTCTCAAGGGTATCAGGATCAGCATCATAGCCTTCTGTTAACAAGTCAATGATCTCCTCTTTAGTCATGCCTAAAGATTTAAGCACAATTGCTTTGTTCTGAGATTTTCGAGGATCGAGTATATAAGTCTGTGTAGTTGACACAACCGGATTTTGTGGTACATTGTTTGCTTCACTCGGTTTTCGAGCGCCAACGTAACCAAACAAAGCCTCCATAAGATCACCATCAAAACTAACCCAAGAAATCAAATATAACGCATAAAGAAGTCAGTATCCAAATATCACATTCTACATTATATAAACTATAGTGACTGTAACGATATACTTACTTGAAGGAGCCACCATCGATTCGGTGCCACACCATTGAACGGCTCGCATCAGGATTAACCTTATCCCAATGTAAAGGCTTGAGCTTTGGCTGCGCTGGATCCTCAGTTTTGCCTATGGCTAAAGAACTCTCACCTGACTTCTTCGGTCCTTTCGGAGTACCGGGTGGTTTAGGAGGCCCATTCTTCGACATTGGTGGCGGTGGTGGCGGTCCAGGTGCCTTCTTCCCTGGAGGAGGAGGTGGCGGCGGTGCAGGTGCTTTCTTAGCCGGAATAGGCGGTGGAGGTGGTGGTGGCGCCCCAGCAGATGGTGGAGGCGGTGGTGGTGGTGGTAATGATGCTGACGTTTGATTAGCTGGAACAGGCGGTGGCGATGGAGCAATCGCCGTCGTGTATTGACCCGGAGAAAGCGGAACACCTGATGGCTGTGGTAACGTTTGATTGACTATTCCAGGCGGTGGCGGTGGAGCAAATGCCGCCGTCGTGTATTGACCCGGAGGAAGCGGAACTGCCGATGATTGTGGTACCGTTTGGTTGACTGTCACAGGCGGTGTCGATGTATACGACGTCGCCGTAAATTGACCTGGAGGAAGCGGAAGTAGCGGCGAACGTCCGCCGCCGCTGCCACTGCTTTGGATCGGCGGAATCTGCGGCGGATAAGAGGGAAATGAGCTGCCGCCAGGAGCTTGAAATTTAGATTGAGATTGTTTTCCACCAGCACCGAAATCACTAACTCCGCTTGTAGAATAAGAAGTTCGCGACGGCGAAGCAGCAGATGTAGAAGACGAAGAAGGTCGTGACGGCGAAGCAGCAGAAACAGAAGAAGAAGAATGTCGTGACGGCGAAGCAGCAGAAATAGAAGAAGAAGAAGGTCGTGAAGGTGAAGCAGCAGAGGTAGAAGAAGAAGTATAATATCTTCCTCCTTCACCACTATTCTTATTACTCTGATCTCTAATTTCACCACCTGAAGAAGAAGATTGAGGTTTCTTCACATGAAACGAAAACACCTCTTCAAACGATTCATTTCTGTCTCCTTCATCATCATCGTCGTCGTCGTCGTTATCGTCTTCGTCTTGTTGATCTACTCCAGTTCTTTTAAATCCACCATCAGATTTGTGTGCTCTTCTATGTTTAGGGTTTTTCCTAATTTTCCCGCTATTTTCCAACTCTAAAAGCTTTTTCCAATAAATCACATCTAAACCTTCTTCATCTACAATAACAGCTTTGAGATTTCCATCGATTCGTACAAAATCCTCTGGGAAGAGAAAGCCCCAAGGAGACGGTGGTGGAGGTAACGAATCGGAGCCGGAGCCTCCGCCGCCGTCGTATCTGACTCTTTCTTCTTCTCTCTTTCCGCGATCTGAGTTTCGACCACGGAGTTTGTCTTTGATCCGATTCCGTGAACTACTTCCGTTCTTACGGAAAAGGAAGGACATCGCGGTGGTTCTTTACCGGAAATTGTCTTGCCGTTAACGGAGATAAGATTCACGCGGCGGAGCTAAAGAAAATCAGAAGGTTCTGATGGATTTGACAACGAAGAAAGAGGAAACAAAAAAAAAAAATGTGTTGGGAATGATTTTTATGAACATGACAACCATAAATGATTTAACACATTAATGATTTTTATTTTGTAAAGCAAAAATAAATATAAACAATAAAAAAAAAAAAATAAAATTAAAACTTCTTTTTACATAAGAGATATGGTCCAATGTCAAAAGCGTGGCTTGCTACGACGAAAACAACCTCCATTTACTGAACTTTTAACAAGTCAAGAGAAGGGTGTTTTTAGTCATTTCGTTAACGCGGACGCGTTGACTCGGTCTTGAGTTTTTGGGCTTAGTGTCCGAAATTAGAATGGAAGATGTCTTAGCATTTGACTTCTTTGATCCAATTTTTCGATTACGCGTTGACTTTCTTTGTCTTCGTCTTCGTTTAACCGGAATATAAATGCAAAAATAAAGTTCAAAATATACTTATTAATAAAAGGACAATTCTCAAAATTATCACAAAATATAGTTTTTGTGACATTTTAACACACATTCTCATTTATAACATAAATAGAATAAAAATAAGATAATCATAACCTAACATTTTTAGGGTTTAGGATTTAGGGTTTAGGGTTTTCTTACCCCTATACCTAAAAACTAAACCCTAAATACTAATATAGTCAATCCAAACAAAAAAAATTAAATTATGAACTTTATAAAATGCTATTTTTGTCCTAAATAAAAATATGTGCTAATTGTGGAACAAAAACATCAAATGACATTTGATGTTATTTGAGGGAATTTTTCTTAAAAAAATGTTAATTCTCAAAAATAACACAAAATATAGTTTTTGTGCCATATTTAGGACACAGTCTCATTTTGGACACAAATAGCATTTTTATTAATGGATAGTCTTAACCTCACATTTTTATGGTTTAAGATTAAGGGTTTAGGGTTTAGAAAATCCTAAACCCTAAACTCTAAACCCTAAATCTTACCCCCTACCCCCTAAAAACTAAACCCTAAATACTAATATAATTAACCCAAACAAAAAAGGTTAAATTATGAATTTTATAAAATGCTATTTTTGTCTTAAATCAAAATGTGTGCTAATTTTGGAACAAAAACATCATTTGGTGCTATTTGAAGGAATTTCTCTTAAAGAATCTAATTTTTTATAAAAATTACATTTAATGTTTTACTTTACGTTCATTCAACCAATCAAAATTAAAATTTTGTATAAAATTTGTAAAAACATCTAATAAAGTAGAATAAATAAAACAAGCTAATAAGATTGAAACAGAGGAATGTAATAATTTATGTTAAAGTAGTTATTATATTCATACATCTTTTAAACCTACCAATTTTAGTTGTTTCTAGTGTTCCAACCAACCCATGACCTTTTTTTTTTTTGCATTATTGTGATTGAGAAAAAAATGAGAATTGTAATAGTTTTTGGTAATGCTGATGTTAGAGACGAAACCGAAAATAATCTAGAAGAAAAAGAGTTTAGGTGTAAATGAAACTTTGGAATGTTTGACTTTATGAACCTGTTGCTCAGCGATAGCTGTTGAGAAGTTGAGATCTTTAATCCCTTCTGGTCCCATCCCATTTATAAATACGAAGAAGACTTCTAAAAACTCTTTAGTATTTGATGATACTACTAAAGTGATGATCCTTATTTCTAAAGGATGACATCAAATTTTGATCGTTATTTTCTAAGAACATTACCAATTTTGGAATGTTATGAGTAAATTAACAAATGTACTGTGTCAGTGTCAGGTAGCTAAGTTGTGATTAAGACGGGGCCATACGTAAGATAATGATGAATTTAATCAGAACACTAATTATGTAGTTCAATACGTGTAAAAGAATGTTACAGCTATGTGACAAACAATGTTAAATATTTTTAAAAAGGTGTATGTTTATGTAAATAATATCATTCTATAACTTCGAATGGATGCATTAGATAGATAAACTCATTTGTGAATTAAATTCTGTTTTTTTTTTACCACTCATAGTTGTTCGGAAAAAAAAAAAAAAAAACTACAGCAAATTGTTATTCGTTAAGAAAATAAAAAAAAAGATGGTTTAATTTAGTTCGATAATGGTTTAGCCCATCATCATGTTCGCCATATCCAGTGAAACCCTATTTGTAACTATAAATTTATTATGTTTAAACCAAAAAGAAAAGAAAAGCTAAAATTTTATATTTATGTATTTTTCGTTAAAGTAACATTGTATAATAAATTAATAATGTAGAAAAGATTTGGTCGTCGACCAATTAGGGGTAGACTTCATCATCACCCTCCTTAATTCTCCATAAAAATTTATTGAAAATATACAAATATGTATAACGTCCACTAAAATATATTATGTACTTAGTGCTACTTTAACAAATAAAACATGAAATGAACATCATCTTTTTAGGTGTGATATATTTTCGGCTATAGAAAAAGTGAAATACGCGACTATATATACATACATACGTGTGGCGTCATCAAAGAGCGTCCGGAGAAACTTTTACTTAGCAATATTAACATTGTAAGATTTAGATTAGATTAACATTGTAAGATTTAGATTAGATTAACATTGTAAGATTTAGATTAGATTAACATTGTAAGATTTAGATTAGATCTAATCTAATGTGCCTTAAGTTGCTTTTTTTTTTTTTGTTTCTTGAAAACTTCCGCTATGTCTTTGAATGAATATCCTCTATTACCTCAAGAATGATTTGAAAAATAAACTTGACTTGACTTGCAACTCAACCACAAGTCCAAGACGCGCAAATCTCTTCAACGTAGACTTGGCTTCTATCTCTATCCCCAAAAATTTTATTCCATTTACTCACAAAGTTTCTTTATTGAGGTTCATCGTGTCGAAAAAAATTGAAAAATAAACTTGACTTGATTTGCTAGTTGCTACTCAACCACAAGTCCAAGATGCGCAAATCTTATCAACTTGATTACTCAAAAAAGTTCTTTGTTGAGGTTCATCATGTTTCTTGTTTTGTAAGACTCTTTTAATTGTAAAAAAATTGTATCCATTTTCTCATTGAACCGAAAGCCGCTAAAAAACAAAAATTAGAAAAACAAATCAAAAATCAGAATATATAATTAAGCTAAAAATTTGACCAAACAAAAACAAAAAAGTATCCACAACTACAAGTCAGTTGAGAGTAAGATATGTTGTGAATTAATGGGCCACAAACAAGGAGTAAATGTATGTCCTAGACCCACAAATTTTGAAACCTTTTCTAACGTTGTGAGTTGATGGGCCGAGCAAATAAAAGGTGTCTATAAAATGTCCATTGCTTTCATTGTTTAAAATGTTATAGCTTTGGTTTTTCTTATGCAAGATTGAAAGACGATGTTTCATTTGGGTAATAAACCCAATTATAGGTGATTTTTCTCGGAGACAACCCCATCATTTCCGAGTACTTAATCAGCACCTGTAGATAATATTACAACTTCTTTCACTTCTTTTTGACAATTCTTTCTTCAAAATTCTAATTGTACTTCACATTGGTATGATACATCAACACCAATAATACAAACTGTTAAACTATATGTCATGGTCTATTATGAAACATTTATAACCAAATTTTTGGATTCAAAAAATAAAAAAAAGTAATACCGAACTTGAAGCATGACTTAACATACTTTGTTGGCTCAAACAAATAACTCCCTCTAATCTCTATATATCATGGATGTGCATTGTAAAAAAAATATTTTATTAGATCATCTAAAAAAAAATACAAATTGAAAAAAAAAAAAAAATTGATATGGAAATATATATTTGAGTTTGAAGCGGAACGTACCACATTTTCCATGTCTTAAGTGAAAACCAATAATAATATTATAAATTTCAATTCTTTTGAAAGTTAAAAAAAAAAATTGAATTCTTTTAAAAGTTAGGAAATTTTGTATTGAAAACATAATTTGCGACATTATTCTAAAGAGTAGAGAGCTTTGCATTGTAAACATCATTTACAGCAGTTTTACAAGTTAAAAGAAATTTTCATTCAATATAATGTTTACTCACAAGTCGCATGTTCTGGCTAGAAAACCAATTAAAAATTGTATGTAGAAGAATAATTGGCCGTACATTAAGGGGACAAAAGATAAATCAAAATTAGAAGAAGATAAAAGTTGAATAAATCACATGTTTAGTACGCCAAACGTGGGGAGTATCTTTGGCCTGATTCTGTTGTCTACAATGATTATTGATTTTTGATACATTGCATTTGCCTCTAATTATTCAATGCCTCCTTCAAAGTTCCAATGGGCAATGTAAAGCTATCGTTAATTAACTAATGTCATTAATTGTGTATTATATTATATACTATATACAGTTTGATCCTTCCATACTAAAGAAAGTTCCTCTCTATAAGTAGATATTGTGGTCGTGGTGTGAATCAATCAAGCAATAAGTATGTGTGCTTAGGAGATTAAATGTATACTTTAATTAGTAGACCTCAAGGGTTAGATATGAATTCAGAATCCCCATGATAATATCATATTCATAATATGTACTTTTTCTCTCCACAAAACATATTCTAATAAACAAATAAAACACAAAAGAACAGTAAATCCTTATCAAATTTAGTTAACTTTTTTTAGGAGAGTTTCTGAACATGTGTGAAATGTGCTATATATATGGATATATTTTCACACAAGAACTATCGTATAATCAGATGTCCACAGAGTTAAGATCTTCATCTATATTTACACAAAACAAAAGTCGAATTGCTTATTGCCCACATAATGTAATTAGACCATATTTAAATACTGAAAAGAGTCTAAAAAATTTTTTTTTCTAGTTTTGAGCCGTATTTGCCTTCACATAATTATTGATTATGATTGATGAATGAATATTGGTAACCACTTCCACATTTTACTTTTACAAAATCTTCATCCTATATACTTACACATATTTACGTATATACCACATAAATCGTTTTTATATAAGGGTTTATTTGCAAAATAACCAAGAATTATTGGTCAATTAGGAAAATGACCATTGTCAGATTTTGTATTAGAAAATAACCATGGACCCACGTTTTAAAAGATGTGTTTTGACCAAATCGCCCTCGTTTCAATTTACCGTCATTCAATTGTCATTTGATTTAAAAAAATATTCAGTTATAATACCATAAAAAATCATGTAGTTTTATAAAATAACTTGCAAATAAAATAAATAACAATAATTGTGGAGGTCTCGAGAAGAAAACGATGGTGATTGAGAGAGAAATAATCAATTAATAAGAGAGAGAATACTTGGGATATCATGAAATATGTACAAAATACATGTCATATGAGAAGAGTATTGTCTCATGAGAAAATTTATTGTGTTTTTTTCCAGAAAATAATAAATTACAAAAATATATAACGTGAAATATACAAAAAAACATGTTATAAATACAAATGATGCTATATTGAAAACAATAACATAAGATTTCGCAAAATCTCTTGAGAAAAACAAATATATGTCTGGCATTTCGAAGAATCGATGATGATGGTGTTGGTGTTCACTGGAGTTTCGGGGAGGAGATGAGAACAGTGATGAATTTTTTGTTGGTGTGAGGAGAAAACGACGGTGAATAGATGGTGGTGGTGTTGGTGTTCAACGAAGTTTGGGGTGGGGAGAGGTGAGAACGGTGATGATTGTGGTGTTGGTGTGAGGAGAGGATGAGGGTGAATCGGTTATGGTAGTGTTGGTGTTGACTGGAGTTTGGGGGGGAGGGAGGAGGTGAGAACGGTGATGACGGCGATACTAGTGTGAGGAGATTAGTGAATGTGGTGTTGATGATGGTTACGTACAATCAAATTGAAAGTTAGAAACTGATGGTTAAAAAGAACAAAAAGTAAAAAGAAAAAGATGAAAATTAGAAAGAGAGAAAGAAAGAAGGAAGAAGAAGATCGGAGAGAAAGAGAGAAGAAAGGAGGAAGAAGAGTGATGAAAGAGAGAGAAACGTAAATTGAGTGAAAAAAAAGGTTAAGTGAGTAATTTTGTTTAAACTTCTGACATGTACTATTCAAGAAAAGTCATTTTGCGAATAACTTTTTGTTCTATGGTTATTCACTGCAATTTCCCTTTATATAATGGGTTAATATTATCCGATTCACTTGAAAAACGGTAAAAATTCATAGATCTCAAACTCCTACTGTTTATATAAAAAAAAAAAAAAAATCATAGAAACCATGCATAATATTTGATTACTTTATAAGATTCACTTTTTTACCATCAAAGGCTAGAGTTTAGAACTAGAATATTACAAAAACATATCCCCAAGTCCATACTTCATTAGATACTCAACTAAACGCTAATCGCTGGCATATTAAAGAATTAAAAATTAGCTCTCAAATCTGAAAAGTAATTACTTTATCTAAGAAAAAAAGATTAGCAGACGATATGAACACAGCTAGAAACAGAATGTGCCACTGCCACAGATGATTTGATTATCTGATTAAAGAAATAAAACATGAATTGATTTAGAAAATTATCGAAATTTATGTAATTAAATACAAGAAATTCAAAAAAAGTTTTCCTCAGCACGTGGAAAAGATAGATCTATAAACTGACGGCGTCAAGTCAACGTACAGTCAATAAAACCGTCAAAAGTAAAAAGTTAACGGAGATTCGTTTATTACACGGATCTCTCTAATCTAATCCAGGACTCTTCATCTCCCGCCGTCATATCGGCGAATCCACCGGCGAAGTCGAAGACTCAGGCGACGATGTCAATGGTGGTGACGAAGGAAGAGTAGATTCCGAAGACTCCATCGAGGTTGACGAAGATAACGGCGGCGGAGGAGTCGTTACCGGAGAAGAGAAACTTATAATATCTTCCGGAAGCTTCCGTTTGTCTCCGTCGGCGGAGACTTTAACGTCTCTCGTCAAGTAGTTTCTCAGGCGTTTCACGTCGGCGAGTTTCACCGGTTTCAGTAAAAAATCCTCAGCACCTTCTTCAAGACATCTGCAAAAAAAAAAAATATATATATATATATATATTTTATTCTTTAATCAATCTGCAATTTCTAAAAATAAATTCCGGCGAGAGATTTTAAACCTGTCAATTCGAGTCATTACGTTCTCCGACGACATAATCACAACCGGAACTTCCCGGAAACTTGTCGATTCCTGGTTTTTTTTTTTTTTTTTCAAAAGATCAAAATTGTTCAGAGTTACTAAATTTTATATATTTTTTTAATGGCGGGAAAATTCAAACCTTAATCTTCTTCAAAAGCTCGTAACCAGTCATTCCAGGCATACAATAATCAGTGATGATCAAATCAACCTTCAATCTCTGTAAATAAAAATCAAAATCAAAATCAAAATTCAAAATCTGGAATCTCAAAAAAGTTTAAAAGATTTACATCAAATTCGACGGAGGCTTTCTCGTCGTCTAGTCCTAAGAATTGTAGAGCACGCCAACCGCTATCAACCGCCGTAACTGCAATAAATCAACGGCGGAGATAAGTTTTTTTTTTTTTTGGTTTTTTTTTTTGGAGTTTTAGAGGAAGAGGAAGAGGAAGAAGAAGACAAAGCAAACCTTTGCAGGAAGTGATACGAAGCAATCTCTCAATGACGATACGATCGACGAGGCTGTCATCAACGGCGAGTACGTGAACTTGATCAGAATCCAACGGTGGAGATTCAAGTTCTCCGATTCCTATTCCGATCATCTCTGACCTTCGTAGACACGAAACGCCACCGTCTATGGCGGCCATAGCTCTCTCTATATCAATGAGAGAAGAGAAGAGAGAAAGTGAGCTGATGAGTTGTTTGTTTGTTTGTTTCTTCTTCGTCTTCTCCTCCTCGCACTTTGTTTTATATTTCCGTTATTACTCTCTCAATATCAAATCTTTATTGGTGTCTTTTTCTTCTTTTTTATTTTTTTATTTATTTCTCTTAAACGTTTATTTGGTTTTGTACTATTTGATTTGAAAATAGTGGTTTTTTTTTTGTGTGTTGAAAAATGGATTTAGAGATTTTTGAAACATAAAGGTTTAGTATTAAAAAAAAAAACATTTGGCATATAAAGCATGATCAACTAGGCTAATTAATATCATAATCAGATACTATAAAAAACACGGAAACATTTAACAAAGAACCTTAACGTTTTCGAGTAAATTTATTTGTATATAAGGTGATAATCTTTTTTAGTGTAGTATTTTCTATTTTTATGTAGAAAATACGAACGTAATTACTACTAATTAATAATTGATATACTATTATACTGTCCCAATAATTATATATATATATATAAATATAAATATATTGTGGTTAATCAAAGAAAATATTAAATGATAACTAAGTTTATGAACACATAAAAAAAGGTAAGAGAAACACGATAAGCATTCTAACAAACTTTTTTTTTTTTTTTTTAACCAGTAGGTTTCGGACCGAGGCCCATAATCTCTTCAGAGTCCGGAGAAGGCCATGTAAATGTCCATGACCAAATGAAAATGATTAATGTTCTCACGCTTGAGGAGAATCGATCCCTATCTATACTAATATGACGACTTCTTCCTCAAGTAGAAGCCACTAGACTACCACTACTTAGTTCATAGTAACAGACTTATATGCAGATGCATGCATTTTCCCCTTTAACAGACTTACAGACCATATAAACAAGATAAACACGATAAGCATTGTAACAGACTTAGAGACCATATAGTGACTTTTTGGACAGATGCATGCATTATCCCCTTTATCTAAAAGCAGATCGTGATGCATGCATAAAATACAAATGTATGTATATATATAGGGTGAAAATGTATATAGTTGTATATAAGATGACATATGTTAAAAAAAAAAGAAAAAAAAAAAAAAAAAAAAAAGATGACATATGTTTAAAAAAAAAAACAGATGACATATGTATATAAGATGACAATACATACAGTATATGCATATTGCATGCACATATTACCAGTTAAAAATAATTAGATGATCAAACGGAACTAATCACCAACTAGGTAGCACGGAAGTTTCGTCGGAGGTCCGCTTCCCGCTAAAGAATTGGAAGGTCGCTTCAATGTCGCTTCAAAAAATCTTCCTTTAAAAATATGTTTGAAATTTGCGCTTCCGTTTTAAAAACATTGTGTCGTGAATCAATATAAATGGTAACATTTATTTTTGGTATGTCTTTCGTTATAAAACAAAATAAAACCACAAACTAATTTAGTACTTTGACATTTGTGCATACTAATTTCATATATATATATATATATATATATATATCATGTGAAATGTTAAAAATGATTAATTTGATTAGTTGAATGAGATTTTTTTGGAAGATTTGAGTTTGGTGATTATAACATATAATTTAAAGCAAAAATATTTGGAGTTAGGAAAAATTGAGAATGAAAATGGTGATTTATATTAAGGGTTTGAATCATATTATTTTGAATGATTCATGTTAAGTTACATAAAAATGTATTGAATTTGTGTGTTTTAACATTTTGTTTAATATAATATGATATATATATATATATACGTTTCTAACACGTATCTGTTTTTATACACTTTTTTTAAATCGCTTCTATGTTTTAGTACGCTTCCGCTTCCATGCAACATAGATCACCACCAGTTAGATTATCAAAATTATACTAAAAGAGTTATATATATATATATATATATTTTTGGTAGAACATAATATTTTGTTTTATTTTAAACTTTATCCTTGAAAAACAAGCAATCAAATTAGAAGAAAAAAAAAAGAGCCGAAAATATTAGCATCAACGTCCACGTTGAATTAAGATCTGTGGGCCCAAGAAGATCTAGGGTGGGACCCAATTAATTTTGATGACATTTATTTTCTAAGGCAATGATGCACTTTGTCTTACTTTATTTTTTCACCCATAATTTGCTGTTTCAGACAACACCGCGTACCAAGTGATTGTTAGCTTTTGCTGTGTCTTTGCCACCTATATTGTTTTTTTTTTGCCACCTGTATCGTTTCTTCATAAAACTCAATCGATTAGACTACAACTAGTCGATTACACGCCATATGAATTTACTAGTCACCGTGCAACTGACTCGAATAATTAGCAGACAAATGTTTTACTTTTACCGATTATTTGATTAGTTTACAGATTAAATTTGGTAGTTGAATAGTCCTCAATTTTTTTTTTTGGTAGTTGAATAGTCTTGAATCTCCAGATTTTCAAAGATATCCATAATTAGTTTGAAGTGTCATATTTATATAGCAGAAAAAAACAATACCTGTTGACCGATTAATCGAATAATTTATTTATCAAGGATGTGATTACTTCAAAATTTAATGTTAGTTAATTTTTAATATTTAGCCATTTTATAATTATCCGTTTACCAATATAGATTTCGGTGTCAATGCTAATCAGAATTTCTGGTAACATATATAGTACGGAAAATTAGCCAAGAAACTTTATAAGCTGTTCTAAAATTTCAAAATGCATTTGAGTTTTATGAATTTTTATAGCTTAATAAAATTTTGTAGATTGTCTGTCATAAACTAGTAAGTTTCCAGATAGTTTCCTTTTTGTAGTTCTTTTTTTTTTTTTTTTTTTTTAGTTTTAGACTGTTAGACAGCTAGAGTCAACTCAAACAAAATAACTAATAATGTAACAAAATTACAAACTCGACCGGCCTAGTCTGCCTGGATTTTAAAACAAGCAACAAATAAAAAGCATACGCCCAATGTATGTGGGATAGTGGTTTCCAAGGTTTTCTCATAGTTTCATTTCTTCAAACATGTGAGTTTGATGGTTTGTCCACGATTACAAAAAGACCAAATCCATTCCATTACACTAGAAGAAATAATGGCATTAGATCCGTTACTTGGTTTGCTTGATGTGATCGAAACGAGGAGGAAGAATACATGTTGAACTTTGGAGCGTGGCCGAATCTTGTTGTCAAAATCACAATCTTGATGTGATATTGTTGTCAAAGAGGCTCAAATAATCTTTCCCCGTTAGGCCCATAACCAAGTCTTTGCAATCTGAGATAGAAACCACCCTAGGAAAACTCTGTTGTAGAAGCAGCCCATAAGAAACTTTTGTAACTTTTAGAAACTTTCTAAGTTAAGAAAGTTTATAGTATAAACTTTTGCAAATCTTTTTATAACCTTGACAAAAGTCATTATTCAGATGATCAGATCTCTTTGTTTTATTAGTTGTTTATTCCGGTGTGACTTGCTACATGTTGGATAATTCCTAACTTGAAAAGGAAGTTATCTCTAGGAAGAGAAGAGCCTAGAAGATAAAGAAAATAGGAAAATACAATTAGATCTAGTTAAGATAAGTTTTGTAAGTTTTCCTTTATTATATAGGAATAGGAAGTTGCCCAGACCTATAAATAAAGAGCCTATGGAGAGTTGTTCCATAAGACTCAAGAAAGAGATTTAGTTTTTGAGAAGTTTTCTAAATCAATAAAGAGAGGTGTTCTTTAATTCTAAAGTCTAAACAATTAGATTTGGTATCAGAGCTTCAGGGAGAAGACTTGAAGACTCTGTTGAAAACGGTGACAGAAGGTGCAGATCGGAGAGATGTCCGAAACAACAGGAGGTCCACCGCGACTTAAAGAGATTGGATCAGCGTCGATCCAATGTCCGATGTTAACATCGACAAACTATACTGTTTGGGCGATAAGGATGAATGTTCTCTTGAATCTCTATGAAGTATGGGATACGATTGATCCAGGATCAGAAGATAGAAAGAAAAATTTTCAAGCAAAAGCCCTAATCTTTCAATCTATCCCAGAATCTTTAATTTTGCAAGTAGGAGAGCAGAAAACATCAAAAGAGCTTTGGGAGGCTATCAAGTCACGACATCTTGGAGCGGATCGTGTAAGAGAAGCCAGACTCCAAACTTTGATGGCAGACTTCGACAAGTTGAGGATGGAAGAAAGCGACTCTGTCGATGACTATGCAGGCAAGATCTCTGGAATTGCAGCAAAAGCAGCCTCACTAGGAGAGACCATAGAAGAAACCAAGATGGTAAAGAAGTTTCTGAAAGGACTTCCAGTAGACAAATACATTCAGATTGTAGCTTCCCTAGAACAAGTTCTTAACTTGGCAACCACGGGTTTTGAAGACATAGTGGGAAGAATAAAAGCATATGAAGACAGAGTTGGAGCAGCAAAAGCCAACGTGGAAGATCAAGGGAAACTGATGTGGTCTAGCAATAATCAAAACAGCCGTGGAGGTTACGGAGGTTCTCGAGGCAGAGGCCGAGGCAGAGGAAGAGAAGCTGGTGGCAGAGGCAGAGGCAGAGGACGAGGAAGATCTAATGATCAAAACTCAGGAGGAGAGAAACGAGAAAATAACCAAAAGCCAAAAGATAAATCTCATGTGATCTGTTGGAGATGTGACAAACCTGGACACTATGCGACAGCTTGCACTGAAACACCCATCAGGAACCAAGAATCAAACCTGAACGAGACACAAAAAGCAGATGAAGCTCTCTACGTTCATGAAGTAGTGTTCTTGAATGAAGACAGAGTGTTTCCAAAAGTCTATGATACAAATAATGGCGATGCAAGTATTTGGTACTTAGACAATGGAGCAAGTAATCACATGACGGGAAACAGAGGTTATTTCTCAAGTTTAGATGAGAACATCAAAGGAAAAGTCAAGTTTGGTGACGGATCATGTGTTGAGATAGTTGGGAAGGGTTCTATTATCTTTGTGGGCAAAGATGCAGAGAAGAGAACTCTACAAGATATCTACTACATACCTAACTTGAAACACAATATCATCAGTCTTGGGCAAGCAACAGAACACGGGTGCGAAGTAAACATGAAGAACGACGTTTTAACATTAAGAGACCCATACGGTAGGTTACTTGTCAAAGTAATAAGGTCACCAAATCGCCTCTACAAAACACCAATGGAGATCGCCTATCCTAAGTGCCTCCAAATTCAAGGTAACACAGAAACAAAGATTTGGCACTCACGGTTGGGACATGTGAGTATTGGTGTCATGAACAATATGGCTAAGAAGGAGATGACCTTAGGATTGCCAAAAGTTCAATATCAGAAAAGCACTTGTGATGCTTGCTTAGCCGGAAAACAAACAAGAGCTTCGTTTCCGACTAAAACACTGTTTCGCGCATCAAAGGCTTTAGAATTGGTTCATGGAGACTTGTGTGGACCAATTTCGCCACCAACGCCAGCCAACAATCGATATGTCTTTGTCCTCATTGATGATTTCTCAAGATATATGTGGATCATACTACTAAAGGAGAAATCTGAAGCTTTCGATCGGTTCAAAAAGTTTAAAGGAGTTGTTGAGAAGCAAGCAGGCTCAGAGATAAAAACTTTTCGCACCGATAGAGGAGGAGAATTTACATCAACTGAATTTAACCTATTCTGTGAAGAGAATGGGATCACAAGACATCTAACTACTCCTTATAATCCACAACAAAATGGCGTTGTGGAGAGAAGGAACCGAACACTAATGGAGATGACGAGGAGCATGCTAAAGGCGATGAAGGTACCAAAATTCATGTGGGGAGAAGCTGTTCGACATTCGGCGTATGTCATTAACAGAGTTGCTACAAAAGCATTAGAAGACAAAACTCCATATGAAGCTTTCAATCTCAAGAAACCAAACATAGAGCACTTAAGAGTGTTTGGTTGCATAGCTCACACCAAAATCAACAAACCGCATCTCAAGAAATTAGATGAGAGATCAAAGAGAGTGATAAATCTTGGAACTGAGTCGGGTTCTAAGGCTTATAGACTCTATGATCCAGTTGAAAGAAGAGTGGTTGTTAGCAGAGATGTTGTATTTGAAGAAGAAAAGTCATGGGACTGGTCCTTAGTAGAAAAAGAAGGAGAGACAGACTCAGACACTCTAATAATTCCACACTATGGACCTTTAGCAGCTGATGAAGAACACGAATACAACAACAACAACCAAGAACAAGAGCCGGAAGAGCATAACTACGAACAAGAGCAAAACGCAGACGCTGACCACAACGAAGATCTAGCAGAGGAACCACAGCAAGTGGTGACTAGATATGGACGTGCAGTCAATAAACCAAGGTACCTGAATGATTATGTTCTTCAAGCAGACCTTGAAAGCGTGCGATTGCTACTCACAGTAGATGGAGAACCACAAAATTACTACGAAGCTGCAGAAGTAAAGGAGTGGATCGATGCAGCGGAGAGTGAATTGGATTCCATTGAGAGGAACAGAACATGGGATCTAGTTGACAAACCTGATGGAGTAAAAGTCATAGGACTAAAGTGGATCTTCAAGATAAAAAGAAAAGCGGATGGCTCAGTGAACAAATACAAGGCGAGACTCGTGGCAAAAGGATATGTACAAGAACAGGGAATTGATTTCGAAGAAGCTTTTGCACCAGTTGCAAGACTCGAAACAATTAGATTACTTATAGCTTTTGCAGCTGCAAGAGGCTGGGAAATTCATCACTTAGATGTCAAGACTGCATTCTTGAATGGAGATCTAAATGAAGAAGTCTATGTAAGTCAGCCAGAAGGTTTTGTCAAGAAGGGACAAGAGAAGCGAGTATACAAGCTGCACAAGGCGTTGTACGGTTTGCGTCAAGCTCCAAGAGCTTGGAACATAAAGCTTGACAATGTACTTAAGGCAATGAATTTTCAGAGATGCCTAAAAGAGACTTCGGTATACTTAACTACAGATGGCAAGGAACTCTTGATAATAGCTATATACGTTGATGATTTGTTTGTCACAGGATCATCAAAGAGGATCATTGATCAATTTAAAGAGAACATGTCAAGAAAGTTCGAGATGTCCGATCTAGGCAAGTTAACGTACTACCTTGGCATTGAAGTGATTCAAGGGACTGATGGCATAAGCATAAAACAAGAAGGTTACGCACGAGGAATCTTAGTAGACAACAAGATGGATGCGTGTAACCCAACGCATATACCTATGGAAGCAAACTTGAAGATATCAAAAGCAGAGCATGAAGCAGAAATTAATGCAACAGAGTACCGGAGAACGATTGGTTGCCTAAGATATCTTCTACACACAAGACCAGACTTAGCATTTGCAGTGGGAGTTCTAAGTCGGTATATGCAGAGTCCAAGAGAGTCACATGGACAAGCTATCAAACACATCCTGAGGTATGTTAGAGGAACTACTAATATGGGTTTCTTTTTTAAGAGAGACGGGTCAAGAAGAATCGTTGGCTATAGTGATAGTAGTCACAACATTGACATCGATGATGGGAGAAGCACATCAGGTCATGTTTTCTACTTGGGATCGTCTCCAATAACCTGGGCGTCGCAGAAGCAGCCCACGGTCGCTTTGTCTTCGTGCGAAGCTGAATTCATGGCGGCTACCGAAGCAGCGAAGCAAGCTATTTGGCTCAAAGAGTTGTTAAAAGAAATTCAGAGTAAAGAAGAGAAGATCACACTCAGAATCGACAACAAGTCAGCCATAGCTTTAACAAAGAATCCTGTTTTCCATGGGAGGAGCAAACACATTCTCAAGAAGTATCACTTCATACGTGAGTGTATAGAGAATGAACAAATTGAAGTGGAGCATGTACCAGGCAAGGAGCAGAAGGCAGACATACTCACAAAACCATTAGCAAGGATCAAGTTCAAGGAAATGAGAGACCTCATTGGAGTTCAAGCAATCGACACCTCCGAAGTTCAAGTTGGAACTAAGGGGGAAAATGTTGGATAATTCCTAACTTGAAAAGGAAGTTATCTCTAGGAAGAGAAGAGCCTAGAAGATAAAGAAAATAGGAAAATACAATTAGATCTAGTTAAGATAAGTTTTGTAAGTTTTCCTTTATTATATAGGAATAGGAAGTTGCCCAGACCTATAAATAAAGAGCCTATGGAGAGTTGTTCCATAAGACTCAAGAAAGAGATTTAGTTTTTGAGAAGTTTTCTAAATCAATAAAGAGAGGTGTTCTTTAATTCTAAAGTCTAAACAATTAGATTCACCTTAGATTTTAGTAATAGAATAACCCATTGTCGAAAAAAGTTGACATTATTCAAGATTGATGATGGGCCACTCTATCATACTACATTCCCAACATGAAACTGACAATTAATGTCTTTTTTTGATAACTGGAGAATCTCATGCCGAACCACAAACTAATTCTCCAAAGTATCATTGAAATTCCAGTTTTCTTTGTTACTAAAAAGCGTATAAGAGTGGCCAAGAATGATTGGAAGCACACTGATTCAGAATTTACCAAACAAAAACATTCAGAATGAACACTTCAACCACTGAAACGCCACCACTTTATTTTAGAATTTGACACAGATATGGTTTGTAACTAAATTTGAATAGACCTTTTTTTTTTTTACGACTAATCAAATATATTGATATCAAAAAGAGTTTACAAAAAACAAAAACATTTTCATTACAACCATTAACCAAAATAAAGGAAATTGAAAATAATTTCAATGAAAGAGTGGATGTAACACAAATATAGACTAACATATGTAATATGTTATGTCCCCTTTTCATATAATTTTTATTGGCTATCATCTTGCTGCTAAAACTCTAAAATGTCATTGGCATTACCTTAACTAGGAAATATAAATGTAATGTTGTTAGAGATGATTTTAAATCTTGTCGTCTTTTTGAAATCGATGTACTTGATGGTTTCGACCAATATTTTCTCTGTTCCTGGGAAAGTCTCCATTGTTTTCTCACCCATTGTTCATCATTGGATCGCGTCAACACAACTTGATAAAGTGATGCTCTTACTCCCGTCATTTCTCTAATAACCCTGAACAATATATTCGTTATATGTAACACAAACATGTACACATTTGCATAAATCACGGTTGCAAAGGAGAGCCGGCAGATGCACTGTTTGTAGTAACATCGCCGGAAGAATCCACTAGAATAGGAAGGCAAAACGGTTATCTGACCGAACCGAGACCAATCGTGAGCAGATTCTTGATAAAAATCTATGAAACTGATCCCACATGATAACCCATTGATTTTTTAACAACTCAACACCAGTAAGTATTGAAATAGATAAATATCGGCTATCAAATTTGAAGAGAACACAACCAATTCTTCTCCTTCTTCATTGTTTAACGGAGGAAAAATCACACTAACGTAATTCATCAAGGTTGAATCAGATTTGTCTGGATCCCATATCCAAAACGATTACAATGATGAACCGACAAAAGCCGTATGGATAGATCTCACACGGAGTGAAACTGACACAAATTCTGGTGGATAATCGTCGAATTATGGTCAGACAAAAGTTTTCTCGAAAAGAGATAAAGAAACAGAGAATTTAAAAATAAAATCTCAAATAAATCTTTTCAGACATTCCAATTTTATTGAAAGATAATTCTAATAGATTAAAAACATTAGAAATAAAGAGTACAGCCGACGTCGGAGTCAACGCCGACGGGAGATTACCCGCAAAAAAGAAAAAACTTGTATGATCACCCTTAACGTCGCCTTGGTTTGAAAGAGAGAAATAGAGCGGTTATGTAAAAAATGATTTCTTTTATATTTCTTGGTTTGAATAGACCATTTAGGCATTTACATTAGAAACATAACTAAAACCTAAATTTATTTGAAAATAGAAAAAAAAAAACAAATTGAATAGAGTAGTATTATCAACCTTGAACGGGAAAATGGATTTTCTAATTTATTTGATAATTATAAAAGAATAACTAATTAATATCATGACATGGTGGTGTGTGTGACAACATCTATAATGCAATATACGCACGTCAAATTTAGTTTTGCCCAAATCAATTCTCAGGGTTATATTATTAATGGATAATTGAAATATAGCAACATTACTACTACTTTAATAAACTAAACTAACCAAGACTTATTTTACAATTTCACCTTAATTCACACGAAGTGATCATATCTCACCGTCCCACATTTCGGTGACAGATTTTATGGGACCTTTTTGGGAAATATAAACCTCTCCGTCGACGATTCTACTTTGAGAAATCTCTGTTGAGATCCTCTGTTTCTCCTCTTCTGTCAAAGACCAATCAAATATCTTCTGATTCTCCTCTAATCTCACTTTTGTAAAGCTCTTCACCACCATGCTAACTCCTTCCTCATAAGCCCATCTCATACTCACCTATCATTAGAACTCCAAACATGAGCATTCTCCAAGACGAAGTTGTCATAAATTCTAATATGTGAACTTCATATGGATTCAGCTAATGCATAATTCAACTCAAATTTCTATGTGGATATTCATGTTCTCAAATTTCATTCAAAAGTTAAGATATTTCTCATAAAATTGTCAACTGAGATTTTAAAATGTTCTCGCTGGTATTTTTTTTTATAGAAAGACTTTTGAGAGTACCTGTGCTACTGTTTTCTCCTTAGCCTCAGCTATATCTTTGAGAACATTAGACTCCATAATTTTGTGAGTTCCCCAAAAAGCTCCTCTCGATCCCAATACCGAATAAGCTGTCACAACGATGCCCATGGACTTACAAAGCTCCCTCAGCTTTCTTTGTTGCCATACTGGACTCATCTCGACCTATTTCGCATTTATCGACAAACAAATATATCTAATTGTTTTTGCTAATGCAATCTACTCTAACACAAAAATTATTGAAAGGTGGATTTACTTGATTGACGCTAGGTGGAATTTTGGCGATAGAGAGGATATGTTGGAGCTTCTTGCATGAGAAGTTGCTTACTCCTATACACTTTGCAACACCAAGTCTCTGACACTCTTCCATCTCAGACCAAACTGCTTCATAATCCATTGGCAGAAAATCATCTTTTTCAATTGGAAACTTGTATTTACCAGGTTTCGAGCTAACCGGCCAATGAATTAGGTAGAGGTCAAGATAGTCAAGTTTAAGATTTCTGCAAAACAATATATGTTAAATAGATGATTTAAACTAAGCATTGTTCTAAAATACGCTCTAAGCGTCTGCATATACGACATAGACGATATAGACTTTACCGTTTTACTCTTTCTATTTCTAATTGATTATATTTGTAGGATTTGCACATATATATTAAAAAATTTGTTAAAATAACAATTTTAATTATTTTGATTAAAAATAAAATAATTAAATAGAGGCAAAATAAAAAATATGAAGCTAAATTTATATAGAAAATAAAGAAATAACATCTTTTTGAAATTTTTTTTTTATGAATAGAAATTAAGAATAGAGAAAGTATGTTATATTGTATTTTTAAACGGTAAAAAAAAAAAACTACGCATATAGGAATGATTAAACTGTCCGAACTTAGAGCACCCTCATGAGTAAATATACTCCCTCCGTTTCAAAATATAAGTCGTTTTGGCTTTAATCACGCATATTAAGAAATTACTTTTACTTTAAAAAAAGTATTACTTAATATATATATATATATAAACAATTCAACCAATTAAATAGAAAAACTGCAGATCATTATTGGTCACACAATATTCGATAAAGTAAAAAAGTACATAGAAATATGAGAACGTCTTATATTTTGAAACAAAAGAAAACTTCTAAAACGACTTATATTATGAAACGGGGAAGTAATAAAAAGGTAGAAAGAGAGGAGAAACTGTTTCAGTATAGAGAGACTCTAGGGAGAGTTTTATGCTTACATGTCTTCTATTAATTGGTTCATTTTTTAAAAAAATATTTTAAATATTTAATTAAATTATATCAAAAATATTATTATTATAATTCTGAGAAATCCTCGAAAGTTTCTCATTAATGAGGTTGCTCTTATGGTGCTTGCGTATAAACTATGCGTTTTTAAAACTACTTAAACAGAATGATGTTGCTTGGTTATTTAATTAAAACTACATATTCAAGATTTTGAAAACTTGTTCAGTCGTGCATTTTTTTTATCTCATATAATCCATAAACCTTATATAAGCAAAAAAAAATACTATTACTTCAAACTTCGTTGGATCGCTGGTACAACAAGGCCACCATGAGCATCCGCACACCAAAGCTTAGAAGTGACAAAGAGTTCTGATCTAGATTGGACTAATCCCTGACAAACCGCCTCCGCCAGAGCTTCACCGAGTGGCTCCTCCGTTTGGTACCTCGGAGATGTGTCAAAGTGGCGATAACCAAGCTTGATGGCCTCCAACACCGTCTGTTTTACCACCATCGGTTCTGGTGGAGGTGACGCGGCGGTTCCTAGAGCTAGAACCGGCATCAAATGATGGACGGATCCGATTGCAAACGTAAGAGCTGACATTGGTATAAAGAAGCGCCAAAATAAGTCAAAAAAAAAGAAAAAAAATTGCTCCGAGAAAATCGTTTCTCATTGGCCCAACTTTATATACTCATTAGTCATTGCTCAGTAGCCACCATGGCCATCAAAAGAAACAAAGAAAAATATATATATGACACGTGTGAGTTTGTGACCAAGTGACTGGCTACAAGAGGTGAACGCCACCTTCCATTATTTGTCTAAGTTGAGTATTGGGCCCAGGTTTAACCGGTGGCTAAGAATTTATCCATCGGTGACAGAAACCAATTTGGTTGGATTCGATCCTTAAAGTTATTTTCATTGGTTAACTTGTGACATGTGACAAACTATGCACGGGTTGAATGTATTAGGAGATGGAGAAGCATAGATATACCAAGATCGAACGGTCGAGCTGACTAACCGGAATTGTGGAAATCACGAGGATCTAATTACAAAAGAATCGAGAAATATATATCTAGAAGGAAATCGCCCTGTTGGTATAGGTCTGAGATTGATTGGTAGTGACTTTCATTTGAGGAGGACGTCGTCTTGTTGGTATACGCTAGGGATCGATTCCTTTCAAACGTTAAAACATTAATCATTTCTATTTGGTCAGGAGCATTCAGTTCGTAATAAGTTATAAACACAAAATAAGAACGAAAGACCAAATCAGTTTGTAAAAATTTTAGGGATTACTTAGGTTATGTTAAGTTTAATAATTTTCGGATAAGTTTGGTTAAAATTTGGGTATCGAGTATTACTCAAACCCGACCGAAACCGAACTAACTCAGAGATGAAACTCGTTCGGGTATTTAGGGTATACCCATACCCAATTTTTTCGGATTTTTTGGGTCGGGTTCGGATTCGGATTTCGAATTCGGGTTGCCTAAATAAATGTATCTTGTAATATTATTTTCACAAGTGGAATAATAAATTTTCCTAAACACTTTTCATGTTCTTACTCTCGATCAATTTATCAAAAATGTATTCAAAAAATCACGAGGGGGTTATTTTGTTAATGGATAATTAGAAAACGCTACTTCAAACAAATTAAATAATAAAGACTAATTTTGCAACTGCCCCCAACGTTCACTTTTGGTTGATTACGTTGTGTCGATATATAGACTATACGATAATAACTCGTTTATAATGAGATGAGATCATCTACTTATTTCATTATAGAAGAATGATATGATGAATGATGAATGTACGGTTTCACTGGGCCATTTTCACAATAAGTGATCAAATCTCACCATCCCACATCTCCTCAACAGATTTTATGGGGCCTTTCTTGGAAATATAAACCTCTCCGCCAATGTTCCTGAACTGAGGAATCTCTGTTGAGATTCTCTGTGTCTCCTCCTCTGTCAAAGACCAATCAAATATCTTCAGATTCTCCTCTAATCTCTCTTTTGTAAAGCTCTTCACCACCATGCTTACTCCTTCCTGGTAAGTCCATCTCATACTCACCTGTCATTATTACAACTCCAAAAATGAGCTTTACACTTGCATTGTCAAGATAAACTAAAAAGAGAAATCAACTGTACAATAACAGAGATTAACTACTGTTTTAGTACTTTGTACTATGTTAACGGTACAACGGTACCATAACATAGATTAACTATTTAAGTGTACAATGTTAAAAAAGTACAACCACACAAGGCTAAAAATGTAAATAAATCTAGAATATAAAAATTCATCCAACAAGCATTCAAAGAAAAAAAAGAAGTAATTTTAAAATTACCATAAAGTTGAATCTGACAAAAATAAGACAACATGAGTCTGGTTTACCAATTTGTTAAAGAAAAATAATTGGTGTATTTTGCAAAAAAAATAATAAAAAAATTCTTTATATTATGGGTGATTTTATTTAAATTTGTTCATTCAAATACTGAGATAAATGTTGGTGGAAATTATGAATTTTTTTTTTTGATTATTAGAAAGTCTTTTGACAATACCTGTGCCACAGTTTTTTCTTTTGCCTCAGCTATTTCTTTAAGAACATTAGACTCCATAATTTTGGGAGTTCCCCAAAAAGCTCCTCTCGATCCTAACACTGAATAAGCTGTCACAACAATGTCGTTCGCCTTACAAAGCTCCCTTAGCTTTCTCTGTTGCCATATTGGACTCATCTCCACCTTTCTCACAATTCATTTATAAACAAATAAAAGAGTTAAACTTGTTCTGTAAAATTTAACTTCTTGTTGAAAAAAATAAATTACAAGAGTGAAAAAGTCGAATTACTTGATTGACGCTAGGCGGAATTTTGGCGAGAGAGAGGATGTATTGAAGCTTCTTACAAGAGAAATTGCTTACTCCTATAGATTTTGCAAGCCCAAGTCTGTGGCACTCCTCCATTTCAGACCAAACTGCTTCGAAATCCATTGGTAAAAAATCATCTTCATCAATGGGAAACTTGTATTTACCAGGTTTTGAGCTAACCGGCCAATGAATCAGGTAAAGATCAAGATAGTCTACTTTAAGATTTCTGCAAAACAAGATGTGTTAAAAAGATTATTTACATTAAGTCATGTTTTTTTTTTGAATAACATTTAAGTCATGTTACTCCAAAGATTATATTCAATCACGAAATACTTATTGATATTGGACATAATGTCCCTCATCGGACGCTCGACAAAGACCTTGAGTAATATATAAAGGATATGAGTTTCTCCACTCATTGTTTCCAACTAAACAAAGCATTGCAAATCCTCGAACCCTAATTTGAGAGCTTGAAACCATTCATTGACAAATTTAAAACAAATAGGGTAGGACAATATATTCGGAATTTGAGATCATATCCGATTCAATCCGGTCTGAAAAGTTGGTTACTAGGAGTAACTAAACTTACTTTTACTTCTGTAAAAAAAAATCTACATCTTGATTTTAAAGATTAAAGATACACCAAGATCCGCTTTCACATATAATTTTAAATTAAAAAAATGTAATTTATATACATGTAATTAATAAAGAAGAGTAGGTCAAAATATCATAAAATGAACTTTATTTGCAAAAAAGTACATTAATTTTTAGTATATTCATAATAAGGGTCAATGAAATATATATCATGAGATTACCACAAAATTCATTTTTCAGCATTAATTTTTTTTATTAGTTCTCTCACATGAAAAATAATTTTTGAACAAAAATACCCTTCTCGCATTGTTAAGGGGTAATTATTTGTTTACCCATCAAAAATATTTAGACGGTTATCGGTAATAACTGTAACGGTAATTATTTTATTAACATGATAACAAATATTATATCATCTAACATATATGGATTAACATCTAAGTTATTATTTATCGTGACATAAAATATGTTATGAACATATTAATATATTTATCCGATGATTGATACATAAAATTTTATCGGTAATATATATGTTAACATGATATATATTATGATATACTGATAAACATAGTTACTATGATAAGATATAAATTATCAATAAAACTTGTATTCATCATTTATCGGATTAATAAATTAATATGTTTGGAATATATTTTATACCACGATAAATAATAATTTAGATGTTAATATATATATATATATATATATTAGACGATATAATATTGTTTACCATGTTAATAACATAGTTTCCGTTGATGCTACAACGGATAACAATCCAAAATTTTTGATAGATAAATAAATAGTTAACAGATAATTTTGCACAGAGTTATAACAGAAATTTCCATTAACAACAGTAACATGAATAGTATAAGAGGTGAGAGAACTAATTTATTGTTCCTTTGATGCTAGTTTTTATTATTTCCCTTCATAATAACTATGATTGTTTATGAAAATCAATTTATACGATATTTTTATTTATTTTAATCAGCATTGTCCAAAAACAATAGAAGCTTGGCCTTAAGTGAGCTTAATTTTCTTATATCATCTCTAAATTCTCAGGTGTGAAAAAGTTTTCCCAAACAAGATTTTAGAAATTTAAATCTTACTTCAGACTCCGTTGGATCGCCGGTATAACGAGGCCGTCATGAGCATCAGCGCACCAGAGCTTGGTAGTCACAAACAGTTCAGATCGAGATCGGACTAAACCGACAGACACCGCTTCCGCTAGAGCTTCACCGAGTGGCTCCTCCGTTTGGTATCTTGGTGACGTGTCGAAGTGGCGATAACCAAGCTTGATTGCATCCAGAACCGCCTCTTTCAACACCGTCGGTTCCGGTGGCGGAGATGCGGCGGTTCCTAGACCTATAACCGGCATAGAGTGATGGCCGGATGAGCCGGATCTGATGGTTAGGGTAGGGACTGTGATCAAAGACATTGGTTCACGAGAAGCTCTAAAAGCTATGATCTGAGAAAATGGTTTCTCGGTGGCTGAACATATGCTCAGTAGCCACACAATAACTGATACTAATGCTAATATAATACTTTGTTTAATTAAAAAAATAAAATTACGGATCATATGTTTATGAGAAATTCAGTCAACTAGCATTAAACGATAATGCTTTTTCCAATAATTAGCACACATCTTTATTAGAACAAAAATAACATTTTATAAAGTTTATAATTTAATATTTTTGTTTGGATTGATTATATTAGTATTTATGATGAAGTTTTTAGAGGTATGGATAAGATTTAGGGTTGAGGCTTACACCATCCTCATTGGTAATATTATGAGAGTGTCTTTAGATATAAAAATAATAAAAGAAAAGAAATAAGAGTGTCTTTTTACATGTATGAATAGTTAATATTGTGTCTATAGGAAGACATTTTAGATGCTTAAAAGTAGAATGTTTTTAAATTTTAATACTAATTTATTTTTAAGACACACATGACAATATCACCAATAAAGGTGTTCTTAGGGTTTAGAGTTTTCTAAATCCTAAACCCTAAATTAGAAACCTTAAAAATGTGAGCTTAAAAATATTTTTTAATAAAAATGTTATTTTTGTCTTAAATGAGAATGTGTGATAAATATGTCACAAAACTATAATTTGTGCTATTTTAAGAAATGCCTTATCTTTATTTTATATAATTTAATCGAATTGACCCCATAATGTTATTATTTTAGAGGGGGGGAGAAAAAGCAAAAAAAAAAACTAAACTTCAAAATTTGCCAAATAAAGACTTATATAATTTAAATAACATAATTTCTCAAAGTTTACAATAACTTAAATCTTGAATGACAAATTAATCACGAAATTTCCAGTTCAAATCCAAAATTTAGTTTAGGTGTGTTATTGGTTTGTGTATTTAAATGGAGTTATATAATAGAGATTTGAAAAAATGTACAAATTCTAGTGTTACTCATTAATACTTTTCAAAACTTTTATTAAAGTATATGATGTTTTTTTTTTTTGGTTTTAAAGTATATGATGTTATTAGTTTATAATAAAATAATTTACGGTTAACCATAACTAATATATTTTTACAATTAACAGCTATTTTAATTATTTTATACAGTTATGGTTCGGTTATGGTCTGAAATACTTTTACGGTTAGATTTTGGTTACGTCTATGTACAAAGCTCCATCATCTACCAACTCTTTTTTTTTTCTATCATCTACCAACTTAATCAACTTAAATGTTGCTTTGGCT
The DNA here is from genome assembly GCA_963667165.1 of Barbarea vulgaris. NCBI lineage: Eukaryota > Viridiplantae > Streptophyta > Magnoliopsida > Brassicales > Brassicaceae > Barbarea > Barbarea vulgaris. The sequence goes on from OY763887.1 coordinate 45,527,649, forward strand.
ATTTTCATATATTATTTTCAAGAACATTTCACGTGTGACCACTAACCGTGTGGAAAATGTAACCAGTGCCGAGTGGTTTAGCTTTTTATTTTACAACACACCGACGTCGTTTCAACTCTGTACCATTGAGTCTCTTCTTCTCACTTTCGTTTCAAACTCTGTAACATCCTCTTGGTTCTCGATTCTGTAGCTTCTCCGATTTTTTTTTTTCTTTCCAAAAATAAAAATGAGATTTCTTATATTACTAACTATTTTAAGCTTCTTCTTATTAAATCCAATCTCAGCTAAATTCTACTCTAACGTCTCCTCCATACCACCGTTACAGCTCCTAAACGCCACTCGCTGCGCGTGGGATACGTTCTCTAAACTCGCCGGTTGTCACGTCGGAGATAAAGTCGACGGTCTCTCCAAACTCAAACAATACTTCCATCGTTTCGGTTACATCTCCGCCGGCGCCGCCGACAATTACACCGAAGATTTCGATGACGTTCTCCAATCAGCGATCAACACTTACCAGAAAAATTTCAATCTCAAAGTCACCGGAAATCTCGATTCATCAACTCTCCGGCAGATCGTTAAGCCGAGATGCGGGAATCCGGATATGATCGACGGATTCTCGGAGATGAACGCCGGTAAGAAACTCCGGACGACGGAACGATACTCTTTTTTCCCCGGGAAGCCAAAGTGGTCGAATCGGAAACGAGATCTGACTTACGCGTTCGTGCCGCAGAACAATTTAACCGACGACGTGAAACTCGTGTTCGCACGCGCTTTCACGCGCTGGGAGGAGGTTACTCCTTTGAATTTCACGCGCTCGGAGTCTCTACTCGGCGCTGATATAGTGATTGGATTCTTCACCGGTGAACATGGAGATGGAGAGCCGTTTGATGGAGCTATGGGAACATTAGCGCACGCTTCTTCGCCGCCGACGGGGATGTTACATCTCGACGGTGATGAGGATTGGTTGATCTCTGATGGAGGAATTAGCCGTCGGATATTGCCGGTAACGACGGTGGTGGATTTGGAATCGGTTGCGGTTCATGAGATTGGACATCTTTTAGGGTTAGGTCATTCGTCGGTGGAAGATGCTATCATGTTTCCGGCGATTTCTGGTGGAGATCGGAAAGTGGAGTTAGCGAAAGATGATATTGAAGGGATTCAGCAGCTCTACGGTGGAAATCCGAACGGAGACAGTGGTTCGAAGCCTAGCCGTCAGAGTGAAACCAGCGGTGAGATTCGCCGGTGGAGAGGATTGATGCTTAGCCTATCATCGATCGCCACCTGTATCTTTTTAATTTGTTTCTAGAAATTATATGACAGGTCTGATTTTTTATTCCCTATATTATTTGGGGCAATATTCGATTCTTCTTTTTTTTAAATACCTTTTGCTGTCACTTTTAAGTGAGAAGATATACGAATTTTTAAAAAATTATTTATATATTTGATCACTTTATTATTCTCTCAATTTTTTTATAATTTATTATATATATAGTGCATTGATTTTATTTTGGTTATCTAAATATTCATAAATTTAAAGTAAATCTAAATTGAACACAACAAAACACTTATTATATGAGTTTTATGGACCCATTTACATGTTACAACGTACAAGCAAATTATTGCTCCTAATAAGTGATTTGAGAGATAAGGCACCTAACGTACGGTTTCTTTTGTTTTTGTCGTTACAGCCATATTGGCAAAAACTTTAACTTTTTCGGCTGATAAAACCAAGAATATATCCCAATCCGAAGAACATCCACGAAGTGGCCTTTATATATGTTTTTTGGGGTATATGTTTCGTACAGCACAAAAATCTTAACTCAAGAAAGTATATATGTTTGCATGGATATAAAACTTAACAAACGAATAAACAAATAAAAAACCTAAAAAAAGTCAAACAACTCTATTATCTCCTTTTTCTCTACCGCACAGTTCCTTCGCTTAGGGCTTTCTTCATTGACTCGTATCCTCAATGAAATACGCTATCAAATCAAGATCCCAAATGTAAGTATATATACTGTTATATATCCATCTAAGTTCCCATATATAAAATTTGTGATTATTTACTTCTCTTTTAATAAATATTTTTCAATGTTGTACCAAATGAGTAATCATCATGTCTCTTCCTTCTTTTTACCAGCCATAATTTCCTTGCTCTCCCTCTCTCTCTCTCTCATCATCATCAGCACCACCAAACTTCCACCAAACAAGTCTCATCAAAGAATAAGAAGAAGTTTGGAGGGACTTGGAGACAAAGAAGCAGACGAAGATGAGGATCTTGGCTTTGTTTTTCTCATTCAAGAAAAGTAGGAGAAACAAAATATACAAGCAAATCCCTAAAAGGATGATCAATCCATGATGGTGGGAACTTGATGTGCTTTTGAGATTGAAAAAAACCAAAAAAGGTTCTGAATCTGAATCTCATCTCATCTCATCTCTTCTGGGGAATGGAAGCGTTACGGTCCGATCTTCATCTCACACTTAATCTACTTTCATTAGTTTCTATTAATAAACTTTTATTTCTTTGCAAGATTGATAAACATAACGTCTGCTCGAATTTTTCGATCTATATGGCTATATGAATTGGTTTTAATTGTTTGGTTTGATAGTTAATATTTGCATTTTTTGTATAACAAATAATTTTATGTGCGTAATTAATTTTTCATTTGCTTGTTTCATTTCAGCATGCACTTTTTTTTTATGTTTCTGAATTGTAAAACCAAAAAACAAAAAAAAAAGTGTCTGCATTGATATGTCAATTATACTATTGTGTAGTACTGGTATATCTAGATCCTTACACGTATATCTTTTACGTCAAAGATCCATACACATGGGTGCTGGTAATTTCGTATATACACATTTATATATCAATCTAAATACTGTATGTCCTAGAAATCCCTTGCTACACATAGCAGATTCGGATCTCAAAATGACAAAAAAAATAAAAAAAAATGGATGTCTCATATGTATGATCATTAAACAAAACAATCATTTGTCTTGAGAGTATATATTGCGTAATTTATTTTCTCATATTATAAAGATATCTATAAAACCTATACGACTAAGATAGTGTATTCTTGGGGCATGATGGAACCTATTCGACAATATAGTGTGTCAAAAGTAGAGTTCATTTAAAAATGAGAAGTTTGGAAAGTTTGAGAAGCTCAAAATTTTAACCAAGTGTCAAAGATTTCACATTGAAATAATGGTTTAGAATTCTCTTGCATAAGTGTCAAAGATTTCACATTGAAAGAATTGCATAAATGTATATATATTGGAAAGTTCATAACAAGGTTTAAAAGCCTTGGGAACATATTATATATGGTGCATTGGAGAGATGAGCAAACTCGCGCATTATCGCAGCAATATCGGATTTGGGCTCGGACTTTGAGCCTTTTGGAATGGGTGGAAAAAATAAGATCTCTATAAATTAATAACGATCTATGTATTTTATGAAATTTTATTAATTTATCGTGTTTATTAATTTATAGAGGTGATATTAGGGGATTTCTGTTTTATTAATTCTCCATGAGCGGTTTTACTTATAAAACGAGTATAAAATCGAGCATCCTCCTTCCTTATTCAGTCGTTCAACACATAAAAATACAAACAGTCTCCTCATTACTCACTCTATATACGTTATACTCTCAGACTCAAAAGTATAAAGACAGTTGTATAGCGTAAGACTATATTATATTCAATTGTCGCACTATATTCAACCTTTCGTTGTTAGCTTACTCTTCCGATATTGTTGTATTTTATTTCCAGTTGTGTATATCACTTACTTTATGAATATTCAGATTGTGCCCCTTATAAAATCTAGGTCCAGGGTCTATATTTCGGAGATTGGATAAAAACACAAGTCCAAGTAGTTGACACGTATATAACAAAGAAAAAGTTTTAAATGTACATGCAAGAAAATTTATAGGACTATGAAGATCATATATTCCTCATTCTTTGGTGCAATGATGTTGTGAATATTTACTGAAAAGTTTATAGTCAAGTTTTCCACTAATATATAGCATGTTTCCATCTTACAATTCCATTATAGCTTATTGTTAGATTTGCTAATTTCTACTAAAACAATTATATTTTTTTTTTGTGCTGTATCATTCTGTTTAAATTTACTATGATTATATGATATATCGTTCAAAATTTTCGACAAAGTGACGCATTATTTTTCCTAGGTTCCATCGTCTCAAACTTCAGTGCCGTCACTGTGTGCCTTGGATCGAAAGTGTGGTCGTCAACGTCAAATTTGTTGGATATATATGTGAGAGTTATGATGCACATGCATTTTCAATATATATCTTCATATGCAAAATAAAATAAAATGAATCAGCTCCATGTGGCTCCAAAAATCAAGCGTTTTCATTCCGTTCTAATTGGCGATTTATTTATAGTTCAAGAAAAAACATACTAGTTTTCAAAATCACGATTAGTTTTGTAGCTTCGATGATTGAGTTGAAATTGTTTTTAATTGCAGTTTACTTTCCAATCCAATTACATATTCTAATACTATATTTTTTACATTTTATACAACTAGATTTTTAAAAAGTTGAAATAATCAGCTGGCAACTATAAGTCTATAACACATATAGTATGTATGTGATGATGTGTCATAAACTATTTGTTCAATTTCTTGAAATGGGGAAGACTTTTTGAAGTTGCCAAAAAATTTCGACAGTTTTAAACAGATTTAGTTATTTACGACCACCTTTCGCGGGTTTTCTTCAGAAGTACTACTAGTTTAAGCGGGTTTGGTAAGTAAGAGTCAATGTTGAACACAGATTATATAATATAGAGAAATTCCCTCAAATAGGAGTTATATAATTAACACACATTTTTATTTAGGACAAAATAACATTTTATAAAATTTATAATTTAATATTTTTTGTTTGGATTGATTATACTAGTATTTAGGATAAAGTTTTTAGGGGATAAAGGGTAAGATTTAAGGTTTAGGACTTAGGGTTTAGGGTTTTCTAAACCCTAAACCTTAAATCCTAAACCTTAAAAAATGTGAACTTAAAAGTATCCTTTAATAAAAAAGCTATTTTTGTCTTAAATGAAGATGTGTGCTAAATATGTCACAAAACTATAATTTATGCTATTTTTGAGAATTGCCCTATATATAATATAATATATATATATATGTGTGTTCATGTTCTATTTGTATTTAAGTATCATTCAATTTATGTGATTCGACGTTTTAAATACTGCATCTGTTGTTCATATTAGGTGTCGTTTGTAGGAGTTTAGAGTAGTTTCATCGGTAGAAACTCTTGTGGGTTTCTTAAACATAAATAAATAATATTTTATATCATGATTTAATTATTTAATTAAAAATTTATTTATTAAAATATTTAAGCTAATTAAAAAGTGACAAGTGTAGAATCCATCTCTTTAAGAGCATCCACATTGGTCATCTTTTGTGGGTGTATTTAAATATAAAGATAATTAAAAAAAGAAAAAGTTGGGTGTCTTTAATACATAAATTGGAAAGATTGTGTCTAGACATTTTGGATACCAAAAAATTGAGTGTCTTTAATTTTTAATAATAGTTAATTTTTAAGACACTTTTAAAATTATTATGAATGGAGATGGTCGGAGTCTCTCAAACAAGAGACCCTCATCTTCTTTTTCTTTCTTTTCTATCTTTTTTTTTTATTATTTATTTTATTTTATTTGAGAATTAAGAGTTCACGTTTTCTTTGGATGTATATGGCTTATCAGATCGGATTGGATGTAGTAACTATAGCTAAACTTCGCTTTCTATCTTCAAATTTTTTGACTTCAAGCGATCAACCTGACAGAAACTTCTCATGCTACCAAAACAAAATTCCTACTCTTTGGTGTGGCAAGACAGACACTTAGCCATGCAATCATGCATCTACAAGACAGTCAAAATCTAAAAGATTTTATTTTTTTTGATAATCGGAGGTGAATACATTCTTCTCCTCCGGTTTATCGGACTCAACAATATATAGACAAGAATATACTGGTACATATAAGTGCTTAGCGACGGATCAAAAGACGTGAATGAGCGCGTCTGGACCGTATAGTGAGCGATTCGATGCCTGTCTATAGAGGGTTGTAGTGCGGGCCAAGTTGAGGATGCTTGTAGACCTTCAACGTCTTCCTTTGAGTCTGATTCGAAGATAACTTCATGATAGCCCACATTTCTCACACTCAAATACTGCCCGTCGAAGAGCCTCAGCTTCGGTTTCAACTAAGGAAGATAATGCCAGTGGAGAAACCAGTAGAGGAGTGGAATAATTGAAATTTTTGTTACACATATCTCATATACACATGCACATAGTAATGGTGGCTATCTAGATAGAGAGATGAAAAGTCTAAACCAAAAGCAGATTCTGTGAAAATGCAAGCATTCTCAAGTTATATTCATATTACATATAGATTCGATGAGTCAAGTTTCACATCTCAGCAGTAAAGGACTTTCCGCATCCACATGTTTGCGAAGCGTTGGGGTTCTTGAAAGAGAAACCTCCACCGATTAAAGCGTCGCTGTAATCAAGCTGCATTCCAAATAGGAAGAGCATACTCTTTGGATCACAAACTGCAAAAATACACATGTGACCAAGAATGATTTTAGCTTTCATCATCATGCTAGAAAACGTATAAATACCATTCATAAACTTGACTGCAAGGGTAAAATAACACAATGCACCAACAACCATCAAAAGCTTAACAACAAGGCCATTAAGTCTCAAATCAAGAATCTGATCTCTTAAGCTAAATAGTCGTCTTATTTCTGATTAATACCTTCCATTAAACCAGATTTTCAAATTTGAGAGCCTAGATATAGTCAGAAACTCAGAATACATAACAGCTAATATTATTAATGATTCTAGCTGCAATTTAGCTATAATGTTCCCTCTACCAAACAAACTCGATATAAACCGTTAAAAGTCGAAATAGCTAATTTCGCCACTATGTTTGTCTAACCAATGTTTATGAAAAAATCATCCTATCTCTGCCTGTCCTACATATGTTATAGAGCAATGCTTTGAACAAAAAACTCGATCTAAACCGTTAAAAGTCGAAATAGCTAATTTCGCCACTGTTCCTCCTACCAATGTTTATGAAACAATCATCCTATCTCTGCATGTTCTACATATGTTATAGAGCAATCCTTAGAACAATAATCTGATCTAATTCTTGAAAAAGTAATCAGAAGAGATTGTTTACCTATAGTGAAGCCTTCATATTCAATGGTGGAATCATCGGGTCGAGCATTATCCTTGTTCTCAAAGTCCATTGTGTAAGACATGCCAGAGCATCCTCCTTGTTTAACACCTATTCTCAAACACAGATTTTGGCCACGTTCTGATCTCATCTTACTCAAATGGTTAAGCGCATTCTCACTCAGAGTAATCGCTGGCTTCAATCCCTCAACCGCAACACATGTCACTGTCAAATTCAAATACAGAGAGTTTTCTAATAGTTCACTGACATTAACAGTAATCTGAAGATTCTATGCTCAAATTCTCAGCATTTAGTAATCTATATACTCAATATGAAAATGCTATGTTGTGTACAAAATTAGTAAAGCAATGGTCAAAATTTTTGTAAGAATCTGATAAACATTTGTTAGAACCGATCAAGACTATATTTTTAAGCTAATTTAGAAGATAGAATCAAAGCGATAACTTCTAGGATACAAATATTTGCATAAGAACAGAGAAAAAAAAAAAAAAAAAACAATTTCACGAGTTCAAACCTGGAATAGAAGCTGATCGAACAGAGAGACGATTTAACCGGTTGAGATTCCGGTATGAAGAAGAAGAAGGAAACGAAATTGAATTACAAGGTCCCACGGAAGGAGATGACCGTGTATCGGAGATTCTTAGCCGGAGAAAAATCGGATTTTGCGTCGTGATTCCAGAGAAGGCCATCGCCGGAAAAAAAGAAAAAGAAATAATTATTTTACCTTTCTCCGCTAGATACATACATAATCGCAAAGCCCACATGTGCGGCACGTGCCATTTAGTCTTCTTAATGGGCTTTATGGTTATTTTTGGCCCGTTTCTAAATAAGAAAATTTAAAACAGATAATAATGAAGTTTTTTATTTTATATTTCGCACACATTTTTTTAAGACAGAAACAGTATTTTATAAATTTTATAATTTTATAATTTTAGTTTGAGTTAATAATATTAAAATTTAGGATATAATTTTTAATAGGTAGGAGGTACGATTTAGAGTTTAGGTATCCTAATCCCTAAAAATATAAAGTTAGAAGGTTTGTGTTATATAAGAGAATTTTCTTTTAATAAAAATGTTATGTGTCATAAATAAAAATGTGTATTAAATATGTTACAATTTTTTTATTTTGTGCTATTTAAGAGAATTGCCCAAAATAAAAAGATAAATTTCTAAAATATCACAAAATAAAGTTTTTGACGAAAATAATATTTTATAAAGTTCATAATTTAAATTTTTTTATTTGGGTTAATTATATCATGATTCAGTGTATAATTTGTAGAAGGTAGATGTAGGATTTATGGTTTAAAAATTTATAAACCTTGAAAATGTGAGGTTAAGAGATTTGTGATATATAAGAGAATTATCTTTTAACAAAATTGCTATTGGTGTCCTAAATGAAAATATATTTTAAATGTGTTACAAAAACATTTTGTGATATTTAAGATAATTTTTTTAAAAATAATAATAATAAAAGAATTAGTAAGTAGTAGTAGTGTCTGTTTCTTCTGGCTTGTCTTCTACAGCTGAGTGTGTGTGGGGTAATTCCCCATGGAGCAGCCTCTCTCTCTGTCTCTGTCTGAGCTCCTAGGGTTTTGGTGTAACAACCCACAATTCACGAGGCATGAATCATTCTCCCCACTTGCTCTATCTCAGGCGAAGATCCCCAGATTTATTCCTATTTCGGCTTGGGAATTTAAACTCAACCATCAGTTTCTTCAATCTACACACTTTTTGGTAGAGGAGAAGTTTTATCAGCATCTGAACAATAATGCCTATTCATACGTCTACATCGGAGAATAAAGACGCCGGTGAAGATGAGCTCCGACGACGGAACCCTTATGAAGTCCTTGGCATCCCAAGCAATTCCACTGATCAAGAGATCAAAAGTGCTTATCGAAGAATGGCTCTCAGGTCCTCTTTTTTTTTTTTTTCTGTGATAAAGCTTGAAACTTTGAGTGATTAAGATGTTTTTTGGTATGCAATTTAGCTTCAGAACTCTGAAGTGACTTAAAAGGCTTAGATTTTTGTGTTAAGTAGATCAAATGGTAGATCATATGATTGGGACCTGAACTAAAGGTTGAAACTTTGCGTGATTAAGATGTTTTTGTGGGATGCAATTTAGCTTCAGAAGTGACTTAACCGCTTAGATTTTGGTGTAAAGTAATGACTATGTGTTAAGTAGATCAATTGGTGGATTTAACTTCAGTATAAAGTTTTTTTTCTTGTTTTTTTTTGACATATACTGAAGTTTTAGTTATTATTCAGGTACCATCCTGATAAGAATCCAAACGATCCGGTTGCAGCAGATATGTTTGAGGAGATTACATTTGCTTATGATGTCTTGTCTAATCCGGAGAATCGGCGTCAGTATGATACAACTGGTTCTGAGGTTAGATGAAGATTTCATACAAGTCTTGAGTTCTTAACATTGTTCGCAACTTTGATGGTTGATTGAGTTTAACATGGTGTTTTGTTAGTGGTTTCGTTAGAGTTTTGGAACAAAGATTCTACACTTTTGCAGTTTCTAGATAACCTTAAATCACCTAAGGCTATAGTTTTCTAGTTCTTCTTTAGATGCCTCTTTGTTGGAAATCATTTAATTTCCCTTATCTATTTTTATATTGCTTCACCTTGATGTTTATGTAGGCTGTGGGTCCGGAAAATGAAGATCTTGAGCTTGATCTTTCAAGCTTAGGAGCTGTTAACACTATATTTGCCGCGCTGTTCAAGTAAGTGCCTTAAACACAGTTTCTCTACTCTCTGTTTTATCATTTCTACCAAAATTCCCCTGGGCTCTGGAGAGCAAGTTTTTGACTTTTGTTTACAACTTGAGAATTTTGTTCAACACAGTAAGCTTGGTGTACAAATCAAGACAACGGTCTCAGCAAATTTATTGGAGGAGGCGTTGAATGGTGTGGTTACTACTTTGCCTATTTCGGTTGGGCAAGTTGTTTCTAGGAAGGTATGATAATGATATTTTTAGGAAGCTAGCATTTACTTTGCATTAGTTTGGATTTGTTATCTCTGACATGTTTGCGTCTCTAACAGGTTGAAAAGCAATCGGCTCACTTTTATTCTGTCACGTTAACAGAAGAAGAAGCCCAAGCTGGATTAATATGTAAGGTGCAGTCATCTGCTAAAAACAAATTCAAGGTTCGTTGGTGCATACTCTTGCTATTTGTGCTCAAGAATCTCATATTTATTTTTCCTATTCTGTATCTTACCTTCTGATTCTTATTGTTTTTCTAGTTGCTTTACTTTGATCAAGCAGAGAATGGAGGACTGAGCCTGGCACTACAGGTATGAAGTTTTGTACTATTAGTTTGTTGAGAAACAATGATCCATCATAAAATTTTCTAAATACTAATCTCCTTAAGTTTCTAAATTGACTTTTTTTATGTACTTTGATTCTGCAAAAGGAAGACAGCAGGAAAACAGGAAAGCTCTCAACTGCAGGGTTATACTTTTTCGGCTTTCCTGTTTATCGTTTCGATCACAGGGTTAATTCAGTTAACTATCTTCTCTTCCCTCTTAAGTTAACACCTTTGTTCTATTCTTTTTGATCACCAATGTACTCAGTTTTCTCCCTTTTGCTTACAGAGGGCTCTCTCACGGGATCCAGAGACCGGATTTTTTAAAAGGCTCGATGCATTCCAGCCGTTTGAGATCACTGAATTGAAAGCTGGGTGGCATGTCTTTGCTGTTTATGGTAATTTTTGTTTTATTCGTTTACAGTTTTCGAGGAATCACTAATCTACTCTATTAGAAGTAAAGTAACCTCACTTGGTGTCGTAATATTAACTCTAGGTGACAATTTTTTCAAAAGTGTGAGTTACACTCTAGAAATATTCTCATCTGCTCCATTTGATAACGAGAAAGAGAGTCTCCGGTCAACTGAGGCGCAGATAGTCTCTAAAAGAACTGAGCTATTGAAATTTGAATCTGAATACCACGAGGTCTTTGCGCAGTTCACAGAGATGGCTAGCAAATGCGCTGGGGAAGTACAAGAGGTAAAAAATAGCTTTACAGTATCACCATTTTTCTCCTATTTTCTTGATTACTTGAAACTCGTAACCGAGATTTGTTGTGTTTGCAGATCGATGAGCTTCTCAAGCGGAGGAACGAGTTATGTGCAGCTTACACAATCTTCCCACCAACGAAGCAAGGTTCAAGCAAGAACAGGAGCTGGAGCAAGGGTAAGAGCAAGAAGAAGAGCAGTCTCTTAATGGAACCTAGAGAAGAAGGAGAAGTCACAGTCAGGGAAGAAGATGTAGTGAAGAAGAAGAAATGGTACAATATTCAGCTAAGGCAAGACAAGAAAAAAACCCTGAAAAGAGACTACTGAAATCTTGAGTTTTTCTTTCGCGCACATAGCTACATTCAGAAAATAAAGTATATGTTTTAGTGATGATCTTTAGGGATTATTAACACTATAAGAAGTGGTATGTGGTTTATTATGCTTCGCGGGAGAGGTTGGTCGGTAGAGGTTTGGTCGATGTAGATTTACTTCCTCGGCTGCTATTCTCTATGCTGGTTATTGCCGCCATCTTCTTCAGCAGATCATGGTTTACCATATGCAATATGCTCCTAGTTCCAAAATCTTAAGTCATGATGGCACTAGTAATTTCTTCTAAAGCTAGAGTAGTCTTGCAGTACTTTAAGGTCTCCTTCAGTTTGATCAATTGCTTTAGTAAAAACATAAACAAAACAATGGCTTAATCTTCATCTGGGATTGTAACTTTCACATAATCTAGATATGATTTTGGCTTGAAGAAATCATTGACATTCTCCTCTACCGTTATCCTTTAGTCTTCTTGTAGCCATCCATATAACCACTGCTTGAGATTAAAGTGGTTAGGGAGAGATAAATGCCTCTTATCACATTTTTGTATCGGTGTTCTCAAATTTGAGTCATCCTTTTCACATGATGTCTCTTATTTAACCTTCAAAAATAATATAGACTTTCGAAAACATTTGCAACACCGTCCTATATTTGCCGCCGGCATCAGAACCTTTTCCTCTTCCTTTGCCTTATTTTCTCCATGGAGTAATTTTTATTGTTTCTTCTTGAATAGGAGGACGAGGCAGAGCAATCATTACTTGTTGAACAACCAGCCAAAAAATAACCATTGCTCCGCCTCCTCCACCACATCCTAGCTCTTGTTCAAGAAGAAAAAATAAAGACCACTCTGGCAGAGAAAGAGACAAAGGAAGAGGAGAAGATAGTGATGCTGTCGGCGACAATGTTTTTGACGTTTTAGAAAGGATATCCAATTTCGAAAGAGGAAGTTAGGATTTACTTCATGAGGAGATTCGAGGAGGTGATAGAAGTGATACTGATGCAAAAAGTGGAAGTGTATGAGCAGCCTTTGTTCACGAGGATGGTGTTGAAAAATAGTTATGGGTTGAAGATGGGAGAGATTGTGATGGAATGGATATAGAAGCAAGTTCACTATCAAGATTTGGGATGATTCATTTGAGATGATTATGGTAATAACACATCGAGAGACACTGACTTTCAAGCCAGAGATTGCAAAACTAAAATCACATTGTTACTAATACTAATGCATTTCTTTCTCTTCTTCCCAAACAAGTTTGCCATTGATAGTGAACTTGTTTATGTCCCTTACACTTACAATCTCTCCCATCTTTGACGCACAACTATTTTTTAACTCCATCATTGCAAGCAAAGGCTGGTCATATACTTCCACTTCTTGCATCAGTATGACTTCCATCACATCCTCGAATCTCCTCGTTTAGTAAACTCTAACTTCCTCTTCTGAAAGCGGGTAACCATTAGAAAACATGAGGAACACCATCCTATCATCTGACACCATCATCACTACCTTCTCATCTTCTTTTGCCTCTTTCTCTGCCTAGGTGGTCATTTTTTTCTTCTTGAACATATGGACAAGGCGGAGCAATCCTTACTTGTTGAACAATCGGCCAAAAAGTAAACATTGCTTCGCCTCATCCTCCTGTTCAAGAAGAAACAATAAAGACCACTTTGACAGAGAAAGAAACAAAGGAACAAGAGAAAGTAGTGATGTTGGAGCGGATGATAAAACAATGTTCCTGACGTTTTCGAATGGATATCCGATTTTGGAAGAGGAAGTTAGGGTTTACTTCACGTGGAGATTCGGGGAGGTGACATAAGTAATACTGATGCAAAAAATGGAAATGTATGAGCAGCCTTTGTTCACGAGGATAGTATTGAAAAATAGTTGTACATGCCTAAAGATGTGAGAGATTGTGCGTGGAAGGGATATAAACAAGTTTACTATTGATGGTATGTTTGGGATGATTTTGGTAGCACCACATGGAGTGATGTTGAAGAAACTGACTTCCACTCTAGAGACTTCAAAACTAGAACCATATTGTTACCAAATTGTTATGAGCCAAAGATTTTGTCAGAGATTTAGTAATCGAAAGTGTCTTTAACATGGGAAAGAGAAAGAGATTTAAAATAAAGCTTCCTATTAACATAAATCTCTATTAGAGAATTAGGTTAATTGTTGGAAGTTGATTTTTTAATCATAGGACATCCTGATAGAGGTCAAGGTAAAATCAATCATAAACCTTAACCGAACAGAAACCTACCTTAAACCTAAACTGAAAAGGAAAAAATACCAAAACCTTCATATGAAATGTTAAACTATTTTTTTTTGTATTCTAGAGAAGAGAAGGGACTTGATATTCTTCAAGTAAAAGAAAAACATAAAAGAAGGATTAAAGCTGAAAAAAAAATCTTTGGGTAGTGTTTAGTGGCGGAGTCAGAATACTATTTTATTGGTGCCATAAAATATATACTAAAAAGAATAGTGTATAAACTGCTTTAAAAAGTTACAATTGGTTTCTACGTTTACACATTCTTGATTTTTATTTTTATCACTTCTTCACTTGTTACATCCTAAAATATTTTTTTCGATAAAATAAAATCGAAAATCACTTAAAAATGATCACGGATGCAATTCATTCGAGAAAAAACATCTCTAGATGGTTGCAATAGCAACAAGCAATAGCAACAAGCAAAAGCAAAGATAACTTCAAAAGCTTATAATTCTCGAAGAGTTTAATTTTTAATTGTTAATTTGGTGTTTTTAAAAAATATAAATAATTCTATGTTATATAAGTCATGGATAATTTATATTGGATTACAATCTAACTGACCTCACTTTCACCTTACTGAGTGTGCCTCAGTCTCTAGAGTTGTTGTTAGGACCAAAAGTTAAAACCCTAAATTTTTAATAATCTTCTTCTTCTTTTTTATTTTATTTTATTATTATTTTAATGTAGGAGGAAGAGAGCAAACTGAAAGGACAAAAGAAAAAAAGAAAGACCTTACTAGAAGTTATTAGGATGCAAAAAAATAAATTAAATTTCAAGAGAACCTGAGATCAACTGGAATTGGATCTGAGATTTTCTTCTTTGAAAACTTCGCTCTATGTGTTTCCATGGCGGAGATGCGAACGAACAGCGTCGATTTGTCACCCAGTCGCAAACCTTCTATTGGCTACGAAGAGGAGAAATAAATGAACCCTAGTCAACGGTTGGGGATTATGAATAATCTATTAAACGTGGTGCAGTTGAAATACCTTTTTCATTTGTAATTATATAAATAAAACCAACCGATATAGGGGATCCGAGAGCATTTAGCAAGCCTGTAAGACGCCAAATAAAGACAGAATCATGAATCATGATGTTGAATAAAACTCCGCAAAGCAAAAGGAAAGAATATTTCAGTTTGCTAACTCGGTTAAAAATATGAGATTAAATACTTAACCTAGCCGGTGAATGGTTGAATCTTTAAACCTGGACATGAAACCAAAAGAAATTGATTAGTCCATTGAAAAGCTCACCGCACGCTAGGATAAAAGAATCTGAGAAACTTCACATAATCGGATATAACTCTAACACTTCTCCTTGAAATGATGATGGCCGAGGCACCAGTCTATTGCACCTTTGAAAAACCAAACCACGAGAAATATTACTCAGCCCATCCACAACAAAAACACAAAGCTAGTAAAGCCAAAAAACGCTGAAAACCCCAACCAAAAGCTCTAACTCTAGCTTAAAACATGACTAATTAATTGAGAAAGTGAGACTTAGCCTTAACAGGGAAAACCATAGGAGAGAAACAAGTACCAGGCAAAGATAATAGATTGAGAAAGACCAACAAGGCAACGAAACCCTCAGCAAGTGAGCGATGAAAGCACGACCACCTCTGATTTCGACAAAGGACCCAGATCTACCCAAAAAATTCAACATCACCAAGATACCTACTCAAAGAGAAGAAAAATATAGCAAATTACACTAAAGAGGTACAATACCTGTGCTGTGAGAGCCACCGGTCGTTAGCCAAAAAACAAGTGGCGGCTAAGACTCTTGATTATAGAGGAGAGAGAGAAGAGAGCAAATTAGGTTTTTTATTTTGAGGAAATATTTGTGATTGATATATGTGCTCTTGAAATATTTATGCAATATTTTATTATATATACGTGTGTGTGCGCGTGTGCGTGTACGCGTGCGTGCGTGTGTAACAAACATTCTTTGAAGATCCTATATATTTATGGAACTAAGACCATCTCCAATGTTTAAGAATCCATGAAAGTTTCTTAACCATATATATTTATAATTGAAATATTGGTAAATCAGTAGTTTAGAAACTCAAACAGGTTTCTTAGAAAAAACATACTCCAATGGTAGAGCCTCTAATGAGGTTCTTAAAATTTAAAATATTGAAATATTGTAAAATTCCATCAGACTAAAAATCTCAAAATTTGAGAAAACGAACACCGAGAGAGAAATTTTTTTTTTTTTTAAACCAATCAGAAAGCGACACGTATGTGGTTCTTTAAGAATCCTAAAAACTCTTAGATAAGAATTATTTGTTTTATTTTTATTTTAATTAGTTTTATCTTAAGAACCTCTTAAGAACATCTTAAGAAACACCATTGGAGGTGCTCTAAGGATTCTCCAAAAATCATTATTCTTAAAAATTATGATTGTGTGTATATTTTAAGTTATTATTTCTTAAATGATATTATAAATCCATTATTAAATTATTTAAAAATATTTTCATAAAAGTGTAGAAATTAAAATTTTATTTTATATAGGTTACAACATATCTATTTATGAGAATCTATCTAGGTGCGGATAATCATACCTTATAATTAAGAGGCATGGATATGAATGGAGTTTGAATATATTATATTATTTCATTTGCCAGATCCAAACTGCTAACTTATATCTTGGAGCATGTAAGATTTTAAATCCTAAATAATTTGACTATATTTAGTTTATCGAATTTTTAAAATCGTAAATAACTAGCAACATTAAAAAAATAAACATATAATTTAATAACATGAGGAAAAAGTTAGTCTCAGGAAATCTAGTGATAACATCAAAAACACAACAATTACATGAAATACATTTTACATAATATAAAATGAAATATATGGAAATCTTAATTGTTCTTTTACTGACACATACCTTTAGTTAAAGTTAATGAACTTTGAGATATCTTATTTGATGACATCCTTGTATCACAGAGATTCTCATGTAATATAATAATGATTTCATGTGTGTTTCTTTTTAAGAGACATGATGACCACAAAACAATTTAACAAGTTCTTAATTCGCGAACCTTATATATACAAACTGTAATTAACCTATAAGAGGACACATCTCAAAACGACATCATATAATATCCCAATGATGAGGGTAGCTGTCGAGTAGGTCACTCATCGTGTTTTTTAATGGGTCTAAAGCATAACACCATTTCAACTGGTCAATTATAATGATTTACATAATTTACGCTCGAGGAGAATCGATCTCTGTCCTAAACCAAAATAGCAATTTCTTCCTCAAGTGGGAACCACTAGACCACCACCCCTTAGTTATAAGTACCTATGTTATGCGCATGTTTCTTGCTGTCTTAAAAAAAACTTATGATATTAATCTTTTCATCGATCATTTCGTTTAAAATCTATTGAGGAAATATTAACGTACATAATATTTTTATTATATTGATTTATAGACTCTTAAAATATATATGTCATTCATAGATTGAGGATATTATGTTTGTCGTTTTCATAAGTATTAAATAAATTATATAAATCAGAGATTACATTTGCTTATGATGTCTTGTATGATCCGGAGAACCGGCGTCAATATAATACAACTAGCTCTAAGGTAACATTTCATACAATTCTTGAGTTTTAACGTTGTTGGTTGATTTGATTGAAGCATTGGAGAGTTTAGAGTTATAAGGTAGCCGTGTTTTGCTACTAGTTTCATTTAGAATTGTAACAAAAATCTCTACACCTTTGCCTTTCATTTCTAACATAAAATTCTTCTGTAAAAATTGGTGATATAGTGTGCACATTTCATTTACTTCATATCGTATTTCTATTTTGTGTGTGTTTTCATGTGTTTTATATTTTGAACCATGTATTATTCTTTGGAATCACGTGGATCCACCATTTTTTGTAGGTTTATGAAATAATTTAAATAAAAAACTTACAAATATTAGTTATCTAATCTTTTTTAAAAACGCATACATTTTTATACGTATAATTTTATTTTTAAAAGTAAATTTATAGAGTTAGCATCTTTAAAAAATTCGGACAACTGAAATTATGTATCTACATTTGATAATACAATAAAAATAGCATTATATTTACTTTTAGAAAGACAACAAAAATTTCTTTTATAATAAATAAAAAAAATTTAAAATTTGTTTGTTAAATATGTATCATATTTATTTTTCTGGTTTCGCTTAGGGCCCCCTATAAACGGTTCGACCGGGCCTGAGTCTACACTATTAGAACTTAGAAGTAAAGTAACCTCACTTAGTGTCGTAATATTAACTCTAGAAATATTCTCATCTGCTCCATTTGCTAACGAGAAAGAGAGTCTTTGGTTCACTAACAAATAGTCTCTAAAAGAACTGAGCTATTGAAATTTAAATCCGAACACCATGAGGTCTTGCGCAGTTCACAGAGATGGCTAGTAAGTGCGAAGGTGAAGTTACAAGAGGTAAAAGATAGCTTTACAATATCCCCATTTTCTCCTATTTTCTTGAGAATTAAGAGGAAGCTTAGTTTAAATAGATTTCTCTTTCTCACGTTAAAAGATGACTTCAATTACTAGATCTCAGACAAAGTCTTTGGCTCATAACAATATTGAAAGAGAAACGGTGAATATGAATTTCACCTACACAACTTCAATGTCAGCTTTCATCAAGTATCTGCATCATCTCTACGTGTTCGATCTTCCTCGATATCCACCAAGTCTTCTTCCTCACTTTTTTTACCGGCTTGCTCTTTCCAGTATGCTACCAACTTTTTCAATCGCACCATCTCTTTCGATGAAATATGCTTGCTGGGATCATTCACGATTGTTCTCACTCTTGATGCATATCTGCAATTGATCAAAGTAGAAAAAATTATGACATTTGTATCGACTTTATATATGCAAACTGTAATGTGTATGTATGAGAATTCATGACTTACAGAAGAGAATTGTATGTCTCGTCCAAATTTGATTCGGCTGGAGACACATTAACAAACATTAACGTCTTGGCATTGCCTCCCAATGAATCGCTCATCAACATTGTTAACTTGTGATTCCTATAAGGAATATGCTGGTTGCCAGAAGATAAAGCACCAATAACATCACCTAATGCAGAAAGTGATTTGTTGATACTTTGAGCTTCTTTGAGTTGGCAGCCAGCAGAACCCGACTTTTTTACTCTCTCGGAACCCGCAAGATCCACAAAACTCAACTGCAAATTAACAAATTGAGGATTAGGATATTATAGAAGATACCACCATAGAGAGTAACTAATCAGAAAAGAATCAAATGAATGAAAATATATAGACAACAATCATTGTCTAATAATATGGATATATAATCATCCTTATTGTGTTACATGCTACCGAAATATTAAGAGTGGATAAAGCAAACAACAAAGTGAATTTTGGTCACCTTGCCCCTCGCAGCAGACTGGGTTTGAAGATCGATACTTTCAATAACAACTGAAAGTATTAGGTGAGATCTTGAGCTTTCTTCATTCATATTTGTTCCAGAAACATGTCGTCGTTCAGATCCTCTTTCAATAATCATTCGCAGTTCTTCCAAAGTTGATATAGGAATAGTAGTTACATTCTCTACAAAGACCATACCCTGAAGAAATATTTTATGGCATAAGATCAAAACTTATGTGTCCACAAACAAATGAAAATATAAAATATATATCAAATTACCTTAGAATCTTTTTTAATCTCTAGTTTCAAGCGTCTTGCACTTTTTGGCAACAAAAGGTCTACAAGTGTGTCTTGATAAAGCTCCACCATATATGCCTGCATAGTTTCTTATAGTCATTTGGTGCCAAAATCTTTGATCACATCATATATTAGGATAACAAATTACCTTTAGAGAAAATGAAAATCTGTTGCTATCGCGTTTTAATATTTTGAAAAGTTCCTTTGTAGCACGAGGTGTGAGTCCAGGATTGTTCTCATGTCCATATATTGTGAAAGTTTTTCCAGAACCAGTCTGACCATATGCGAATATGCAAACGTTGTAACCATCTACAGCCGACTGTACCAAATACTGTTAAAGAAAAAAATGATATTAGGCCCCGCAACAAAATAGTAAAGGATGAATGGTAATTGAAGAGAGTTATATACGAATAATACCTTCGTGTCTTCAAAGACATCATCTTGACTAGCACGCATGTCAAATACACGATCATATATGTGTTGTTTTCTTTTATCGTCTTTCCATGGATGTTCGACTGTAAACTCATCCACAGTTGTTAGCATTTGTTTCTCCTTCTCTGAACTCTCTTTTTCATTTATAGGTCTTATTCGACAATAAACTCTAATCTTCCCTTTCATATCTACAATTAAATACAAACAAAAATAAATATAAATAAATCCCGAAAAAAACAACAACAAATATCGATGTAAATACTTGATGATCATATTACCCTCTATGGTGTTATAGTATCTTTTCCTTAGAATTTGTTCTTCCTTGTAAAGTATTTCTAACTCAGCAAGTTGGGCTCCTTGCATCTTCAAAATGGCAGCTGTTTGCTCATTCTTTCTATCAATGTCCTAGAAACATGAAATTAAAATGTAAACAAAAACCTCACCTCTTATTTATTTTTTTAACTATATTATCATCATTCAAACAGAAACAAAATTAAAACGATGAGTAGCAATACCTCTTTCATTTCTCTCAACTCCTCAAGTTCTTTCAAGTTATTCTGCAACAGCAGCATGTCAGAATTCTTACTTTCAATCGTGGACTCAGCACTATCCAAGTCTTGCGTAAGGGCTTCAAGCTTCTTTTCAAGTTCAGAAACTCGAAGCTTCAACATCTTTCTTTCTTGTTCATATCTCTTTTGCTGAATTTCAACCTGAAATATTGAAGAGTCAAAACCACGCAAGTATTTGCTGCTTCTCAGTTTGAAATTAGCCACAAATCGAATACATAAAAATCCACCTCCTCTGTTTTCTTCTTTTCTATGTTAAAAATACTTTGCTCCAGTATCTTGTTCTCACTCAACAACCTCTTTGAATTATCAACTGCAACATGCAATTCCTTATTTCGAACTTCTAACTCCTTTTGGATCTTGTATAATATCTGCGAAATAAAATTCATGGTTGAAGAAAAAACAGAATCGTTTATAAAGAACAACATAAATAACCAATAATTAAAACACACTGACTATGAATCACATTTGAACACATAATTGCCACCTGATTATTCATCTCTGTTGATTCTGTTTTTGTCTCTTTACTTGACTTAATGTTTCCCGACTTTGCCAACCTTGCTTCCATTCCTCGCAGTTCAGACATCAAGGTCTAGAGCATACATAGAATACATAATTAAATAACTTCAACCACGCATCAGAAGGAAGAGAAAGTTACGTTATTATAACTAACTTGAATAGTTGTCTCCTTCTCGTCACACAACGACTTAAGTTTATCACGGTCTAAGGTAACCTCCAACAAGTTTTTCCTCTCAAGCTCCAAACTCTTGCGTATAGTTTGTAACTCTTCACGGAGAGTAACTTCTAGCTGATTTTTCTCTTGCAGTTCATCCATCATCTATACAACAACAACATAAAAGTACAAACAGTTCTTCAGCATTCAACTCTAAAGAGTAAAGAGGTCAGGAAATAACATTTTACCTACAACTCTGCCATACATAAAACCAAGAAAACTCCAACTATAATATGTAATTTCATGTTTTCAAACAGAGATCAACGTTCCCTTCATAAATTTAGTTTTAAATGACCAAGAAACATGAAATATATTAAAATGTGTACCTTATCAACCCTCTTCTGGGACTCTTCAAAGGCCTTGGACAAATCTTGCACACGTTTTTCATAAACTTCAAGATTTTGCGGCTTAGAACTGCATGATATATCTCCATTAACCAAGCTATTGGCAGCAGATCGAGCTTTGGAGTAACGGCGCAACATGACATCATTTATATGTGTTTGCAAAGCAACACAGATTTCTTCTCCCTACAAACAATACAAAATTTGTTCACCTTTTACAAGTTGCTCAAATCGAATATCTCGTAACGAATTGCTTCATATTACAATGATCCAGAAATAATGATGGTTAAACCTGTTTTGTCTCAAACTGAAATATGTGAAGAACACCAGCGACTCTCATTTTGAAAAATACAGCAGTGTTACTGCTGCCAAATTGCATTATGTCACGTAATTCAGCTGAGTGCAGATACTCTTTAGGAACCGGTCGAAAAAAGTGAACCTACACCAAAAGCAAACAACAAAATACATTTGAAGTTCAAAAAACAATAATGATTTTTTTAAAGAGTAATAGTTTATAAAATCTATTTTGAAACTGACCCCACGTTTGTTGATACCCAAAATGATACGTCCAGGTAAAAGGCCAATCGGATCATCTATCTTGCGTACGCTAAAAAACACTGAATTCCCATATGGCAGTGCCTTTAATATCCGTAGAAATTGTTGTCTCGCATCATCTTTGGTCACGTTCTCCTACATTCCCACGAACCCAAATACGAAATATCACTTAAGCATGTGATCACCTCAATAGGATTGTATCTGGCAAAGGTATTTTAAAAAGAGACAGATACAACTAAATAAAATGCAGGGGGGGGGGGGGGGGGGTCATTCCTACCATTGAACGGTAGCGAGCAAGGATATCCAATTCCCATTCACGCTTTGCTCGGGTTATTGCTATTTGTCTCGGTAAAAACCGCTCTAGAAGTGATGTCCAATCACTGATACGTGATCCAGTGAAAAAAAGAAAATAGCGAAACATAAGAAGAAGAAAAAGCATCATAACGTACTATAAGAGGCAAAAAAAATTCAGTGGCTTAGCTTATAAAAATGAAAACACAATTCTTATAATTAAGAAATTTAGAATACTAACATGCATGACTCTGGACTATTGACAAACCCAATCCCAACAAGTATTTGCAAGGCACAAAGCTGAGCAGCATCGTCTCTTCCAACAGGATAGTTTCCTAGCAAATAGTCATGTTGCAGCTACATGTATGTGTGTGTCAGTAAAGAAAGAACAATCTTTTCGTGTAAAAAATAACTGTCATCAGTGAAGATATGCTTACTTGTACATAGGAAAGTTGCACAAACATCAGATCTGTTACTGCTTCATCAGACTCTCGGAATAATTTTTTTTTAAATACCAGTTTGCAGTGTAGTACCTCTCCTTTATTTCTATCTTTTATAGCTTTGAATTCAGCGAGGAGATCTCCGATATACTTGTTATCATCTAATCCTATGTATTCCTCTGCAAGTGACATATAGAGAAACAATTGAAAATGTAGTAAATACTTGAGAAAATATGATCAAGAAGTCACAGAAAAGGCATACCATTTCCGGGATCAGATGATTTCGAACTTGAAACAACTTTACGACATTCAAACAAACTGAAGCTAGAGAAAGCTGATAGTTTAATTGTCCCAGCTAGCTCCTGACACGGAATATGTCAATGCAGTGAGAGAAGTTGAACCAAAAAGCATTACTAATTTGACTGCCTAAGGTAAGAATAAAGTCAGCTAGCGGTTAATTATGATAAAACAATCAAGAAGATGATACCTCAACAGCATCAGACACAGTTGTAGCCATGTCATATGAAATTTCTTCAAAAGTTTCATCTAAAAAGAAAACTATAGTTGTCAGCTTTCGACCGGTCAAAAGGGCTTCAATTTCTTCACGGCAAGGTGTGGAATGTCTAGGACCAGCTTTGATAGATCGCTTTAAAGCCTTCAAAGTATTCACAGCAAGAACCTGAGCCTCTGGTTCGATAGTCGCATCGTGTGCTACATTCTGAATATACTCAGATAAATATCCACCAATATCTTTGCTAGGAGGCATCGAGGACGCACATAAATACATCAATTCCCAAGCTTTTATCAAGTATTGCCTGACAGAGATAGAACGGGTAAGAACGAAAAACGTCATACGCATATAACTAATACGTATAAGAAAAGGTTATAGCAGCAACCTGTCAGGATTATGTCTAGTCTGTTTGGAGATTTGTGCGAAAAGTTCGTCTCTAAGTTCGACACGTTTCAAAGTTTTCTTGAAAAGCTTACCAACAAGCTCAATACGTTCATCTAAACTAGGTGGAATTGATCGATCAGATGAATCAACTCCCATATATTTCAAAATGAGATGAAACAATTTCGTAGCACGGCTAACAAGATCACTGTTTATCTTAAGCAAAGATGTAGGGATTGGATCCTGAAAGGAAGAGCAGAGACATTTTTCAGCACAAAGTCAAAAGGAGAAAAGAGAAAGTAGAAAAGAAATTTTACCTTTTGGAAACAAAGCATATCTTCAAATGTGAAGCGTTCACGAACATGAGAGCCAGAGGATTTTTTGGAAGAGAAGAAGCCACGTTTGCCACCAGATTGGATTTGCTTCTGCATAAGCCGTAGAAATGCTTCAACCTGGAAACGATCGATAAGAGGAATGGCGGCAGCAAGTTCGGCTGGAATTGATAATGCCACTTGAGGTGCTGGGGAGCTGCCGACAGTGTGTAAATGTAAATGTTTCAAAATTCAGAGAAAGAAAGATGAAGAAGATGAAGAAGAAGATGACTTACAGAGGAGGAAGAGAAGAGGACGATTCAGCATCAAAGTCAGTTCCAGAAGGATTAGGAACATAAAAGCAAGAAGAAACGTCAGTTGCATTAGCGACTTCATTGCCATTGCTAGAGCTCAACGATGAGTTACTACCTCGTTGGCCTTCCATCGCCGCGAAGGATTTTTAGATCTGAAACCACAATTTTTGAATTTTTGCTCACAAATTTTTTTGACAGAAAGAGAAGAAAAGAAGAATGCAAGAGTCACGAGTGTTTTTTTAATTGCCACTTCTTTCTCATTCAATACTTCACGATTCTAATTTAGTTTTTTTTTTTTAGAAAAGATGAATTTAATCGAAATAATCACTCGTCGTCGTCGTTGTGTAAGTTGAAGAAAGAAACCAAATAAATGAATGATGAATAAAAAAAAAAAAAAAAAAAAAAAGACGTGCCTCCACGTCCATTAAACCATGGTTGTGCCCTCCAACACCATTAACAAATCTATTTTTTTTCTTTTCTGTTTTGCATTATTATGCAATGTAGTATATGCTAAGGCCTATTGTTTACATTTATTTTCAGACCAATTCAACACTAAAGTGTTGGCCTTTTATCAACTTCACAGCTTTGAGATTGCAGAAGCAGGCAAGTTGTTTCTTCTTGGTGGAAGCTTTAGATCTTCCCATTTCTCTTCTTCTTCTTCTTCTACTTTCTTGAAGTACTGCTCTACCATGTTATCTTTCATGTCTTCCAATCGCAATGGCTCCCACTATAATAAAGGCATTATTATATCAACAGTGTGACATATAACTACAAATATACAAAAATGGAGAGATTTGTTAAAACCTTGGGGTTCTTATCTTTGTCTACCAATATGGCTCTGCATCCCTGTATAAAGCAAAAGATACGAACTTGTAATTATTATCGTCTATAGTTTTTCAGGAGGAAGATACAAATCAGGGAAGCTTGACAAAAAACAAACCTCAACAAAATCTTTGCTTATTTCTCCTTTCATCACATGACAAACCATTCTATACTCACGGATTAGACACTGCCCCACTCCTTGCAATCGCCCTTCTCTTATCTGAAATATTTACACACAGTTTAGTTAGTTCTTTGCAATCATTGCCTGTGAATGCATTCTTTGGGAACTAACCGATCTAAGAGAGATTTTAAGGCTTGCTGGTGAAGCCGACTTCAATGCTCGAACAGCAGCTGAGATCCAACCATCTGCTTCACCAATGACGGTCTCTCTCTCCTAATGGTAGAAGTGAATTGTCAAAGGTAAATCAGTCAACTTAGGATTGTAACTCAAGATATCATATATCTAAATGAAAAAAACTTACAAGTGCAGATATAATTTCTTCAACTGTTCTCCTCGAGAAGCATCTATCAATAACATCTAATCTGCGTAAAGATAGTAACGGAAAGCTAAGAAACATTATCCATTGAAGATCTAATGAGGAATGAAGTATGTAAAGAGCATTTGAAAACTCAGTGCAAGTAGAAAGAGTAAAAGAGAGATACACTTGCCTGTGGTAAGCACTCTGCTGTTTCAGGCTCGGTTGCTGGGTGTATGCATCGAGAATTGTTGAGACAAAGGTTGGATCACTTGAAACAACTCTGCAAAGATCTGCTTCCAATGCAGTCAACCTCTGTAAAAAGGTGTAACCTTACTAAGTAACAGTCCTTGGCGAAGGAAATAGTAGCTTTAAAAAAAACTGGTGTGTTAAAGTCATTCAGAATGTCTGAGGAAATAGAGACTAGTAAAATTTACAGGCTGCAAAGTTTGGGTATGGACACTTATAATTTATAATAGTCAACACAAACCATCAGGCCAGCGTAAATAAGCACGCTGAACAAGACTGCTTCAACAATATATAACTATAGTTCAAGACACAACAGAGACACCTCAAACTTTCTTTGGCAAGAAAAATACCATTTCATAGTCCATTGATCCAAAGCAGAAAACAATGATGTTCTCATTTTTAGCATGTCAAGTTATAATCATGACACGGCAATGGGGAATACTAACAACATAAGCAAAGGGAAATTTCATACCGCGGAAGGCACAAAATGAGTTGCAAGACCACAAGCAAGCATTTCAGCACCATCTAGTCCAGCTCCTGTGAGGCCAACATACTCTCCTAAACACCAGAAGACAAGAAAGACCACAAATCATTCTCAAACTTTGGTGGCTTTAAAGAACATTGCAAAAGAAAGAAAAGATAAAATTTTGTTTACCAAAAAATCCAGGAAGCCTTGACAAGAAGTAGGATGCACCTACATCTGGAAATAGCCCCAAAGCTGTCTCAGGCATAGCAAAAACCTTGGAGAAATTCAAAAGATAAGGAATGATATGAACATCATATTGCAGAGCAAGCCATATTTGTCATCTTTAAGAAAAGAATACCGTATTCTCAGTTGCAATACGAAATCGACCGTGGATGGATACACCAGCTCCACCTCCCATTACAATACCATTCAAAATTGAAACCTATAATTTGAAATTAATGAGCTTTAAGAGTAATTAAACTTAAAAGAGAGAGTATAGTCAATAGTGTAAGACCTGAGGTTTGCTATATATAGCCATAACATAGTTGAGCATGTATTCATATGAGAAGAAATTAGCACTGAGTCTCCAGTTACCTAGTAAACGAAAATAGGGAAAACTTTGTAGAGAGAAACTGAAAGTAAGAAAAAAAAAAAAAAAAAATCAGAGGGTGGGAAAAACCTTGTTTAATGTCACGAGCAACAGCTGCAACATCGCCACCAGCACAAAAGGCTCTTCCTTGACCCTTAAGGATGACAAGTTTCACAGTAGGGTCTTCCTCATATGCAAGGAACAGTTCAAGCAAGCGAGAGATCTATAGAAGATTTTATTAAAGCCAATATGTAGAAGAAGAAGAAGAAGAAGAAAGAAACAAGCAAGAAGGGAAAGATGATTCAATACCATGTGGAAGGAGAGAGCATTTAGCTGTTTTGGTCTGTTTAGTGTTAAGATTCTAACATTCGATTTCTCTTCCACCAAAACCTGTGATCAATATTAAATTTTAGAGAGGGAAGAATTGATGATATTCACAGTAAAGAAGAAAAATGAAACCTGAGAGTTAGAGGCCATCTCTGTGTTACGATGATGATGATGATGATGATGAGTCCGATGAATCCTCAGAATCGACGACACAGAGCAATCCTGGAAATGAAGTGTAGACCGATCATTAGAATTCTGATTGTATTTTCTTAGCAGCTTTTACAATAAAAAAAAGGCCCACAATACAAGGATGTTTACCAAAGGCCCAATAATATGAATCACATGTCAAGGTAATTTGAGACTTGGAGCATGATTATGGGTATAACATGACATGTGTTCTAAGGCATTTTAAATTAATAAAAGGTGTGAACAGTGTGAAACATGGCTAAGAACAGTTCTCTGGGCAGAACAGTTTTAAACCCAGTGTTCTTGCCACGTGGCAGCACGGGATTGGGTCCGAATTTTTTTTTTTTTCCTAATAATTTGGAATTGTATTTTGTGTTTCATTTTAATTTCAAATCAATTTTAATATAAATTTTTCATGTTTTCAATTTAAAAGTTATTTTTTAAGTTTTAAAAAATATTATATGTTTTATATTATTAAATTATTAAAATATTACTTAGAAACATGTTCTACCAATAATCAACTCATTTAACATTGGTTCTAAACTAAACCTCTTACATTATTTTATTAATTTTTTCACACTAAGAACACCCTTACAAGTTGTACCCTTACCAATGCCCTTACAGATTCTAGTAGCCCTGCCAATTCGGTTTTTTTGGGTTCAATTCGGTTGGATAGATTTAGCCCTACATTTAGATAATAATACTTGTAGATTTTTTTTTTGAAAATTTGGATATTTTTAAGTAATTTAATAGATTTATATTTAAAAAAATTTGATTTTCGAATATTTGGATAAACCCGAACCGAATACGAACCGAACCCAACCCGAAATTTTAAAATATCTGAACGAATCCTAAATTTCTAAACCCAAACCCGAGCAAACCCGATCCGAGTACCCGAACGCATAGGTTTAATTATATAATAAACTAAAGGAGCAAGTGGTATTTACTAGTACTACATAAAAGTGTTATTTTCACATAATTTTGTTGGAAAGTGTTTAAAAACTAATGGAAAGTTAGTAAAGTGTTATTTTATATAAAATGTTCTAAATTTTTTGATAAAAAAAATGATATTGGACCAAACGATTAATTAATAAAACCATACAACAATGTAAAAATCCTTATAACAAGCAAAAATATTTATGATAAAAACATTTATTTTAATATTTTTATAATGTTACATATATACTCATTTGCATTTTGTATTATATAAAAATATATTTATATATTATGAGGAAAAAACACATTCATTATTTTCAATTTATAAATTATTTTCATATTTATAAATTATTAGTTCAATATATTATCATTTGAGAAACAATTATAAAAGATATGTTTCAGTGATGATCTTTAGGGATTATTAGCACATCACAAAGAAGTGATCTGTGGTTTCTTAAGCTTCACCGGCTTCATATCTCTTCGTACGCTTTGCCGGATTCACATCCGGCGTTGCTGAGACCATCATCCTTGTCTTGTACTGTTCATAGCTCTCTTCAGCGATGGTATCATCAACGTCTTTGTAAGCTTGGTTGGATTCATTATATTCAATGCCCTTACCATTGATTCTATCAACTTCATCTTCGTTAGAAGCTTCAATGATGAGTTCATCATATGTATCTTGCTGGTGGTTATTGCCGCCATCTTCTTTGTCCTCAGATCCTAGTTTACCATCATCCTTCCAGATTTGGCATCCGCATTCAATAATCTCGAACTCGCTGCTGAATTCAAACACTACCTCTCTGCTTGTTGATCGTTCTTCTTCAAACAAGTATGAGTGAAATAGAAACAAATGTTTTCTTTGAATTCTTGGTATAGCGTAAACACTGATCTCGTCAATGGGAAAGTTTACGTTACCTTTGCCTATACGACGACGACATAATAGTTGTTCGAATTCTCTGTTTTGCTGGTTAGGGGAAATCACAACGCAAACCTTGAGAATGTTGAGAGGCATGTTACTCATTAGACTTATGGTTAAGGAACTTCCTCTGGCTCGGTGTTCGAACTCTGCAGGCACTTCTCTTCCAGGTAAGCAAGCCCATCCTTGAACAAATGACTGTGTTATAATTTCTCTTCGTGCTCTTTTGTCCAGTTGAAAGCAGTTGGTGTAGTTGAGTTGCGTGTATGGAGTGTCATAGGGACAAGTAAGTCTCTCCATTGATTCACAATCGTTTCTAAGCGAATCCGCGAGTTTTCTGCAGCTGTTTAGATAAAGTTGTAGCCGATGGAGACTTTTCTTGCAATGTGGAATCCTCTCTACACCAGTGTAGCTTAGGTTTAGATGCCTTACACTTTGGGGAACATGTTTTAATGCCTTTACCTTTCCATTGGTGATTATGTTGAGAACACGAAGACGAGACCAAAGCTTAATTGATTCTGGCACTTGTTCTACCTCTGTGACTGAGATAGAGAACTGTAAGATGTTCCTAGAGATGTCTGGAAAGTTTCTTAATCTTTGACATGCTGTCATATTAACTGATTCAAGAGATGCCAAGTTCATGCGAGTTGGGATGACTTCTAGCTTTGTGCAAGCAAACATGCTCAACACTTTTAGTTTGTGAAGATTCGAAAAAGAAGCGGGAATCTCTACCAAACTCTTGCAATCATCCAAATTCAATCTCTCGAGATTTGTGGCATTTGAAAGATCAGGGAGTTCTTTCAAATGATTAGACATTGACAAATCCATCTTCTTGAGATTTGTAAGCGGCTGAATGTAAAACCAAACAACAGCCCATTAAAACATGAAGAGTAAAAATACTCGTTTTTCCTGTAGTGCATTATTTATATATTCAAACTAAATAAATATAAGAAAATCGAACCTGAGTTCCTTCCCAGAGCTTCTCAAGCTGGCTATACCGCATATGGAGTTCGACGAGATTGTCCATATACAATCTCAAAGGAAGACTCTTTCTTGGATATGCCTCCCAATGTAATAACCTTAGACGAGGTGGAAACTCCAAGTCCTTAGGTATGCATAGTCTTTCATTTTCATCATATTTTCTTTTGTAGACATTGAGGAATTGAAGGTTACGCATTCTTTTAAAAGCTCCCTCGCTTACAAACACTTTGCTGATTTCGGATGTATCAAATGATATGCCCTTCACGGTTCTAGTACCCTAAACCATATTCCAAAACAGAAGAAATCGTTAGCATAATATGTAAGATATGGTTATGTTCACCAATTGAGTTGTTTGAAGTAAATAACTTACTGTATCATATTCAAGGACATCACAAATCTCATCAGCATCAATTAAGATGTGCCGCTTCCAAGGTTCTTGTCTATAAATGGCTTGTCGACCCATTTGTTGTAGTAATTTGTGCATCACTATTTCTCCATTGGTAGATATGTCTATGAGAGATCTATTGACTAGGTTTCTCAACCCATATCTAACATCCAAATTACAATCATCGAGCATGGCTTTCACATAATCTTCGTCTTTGTAGTTGAAGAAGATTGCAATGTGAAGAAACAGACTTTGGTCTTTCTCATGTAAACTCTCATATCCAACTGTTAATACTCTTTCAATATCTCCATCAAGACTAGTTTCTAGCCTATGCAGTATAACTTCCCACTCATCCTCACTTTTCCCATGTAAAGATGAACCCACAACACGGAGTCCTAATGGAAGATTACTACAAAGCTCTGTTACTCTTCTTGCAAGATTTTCAAAACCACAATTTGGCGAGCTTTTTCTAAAAGCATATCTAGAAAATATCTCAAGAGCTTCTTCATTAGAAGGAAAACTCACATGGTATGTATTGTTGATGCCATATCGCTGCAAAAGCTCTTGATCTTTTGTAGTAACGATAATCCTACTTCCCGGACCAAAACGATAAATATCCTTAGCCAAAGCATCTAATTGCTCAAGATTATCTACATCATCAAGAATGATGAGAACCTTTTGGTTGCATAACCTTTCATATATCACATCTAAGTGACATATATTCATGCTGTTTTGGTTCAAAATCTGCGAAAGAAGTTGTTCTTGTAAATGCAGTTTTGAACCATGCTCATCACATTCGATATTCCTATAACTTCCCTTGACATTTTCCATGAAATATCTAAGCGGGAAATAACGAGAGAGTTGGTTATATAAAGCTCTCGCAATTGTAGTTTTACCAATTCCCGAAGCACCATAGATTCCTAAGGTTATAGCTTCATCATTTTCTAAATGCAACAAAGATTGAATTTTCCCCAAATGAGCTTCAAGTCCTACCATCCCATAAAAATCCTTACACGGCGTAATATTTAGTTTGTCTGAAACATTTCTAGCAATTTTCTCAATCATGTTCGCTTCATTGTCCCTATAGCAAGAGGAGATAAAACGAAAGATTATGATATCTGTCATATTCACCATCCTCTATGATGCAACAAAACTAAGAATGTTTTTATTTATTTTTCCTAGTGATCAAATCGACAAATATATTTTTATGAAATGTTTACAGAAATCTGTACCCTTTTTGGAAGATATTATATATCTATTACGCAAATAGGTAACTATTGTCACACTATATTTCAAAAAATTACCCTAAAAGTAATTATAAATCAGTGGGATCCTACCAATATTATTTGAGAAGTACAACATTTGAAAAATGACTTTCATATTGTATTATTTGCTAAAAAAAAAAAAAAAAAAAAAAAAAAAAAAAAAAAAAAAAAAAAAAAAAAAAAAAAAGTCTCATGAAGAACATGTCTTAACTTTAAAACTACTATCACTATATAACCAAATAAAATTTCACAATTGTTTTCTACTATCCTTACAAGCAAGCATATAATTATAATTAATTACAATATCTTCTTACAGTATATGTTTATACTTTAATTAAAAAGTATAGTTTCTTTCTGTATGAGTCAAAATTATAGTAAAATATATTTTCAGCTTTTTCAGAAACTTTTAATAAAATAAATAAATTATAAACACGTGAATTGGTGGAGCTGCTTTGATGAATCTAGGGAAGAAAAAAAAAACTAACCAATTGAATGAGTGTTCTCCGGCTATGTTAGCGACATGGGTCAAAGCTTGTGTCCATCTTTGGATCTCAGCCTGTGTTTTCCCTTGGCAAGTTTTCTTGAAAGCCTTCCCAAATTCTCCCACTTGTGTCCTCACATCACATGGATCCACTTTGTAGAAAACTGTCATCACTATCTGTCCCACAGATTCTTGGCACTTCAAAATTTCCACAAGCTCGTTCAAACACCAACTTGAAGAAGCATACTTCTCAGAGAGAACCGCGATTGAGATTCGCGATTCTCTTATGGCCCGTGTGAGTTCCAAACTAATATATGGGCTTCTCTCAATCCCTTCATCGTTGAATGCTATGATCCCATTGCGTTCAAACTGCTTGCGTAAATGACTTAGAAATGTTACACGGACGTCTGGTCCATGGAAGCTTGGGAAGACGTTGTATCTCCAGCTGCGAGAAGAAGAGGCCATGAGATATCGAAAGGGACACTAAAGAGAATATGAAAGACAACAAAATTAAAGTGTTTTCTATTTTTATATTTTTTTTTTTGAACAAATGTAAAATTTATTCAACCAAAAAACCTTGTGTACATTATATGCATCTATAGAGTGTTGAAACCATATGTATTAATACATTATGCATCTATGAAAACGCGTAATGAAGCGAAAATTGTCAAAGAGAAAAAAGTTTTCTTTGTTTTCATTTCAAGACTTTGGACTTTTTGGCTATTTACAAATTTAATTTTTTTTATTTTTTTTCAAAAAAATAGAATATATGAGGACTACATTATCACAAGTCCGTCGACAACTGGTCAACATTAATTAATTTCTTATATGGTCTAGTTTGAAAAAGTTATACATAAATTTGGTCAAAATTTTGACACGAAAAATGAGTAGCATAATAGTTAGTTCGATGGATAGAAGACTCGTCAAGTGAGTTAAAGGCCAGAGATAGAATTTCACCAATTGAATTGAGTTTTGAAAAAGTCATTGTTGGTGAGGGATGGTTCTAGACTTTTAGTATTGACTGAGTCTGGTCCAAGTTTGTGGGAAAGATTTGACGATTCATATCTTCTGAAAATTTAGGGACTAAATGTTGATTTCTATGATGACAAAAAAAAAAAAAAAAAAAAAAAATGTTGATTTTATAATATAAATTCAGACAAAAAATGTTGACTATTATCTAACATTCCAAAAAAGAAAAAAAAAAAAAAAAAAAAAAAAAAAAAAAAAAAAAACAATCTGTCGCTAATTTGATGTTAGTGAAGGATGGTTCCAGGCTTACTTGAAAAAGGTCATTGTTAGTGAGGGATGGTTCCAAAATTTGTATTCTCTAGAAATAAAGTCTCGAACTTCACTAACAAACAAAAAAAAGTGAAGGATGGTTACGGACTTATTATCATAAAGATACTTAAGATATTAGTTATTTCTAGTTGACAAAAAAAAAGATACATATTAGTTATTTCTTATTAAATATGTTAATAATAATACATCGAATGGATGAAAAAGGTCGGTTGTAAAATAGTTTGTATTGTTGCAAATGAAAATCAGCATGGCTTATGTAGTCCATTGGCGTCACGAGGAAAATGACATATGTGGATCCTCGATGTAGCTTCATAATGTGATTGGCAGTTAGGAATAGACACCACCAGGGCCAGGCTTGCGTTCTATGCGGCTTAGCGGCTAACCGGTCGAAACTCAGTGATCATTATATATCTTCCGTGTGTCCTAAGGCCTAAACCGTGTGGTTGGATACCTGTAACCTTCTGCTTAATCTCCAGCCAAATTCAGACTGGACTAACACATCAGCTCTACTCACAAACTATACATTTGATGACAAGCATCGACTTCTTCTTCTTCTCTGATTGGCTTTCCAAGTCACAGTGGCACCACTTTTTGGACAAAAGAATGATCGATGTCATGATAAACCATACCAAACTACCGGACAGACTACAAGTATCATAGACATAACTGTATGGAACTGGCTGCACGTAGACTGCTTTCAAGATTCACAAAAGCATCAAAACCTTATGCAAAGATGGCTCGAGCATCGACCTTAGTCAACCAATATGGTTTTTCTTTCTGTTTTTTTTTGTTTCCGCTCTGTTTTTTTTTCTCAAATGATTTGATCAATTTTTCAACCCTTTCACCATTAGGTTTCAAAGTCTTTTTACTCCCTAATTATCTTCTTCAAATCAGCTCCAAAAAAACTGTTTGAAATCTACTGGTGAAGAGGTAGAAGAGATTGGTTTGTGAAGTAGCTTTTGTTGGATGTGTTGCAGAGTTTTTGGGGTGAATGAAGACGATGGAGCATTCATCTAAAGAAGCCATAGAAAAGATTGAAGACAAGTGGAGAAGAAGTGGAATTTTCATAACTAGGTGATTATCTTATTCTATTTCTATGGATTTTTATGCTAAGAGTAATTAGAAACAAATGCATTTTTTGGGTAACCAAATTTCATACATTAGTTGGCTGATTTGCATTTGCAACAATACAAACTATTTTATGACTCGTAGGAAAAGTACGAAAAACAATTAAGCTGAAACTTTGCATATAGACATCATTATTCATATCAAAAATTTTGGTACAACAAAATTGTTAATTTAAGGGACTTCAAATAATATTAGATTTCTTAGAGGCCATATTAGAATGAGCATATGGAATGACACGGGTCCAAGGCAGAAGGAGTTTTCATGAGGAAAGCAAGAGTCTTCTTGGGTCATGGCTGTAAGTGAGTTTTTAAGAGGAAAATAGGAGCCTCTGAAAAGAAATCTTTGAAGTTCAATGCGAGCCTAGTAGCAAAAGGGTACTCAAATATATGCTTATTTAAGGATTCAGACATTTTTACAACTCTCTTTAAAAGAGTTATGGATTCTTCACACAATAAATTGTTCTCTACTAAGTAATATACATGTACATAAAGAAAAAAATATGGGTTTTTGGCTATTTTTATATAAAAAAATTAAATTTAAATTAATGTAGTCAATGATTTGTTTAGGCATGCTAGAGAAACTGATTGTGAAAATTTTCATTAATTTTTATTTTTTGTCTTTTTACAAAATATAACAGATTTGTTTGGTTCGTCTTTTTTTTTTTACTTTAGGTAGAAACTCGACACACACATATTTATATTAATAGACTTACTTATGTTGATTAATTTTTGCTTTGCGGTTCAAGACATGACAAATGTGTAACCGCAAAGCAAAAATTAATCAACATAAGTAAGTCTATTAATATAAATATGTGTGTCGAGTTTCTACCTAAGGTTAAAAAAAGAGACAAAGCAAACCAATCAGTTTTTTTTTTCAAAAAAAAAAATTCTCCATAACAAGTAGTAAAATTATATTCCGTAAAAATACAAAAAGAAAATAATTAAAAATTTTCATAATGATTTACTTTAGATTTCCTAAGCAAATCCTTGACTACATTAATTAAAAAATTATTCTATAAAAATAGCCAAAACCCAGATTTTTTCATCTATATATATATACTTACTAGAAAACAGTTTGTGTGAAAAATACATAGCTCTTCCAAAGAGAGTTGTGAAAATGTCTGAATCCTCAAATAAGCGGAATGAGGAGGAGTAGAACAGTTAGTGTCGGCGATCTACGACCACACTAACGCCGCGCCGAGCTTGATAAATCGTACTAAGTCGGAAGTTATTATCCGAACAAGATCGGAATAGAGATCCGATTCAGTCGGAAAACTGTAGACAACAAAACAAAAACAAAAAAATATTGGAATTATTGGTCCGATTGAATCAGAAGTTACAAAACAAAATGATGACTTTCTCTCTCTCAAAGGTTCGATAGAGAGAAAGTTAAATTCTGCATATATTAAGTCACTATTTCAAAAACTATATTTAAATAATATAAAATTAGTTCTTAAGAAGTGTGGATTAATCGAGATGATATACTTATGGTGCTAATATATTAACATTGTTTTGCAACAAGTGTATGGTACTGATAACACTTTCTCCTTAAAAATAAAATACTCAGCTATTTAATTACGAATTACTAACTTCAATCGAATATAATTTGATCATATTTAGTTTATCTAATTTCTTTTAATAAAAAATATCAAACAAAATAAGAAAATTAAACCTAAATTTTAATATAACATGAGAAAAAAGCTAATGAGAAGATATCTAACGAACCATTACAGAAGAAATGGAGGATTCAGGGTTTAAAGACATACAGAATTTTAATGATGCTCGTCTTGCTAAGGTGAACTGGAGAATCCTCACTACAACAGACTGTCTCCTAGCATGAATCATGCTTGGAAAGTACTGTATCAATAAGTCTTTTCTAGACTGCTCTACCTCATCCATCAGCTTTACATGGCCGGTGCGGAATCTGTATTGGCAAAAAGAACTAATAAAGTCACATCTTAGCAAGATCATATGTAATGGACAAGACACTTTTATCTGGAATGAACCTTGGTTATCAGTTGAGAAACCTATCACACCAATGTGACCAAAGAAGCCAAGAGATGAAAGTTGCTCACCTCCTCTGTCCAGATTCTCTTCAGTGGAACAGAGAGAAAATTCAACAATTCCTCCCAGGATCTGAACAGGAAGTACTTGCAATCAGACCAAGCAAGATGGGAGCAGTTCATAAGCTAGCTTGGTTGCCAACAAAAAGTGGAGAATATACAACAAAATCAGGTTATCAAGAAGCAACCAAGAATGATTAAGCAGCTGACTTTCAAAACTGCCTAAATAAAAGATTTCAATTGGCTATCCAATATTTGGAACATCAAGAGCTCTCTCAAAACCAAATTCTTACTATGGAAAGGGATGAGAGAATCTCTCTACATGTAAGAGAGAACTTGATCGCCATAAGCATAATAACAGAAAGAACACTGCACTTATTCTTTCACAGTAAATTTGCTGCATAAGTCTGGAGCTTATCGCCATCCAACAACACAGTAAAAAAATATCAGATTCAGAGTTTTAGAATGGGATTGGGAACAACAATTCGACTCATCTGCTTACCCCCAACATGCTTTGGCGAAGGACCTCTAGCACCATGGATATTGTCGTTGATTTGGAATGCGAGAAATAAGAAGATATTCAAGAATTTACAGTCCTCGCCAATGGAAATCCTATCACACCTCTATTCCGGCCTTGAGTGGCACACTGCACATAAGAAGAAAATAACGTTCCCGATCAAAGGATTGAATGAAATGAAAAATCCAATTGGATTAGATACCATCTATATCTTTACCGATGCAGCTTGGAAAGCCGATTCAGGAGATGCATGTTTCGAGTGGATCTTCGAAGATCGATTGTTAAACAGCGAAAAACAAGGACGATCTGTGTAACGGGATGTGAACTCGTCGTTGATGGCAGAAGCTATGGCTATTCGTCTAGCCAAAGAACTAGGGTTCACAAAACTTCATCTAGCTTCAAATTTGCAATAGTTGATCAAAGCTCTCAATTTGGAGTCTCAATGAAAGGAGCTCTATTGGATTCTACACGATATACTTCTTCTATCGTCTGATTTTGAAGAGATCAATTTTAATTTTATTTCTCATTTGAAGAACACCACGGCCAATGCCTTAGACTCTTAGAGCATCAGCATTGATAGAGACTCTATCAGTCTCTAATATATATTACTTTAATACTCCTAATATAAAGAGAGAGAAAAACTAATCAAATTTTAACATGTGTGAAAGTATGGATTCTCAAAGGTTCTCATTGGTCCTCAAAATGAGAACCGATTATTATCTCTCTCCTACTTTTGATTATTTATCTTTTTATATTGTTAAGAAACTCATTAAGAATTTCCTTCTGCACAGCACAGGTTCTTAGCAAAAAAACTAAAAAAATCAAGTTTTTGCCTAAACTTTTTTTTTCTTAGCCTTTTACCGCTTCTAATTTGTAAATTCAATGAAATTTAGTTTTTTCCATAAAAAAGAATAAATTATTAGAAACCTCTTAAAAGTCTCCCAGTTTGAAGCTCTTTTGCTTCTCCAGCTATCCAAATGGCTAAAACATTAAGGGGGTGTATTGGACTGAATATTTAGGGAGATTTGAGTTTTATTGAATATCAGAATTTATTAAAACTTAAATCTCCCTAAATATTCAGTCCAATACACCCCTTTGTATTTTTAACTAAGAATTCCTCTCAAATCTCAGCTGAAACTTTTAAATCAAATCCTAATAACGTTTTCAATAACAGTGGATTTGATTGTATATTTTAAAACCATTATTCCAATAACACTGGAATTTAAAAGATATTTTAAAATTCATGTTTCAATAATACATGATTTTTTATTTTTATTTAAATCTCACCAAATACTCAGTCCAATACACCCCTCTAAATATTTAGGGAGATTTGAGTTTTATTGAATTCTTAGAGGATTTGGTTAAATTTTGGTGAATTAGGAATTTTGTTATTAAATTCTCTGAATTCTCAGCTAAAACTATGGGAAATGAGTCTTTGTATTTTTAACTAAGAATTCCCCTCAAATCTCAGCTGAAACTTTTAAATCAAATTCTAATAACGTTTTCAATAACAGTGGATTTGATTGTATATTTTAAAATCATTATTCCAATAACACTGGAATTTAAAAGATATTTTAAAATTCATGTTTCAATATCACATGATTTGTCATTTTTATTTAAATCTCACCAAATACTCAGTCCAATACACCCCTCTAAAGTATACAATTATCAAAAAGGCACGGGTTGTAAATAGGTAGAATTTGATAACCATTCTACTTATTGATACTGTAAAACACCAAAAAAATCTGCTCAATAGTCTTTGATGATTAAGTAGAATGGATTAGGCAAGAAATATCATAGCATCAATAAAAAAAATCTCAGACAGGGATACCTTTGTGTAGTCATATAATGGTAAAGGAAACAACAAAAGAATATTTATTAACAGTTAAAAACAAGGATGAAACGAGTTTGGAGAGTGACATAAACAAAATGCAAAACCTTGTAGGTGCTGTAAGAAAGGATCAGCGGTCATAACAAGAGAATATTGCCCCACATCTCGGGGCTTTGGCGTCTCTCTAATGAAATCTCAAGATGATCTCCCTCGATGATGTCCCAAAATAGCACAATGTTGTCACAAGAGATGATGAGTCTAGCCCCAGGAAGTAAATCAATGAGCTTTTTGTCTCTACCAATCGTGATCTTAT
The DNA here is from genome assembly GCA_963667165.1 of Barbarea vulgaris. NCBI lineage: Eukaryota > Viridiplantae > Streptophyta > Magnoliopsida > Brassicales > Brassicaceae > Barbarea > Barbarea vulgaris. The sequence continues at coordinate 45,567,270 of OY763887.1, forward strand.
ACGACTCCCATATAGCCTCAATCCCTGCACCAAAGTGGACCACTTTGGAGCTTGAGAGACTCTTGTTGAGAGAAACCAAACCCTTGATCTTACACATGTTTACATTTGCAAGAAGACAAACCACTTAAACATTATTATTATTTTTTTCAATATAGGGGTTGATTGATTGTACACTTTATAGATTTTAGATAATTTTAAAGTCTTAAAAGTTATTTTTTAACCAATCACACTTTAAAAACCTTTTTTTTTAATTAAAATCTAAAAGTCTTACCGCTCTTTTTAAAAGTCTAACTGTTTTTCTTAGTTTAATTTTTTTAAGTCTTCAAAATGAGACTTTTTAGACCGTATAAAATTTAAGTATGTAACAATTATTTATAAAAAGGTTTTTGTTTTGTTAATTAATTTGACTTCTCAACTAACTTTACGATTTAAAATAAATAATTTAATTAATTAAATAAATTAAATAATAGTGGTGACAATGGATAATTAATTAAATAATTTGAAATTAATAATAAATTACAGCCAATTGATAAATTTTTATGTTGAAAAATAAGCGATAAATCACACATACAAAGGATAGACGAATAATCACAATGTAATAATCGATCAAGAATCCTTCAAAAACAAGAACTATTCAAAATCTGTGAATACAAAACCTTAAAAATCTGACACATTAATTGCGTTAAGGAAAAATACGAAAACAATTAAGTTGAAGCCTTAAGTAAAACTGTAAAAGAGAGCATTATTCATATTAAATTATTGGTACAACAAAATAATAAAACTGATTATTCGATTATGCGGTACTGTTTATATATATACAACACCACCACCACCTATGGAATTGGAAAAACAACAGAAAATTAACAAAAACAGAATCAGTAGGAACCTCTTAAAAGTCTCCCACCTTGAAGCTCCTCTGCTTCTTCAGCTTTCAAAAAGGCTAAAACATTAAAGTATACAATTAGCTTCTCTATCTTTCTCATTTTTGCATCTTATGGATTCTAAGTTATTACTTACCTCTCTTCTTAACCTTGTTCCTGAAACCTCTTTTCCTGCTGAATGCAGTTTCCTGAATATTTCATTTGACATAACACCACAAGGAATATGTTAATGTTCATGATTAATAAAACTGAACTGAAATAATGAGAGTTTGTAATAGAACTTTTACCACTGGCTGACCCATCTTCACTGCTTCACGGATTGCTTCTACTAAATCGCGATTAGACTCGGTGTATAGACTGGTCACTGTTCCATATTGCCCTGCTCTAGCTGTTCGACCTATCCTGTGAAGGAAATCCACTGCGGAACTAGCAAAATCCGCCTGCAATCAACCCCGAGAATTTTCTCTATGGTTTTTAGTCTTTTAGAGAGTTGAGTACTTTGAAGAGGGTGTGAGCTAAGATAAGAAAAGCGACCTGAATAACGTGTGAGACATTAGGAACATCAACTCCACGGGCAGCGGCATCAGTGCAAACAAAGACACCGCCGGTTTCTCTGAAATCAGCTAATATATTAGCACGTTCTTCAAGCTTGTGGTTCTTGTGATAACGATAACACTGGATACTAGCTTTCTCCAATATATCGGCCACTGCTTCAACTGCTTCGACTGTGTTTGCAAACACCATTGTCCTCTCTGTAATGTCGTGGTTGTTGCTTCTTACAGCCTCTATCAGTGCATCAACCTGTGAGTCTACTGTGACTTCAATCCATTTTTGCTCTAGTCTGCAACATAGCAAAGACAATAACAAAATCTGAGTTGGAGTGGCTTACGAAACGAATGCTAAGTAACCTATCTAGAGAAGCAGATTGCCAATGTAGTTTCTTATGAACATCAAAAGGAATAGCGTGCAACAAGAGCTTATAATCATTCCTATTCCCATCTTCGATTTCTATTATGATACATATATAAAACTTAATCAACAATTTAAAGGGTTGAGTGATGTGTGACTGATGCACAGTACTTAGAATAAGATCAAAGAGAGAAGTTTTTACCTCGGACTGTTGCGGTGAAGAAAGTTTCCGCTAACCCAAACAGCATCTTGAAACATATGTTTCAAAATTCCTCCGGCAGTCTTCTTCCCGTTAACTGGAAGTGTGGCTGCAATGAAGATATACTGCTTACTACGACTATAGATCTTTCTCACTCTTCTCCAGCCCTTTTTAGTGTCTGATCCAGTTTCAGTTCCAGTTTCAACAATAGGAAATTGTTCTGTATCATCAAGATACTCGACTTCCTCATCCTCATCCTCTTCCTCTTCCTCAGAAATAGAACCGTCATCGAATTCTGCATCATCCACATTTTCTAGATCAAATTGGGGTACAGTGGCATCAATCTCCATTGGTTTGCCAATATTGGATGTAGCCAAACGAGACACTTGCTTCTCATCAAAACGCAGCATGTTTATCAAACGGATAATCTGATTCTGGAAGCTTCCGCACAAAAGCATATCAGCTTCATCAAAGACCTGCAAATGATCCAAACATTCAAAACAGAAGATCCACAATTCCAAAAACTGCTTTAAACACAAATACAATACAACTCTAAACAACAAAACCATACCACATATTTGACAGATCGAAGAAACTCCACCCGCCTATTTCTTTTTGGCTCAATATTATTCAGTAGAGCAGCCGGTGTCGAAACAATTATATCAGGCAATCTATCTGGCCAACCCTGCAACAAATGCAACTTCCATATTCAGCTATATTCAAAGACAGATAGATAATTGCTTCGTGACATGAGATTTGTTACCTGTGCTCCGCAAACAGCTTCAACTCTGAGAAGTGGATTACCATCATCACCAAGAAGACCATTAACCATCCGAACCACTTGTTCACAAAGCATCACATTTGGACACAGAATAAGAGATAGATTCTTAAGTGGAAACCGCCTTTCCTCTTCACTCGTATGCTCGGTATCAAGAGCGGTGTTGGTTAGTTGATCAATAATTGGAGCAAGATAGCCATGTGTTTTACCACTACCAGTTTCTGCTGCAACAATAACATCTTTCCCAGACAATATAGAAGGTATACAAACAGCCTAAACAGGTAAAAACAGTATAGAATCAGATTCACAATAAACCATTTCAGAACACATAATCAAGAATCAGTAAAACTAAAAAAAAAATTGCTTTTTGAATTGAACCACTGTTTCAATTCAAGATTTTGACTGAATAACATGAAAGTCTAATTATTTAGCAAACAATTTCTCAAAACTTCATAAAGACAGAAACTTTAACTCATTCATTTTACAATTAACAAATGCTTTTCAAAGTTCCTTATTTGATTTTTACAAAATTTGAAAACTTACTTGAGTAAGAGATGGTCTATCGAACCCAGAATCTCGAAGAGCTATAGAGACCTTATCTGATAACCCAAGAGACTTCCAAGAAACAGATTGGTCTGCAAAGAACGTATCTTTACCCTTTTTCTCTACTTCTGCTTCAGTAACCGACGCAAACCCACGAACCCATTTCCCTCCAGATCGATTCAGAGAGATCAAACGGAAAGATGCAGAAGAACCATAAGCGTGAGCAAATGAGACTTTGAACTTCTGAGATAAAAGCTTCGGCGCTGAAGAGACTCCGCACAAATGAAGTACGGAAACAGAGCGTGAGAGAATCATTGAATTACAAAAATTTAAACTTTCATGAAAAAAGCAATCAAATTTTATCACGGCGGATAAGATTTTGGAGAGAAACCTAATCCAAATGGGGTTTAGGGTTTAAGGAAAATGAGATTCAGAGAAGAAAACCTCTGTTTCAGTCTCTTCATTACTTCATTGAAGTAAGAAAACGACAACGTATTGAGGATTAGTTCATTCAGACATCAAACGACGACGTATGGAGCATTAGTTCATTAGGGTAACTGAAGCGACGTCGTATTAGGAATATTACGACGACGTATGGAGCATTAGTTCATTAGGGTAACTGAAGCGACGTCGTATTAGGAATATTTCATTCAGTTTAAAGAATAAGTTGGTTTATTTGTCCCACATCGAATATTTATAGGTAAATTATGTTGTTTATATAGTGCAGAGATGAAGGTAATGGTCACGACCTTACTTGAACAGGATCTGTTCTATAGGCTCGTACCTCTGTATCCTTGGTTTCTAAGGAGACAGGCCCTAAAACCTGGTTGATGAATCATGGCCGTGTGATCTGAGTGTGATTGACGACGACGAGACTCTTCGGAGGCCTTTGAGATGTAGAGGATCGCTACCTGGTTAGGTCTTACCTATCCGGGGTGGTCACACGGTTGTCTGACAGGTAACTTTTTTTTGTTTTTACCTTTTTACTATTTTGGTTTGTATTTGAAGAAGTATTACGGATTACAATTCCTAAATCTAATAGGATTAGTCTAAGTTAGACCTTCTTTAAGTCCTTTATAAATACCAACCAACGTTCAATGATTCAATAAAGCAAGTTAGTTCGATATCTAATTCTACAAGAAGCTTACAGACGAAGGATCTTTCATTTGATGAAGTTGTGGGGGAATGTTCGACTTTTGGCAAATTTTACGGTTTTTATGTAATAGATGTACACAACAGAGAGATCAGTTCTAATATGGGTGCACTAAAGTTTTACATGAACATTATAGCCAGCTATGAGGCTAGTTCAGCAATGGTGTTGTAACTTGTAATGATGATCTTTGATCATATATTATTATCGCGGTGTAAGATGATTATGTCATGTTTTCTCTGTGGAATTACTGAAAACTTTGTGTAATCTTTACATGTTCTTAAAACATTGAAAGTAAAACTGGAAAGTTGAGACTAAGTTTTTAAAGCTTAGAATATGAATTGCTGTTTCCTTTGAAACTTAAGAAGGCCGCCAAAAAGTGTCAAAAAAATATGTTAGAAGCATTTTGGTTCAGCAAAGCTAGTATGGTTGGCACCACTAATGAGTGGTAACCGAGCTTTCGATGCATGATTCTGAATACACTTTACAACAGTCACTATGATTTTTCTTATATCGATCTTCTTGAGGTTTCTTGTAATCCAGAAAAATGCTTTGATTGATTCTAATGTTATATTTTGTGGCAAAGACACAGAAGTTAACAGTACTGATTAGCTTCAAGAATACAAATTTATTGATCTTTGAGTTAACTAATTCAGTTTAAAACATAATTCTAATGTATAAAAAGCAAAACTCAAAATGAGTCCACAATGTTATTGTATGATATCAATATTTCTTCCCTTGAGCCAAGTTTACTCGAATCGCTCGACCCTCTAACTCAAATCCATCAAGCGATTCAAGCGCGGTTTCCATTTCCGCTTTGGTAGAGTAACATACAAATCCATAACCACGCGATTTCCCGGTATCTCCATCAAACACAACTCTAGCTCCAACCACATCTCCACATTCTCTAAACGCTCCAGCTAATGAATCTGAAGTAACAGTCCAAGACAAGTTACCAACAAACAACTTATGCTCTGTTTCTGGATACAGAGGTTCTTTGTTAGGCTTTGGTTTATCCGCAAAGTTCACCTTCAAAGTCCGACCAAGATACTCCTATAAAGACCAAAACAACAAACATCAAACCAAAACGTTTTCTTGAAGTTTTTGTAAAACTACAAGACTTACAGTTCCATCGAGGTTTTCGATAATTGTGTTGCAATCTTCAACATTGCTCATTGTGACAAAGGCGAATCCACGACTCTGTCCTGTGTCTCTATTGTAAAGAACCTCGACAAGTTCAGGGTTAGCGAAATCTTGAATGATCTGAGCCAGAGTTGCACTGTCAACATTGTAAGGCAAGTTACCAAAGTAGAGCTTAGTGCTAATAGCAGGAGCAGGATTAAGATCAGTAGTTGTATCTTCCTCCTTCTCTTCCAATTTGACTGTGATGGTCTCTGAGAGGACACTGAATCGCCGAGAGCTGCCACGTGTGGAGATCAAGAGAGGTTTTGGAGGTGAAAAGTTGAATCTGAGAAGTGTTTGGTTAGATGAGTGGTTGCAGCGGAGAAGTGCGTTGGGTTGATGGATGAGTTTGAAGCAGGGAAGTGGTACTGTTGAAGCTGCCATTGCTCTCTGGACAGAGAGATAGAAACAGAGATTGGCCTAAGTCAGAGATGTGTATGTCCACATAACATTTTGGATAAGGCCAAAAGAGTGATTGGCCTATATGATCTACACACTTGGTCATTGATTGGTTTAGTCTGGATTTGTTCGGGTTTGTTTGGTTTGACTATAATATTTTCGGTTCAAATTGAAATTTATTAGGTACGTATTGAGAGATTCTTTCGTTTTTTTTTTTTCAGCAATTGGTTTTGTTTCTCGAGAAAAAACAAATAAAGATATTTAATACTCATCCGTTTTATATTAGTTGTTTTATGGTTTTTAAGTAGATTAAGAAATTAATAGATTTTAATTTATATTTGATTTGATTTTATTGGTTAAAAATTAAAATAATATAGATAAATTTAGAAATTTTACCAAATATTTGCATTGAAAATCTAAAACGACAATTAATTTAAAACAAAATTTAACTTCTAAAACGATAAATAATTTGAAACGGAGGAACTCATTATTAAGCCTTGTGCTACAACGTTTTAACTTTTAAGTCATTGGCCAAAAATAATATCTTCTTATAGTCTACAAAATTGTTTGGTTTATAAAATATCGGTTCAAATAGGATGCAAGTGGCCATTCTTTTTTTTTTTTTTTTTTATATATAGTCTTTTTATTTATATCAAGCTTTGTACTTTTATTATAACTTAGGTATCATAAATAGATGAATGCATTAAAACCGTAGAAAATACGGAGATAAAACCGGAGAACCCGAACACATAACCGGCAAAATTAAAAACAAAATATGATACACGCACTTATATTTCGAATAAATTAAAAGTGAAAGTCTCAAAAAAATTCGAATAAATCTGAAAAGAATAATAGACGTAGAACTACTAAACTCATTATTTGTTTTTTCTTGGTTATATTTTGCTAAAAGTGATATATATATAAAATAAAAATAAATAAAAAATCATCTTCCGTCGGTTTGATTTTGATTCAAAGAATTATTAAAATAAATAAATTAAAGTCTACTATCTCGGTATAAGAATATGGGCTAACAAAAATAATCCCAAATATAAATTTGGTTATTATCATAAATAGGTTTCCCATAAATGCATGAAAGGATGTGTACCTACCAGTGATCATTCCAACTCAATGCAATTCTTACAACCATTTATACTTCACAGACATCCAAATCAAATGTTTTTGGACTCATTTAACTAATGTGTTTGAATTTTATTCCAAAACATTAAAGGCTAATAAGACATACTTATAAATTGTAAACACCAACAAAAACATCTGTTCTTACAATCTTTTTTGGCGATAGATTTCTTCATCTGGAGAACTTATATACATTAACGAGACAAAAAAAAAAAAAGGGACTAAGTTCTTAATCTCTGCAGAGTTTTTTTACATCTTAATCTATAAAATGTTATCTCCTATGTAATTAACCAGATTGGAACATAAGAGAAAAGTTTATTCATAAGAGTTTTATATCTCTTTTTTCTTCTTTAGATTCCATCTTCTGATAATCTCACACAGAGACTCTGTTTCTTGTCCCTCAAGTAAAAGAAAACATTAACTAGTAGCTTCTGAGATGCTCTGTAATGATGGCCTCCATGTTTTTGATTTTGACGAAGCTGAACTTGTTAACAGTGCTCGTTGCTTCTCATCTTTCATTTCCTGTCCAAAATAAAATAAAATACAAACCCATTAATTAAAAAAAAAAATGTAATTCTTGTTTTACTAATCACTTTAAAAATTTGAGTTTAAAAAATTGACTCTTTAGCTAAACCTACATCTTAAACTCGAGAAATTAAAGATTCCATACCAGATTCTGATCCTTGTCGGAATCTTCAACAATCTTCTTCTCCGGCGATGATAGCTTCTTCTTCTCTTTAGTCGTTTCACTTTGATGCTTCTTCGTCTTTGCATACTTCTTCGCTCCTAAAACCTTCATAACCTCTACATCAAATTAAACATTAAATTTAATCAGAAACCCATTAAAAAAAAAGAGCTAAAAAGAGTTTTAAAAAATACAAATACAAACCTTGTGAAGTGATAAGACGATAAGCATGACCAAGAACAAGATTCTCCGTTGGTCTAAGAAGTTTCACGCGCGTGAACCTCACAACCTTTCTCTCGCTCTTACCATCCGTTGCCTCCGTCGTCGCCGGAATATTCTTCTCCGGCAAAGGAATAATAAGAGAAACGTAGTGACCTGGATACAAACGCATGATTTCACTAACGGAAACTGGACCGTAATATCTATCGATCTTGCCGTCGGGATGTTGTAGAACCAACGCCGCCGCATCAACCGCCTGACAATTACCCATCTCTTTCTCTGTTCTTCCAAAAAAACAAAAGAGAGAAGAGAAAAAGAAAAAGAAAAAAAAACAGAGTAGAAGAAGAGAGTCTTCTGTGAAGAGAGAAAGAAGAAGAGAGAAAAATAGTCTTTTTCGAGACAGCGTGAAGGGGTTAGGTTAGGTCCACCACACAGGCTTTGCTTATAAAACATGTGAAACCCAAAAATAAAATAAAAAAATTTATAAGTATCATTGTTATTTAGAAAATTTAATTGGTTACTACTTTCTGATGTTTCGTGATTATTTTATTGGACTGTCATTTTTAGTGTTAATTAATGATAAGAATAATAAAAGTTTTGTAACCGTATTATTGCTGATTTGACTGTGGTTTGCCTGGGACATCTCTGACGTATTTATTTTATTTTTGTTATTTTTGAGTATAAGTTTAATTGGATGGTCGGAACGGGTGGGTGCCGGCACCGGAGAACATGGACCGATGATCTTGACAGTTTTGTTCTTAGTGTTTTGATACAATTTTGTTTTTTTTATTAACTCGTTGCATTTAATTTTCTTACTCTTTTTAGATTATGCGATTTATTTAAGAGTGCTGCAATAAACCAATAATGACCATTGCTAGCATGACTTGGATTGTATATACTAGTAGGAGTCTAGGAATAACCTACCTTTCAAAAGTTAATCCTAAAATATATTTAACTATGTAATTAAACAAAAATAAATTTCATTTGCAAAATAAAAAAAATTTATGTAAGTTATTTTTAATGGATAATCTAAAAGTTTGTAACGTTTGAACCGAAAAAAAGTATTAATTTGAAACGACAGATGTTCAAATAATTAATTTTAACAATTTTCGTTTCAAACTAATATTTTTCAATTTTTTTGTTGACATGTAACGTTCATTTTATTCGAACGACAAGTAGTCGGTATACGTATTATATATTTGGAAAATGAATGTTTTTTTTAATGTGTGAACGATTGTTATTTCAATTTAATATTTAATATTTGTTTATTTTTTGTTTTTTTTTGGAATGTAACATTCATTTTTATCGAACGACAAATATCTGTATAAATATTATATACTTAGCAAAGTATTTTTTTTTTTATGTTCCAGCGATTTTGTTTCAAACTAATATTTGTTTTTTTCTGACATGTAACGTTCAATTTTATCGAACAATAAGTAGTCAATATAAATAATATTTACTTGCCAAAGGATTTTTTTTTTTTAATGTTTGAGTGACTGTTATTTCAAACTAATATTTGTTTAATTTTGTTTTTGAGATGCAACACTTATTTTTTTTAGCGAGGCAAGTAGTTGGTATAAATATCATACACTTGGCAAATGATTTTTTTTTTTTTTACATTTGACAAATGATGTTATATATAGCTATTAATTTTGTGTGGGTATATTTTGTTCCTGTCCACATGTATAGATCAATGAAGTAAATTTGGCGTAATAACAAATTCCACAAATATAGATAATTTGACTTAAGTCTACCACACTTGACATTGATGCTATAACAAAGAATACGAAATTATATTGGTCATACTGAAATTACTTCCTCTTCAACCACCGAAGCTTAAGTATTATTCTGCATATTTTCAAAATCGGCCGAATATAACATTTAATGCTCGTTGAACTTGGACCATGGACAAAAGGATATGGTATGTAGATTTAGACGAATATAAGAAAATTTATATAGAGCTGAAGATAACGTAACTAATAGATCCAAAAATCGATTTTGGTACCACTCATGACGACTGAAAAATACAAAAATATTATTATTCTTTACAAATTGAAGACATATATATATAATATCGGTAGCTCAAACAATTAAAAATTAAAATAGAGATGTGGATTGGATTGGGTGGACAAGGGACACTGCAACTTCTTATCTCCTTTTTCTCACTTTCACAGACTTAAATGCATTCTCTTGACATTTTATTTTTGTTTTTATTTACTTTTGAATGATTCATTCGGCTAGTACCGGTTTGCTTCTTTTGAAGTCCGGTTCATGTCCCATATTTACTTATTTTGATTGGCAAATAAATTTTTAGTTTTATTACATATTTATCTTCTTTTCTCTTTCAAGACGATCATAATCTTTTTCAGGGGGAAAATATATATATATGAAATCACTTTAATGATGACTACGTATGGAAGATATATGCTAGGACTTAGGGTTCAATTATAAGACGACCTAAAGTGAAATTTGACGAAATGATTAGATAACAGATTATAAGTGGAAGAATATTGTGAAATCTATAAAGTACATAGTTCTTCCGTCTCTATTTGACTCAAACCTATTTTAATGCCCCGATTATTGTTATAGTACTTTTCAAAAGTAAAATTTAGGTTTGTTTAATAAAAACTTAGGTTATAAATTAAAAGACTCACGTAACAAAAGTTTCAAAAACCCTACAGAAAACGAGGTTTAAAAATCCAAGTGAAAAAATGCTACCAATTGCATGCTTCAACTTGAAAGTAGTAGTTAGTAATGTTTTGTTTAGCTTGTAAAAATTAAAACGTTTTGACACAAAAGGAAATTGTAAAAAAATTTGTTGTATTGAGTATAGTGGATCATGCTCGATCTAGAAGACAAACGGGCTAAATACTCGTATAGAGCTATCAATTTATTTTATACTTTTGAAGACCACCAGATTATATTTTGATTGATGATAAAAAATACTAATCCCTCTATTCTTAATTGTATCTACTAGGTGATACCCGCGTGGACACGCGGATGCATTTTATTATATATTTTTAAATTATAATTAATATAATAATTTAAATAACATATATATTATTTTGATTATAAGTTTTATAGTTTTTTATTGTATTTTAATATGTTTTTTTTAAAAGGGCAATTCTCAAAAATACCACAAAATATAGTTTTTGTGACATATTTAGCCCACATTTTTATTTATGACATAAATAACATTTTTAGTAAAGGATAATCCTAACCTCACATTTTTAAGGTTTAGGATTAAGGGTTGGTTTAGAAAATCCTAAACCCTAAGCCCTAAACCCTAAATCTTAGTCTCTACCCCCTAAAAACTATACCCTAAATACTAATATAATCAACTCAAACAAAAAATATTAAATTATGAACTTTATAAAATGTTATTTTTTTCCTAAATAAAAAATGTGTGCTAATTATGGAACAAAAACATCATTTGGTGCTATTTGAGGGATTTTCTCTAAAAAAAAATTCAAATAACTTAAGTTTTAAAAAACATTGGAAATTTTTTAGAAAAAATATCCTAACATGTTTGTCCTGAAAATAGAAATGAACTGTAATATTTTTCTAAATGATATCTTCGTTATAGTGTTTTTTTTTTATTATAGATATGATACATGTCTGATTTTGTTTCTTTGGAAGATAGGGTCCTTGTGAATTAATCGATTTATCCTCTAACATCATTATAAAAATATAACAATTCACAAACGGCTTAACACATATATAATGAGTATCTAGATTTTTGTTATTTTATTGTAAAAATATCATAATTCATAATGCCTTTAGAAAATGACACCAACCATAAAAAATAATAATTTTTTTTCAAAACTCTAATAACCCAGTTTACGTATGTTTTCTCATTCCCATGTCCATCTTGTCGAAAAAATATATTATAATTATCGTTAATAGATGAGAACCGATAGTAGATTAGAGTATTTAGAAAAAAGTACATATGTTTCTATTAACCGATAATTATAAAACACATAAATTTAGAATGGTAGAATATATATATTATTTAAAAAAAAATTCTTTTTACTTTAACTCTTGAAATACTTAACAAATTAAATTTTTAAAATTTTAAAATAATAAATAAACGATTAAATGTGTCATAGAAAAGAGTGATGATGTATTAATTTCTTATAAAATATAAATTATTAAAAAAAAAAAATTATGATGATGTGTCATGGAGAGGAGTGCTGAGGTGTCAATCTCTTGTGAGACTAACTCAGTCTTTATATAATAGATTTCTACGATTTTTTACATATACTAAAAAATACATTAAAATTTAATTATAAATGCATATTTTTGTGATTAATTTTTTTTATAATTTTAAACCAATAATATTTAATTATTTTCTTGAAATTTACAATTGATCATTAATAAGTAATAAAACTTGCATAGAAAACTTTTAAATGTAATTTTTTTTAAACATTTTTTTTTTAGAAATAGTATCAATAAGAAATGGTCCTCAAAATGGAGAGAATATCCGAGTATATCTTAAAGGCCATAAAAACAAAAATCTTACTAAACAATTATTGTTTTAGAAAATAAGGAGTATAATTCTATGCAGTTTTAAAACTATGAAATTGAAAAATAGTATTTAAAAAAAAAAAATTCAAAATACAAACAACTAGAAATGAAAGGAATATTTTTGAAATTTTGAATAATAGTATATGTAAAAAAGACCTAACCAATATTTTTTAATTAAACCCATTATTTTAGCTGGACCAGTCCTGATGAGTGAGATGCACAAATACCATCGTGTATTAATGATGAGCTTGGCAAAAAAAAACTAGGGACTTTGTTCCAATAGCAAAAACACCCCGATAAAATCCACTCTTCGGCATTTTTGTGAAGCCAGCAAATGTGGAATATACCATTTTCGGAGATAATTTTACAATTGTTTATCCGACCATGAAATGTGGACAAACGCTTTGTCAAAATAATCATTTACGAGAAGGTCAACCAAATATTCGGCCTACAGAAAACTTTACGCGACATGTCCAACACCTTGACATGCCTGCATAACAAGAGCTCAAGGGCTTTGTTAGAAAGTATAACTTCAGATATGGTTTTGACTTCTGATTCTACAAGTGAGAAATGTCTATGCTCGATTTGTTAACCAAATCGTGGTGGTCTAGTGGTTCTCACTTGAAGAAAGAATTACTTTGTTAGTATATGTTAGAAATCGATTCCCTTAAAAATCGAAATGATATAAATCATTCTATTTGGTCAGTCGAAATGGGTGGCACACTTTAGATCTATTAAAAAATCTGGTGAGTGACCTACTCGACGGTTATACTCATCATGGAGAGATTAATCGAGTAGTAAAAAGGTCGGAACCTATTTGTTTTTATTTTATTTTTAAAAGCTGGGTTTGTTGAGATTTACGTATTTATTCAAACTTTGTTTGTAATGATCACAGTTATTGCCAAACGACATACAATCAGTATATATATATGGACTATACTTTCTACATTTTTGAAGTTTTTATTTTATTTTTTATGCAAGAATATGAAAATTAATACTCATATGACGTAATCAATACATATAATAAATATAGGATCGAAGATTCGGATATCCTAAGGAAACATCCTCATGATAAAGATTCATAATCCCATTTTTTAGATTAAATAAAGTTGTTACTGGCCACAATAACCTGACTCATGCATGATCAGTGTGTCCTTCAAAATTATATTTAATTTAAAATAGCAACCCAACTAAAAAAAGGTTCTCCTTCGTGGATACATCCCACGACCCTACCTAATATATTCACCATTCATTGATTTTGTACAAACTTTTTTCGTAAAACAAAAAAATAATAACTAAAGTTAAAATTCAGATTTGCATATATACGGAGACCTAATCACATTGACGTTTGTACGGCGACCAACACGCAAAAAAGTAAAGATTTTTTGGATCGCAAATTGTGTCCTTTGGTTCTTTATCCACCCAACATTACAAATTATAATAATCTTTTACATTCGGTAAACACAAACAAAACCAGCTATTTTCCAGAGCATCTTGGACTTGTTGGTGAAAAATCTCGAGTTCATTAAATAATACTCTTATATATGAATAATTAAACAAATTAACTAATTAAAAACCCGAGGATTTAGCTTATATTTATAGTTTAAGACTTTAATTGTTGACATGTGTGAACACATGATCTGATACATCGGTCAGAGAGTGTGTGTGTGCCATGTGAAGGTGTTTGGGAGAGTCTTTCGTCTCTTAACTTATTAAATGTCTTTGACGATTGAAACTTCATTTTCAAGTTTGTTCTCTACGTCGATTTAAATGCACATCCCAATCCCATAACCAAATAGTAATAAATTTTGAAAGAACATAAATAACTTATTTTAATCACTATTTATTTTTATTTTTTTATTTTTTTACAATGTCACTATGAAAAGTTTGAACCTATTTCATCTTACTAAAATTGAGACCTCAACTAGTTGATCCAATATCACGGGACTTAGTCTTCACGAATTTATAACAAAAATACAATGTTTTGTACTATTTATATATACAGTTATTCCAACCTAAGAGCAAGGTTTCCTTTTAACATAGGCAAGTATTTTTATCAAAAAAAAAAAAAACATAGGCAAGTATATCATGTAAAGTCTCAGACAGGGCCTTGATTTAAACGAGTGTTTAAGAAAATTTTAAATAAACATATATATAATTTTCATATAAATTTTATAAAAATCTTTTAACACATCAAATATATTGTTATTATAATAAAAAAAAATTCACAAGGATTTACGAATAGTTTGAGAGAGGCAACGTATAAAACAAAATGAAAAATCATCATGGTGTGTGGTGTGTGTGCAAGTTTGTTAGACTAAATTGAAAGGGGCATGAAATAATAAATATCTAAACTTGAATAAATTGATAGCTAGGCCTGCGACTAAACTAGAGTATTCGACCGGGAATATCCACATCACTAATTTCATTCATCCACTATCATTTTTTAAAGAGAAATTCCCTCAAATAGCACAAAATGGTGTTTTTGTTCCACAATTAGCACACATTTTTATTTAGGACAAAAATAACATTTTATGAAATTCATAATTTAAAATTTTTTGTTTGGGTTAACTATATTAGTATTTAGGGTTTAGTTTTTAGGGGGTAGGGGGTAAGATTTAGGGTTTAGGACTTAAAGTTTAGGGTTTTCTAAACCCTAAACCTTAAGTCCTAAACCCTAAAAATATGAAGTTAGAATAATCTTTTAATAAAAATGTTATTTGTGTCCTAAATAAAAATTTGTGCTAAATATGTCATAAAAACTATATTTTGTGCTATTTTTGAGAATTGCCCTTTTTTAAATATTGTATTTTAATATTAAAAATAGTGTCTATATAAAAAAAACTTTGGGGGTTTAATATAAATAGCCGAGTAAAAACTAATCATTCGATATGTAAAGTTTCAGGTGAGGTGTAATCATCTTTCTTTGTTTTCCGCATCGAAGGTGTTTTTATCTATGCATGATGTCTCCAATGATATTGTTTGGTTAATGTTTTGTTTGCTTTGTGCTTAAGTTAAGCATGTTAACAAATGTTTATGTCAGGGTGGGAAAAATTATTCTCTCATTCATTTTACTTTTACGGTTTTATCCAATGTGTATGGGTTACAACGTCTGAAGAAAATGCTCTTAGATTATGAATTCTGACAGCAAGGTTGAAACAGTTAATGACATCATCAACTATAGATTAAATCATTTTGTTGGTTAGGTTTGATTAGATAAAATCATTCACAAATTTTAATCTACTGTATCTTGAATCATAATTTATATGTTTTATATTTAATTTTGTTTTAGAACTCAAAGTTTACAATTTTTAATGTCGTTATATATTTTTAATACAGATTTTTTTTATATATTTCAAGTTTTATCCCTAATTTTTTTATAGTAAAACAATATATAGTATTTTAATGAAAGATAAAAAGGAAAAATTTAATTTTTTTTAGTATGTCTGAAAACACTTGTAATAAGAAGGGGGAGTAAAATCTAGAAAATATATTATAATATATTTTTTTGACATATTGTTCTCATTCTATAAATAGAACGATTTAGTTCACAAATAGATTGATTCATAGTGATTGTTGTAACTATAAACTATTAAAAGTTAAAACTATAGTGTTATTGTTATTACGATGACATAACCACAAAAAAATTTATGTAGCCCACCAATTACGAAATTAAGTGGTGGATAATACAACAAACTTTAGAAAAGAATAACTATAGTAATATAAAGGTCAATCAAGTGCATTTAATCATTATAGAGTTTGTTGGATTCTAATACTATATTAAGAATTCATAAATAAATATTGATCTTAATTTTAATTTTCTATATATAATAGGATAAATTATTAACTCATTACCTATTTTAAATTTTACATATGTTCTCAATATGAAATTTCTAATCTTATATGAATGACTAGTTACTGAGATAGACGATTCTTGATACATTTAATTCCTCTTCCTTATGTTTTGTTTGTTGCAACTTGCAACTTCCCTGTACCTTATTTATAATAAAGTCAGAGTAATAAGAACTCAAATTGGATCCAATAATTTATAGACAATAAATCGTCCTTTTTTCGTAAAAGATCAAAAAGTAAAGTTATTCTTTTGACAAGAAAAGGGTATAAAGGTGTTCCATGATGTTGGTAATCTTCGTATAGATAAGGGAATCACTTATTTAAGTGGACAATGTGGTGTTTAGGAGTGTCAAAAGTCATGTTTAAAATGTCGTTTCGTAGCTTTACATGCCACTAAACATCCAAATTAAAGCTCTAGTATGTTTTTTTTTTTTTTAAGAAAGCTCTAATATTACATCATTTAATTAGACACTTTCTTTTGGCTTCTTCTACCAAACCAAAAAACATTGAACCAAAGCATCCTTGCTCTATCCCTTCTCTTTCTATGTAATATTCAATAGCAAACATAAATTTCTTGAATAATTTACCGTTAGCGAATAAGTTTTTACTTCGCAAAACATCGTCAAATTCACTTCTCATGTTCTTATCGTCTTCAATATATAACGCATATATCTGCTTATGTAATAATTTATTTTTTGAAAGTTTTTAATATTGACTTTGTAATCTTGATTTATTATTAATAAAATATTATTCTGTTGGCAAAAAAAAAAAAACATAAATTTCTTCTTAACTTCTTGTATCTATCTCCCACCTTATTTTAAGAAATATACTAATTTAAATATTGAATATTTTATGGTATAATCAGGAGAAAATTGAATAAGTCGCTTTGACCACAATTTTTCGTTTAAAAATGAATAAGTCGCAAGTCATCGATTTCCAACAACGTTGTTAAAATTCGTTCTCACGTTTAGGTTCCAGTTGGTAATGGTAATACTGTGATATAGCTAGTAAACAGAAAATTGTACTAGCAGTAGAAGTTGCATGAATGATAAAAGCAAAAATACAATACATATATATAGCGATAGAAGCAATTTAAAAACGATAAATCTTAGCATTATGTACGAAGACTGTTTTTGCTTGTTCATCAACTCTATTTTTTTATTTTTTTTGACATCATCAATTCTACTTTATTTGTCCACAAACGACCACATACTTTTATATAATTACAATTTACAAACATTTTGTGTGAAATGTCAAATCGTTTTCCGACAAAAGGAATCGGTAACATCAGCAATCACCAACTATTGACGATCGTACAGAGCATGTCAACTTTTTTCTAAATGGTTTTATGTAAATATTTTATACACCTTCCAATCATATGAGAATATTACTGCACAATAATTTCCTAAAAAGTATTCAGAATTTGTGGAAGTGACAATTTACTTCATGGTTAAAGAGATCAAATAACGCTTGTTTTGTAGTTGTTTGTTTTTTTTTTTTTGTTAAAGGAGTGTAGTTGTTTGTTCAAAGATAGATTTTTGTAACTGAATGAAATTTGGTTTGTAGTTCGCTGATTTATGGAAATGTAGTTTTGGTGAAAGATTATTACTATTAAAAAAAACTTATAACGTTTAATTTTTAATCTTGGTGCATATTTTATTTTTTAATTAATAAAATTTTTAATATCTGAATATTTTGTAAGTCCTAATCTTTTTATATATATATATTTTCGAATCATCCCCAATAATGGAGATAATTGGAAAAAACTATATATATATATATATATATATAGTTTGATGGAAACCAAAGGATGTTTAGGACGTTTAGGACAAATCGATGAATGCAAAAAATTTTTTTTTTAAAAAAAAGGATGTTTAGGACATGCACTTCTGCACGAGTGATCTTACACACAATATGTATTTTTTTCAGAATTCTAACATTTCTAGGACATTTTAAATTCGTTTTAACCGACAAATCAAACAGACACAAAGGTACATGTAATCTTCTGACGAGAGATACTCTGTGGAAAGTTTTACATGTGTTGTTGATTACAGTTAGCTTTAATAATAAGTTTTGCATTAATAATGAATACTCTCAGTGTCAGCTTTTACTAAATAAATAGATTTCGTACTGGTGTCAATGTGCAACAGAGACGATTTTCCCGAGAATTCGAAATCATGTTTTCATACTAAAATATCTCTCTTTTTTTTCCCCTTCCCTTTGGGGGTTAAAGATTTTTTGGTAAATGACGCAACTTTTTATTTTTATTTTTGATAGCTACATTGAGTTATAATCGATGCGTGATTTCGTTCCCTCGCTTCTTCTATTGAAGAGATTTTTAAAACGACTTGTATGATATCAATTGATAACTAAGATATAAATATTAGTGCCATAATACAAAATATAGATTACATGTGTTGGACATCTAAATTGAAAAATTATACAAGATTGGAAAATTATAAACGCTTTTGGAAGTCAGAAAGCCAAAAGAGATCATACAAGTTCATCCATAAATTAAATTTGCATGGGTTGGAAAATAAAAGAAAAAGAAAAGAAAATGGTCATTTTAATATCTATTTTTCATGGTATGATGTGACTTTTTTTTACTAATTTGACTTACGTAGTTCATGGTCAGTTGGAGAATGATAGATCATAGTAATTGTCTATATATGCACAACAGTGCTCGCATAATATTTTTCAGAAAAAAAAAAAAACAGTACTCGCGTTAACACATACATACATGCATGTATCTAAGAACATTTTAACATATGCTATATATAAATATATAATCATGACAGTGTATACAAAACTTTTTTTTTTTTTTGAAAAAGTCAGTGTATACAAAACTTGATAAGAAGAAAAAAAACTGAGAGAGAAAGAAGAATAAAGATAAGGAAGAGACAGAAGCAGAATTATATGGCCTCTTTTGTCGCTTAAGTTGCTTCAGTTTCCAAAGAAAAATACAAACTTTGATGTACAACATTTTGCTAACACCATACCATCATAATCACCTTAACCGGTAGACGCTTTAAACAACATTAATCACTTTATTCACGTGATTTAAGAGAAATACTAGAATAATCTTCCCAGTTTCCTCCGTTTTGGCGTTTTCTTCCATTTAATTTAAGTATCATGACTATCATGTTAGGAATTTTTTAATATATCTATTTTTACATGAAACATTTATCAATATATATATATATATATATATATATATATCATGCGACTTAAAAAATTTAATACATGTCAAGAAACTGAATATATATTTATATATCACTATATAAATTTATCTCCACCGTTAAAATTTTTAATTTATAGGAATAAAAATGAATATGGAGTATATTGATATTATTTATGTCGTCGAGAGCCAATTCATATTCTAATATATCTATCATGCAAGATGAAGGGATTATCATGAGTGAACTCCGCTGAAGAAAACCACAATAAATCGATCGTTGACGAATTAGTTGTACTAAGAACATTTCCCTATGTCTACAAAGATATTCCCTCCGTATTAGAAAGATTGATTTTCTGAGTATTTCACACAGTTTAAGAAACAATAAATATTTAGTAATAAATATATACATTAACCAATTTCTCATATCTATAAACCAATAAAAATTCAACTATTTAAAAATTCTTAATTAATATTTTTTGAAGTTTACAATTTACTAACACTAAATAATAAAAATGTCTTTAAAAGTTTCAAAAATCAATCTTTTAGATACAAGAAAAAAACCTCTAAAAATTAATCTTTGTGAGACAGAGGGAGTACCTTTTTCTTTTTTCTTGGCATGGACCATATTTTTCTAACAAAATAACATTTATCAGAAAGAAGTAGGGATCAAAACCCCATAAACGATTATAAAGCATAAGGTTTAAGTTTAAGCAATTTTTTAGTAAATTTTTTGGATCATTCTAAGGAATCCAATCTCGCGTTTTAAGGATTTTTCCCGATAAGACGTAAGATTTTTTTCACCGGAGGAATTTGAACTGGTATACACATTTATCTAGGCATGTCCATTTCGGGTTCCAGGACTAAAAACTTGAATAAGAATCGGGAACAAGTATTTTGGGTATTCAAAAGCACTATCCAAAATATTTTTTATTGAAGACGAGACGAGAAATTTGAGTAACAAGACAGGTTTGAGAAATTTTGGTAGAAAAAAATCAATATCTAAACTCTCACTAATCTGAGTAATAAGTGTCTAACTTCAGAAAACTTAGGAATTTGCAGGAAAAACTATAGAATTTTTTGAAATATTTATATAATTGTAAAATATATTTTAATAATTTTCAAAAATTCAAATATCCTAATGGGAAATCCGGGAACTCTATCCCATTCTTGTGCTCATTGGAATAAATGAGACGCACTTTGAGAAAACAGAGTTGATAGATACAAAAGGTTATACATCGAGAAGTGTCAAGGTCAAGTTCAAGCCAATGCACTCTTTGATCACCATCATTTTCAACTATCACACAGATGGAAAATACTTGTTAAGATTGAAAGGCAAAGAGTAAAACTCTTCACTTCTAGTATCCGATTTAAACGACATGAAACGATCCCACCAAAACATCCCTCGGTCTTTCCTCGTCGCGCTGTCTTTAGATGACAATGTTACATCAAGAAAAAATGCCAAAATCCCAGCCACAAAGGCTTCAGAAGAGAATGGAACATTGATCATATCATTGAACTGCAAGAACACAAATCAGCATTGTGTTTTGGTTATGATTTATCAACTTATCATAAGCGAGAAGATGTCAAAAAGATTTAAGATTCATGTTTTGAGTTTTTTTACCCATCTTGCATGTGTGTGAACTGGTCCATACTTGTTAATAGCTGTATATTCGTTGAAGTATTGTGGTATTGATAAGCCCATGAAAACCGAGAATCCGAGGATGAATTTTGTTCTGAAGCTGTTTAGATTACAGAACTGAAGTAAGCTTAGACCACCAACACCTGCAATTATATTGGTTAGAGAATGTGCATTCGCGGTTTCAAAACATAGCGGTTTAAACAAGAAAAGCGTTTCAAGAAACCTACCAACGTATGCAAAGAACAAGCAATATAATGCTGCGACGATAGGAGCTGGAATCGAAGCAAATATGGCTCCAAATTTACCAAGAATGGAGAAGAAGATCATGAAACCGGCTGATATTTGAACTACCCTCCTGCTACCAACTCGTGTTAGCGCTAACAAACCCGCATTTTCACTGCAAAATCATCAAAATAACCATTGGATTTTGCAATAAAGACTATTTTTTTTGGTGTCAAATACTTTGTTTGTTTATATAGAAACCAGTCTTACACTGATACAGATGCTCCATTTCCTGCTCCAAATAGTCCACAGAGTAGAACTCCAACACCCTATACATAAATGCATTTGTTTAAATATACATTCTAAGGGAAATTGTAATGAAGAATTTAGTCCAAACAATATATATTATACCTGCCAACCGATCCCTCGGCTGAGAACAGAAGGTGGGGGAGGAGTTGCGCTTGCGAATCTCGATACAGCAATGTAAGTCCCTGTGGACTGTTTCCATGAATCAAAAGAGTAAGAACATGTACACGCGCAAGTGTTAAGAGTTGTGGCAGCAAAAAGAAAAGATTTTGAGATGAATTCTAACCTCAACAAGGGAAACAAATGAAACAGCCATCATAGCAAAAGCTTCACCAGCATGAAATGTTGGAGGTCCCCATTGGAAAGGATAAGGCACTCTTATCCTAGCATCATCATCATCATCATCAAGAACAATTCTAAATTTGTATTGAATTATGTAGTCTAATGTCACTAGAGAATGCACAAAGATAAAAGACTATAAACTTCTCTAACCATGGAGCGCCGCTAATGAGGCCAGAACGATCTGTTCTGCAACTTGTCTGAGTGTTGAGTCCTGTGTTCTTATAGGCTCCACCAACAGTGAGTAAGTGCGCGTAAATCCAGACAATAACCACAGAGAAAATCACAGCAAATCTGTGGAAGACTTGTCTTTCGCCTCGCATGAGATGAGGAATATACTACAGAGAGAAACAAAAGAAAGATGAATCTCTGGTTAACATATCTTTCGAGATAACCAGAAGAGAAGAGCTTTCCGGGGAGCTTAAACCTGTGAGAATATGACTAGAAGGATGATCTCAGGGAGTCCAATCTCAATGCATTTGGCTACCTACAACATAAATGACAGAACAACTTAGTACTCAAGCAAATGTTATGAAACCGTAAGAGAGACTCAATTAAAGCAATACACACCAGAGGGAAGCCAAGCTCATAAAGTCCAAAACCGGATAATGCTACTAGAGGAACTGCAGAGAGAGGACTCAAGAGCCTAGAGAAAGTAGCAACAATCATTAGAAAGTAGCAGAAGAGATTCTGTTAGTTTTATATGAATGAATGTTCTTTAGCTAACCTAACTACATTGCGCCAAAGCCCGCTGAAGCCAACAACAATCTGAAGAATCGAGGCAACGATAAGAGCACCCTGGATACCTCGCATGATCCTCTTAAACTTCTGCAATATTTTGACTCAATCAATGAGAAAATCTGACACAAAAACAGAGAGATTCTCTGTTTTCTTACTAACCTCTTGAGGATCCAAAATGTCGCTATATCGACCAGCCAAGATAATCGAAAGGGTGGTTGGTACGTAGGTATAAGAGGCTCCAATAACCGCGGGAAGACGAGTCCCGAAGAAGCTTTGTAATAAAGTGTTAACTCCAGAAACAAAGAGCAACGTCTGAATCATCTTTGCCTTCTCTTCCTACACCAAATGAATACACATCAAATAAAAAAAACAGAGCTTTTTTTCATTGTGTTCTTGGAATTGACTTGTCTAAGAAGAATACTTACATTTCCTCCACCCATCTGTGGAACTAACGATGTTGGTATAAGAACCGTTGTTCCAAGCATCACCAAGTAATGCTGAAAACCTAAAAGTATTGCCTCCGCTGATCAGAAATAAAAAGAAGTGATCTTTAGTTGTTAAATTACAGATTACATTACACAAATGATAATGATTAAAGATGAGAATTTACTTACGCCAAGGAGGAGGACTAGTGATACAATAAGAGATAGAAGGAAGTTGATCTTTCACTGGATGTGGCTGAAGCTCATCTTGTTTTGGCGGCGGCGCTACCCCTCCTCCTCCTCCTCCATTACCACCGGCCATTTCTAGACACCTCCAATGAAACCCAAAAGCAACTCAGGAGAAAGATTGAAGCTTTATGCTGGAATCTTTTAAGTAATGACTGAAGTTTGTAGGAGCCTACAAAGAGAAAATACAAACCTAAACACCGAAAGTGAAAAAGGGTTTAAAGAAATGAGAGTGAGAAAGTGAAATGAAGACGAAGATGAAGGTAGAAAAAAAGAGAAAGACATTTGTCGGGTGATATATGTAAGAAACCGTCATTATAAAGCAAGAACGTCAAAAAAGTGGATTTTGCGCGTTTTCGGCGTAAGACCTTTGAGAAGAAAGAACCACTTGGAGAACACGGAACCTATGAAAAAAAGAAAGAAAAAAAAAACTGAATGCTTATTTTTAAATTTTAGTGAATATAATTATAGAAAACCAAAA
The DNA here is from genome assembly GCA_963667165.1 of Barbarea vulgaris. Classification (NCBI taxonomy): domain Eukaryota; kingdom Viridiplantae; phylum Streptophyta; class Magnoliopsida; order Brassicales; family Brassicaceae; genus Barbarea; species Barbarea vulgaris. The sequence goes on from OY763887.1 coordinate 45,591,302, forward strand.
TATGTAAGAAAACAAAAACCCGACGTAAAAATGTTTTGAGTTTGAGTATATTGGTATATACTAATAATAACATAGTTGTCTTCGACACACATTTGCTAATCATGTATTTGATTTATCTTTTTTCAATTAAAAAATAATGGAAAATAAAATAAGACAAAATCGCGAGAGCAAGCATTATAATATTTTTATATATTTCCTAATTACGATTTGCACCTTTTGATGTCTAAACAACGTTTAAGCTAACATATTAAGACGAAAATTACTAAATTAACAGATCTAAACTTCACATATAAATCTAACTAAAATCACGTTAAATACAAAGCATACACGGTTTGAAGAAGAAAACATACAAAAACATTTTGTAAGCCAAAGCTAATAAAGCCGGGTGTTAAAAAAAATGTAATATAGAGGGGAAAAAAGGGAGAACAAACACTTGTTCTCACACCTTTACATTTTTTTTTAGCATAACGTAAAGTCGAAGCAATCCCTAAACGCATCTCCCCACTTCTACATGTAAATAACTCCATCTTCACACTTTGCTCTATTACTAAATAATTATTGAATATTCGAATAATATTTCTTAGTTGATACTCTATATAATTTTTCTAAATTGGAACCATATTAGTGGGTTTATCATTTTTGGGATGTTTTTATTTGGTGTAAAATTCTACCTTAGTTCGTGGTTTTACTTGCACTCACCACCACTTTAAATTTATTTTCTTGTAATCCTTAGAAAATTGTCATTATACTAATTGATTCAAATATTTTTTTACTCGAATTTTGTGATAAGTATTTTTTTTATTGTTAGTCATTTCAATTTATTATTATTATTTTAAGATTAATCGCATATCATCATCTTCTTCTTTTTCAACAGTACATTAATTAGAAAATTATTATCTTTTTCTATTGATTATTAGTTTTATTTTTAGTCATATAATAGCTCAATATACTTATATAATAATTTACATATATTATAAATATGTTACATTTTTGTTGTTATTATTATTCAATTTAGTTTTATTTTAAATGAGATATTAATTGAAAATAAATGTTTAAATAAATTTAATTTTGAAATTAATTATTTTAAAATAATTACTTGTAGAGTCCACAATATTATATTAATGATGACGGCTGTAACTTTCCAATGCAAGTGTTGTAAACACACATGCATCTTAATTGATAATGAAATATTCTGCAAGTTACTGAAAATAATGATGATTTAAAATAGATTAGAGCGCGAAATTGGAAAAATAAGGTTTTGGTTGGGTTAATTTTTACGCGAACTATTTTGGAACAGAAGGAAGATAGATCAGCTGGATCATTCCATTTATAAATTATAGTAAGACCCAATTCTCAAAGATGGATCTTCAAGTGGTTTTAGATAAGTTACATATATATTACTCACTAATTGGTCCACATTTAAGGTTATGTTTAATAGACTTTTGATACATTACTCCTCACTCGCATTAAAATAAAAGTGTTACAAGACTTTGATTTATATATTTTTTTTTTACCTCACACTCAATAAAGTATATTTCTTCTTTGTTTGTTTTAATTCCTTCAGTTTACTTATCTTTAATTTATGTTTCACATAATAAAGCTAAAAATATTATGCCACAACCGTTTTGAATTAAACTTGATCAAAATCACCATCTCCAAGCAAAAGAGGAGTCGTCTGTTCATCTGAATCCAATTGATGATTATTGTTTTTCTCTACCGTTTCTGTTTGCTCGTCTTTTTGAACTTGACTCCACATTATCAACATATATCCAGTTCCTGCTATTGCTGCTCCTAACACACTGTTCACAAGAAGTTAAAAAAAAAAAATTTAACCTATCTGATCTATTACATCATCATTATTAGAAATATCTGATCGAATCATAATATATCTATAGTGAAATTTTTATAAAAGATTAAAATATTTATATATATATATATATAGCGAAATTCAAACTGTATTCCAATATCATATTAATAATCCATATTTGATTTGGTGTTAAGCAGTTTTTAATTACTTTAAAAAAAAGACAAACTAAATTTTATATCTAAAATTTTTTTACCTGAATTAAGAAGAAATTAACATTAGCAATAATATAATGTGGGACTCTCTTTATTGATTATGTAAATTTTGTAAAAACTAATAATAATAATAATAATAACCTTCCATAGTGAAGACTATTGACAAAGAAGCTTGTGCCAAAAATGGAAGCCCAAAGGATCCCAAATGGCTTAAACAAAGGCACATAATAAGGCCCCTTCATTTTTGAGCACTTCACTTGAACACTTGTTCTTATTATACTCCCAAATATTCCCTATATAAACTAACACCATGATTAACTATAGAAAACCTCAAATTAATTAAGGACTACATTATAAATATATATATACCGTGGCGATAATGAGATATAGGTCCATGTTAAGTTCGAGTTTCCATGAACTTAGGTCTGGTTCCATGAACGCTGAGAAGATTGCACATTGGAGTGTCCCAGCCAAGCTATAGGCAGACACTACTTTCATCACTTGAGGATATTTCTGGACTGTATCCAACTGATATACCGAAAACCCCAAAAAAAATAATTAATAATTAATGGAAACTTGTAGTTTCAGACATGTTTGGATTCATCAACCATTGATAAGATAATTTTCTCGAAAAGTTTATTTATTATATTTTGGATCGTATTTTTGATTATTACCTGTATGATATTCCATATGGAGATAGAGAGTGTGGCGCAAGCGAGAAGGAGAGAGCCGAGAGCCCAATTATCAGAGTTCTTGAAGAAAGTCAAATAGTGTGAGATTGTTGTAAGGAAATTTGAGTTTGGAGATGAAGGAGAAGGTCTTATAAAAGGACCTAAGTAGATAACTTCTACAAAGGCTCCTGTGAAGCATATCAACGTGCCTATCACTCTTCCTTTTGTTCTCTTACTTTCCCATCCTAACCCACCTTCTCTGTTTATTTAAAGAAATAAGTGTTAGTTACAATCCAGTTATAAAAAAATTAATAGAAACAAAGAAACCCTCAAGATTCATCATTTTTCTAACAAAGAAGATGTATATATATAAAAAAAAAAGAATAATAGAAACAAAGTTTAATTTAATAGAAGTAATTAATTTACCCAAGAGCAAGAGAGAGCAAGAAGGAGAAAGCAGGTGATTGCAAGCCCATAGCACATACCACAATTGGAGAGCTATAACTTAGCCCCAAAAATGCCAAGTTTTGGTACATAAACACCCTGTTCAGAAAATAATTAATTAAAAAAATCCAAACAACAATATAAGCAAAAACTAATACATTTCTCAATATGTTTAGGTTTTTAAATAGAATTTGGGAGAGAAATACGAACAAATACATAAAAATTAACCTTATGTACAATAGATATAGAATAACATAAATAGAGATTTAAACTAACCCTGTAAAACCGAGTAGGAAGATACGAACAAGGGAAGGCTTTGTGAGGAATGGTTCATCGTCCCTGCAAAAAAATGGCAACATATATATTATCATAACATCTTAAATTTTGAAAGATATAGACACATATATCATGCACTTTTTGAACCAACAAGAAAATAAAAAGATCATGCACTTTAAGTACCTTTCACCTCTATGGAAAAAGAAAGAGTAAGGGAGGAGAAGGAGAGAGCCAAGAGCGTTGGTATAGACAATGAACACGAAAGGGCTCATGCCACCGGTCAATGCAGTCTTAGCCAAGATAGTGAGCGCAATGGTACATGCCTCCATCAACGCCATAACTACAAATGGAACTATGGTTTCCCATCTTGTATCCATTACTCCCATATCGTGTGTGCCGCCCCGCTTATATATATATATGTCGATATTGCACGGCCTAGGACCGCCAAAACGTTTATCAATATATATCTATAGGGCAGAGGATACGAAAACTTTGTTGATCGCCTTCTGTCTCTCTCTATCCGAGAAGATGAGAGACCAAGTCCACAACACAGCTGTGTTAGGGTTGTCTATGTAATGAACCATTAGTGTGTCTTCATTAATATTTATATATGTTTTTATTTGCATAGTGGAATGCCACATGAAGAAGAGGCTTTCTCTTAAACGTGGAGAAAGTCATTAGTTAACCTTTCGAGAGAAGATGAAGCTAATAAATAATTTGTTGCGCCTCAACTCTTACGCTTATATACCTGAATATTTTCTTGGACGAGATATACGAACATTACCTTCTATTTAGATATATTGTGAAAAGAATAAATCAAAATTATAAATAAATCAAATTTTGGTACTCAGCATTCCATCAACGATCCTTAACAAAACTAATTTCAGTTTGTTTTTCCGTCTCATATTTACTGTTACAAAGATATCGTTTGATTTACATATATATTAGGACATCATATTTAAAATATATGTAAAAAATCATAAGTATAGTTTTAGAAGATAAAAAGTTTCCAGTATTTTTCTATAAATATTGTGTTTTTCTTAATGTAATGCTTTATTCTGATATTGTTCTTGAGTTGACCAAAAGAAATATTGTTCTAAGATTTTTCCTTACTAAGAAACCTCCTAACTTATTATTTTTTTATTTTTTTGACACACCCCTCCTAACTTATTTATTTGTCTCAAAATCTACATAATGATTACTCAAACATTCTATAGTAATAAAGATGTAGGCATGTAGAAAAAAAAAAAAAAAAAAAAAAAAAAAAAAAAAAACCTCCTAACATAAAAATAGATATCTACAGACCGTTCAAAACCAAAAAAAAAATACAGATATCTACATTGGGAACCATTACAGAAAAAATAACAACTGATATACCCAATTATGTATTATTAATTAGATAACTAACAAATAGAAAATTCCAGAAACATTATATATAGGCAGAACGGAGTTCTGAACTAAAATGATATGAAAACCCTAACCTTATCTAAATAAATAATGTTAGACTTTTAATTATTCTTAATCGACAAGAGTCGCATTTCCTTTGACGTAGCAGTTGGGGGAATGAAACGTCACCTTAATATTAATTGATTAAATGGTGACGACATTTGAAAAATTCCCACGCTGGGTGAGGCAGAAGGAAAAAATGGAAAATATATTATCCTCACAAATAAAATAATAAATGAAAAAATAGGTCCCGTTTTATAATGTAGAAAAATAATCTTAATTACTGTTGATTTATTGTCGGAGAGCCATCGAAAATATCGCTGGTATTTCTAACTTCTAACTTCTAATAATATACGACCCTAAATACATAGGTCACATTCTTATATGATTGAATTAAAAACTCATGTAATAAAGTAAATATCAATAGTAATAAATTAAACACTCACATTCTTATATGATTGAATTAAAAACTCATGTAATAAATGTCTTTGTAGTATCAATACAAAGTAAACTCATGTAATAAATTAAAAACTCACATTCTTATAATATGTTTTGTAACAAAATGTCATGATTTTTGCTGAGTTCAACTGGATTAGACTATGTATTTCCTCTGCCTCTTTCTCAGCGGCGGTTGATAGGGATTTAGAGAAGTTTTCTTCTAATGCTTGTGGTCTTTACCAGTATTGTTCTTTATTTCTTTACAAGTCATAAAAAAGAAGGTTCAACTTAAATCTTTTTTTTTTTGTTCGAATCATCATTTACTGCTTTGATATGTAAGAGGTTCAGTAGGGATATGGCCATGGGTAACTATTATATGGCTCCATAATTATGTAAAGAGTATATAAAATAAATGACTCACTGTACAGAATGTTTCTTTTATATTATACTAATAGATAATACTTCATATGTATAGTAGGTATTACTTGAATAATATAAGAAGTCCAACGGGATTAGTCAGAATTTATCTTAACTATGTAGTATTATATTATAATCAGGCATATATAGTCATCACTCATCACAATGTGATGATCAAATCTTATATCTATTTCTCTCTGTCTCTGTATCTGGACCCAAAGAAAATATATATCTATATATCTATCTCTTTTTAATTATTATTTATAACGCTTCTTCAGATTCTGAAAGGATAAAAGTTGATTTTACAAATATGTCTCCATAATGATTATGCGTTTGGGTAAACTGAGTCTTATCTTGTTATGGGTTTGGGTAAACTGAGTCTTATCTTGTCAAACATTAGTATCCTTTTTTTAATTGAGAAAAAAAGAGTATCTTATTAATAAAGCATGGGAAAATCACTTTTTTTTTTCTAAAGTATCCCATTACTTTTAAACTTTGAAAGTAATATATAAACTATCACTTTAAATCTTCAAACTATTTTTATTAATATTTTAAATTTTAAAATTGTTTCCCGCATTTCTCCGCCATAAAATTCACTACAAACCGAAAAACTGACGGAATTTGCGATGAAAATTTCTCACGATAATTCGATGGATTTTCAACAATATAGTTCCGTCAGAATTTTTCAAAATCCAAACGGCTATATCAACGTATATATTTTCCAACAGATTTCTGATGGTTACTCAAACATTTGTCGAAAATTGTCCGACATAACTATATTTGTCCAAAATCCGTCGGATTAAGATCTTGTCAGAAATTTCGTCAGTTTTTGGATAACTTTCTTGTACTGAATTTTACGTCGGAATTTTCAAAATTCACACGATTATATTAATTTACATATTTTCCAACGGATTTTCGAAAAAACTATTTTTTGAAAATCTGTTAAAAATACGCCTGATTAGTATCAAAAAATTTCGATGGATTCAGATCCCGTACAAAATCCGTCAATTTCTACTAACTATTTTGTAGTGAATTATATAGCGGAGAATACACATATTGTAGTAAAAATATTTTGAAGGTTTTAAGTGTTAGTATAATAGGCTCGAAGTTTAAAGTACCAGCATGTAACACTTTGAAGGTTAAAAATATGATTTTTCCATAAAATTAAATTTTTGTGAGAATTGCAGGATAAATATCTTTTAAGCAAAATTGTGAAATCACTTTTTTAGGCAACAATTATGGAATCATGTTTTTTGAGATTTGAAAATAATATTGATAATGATAACTACTCGTTTTTTACAATAAATATTTCATTCAGCATGTAACACTTTGAAGGTTAAAAATATGATTTTTCCATAAAATTAAATTTTTGTGAGAATTGCAGGATAAATATCTTTTAAGCAAAATTGTGAAATCACTTTTTTAGGCAACAATTATGGAATCATGTTTTTTGAGATTTGAAAATAATATTGATAATGATAACTACTCGTTTTTTACAATAAATATTTCATTCAAATTTTTGATTAATTTAATCTTATTTTAACAAATTAAATTTAAAATCAATACCCTCACAACTTACGGGTCCAAATAGTTATAAATATTTGGTAATAAACATGATCTAAATTAATTTTTAGTTTTTATTTGCAACTGATCTTGGTTGGATATCTCATCGTAACTGCCGCCGGAATCCATCTCTTCTTTTCTGACATCAAAAATAAGATCTATATTAAGCTAACAAAATAATTAACTATTTATCGTTAAATTTGTGATAGAGATATTTTAATCAGAAAACTTTTGATCTGAAGAGAGGGAAATAATTAATGAACCCCACTACCAGATTTTTAATTCTTTTCGTTATTCTATGGATATAAACCTCACTGACCCAAATTAAAACATTAAATCTTTAAAAGCGGTGAAAAAAAGCAGACCAAGTTTTTTTTTTTTTTCTGACAATATCGAACCAATCCAACAAGACATGCTGTATCAGATTTTGATTTTTTTTTCCAGTTTTGGATCTTATACTTTTTATTTTTGTAAAAAGGAAAAAAAAAAAAACTTTAGGTAACTTTTAGCCATATCAACGTTGGAGACATGGAGTCGCAATATTTTAGATCTGACTGACCGAGCAATCTAAGTAATCCAGGCCCGAGTAAAATGGGCTAAAGCCGACGAGCATATTTAAGCTCACATATCCATTTTGCAAAGTATGATTATATATACATCTTTTGTTTAAACGCAGCAGTTGCAGTTGTGGGTGCGAGAGTTTGCGGAAGTTGGCAGTTGCGGTTATAAGCGTTATTAAGCGATTTACACAAATGGTATAAAAATTAAAAATGGATGCGTTTGCGGAAAATTTCTGACTGGTTGATAGCGGTTGCAGTTGCGGTTTATTATTAAATATATAAAATATACTTATAACATATAATTTCTATAAAAAAAAAGTTGTATTAATATGATAAAATTTAGTTCTAAATAAATTATAGAATAATTAAGGTTAAAAATATTTTTTTATATATAAAATATATTTTATAAAGTATTTAAGATTTTAATATCATAATATTTGATAAGAGATATAAAATTTTGTTTTTTAAAATTTTTTTTGTAAATTTTTATTAGTATTATAGATTTAAAAAAATAGAAAAAAAAATTAACCAACCGCAACCGCAAACGTTACCTGGAATGATCTTTTGAAATAGAGGGATTATAAGCGGTTCGAAACGATTTATAGCGATTTGCATGATTGGTGTAAAACGCTTGTACCCGCAACCGTCCGCAAACGTAACGTTTGGGATAGTTGCGGGTGAACCAATCAAGCCCTAAGTTAACTGTATATAGCTAAATCTTTGAAAATTCCCCTCTTAGAAAGAAAAGAAAAAAACACTAGTAGTTGAACAAATAAAGGAAAAATAAAAATAAAAATAAAAAAACTAGCATTGAGAGACAGAAAACTGATATTAACTGTTACACTTGCAGTGCAGAGGGTAAAATGCGGAAAGAATAGTTGTAATTTATCATTTTGTAAGATAAAAACAATACTTTACCAAATTAGTATTCTGGCAGTAAATTGAATATTTATACATAAACTAAGAAAGCGAACAAACAAAATACAGAATAGTGGTCCAGAATTCTTGGAATCAAGACAAATATATTTCATTCACTCTGAACCGTAACTAGCCACAAAGATTTGAGCATTATACATTTGTAACTTGTAGCTCAAATTATCGTCGAAGAAAATAGCTTTTTGTACTGTATACAGTGTCGCAAGATTCTCATCACTTGATTAAAATTTGAAAAAAAAAGATAAAACAGTTTACACCAGAAAAAAATTTAATTCTATGGCAGTGAAACATATATATATATATATATATATATATATTTTTAAACTTTAAATTTTATTTGAACTTAAATTGAATTTATGGAACGTTCCATCTTTATTTAAACCTAATCATCTTCTCTTTTCTTGGTTAAAGAAAACCTAATCTTTTTGGTGCGAGATTACTGCATTAACAACTAAATTAAAATAGTTGGTGTTAATTAATTCTATAAACATCATGGGGTATGCTATAATAAATTTTTTTTTGCTTTGGTATATTTGAATATTCCATGGAATTTAAGCATGTTTTATATAGAGATGGGTTCGATGAGAAGATAGAGTAGAAGAGGATATTGCCTACACTGTGACCATGTCTCCCATGTGCCATCCTTTCTGTAAAGAAAATGGAACATTAATAAATAATTTTTGCTAAGCAAAGTAGATGGAATGCTTTGACATATGAAATGACATATTGATTTTTTAATTTAAGAAATTAAATTATTAATTTAATAAAGTGTTGAAAACTATGTGAGGGTATCTTTGCCCCAAAGTCCATGGTTGGTTGTTAGGGAGAAGAAATGCTTACCAAAGTAAATATCACTAAGCTTTCTTTGGCCCTTTGAGGAGGACAAAGCATTAGCCATCTTAGTACTATTATTGATCTATACCTTTACCATAGCTAATGTTCCATTCGTATTATTTTATATACTTTTTGAATATTTGTTCTACCATATTATATATTTTATATATAGGTATGTCAACTAGAAAATGGCGTTTGCCTATAACCAATAGTTTAATACTGTTGAATCTTCAATATCTTACATATTTGAATGTACAAAAAAAAAAACTTTTGCATGGTTTATAGAATCGGAAAAAGTCATTCATGGAAAACTTTTAGGGTTTCTAAAATATAACATATTTTTAGTTTTGGTTTTCAAAAAATACTCTTATTTAAGAAATACCACTAAAATAGTGTTTTTGAAAAAAAGAAATTCTCTGTTTTTATTTAAAATTTTTTGTTTTAAACACATTGGTGCAAATGGTCGAGTGAAAATAAGTGAAAAAGAAGTGAAAAAAGAAGAATCAAATCAAAAAGGCAAAAAAAAAAAAAAAAAAAAAAAGAGTAAGAGAAAGAGAAAAAAGTAAGAAGTAAGAAGTAAGATAGTAGTGGAAGTGATGGATCCAATTATAAGTGTCTCTATCTTAAAAGAAGACCCCACATTAAGAGATCTCAGTCATATTGTCCTCCAACCCATAGGAGCTTTAAGATGTTTGTTATCTCTTTTCCTTTCTCTATCATTGTTATAATTAGTCCCTTTCATAGATCTATTGATTTTCACATTCTTATATGATATCATCATTTCCCCCCACCTCTTCTCTTTACCCACAAGTATGATCCATGTTGATGATCATGATGCATCATACTACTAAACGTTTTCCAAGTAAAAACCCGAGATTAATCATCATGTTAAAACTAAAAAAGAATTTATTAGTTACAATCTTATTTGTCGATATTATAGATGGTTCATACTTCATAGTTACGTCCTCCTCTATAAATCACAAGTACACACTATACAACGAACGTACGTAAGTACACATATTTCAATATTATATATATATATATATATATATATATATGTATGTGGTTATATATCTATAGCTGGACACCGTTGGTGTCGCGCATGACTTTCTAGAATCCAATAATGTTTTGATGAGTACTATTCCGAATCGCATACTTAATATTTGTTCCTGCTGTCATGCACAAATGAAATAAGAGTAATTTATAATAAAAAACAAATTTGATAAATCTCTCTTCCACACGATGATAAATATATAAATGCGTCGTGGACCAACTTCGATTCAGAGTTGTCTAATTCATATATTGAAAATTACGGAAAGTGGGTGTTCTCCAAAACTTTTGATAAATCATTTTCCCTTTTGACCTTATAAGCCATATAAAGTTAAAAAATTTAATGTTTTATTTTCCTTGTTTGAATTAAAATATCCAAATATATTCTTAGCTTCTTAATAATCTTATTGTGCGTACCAAAAAAAAAAGAAAAAGAAGAATAGTACCCCATCTTGTGAACCCGTTGAGATTATTTGTAATTAATAAGAACTTAAAAAAAACAAAAAATAAAACACAAAAACTCCAACAATTATATATGAAAACAAGGTTACTGACTGAAAATCTAATTAAAATATCATATATATACCATTTTTTGCAATTTATAAGTTGAGAGCAGAGATTGACTTTCTAGGTACATTGTAACTGTTTCCCATACCAATAAACGTTGGCCTTGATGAGATATGCTACTAAATGTCCTAACATGATCTCATTTTTGAGTTTTTAAGATTACAATTAGTATGTTGTGTCATGTGTGGCCGTCTTAATTAAATTATAGCTAAAAGTGAACGAGGACAAGAAAGGGTTCACGTGATGCTTTGGGAGTTTTAACATCTGCAACGTAGATTCATTTCCTTACTGCCTTTCTTACACTTGACCAACTTCTTGTCCATAATAAGACCTCACTATCCTTCTATTTGAAACCATCTTACTTTTCTCTGTTTTTTTTCCCATTCGAATTGTTAACCATATACTAATAGAGCTTAATTATGTTTACATATGTACTAACTTTTCTCATCAGTCTTATCCATATGTTTATATATATATATATATATATATATATATATAATTTTGTAACTTATAGACAATTCTTTTATGCTACAATCACCATATATATGTTCTTTCCAAGTATGTGCATTTGGAAAATCTATATCTTATTGATGTTATTTCTATTTTGTGTATTAAATATTATTTTTTCAATTATAATTATTCTTTGAGCTTTTCTAGGGAAGGTTTTTCAGATTTTCTTCTAAATAAACTATTTATACTCAAGATTTAATGAAGTTATTTCGAGATTAATAATATATTAGTCAGTGAAGATATCATTATTGTTTTTTGTAGTCATCCACATGTCTCAACAAATATTTTTTTTTTAAAAAATTGGTTAATATTTGGGGGTTCTCATATTAAAAAAAGATTGCAATCTGTACTAGTTTTCGTGTATTCAGAGAATCTGCTTCAGCTATGTCACTGATCCCTACATAATGTAATACTAACATATGTATACATAGGTTTATGTATGTTCGTAGAGCAAGAGTCGATCGCAGCCACATTGTAATACAAACTAAACTACTCACCTCATTATTTATATATACCTCTAGTTGAAATGTATTGAGCCAACTATTATAATAAAAGATTGAAACTTATATCATCCATTCTTTAACCCAAAAAAAAAAAAAAAAACTTATATCATCCGTCTGATTATTATATTTTTGTTAATCGGAAATATAAAAAAATTAAAATAAAAAATATAAAAAAATATAATAATCAGACGGATGATATAAAAAATTATAAAAAATATAAAACTAATTCAAATAAAAAAATTTAAAATATCTATTAAAAAATTTCATATTTATTTTTTTTAATTTAATTATATAAACAATTTTTTATCAAAATAGTATTTTTTTATTTGAGTCACTGCAAATGCTTTTAGGGCATATAATTAGATAATTTTTAAATAATATTTTTTATATAATTAAAGTTTAATTTTTTTAAAAAATTGAACCAATAAAAAATAGATAAGTGGTGAATAAGATTCTAATAGAATTCTCATTTAACAATTTCTTCTCATTCTCTTCTTCCTTTTTTATTATTATAAAAAACTCATATGAAAAATTTCCACTAATGATGCTATTACCGGTTTAAAAGATGGCAGTAGCATATAACTCGGTCTACTTATATTCTCTCTCACCAAAATGTATATTTCCAATAAATATAAAACGTGTTTCATGATATTGCACCAACGAGAGTGGTGAGGGTCGTCGCAATCGAAAATTAATTAAGCGTTTCCCCTTTTCCATATATAAGTCGAGCTACTTTGCCAGCTAGCTAGATTCACTTATCTTGTTTGGTCTATTTTATATGAAAAATAGACAGTTAAAATGTAATTATTATGCCTGTCTAAATACCTCAACTGTTGATTAAACACGCCTTTCTATTTATACATGCACGACACTTTTTCTTTATAGAAACTATACGAAGTAACTTCTTTTTATGTAATAAATACATGAGTTTAGTTTGGAATGCTACAGTAAACTCTTTAAAAGGAGTTTACGTTAAGACCCTTGAACAATCGAACAATGGCATTGCCTATCTAACAGAAACCACAACTCTCATTAATTCGAACAATGGGTTTTCATCAATTCTTGGGTTTCCATTTTTCTTGTGTTACGATCATTGTTGACAGTAACCGAAAATAAGAGTTGTGGTTTCTGTTTGCTGGCAAGCTTTCGAGATTTTCACTCCAGAAATTTAGAATTGTAACCGGAGTTTGTTGTGGGTTCAGAAGAACAATAACAACTGAGTTGAAAAAAACCCAACTGAGTTGAGATAAGGATAGGCTAGGCGATTTTATTTTATTGGCTAGGCGATTTTATCTCTCCTCCAAACGCGACTAAAGAGGCAAAAAACAAATCTAGGTTTTCTATGCCGCCGCCGGTGCGCCTCACGCCCACCGGTGAGAATCATCCCCTTTCTCCCTCCTCTTCCAGTTCTGTGATGGCTGCTCCACCGGAACCTTCTATCCCTCCTGATGTACCTCCTGTTTCTCCCTCTCCTCCGCTCGCTCTCTGTCTTTCTGACCCCCGTGTTTTCGCCGGCGTGTCTGGTCCCCCGACCCCACGGTCTCCGGCAGGGGTTGCTCTTGCCTCAGAAGGCCGCTCATCTCTTCCCTCACCCCCTCAAGGCTCGGTTTTCAATTTCGTCGGTGCTTGCTCCACACCTATCACCTCTCATCCGCCGGAAGTAGCCCCTTTGGACTCCCCTGCTCCACCTCTGGTCTCTGGCGCTCCTGGTTCTTCCCCTCAGGTCTTGCGCTCTCCTGATGTGGTTCCTCCTGCCGAGGGATCTGAGCCGCTTCACCACTTTCCATCTCTCCTTTGGTCCCAACGTTTTAACTCCTCTCTTAGGAACCTCAAGCAGATGGCAGCTCCATCATTCAAGGAGGATGGCATTCCCACTGTGGAAGCGCCAGATTCAGTTCGTCTTCAGGCCCCTTCTCTTTGGAAGAACCATCTTTTGGCTCGATTTCATGGTACTCCTCCCTCCTCGGCAAAAATCTTTGCTGACTTGAATCCAATTTGGGGAACTCAAGGTCGGATTTCTGTGCGCCATTACTCAAACCAGTCCTGCTTGATCTTTGTCCCGTGTGAACTTACTCGCAAATGGGTTTTAGATGTGGAATTTTGGCAAGCTGGGAATTGCAACTTCTCTTTGGCTATGTGGTCTGAATCTGCGAACCTTGCACCAGTTAAACTTATTAAAGCTCCGGTTTGGGTTGTTGTCCGTAATATTCCTCCGCAGTTATACTCCTTTGAGGGTTTAAGTGCCATTGGTTCAGGCATAGGTGAGCCTTTATATACTGAAAGGCCTCAGCTCGATCCCGTTCCTCGTTCTACGGTCAAGATTAAAGTCAAGGTGGTTCTCGATAGGAAGCAGCCTCCTTCAGTTAGAGTGAAGGATAAGTTTGGTAATATGGTCACCGTCGCCGCGGATTATCCAAGACTGCCGCCTAAGTGTGAGTTCTGCAATGAGTTTGGGCACATGGGACTCAGATGCCCTCACCCCATTTCTCGAGCCCACTCAATCACTTCAGCTCCAAATCCTTCAAAGAAACCATCAAACCCTCTTAAGTCTGCAGAGGTCCCTGTCTTATCATCTTCCTTCTCCTCTTCTCCTCAAGACTTATCTGAATCCTCCAACCCCCTCCCCAGGTCAACTAGCTTGCCCTCCGGCACCACAAACTCTGAAGCAGGTTGGACCGTGGTTACCAGGAAAAATAAGTTTTCAGGTCGAGTCGAGGCTGAAATCTCCTCTTCAAAGCCTCTAACTTCGGATCACTTTCATGCGGAGGAGGACCTTATTGAATCAGCTCAAAGAGTTCTTTGCAATCGCTCCTGCCCTCGACCATCAGTTATTGATACCACATTGTCTGCCTCTGCGCACAAGAAAGCCAAACAGAAACAGAAACATAAGAAACATGTGCTCCAATCTCAATCAGGCACTTTCACAAAGACGTTGGCTGCTTCACAATCTGCTAAGCCTTCTTCTTCCTCTTCTGGCTCTGTAGCTAGGGGGCGGTCGCAAATGCGGCATGCTCCCCTTCCTACCAAGTAGTATCTCCCCTTGGTCACCCCTTTTGTTGTAAATGATATTTAGCTAGAATGTAAGAGGCCTAAATGGTCGTAATAAACAAAGAGATGTTGCTCGTTGGATAACCGCAAACAGATCATTTTTTGGCGGTCTTTTGGAAACGCGTGTTAGAGAACACAACCTTTTGGATGTTATTCGTACTACTCTCCCTGGATGGAAGTTTGATGCTAACTATTCAGATGAGGCTACCAATGGGCGTATAGTGGTGGTCTGGAATCCGGTTTTGGCAGTAGTTACCTTCTTTAAGTCTGATCAGGTGATGCTTTGTGGGGTGTTTAATCCATTGTCCAATACTACCTATTCAGTGGCTTTCGTGTATGGCCGTCATACAGATTCAGATAGGGAACCTCTCTGGGATGCGCTTCATTTTCTGGCCTCTTCTTCTCTGCTCAGTCAGACACCATGGCTAGTTCTTGGGGATTTTAATCAGGTTCTGCGGTTGGATGAGATGTATTCTCTTTTTCCTTATCAAGTATCTCTTCAGGGTATGGTGGATTTTCAGGTATGTTTGGACTCAGCCCGCCTATCAGATTTAGCTTTCAGAGGTTGCTTATTCACATGGACGAATCGCCAGCCTTCTAACCCCATTGCCCATAAATTGGATAGAGCTTTGAGTAACGAGGGCTGGCTGGATTCTTTTCCCCTTACTGCAGTGGTCTTTGACGTTCCAGGCCCCTCAGATCACTCTCCTTGCCTTGTTGTGTTAGATCAGAATCAATCCAGAAGGAAGACCCCCTTCAGATTCTTTCCCTTCTTTGCTTCCCATCCAGATTATGCTCAGCTTTTGAGTGAGGCTTGGAATGATATTGACTCAGATCCAGGACTCGTTCTTCTCTGCAAGCACCTCAGATTGGCAAAATTGTGTTGTAAATCTCTCAATCATAGTAGCTTCTCTAATATCCCTCAAAGAACCAAGGAAGCTTATGAGAACCTCCAGTCAAAGCAGAATCAGCTCCTCACTCACCCTTCACAGTCTCTTTTTGAAGAAGAAAAGGAAGCTCGAGACGTCTGGACCTATTGGTCTGTAATTGAGGAGTCCTTTTATTGCAAAAAGTCGCGTATCAGATGGCTTGGTGAAGGGGATGCGAACACGGCTTTTTTCCATAAATCAGTTAAGGCTAACCTTTCAAAGAACCTGATTCAAATCTTGAGAAATGCAGCCGGTGACAGGGTCTCTGATCAGCTTCAGATTAAAGGTATGGTTGAGGATTTCTACCAGCGGCTTCTTGGTACCTCCAATCCTGCAGTTACTCCTCTTTCAGTGAATCAGATTAGAGATATTCATCCCTTTCGCTGTTCAGAATCTCTAGCTGCTAGACTTGTTGCTTTGCCTTCTCTGGATGAAATTACCGCCACTATTTTTGGTTTACCTAGGAATAAGGCCCCAGGACCGGATGGGTTCACTGCAGAATTCTTCACTTCCTCTTGGTCCTTGGTAGGGCCGGATCTTATCTCAGGGGTTCAAGAGTTTTTTAATTCTGCAATATTGTTAAGACAAGTCAACGCAACAGCTATCACTTTGATTCCCAAATCCCCTGGCGCTGATTGCCTTTCAGACTATAGACCCATCTCCTGTTGTAACACATTCTACAAGGTTATTGCTCGCATCCTTGCCTCGAGGCTTAAGATTTTCCTTGATGAAGCGGTTCAGAATAATCAAGTGGGGTTCATTCCGAGTCGACTTCTTTGCGAGAATGTTCTCTTAGCTTCTGAGCTTGTTAGCAACTTTCATAAGTCTGGTCCTACCACTAGGGGTTGCCTTCAAATTGATCTTACCAAGGCTTATGATAAGTTGGAATGGTCCTTCATCTTGAATATTCTAAAGGCCTTTCACCTGCCGGACAAATTTATTGGCTGGATCATGAGCTGTATCACTACCACCTGCTTTTCGGTGGCATTGAATGGAGAGCTTGTGGGGTTCTTTCCTGGTAAGAGAGGCTTGTGTCAAGGTGACCCTATATCATCTTCCCTCTTTGCAATTGCCATGGATGTCTTATCTCGCAAATTGGATCTAGCGGTTACCAATCATATCTTCACTCCCCATCCATATTGCATGTCCCCTTTGGTTACTCACTTGTCCTTTGCCGACGATGTCCTTGTTTTCTTTGATGGATCTCAGCAATCTCTAAATGGTATATTGGGTATCTTCAACAGCTTCTTTCTTGCCTCAGGTTTAGACGTCAATCTGTCCAAAACCAAGTTGTTTCTTGATGGGGATAATGCATTGATTGTTAACAATTTGGCTTCTGCAGTTGGTATTATTCAGGGTGATCTGCCGGTTAGGTATTTGGGCCTCCCTCTCCTTCCACACAAAATGAGACCACATGATTACCAGCCTCTTGTAGACAGGGTTTCCTCACGGGTTTCGTCTTGGGTGGCCAGGCACTTATCTTTTGCAGGCCGCTTGCAGCTAATTCAGTCTGTGTTATATGGTATTATGAACTTCTGGGCTTCTGTCTTTCCTCTGCCTAAGGGTTGTCTGGCGGCTTTGGAAAAAATCTGTAGTGCTTATCTTTGGAGTGGAGCTCCTAATTCAGCTAGAGGAGCAAAAATTGCATGGGATTCTGTTTGCACACCTAAAGAAGTTGGCGGCTTAGGTCTGAGGAAATTAGAAGATTGGCATCAGATCTTCAGCTTAAAACTCATTTAGCTTCTTTTTACCAAGAGTGGATCTCTTTGGGTCTCTTGGGTTAATTCGAATTTGATTAGAGGGAGGCTTTTCTGGGACAACACTATCCAGTCTACAGGAAGCTGGTTATGGAGAAGATTGCTTAAGTTTAGACCTCTTGCAAGGCCTTTTCTTATTGGACAGTTGGGAAACGGGTCTTCTCTCTTGTTCTGGCATGATAATTGGTCGGGACATGGCCCTCTAATAGACATAGCTGGTGCCAATGGTCCTAAAGTCACCGGTCTACCTCGCATGACAACCGTTTCCCAAGCCATCTCAAATGGTGCTTGGCGTCTTCCTCGGGGACGGCATCCGATCACAGTCCGCTTGCGATCTACGCTACCCTTACTCCCTCCTACCCTTCATCCTAATGAGCAAGACTTTTCCTTTGGCAGACTTCAGACTCTAGCCCTCCAGCTAGCTTCAACTCTTCCAACACTTGGTTGGCGCTTCATCCAATTGGCACCCCCGTTGATTGGCACAAATCTGTTTGGTTTACCCAACGGATCCCTAAACATGCCTTCATTTTCTGGCTTCTCATGCGAGACAGGTTGTCAACTAGGGATCGCCTACTTAGTTGGGGCTTGGTTGTTCCTCCAGTTTGTTTGCTTTGCAAAGCCCATCCAGAGAGTAGGCTTCACTTGTTTTTTGATTGTCCTGTTGCGTGGGCGGTCCTTATTGCTTCGTTCACACATCAATCTCTCACGCCGCCTTCCAACCTTCAAGGTATTGTTTCTTGGGTTCGTACAGCCTCTTCTCTACCCAAGGTCAACACAATTTGCAAGATCCTTTTACAAGCAACCGTCTACGAGCTATGGAAAGAAAGAAACTTAAGGCTCCATGGTATTCCTCCTCGACATCAAGCCCTTATCATCAAAGAAATCCAATTGACTATGAGATGCAGACTAGCCAGCCTTGATCGCCCGAAGACTCCACCTCCCAGCAACACGGCCTCTTCTACCTCAAGCCTCTCTTATCTATCAACTTGGTTCGGGTTCTTTCAAGTCAACACCACCTTCGCCCTACCTCAACATTAGGCATTCTCTTACCTCTCATGTTGTTGTTCCTTTATGCTCTTGATGCTATCTCTTTGTTTATCCAGCTTTTGATGTATTTCCTTATGCCTTTATTTTATTTCATTTTTTCTTCCTTGTAAACTTTAAATGGTTTCCTTTTCGGGAAAGAAGTATGAAATAAAATTAAAAGGGTACTGTTAAAAAAAAAAAAAAAAAAAAAAAAAAAAAAAAAAGAATAACAAAGGAAAAGAGGTGATTACCTATTACGATAATGACATAAGTGAATTACCTATTAAATAGTTTGTACGTAAGAGGATATAGTGAATTACCTTGGATAATCTAAACAATCAACTACAAGAAATGTTAAACTTCCTAAAAATATATGAACAATTTCTTATTCTTTAGGTACACATTCCTTAACACTATAGGAATATTACCGAACTAATATATTGGCATATATATTCTGTTCCACGGACAAACCAATGTTATTGCTAAGTGCGTATTAAGAAAATTTTATAAGGGGGTCAGTGACCTTTTTGGAAAGAAAATACAGAGCTTGTTAACGAACTTGATGCATGATTTTATCTTATTTCATAAATTATCTTTTTAATAATGAAAATATTTATGGAATCATAAGTTATTCTCATAATTATTTTGCTTAGATATTTAATTTGCTTTTTTTTTTGTCAACCATAAATGAGAACTTTTTAATTGTTTGCTAACTAAAAAACTAAAAAAGCTCAGTAACAAAAAAATTATTCCTATAAATATATAACAATAAAAAAAAACAAAAAAAACTCACGCATAGCATCAGTCACAAGTCATAACGTGGGTGTTAACCTAGTAATATAGAAACTTCTTTTTTTTTTTTGAGAAAGAAAGAAGATGAGAGTAATATATAAATTTGAACAAATGATTGTTATCATCACATACAGTGTACTCGTTGCATTTTTCTTATTTTTTTATATATTTCTTTTTTATTTTATTTTTGATAAATACACTCGTTGCATGTTTCTCTTTCTCTTCTGATATAGAAGGCACAAATGCATGTGCATGGTTTACGAGAATGCCACGAAATATTTTATATATTGACTAAGAGAGGTGAGGAGCATTTATTATTTAGTTGAACAAATCATTATAGTACTAATATATTAATTCATTTTCATACTAAATTGTAATAAACAATTTTAAAAGTCCGAGGAGCTAAAATGACTGATGTTGGATTGTTGGGAAATGTGGGATTGGTGTATTCTATTAGAAAGGCGAAATATCGATGTGGTTTTTTTGGTACCGTGTCTTGATATTGATAAGATATATACACATTTATTTAGTTATATTAGTATCTTATTTTTCTATTTACCACTTCAAGAAAGACACTGAAATTTAGGTTTTTGTTTGGACATCACCCTTCACCTAATCTAATCATGTCATGTGTGTTATAAAAAAATAATATTTGGGACCTTCTTAATTATTATTAAATGCACAGAAGAGAGTATAATCTAATTATTAATTGTTGTTTCTTGTCCCTTTTAGTAGTGCATGTATAAAAGAGGCAATGGAATGTCAAGACTCAAAGGAGACAATGAGTCAATGACTATATATCACCTTAATTATTTAATTATAAATTCCCATTCAACGTTTTTAATTTAGCTAGCATGTGGTATATAGTTAGTTAAACTAGAAACTGATTTTATATTATATCAGATATCATACGTTTATATAAGGATAGAGCTTTATAGATTTATATTAATTAGAAAGTTTTGAGAAGATTCATATTAACAGGATTTGACAGGAGTTGACAGGATTTATATTTAAAAAAGAGAGAAGAGGGTTTGGATAGAATTTGAGTTTTTTAAAAATAGATTGGTTCAATTATCGTGCCAAAAAGTATTCAAGAACCCTTACCCACTTCGTTGAAAAGATATGATCTAGCCAGTGAATGAAGCTTAAGAAATATGTTTTTTTTTTGTTTTTTTTTTTGATAAAAGCTTAAGAAATATGTTCCACATCCAAGTTTAAGAACTTGAAATTAACGTCATGATTCCAGAACAATCTACCACACACATATATATATATATATTTTTTTTTTTTTTTGTGTGCAACTAATCTACCACGGATATATAAGATTTGTTTTGATCCAAGAGATCCAAAGGGATACATTTTTGGTAAAGATGAGCCAAATAAGCTTTAGACCCAAAAATTTGTTCACGGCTTCTAGCCTTCTCAAATCTAACTTGTCCTCAGCAAATTGATTTCCATGAAACCTCCCTTAGCGAATTTTAATTTGGAGAACCACACCTCACAAAAATGTTATAGATAATCCTAAGGATTCATTTTGTATAACATTTTTGTGAGGGAGCTAGAGGAATATCAAAATATATAACGTTTTGGTAGTGATCTTTGAACCAAACCATATTATAGATAATCCTATTCTGTTACCGTCTAAAAAAATATTCTGGAGCTCAAAGTCCATAGGCATAGTAAAACCTATTAACACATTCAAGATACCTTCCAAAGAATGATCAGTTCCATCAAAAAAACACAAAGACATTATTTACAAAGCTTAAATTAATGGGTTCTTAGGAGATCTTTGTATAGTGGATGAGTCCGAAAGTGATTCGCACTCGCTGCTAAATTTAGATTTTTTAACAAAATTTATATTGTTAATACAAAGAGAGAAAGAAGAAACGGATCTCCCTGAACTTTTCTTAATTACACCCCAAAAAATCATCTAACTCACTATCGAAAAATAAGTTGTAGTGATGCATTCTCTAGTCCAATCGATGAAGAACCCAAAATCCCAAAAGCTCTCCAAATGTTATAACAAATCTTCAGTCAAGATTGTGGTAAGTTTTGGTGAGATAAATTTGGAGGCAGTTTTTGGTGGTAAGACCAACTTGCGCATATGAAAATCCTATACTAATTAATTTAAAAGCTAGCGGCACATTTTCACAAAGAACACAGTCTTGGAAAAAACCGGTTTGAATATTTTTTTTAACAACCCCCGAGATAAATAATTTAAATCTACCAAATATTTTAATTTGTAAAATGTTGGAAGAAAATACGTTATTATGTAACTTATTGTAATCACAAACAAAATTTTTAATATCAGCTACGATTCCATGTTGGTTACTTGCTTGAAATGGTTTTAAGTGACTAAAAATCTTACTTATATAAATATTGATATTAATTTTAGTCGCAGCAAATTTATTTGATTATAAACAAGTATGTGTGTTTTATAGGTAAGCGTGTAACTTAAGGTTTGTATATAGTTTCGTTTATAAAATGTGTTCGTATATGATAACCATAAATCCTGACCAACTTTCTCCAACTTTATGATTTATATATAATATAATTGACGGGTTAAAGTACTATTAAATTATTAATATTCGATGCTTTTGGCTATAATGCTCAATTTTATCGGCTTCTGTGTATACGTTCTCTAGAAAATTAGTTATGTTTAGTCAACAGAGAATCCTCTGTTCTGAGTAGTCTTTTGACATTTATTGCTAATCTAAATCATACTATAATGTTCTCCATTAAATTTTGAACAAAACCTTTTTAAGAAATGGGATAATAGTATAATACGAGAGAATGGGTGGAGCAGAGATTCCACGTCCTAAATGAAGGAAAGGGATGGGGCATTCTCTATCTCAGTGTACTTATTATCTTAGAACCTATAAAAAAAAAAAAAAATTGAATTAAATGCATTCAAATACATATACATGAAATAATAAATTTCTCCACTTGTGCCCATACCAACTTTTCCAACATACAACAATTACTCCAGATGATCACCGTCCCACAAAATATTGGCACGTAAATCATTAAAGAAAATAAATGACAGAAAGTTTTGGAATCCATTTAGAATAATTTATCGCAAAAAAGTAATGGTTTCATTTACAAAATTAGATTAAGACCTACGCGACATGCCAGTTTTTTTGTTCTCTAAATAAAACTGAATTTAATAAAAAAAAATTTAATTTAATTTTTTTTTTGTAAGTAAATGATATTTAGTAATTTTTGTTTTAAAGTAAAACTATTATAATCTACATATATATTTTTTTCCTAATTAAACTAACTTTCATTTCTATATTTCAAATTCAATATTATAATAAAATTTAGTAATGTTAAGTTACTAATCACCAAAATATTTAATATGTTAATATTATTGTCAAATCTCAAAATAAGTAATTTCGTAATTCACAACTAAAATGATTTACAACATATTATAAATTATATTTTGCATTTCTCATTAAAAATCATAATTTATAAAAAAAAATGAAAATTATGATTTCATAATTTCTTGAATTTTTAAAATTAATTAATTATTAATTTTTCAGTGTTATACAGTAAAAGATGTCGTTTTGACATATTTGCATATATTAATAAAAAATTTTAAATATACAACTATGACTATATGTGAATATTTTTAATTAATTCAAAATGACTTAAATACAAAGGTTTTTACATCAACATGAAAAATTAATTTTAAAATTAGTGAAAAAATCTATTAAAATATATAATAATATTATTTTGAAACAATTTTGACTCTAAACTAATATTCTTTATAAAACGATATAAAAGTTAAATATGATGATGATAAAGTTATTAAAAATTAATTTATATGTTTATATGTTGCATATTTAATCATTTAATCCATAAAATTAAATAGATTTATGGGTCAACATAATCCATTTAAATTTGATAGATTAATAGGTTATAGTTCATGCAATTTAGTTTATCATTTGTTTAGCATTCAACCAATTAGGATAATACTATAACAGATTGGTTTGGATTACATTCACTTTCTTTCCATCAAATAATTTGAGCCATATGAAATATTTGTATTAGAAACATAATGATATGAAAAATATAAAAATTTAATCTTCAAAAATTAAATTAAAATTTTATTGAAAACCAATAAATAAATTTTAACAGATATCTGGAAAATGAAAAATAAAAAAGTCACCATTTTATATTTTATTAGTTATTTGAGAAAATATTTTCCTAGTTGATATTTATCATTTATCGAGTAAAAATAAAAAGAATAAACAAAATGGAAAAATGAGAACATAGATTCACCATGGTGCAACACTATACATGCAAAAAATGTTTTATATACACATGCATGCACACTTATTTATCTTATTTTATATACACGTAAACAAACTTTTTATTTGATTTATATCGAATATAATATACTATTGTTACTTTTTAGCCGAATCGTTAACATATTTAAATTAAAAATATGGAAGGAAATAAAAAAAATAGAAAATTTTATCTTATTTTAATTTTATAAAAATAATAATTATCTAAATATTTGACATATGTCCCGTCCTTATATTTTTATTTATCATTTTTTAATTATCAATAAAAAGTATTATAGTTTGGTGGTAAAAATGTTTGCTATCTATTTTATCGAATGTTAAAAACATATATTATTATTTTAAACTTAAACAATCATTATTTTAATTGATATTCATGCTATAGATAGAGTTTGAGGTTATTTCCAAATCTTGTACTCACTTGGTGGGTTTTCTAACTACATTATGATTTACCTTTACATTCCTAATTTTCCATATTAGTCAAGAGAGTAACTGAACTAAATAGAAAGATGTCTTGGTACTAATGAGATTAGAGATAAAGGAGGGCAATCAAAAAAGTTATGTGATTAATCGTCTCTTTCTATACCCTCATAACGCTGACAAATTATGTTACAACTAAACTTTATGTTGTTTAACTTAGAACTGTACATTATACCATGATAAATGTTATGAAATATATATTATTGAATTGTTGTTTGATATGAGACTCCAAATTTATATATATCATAACATCCACACAATATTATATTTTCTAATTCAATTCTAACACAAAATAAAATACATAAAAAGAAATAAAGACGTAATGTAAATATGCTTATACAAGAATAGTATAACATACTATATAGTGACAACATAATATCAACATAATGAACATTTTTAATTCAATAAAATAAAATCCACAAAAAGAAATAAATACATAATGTAATTATGCTTATACAAAAATATATATATGTTTTAAAAAAAAAAATTCACACACGCAATTTTACTTAATAGTCAAATGTTGATGGCTCACAAGATTTAGTCGTCAAGATACACATCTTTACTCTCAAATGATTTTTAATATTACTTACTTGGTTGACCAAAAAAAAAAACTTGCTCATTGCTCATATATATCCAAAATAAAATAAAATTGCTTACTCGTTGGTTATACAAAATTATACTGTAGTGTCATGTATATATGTGCGTGTCACTATTGAAAAGTTTTATAGTACTCAAGTGCTTACCTCACCTCGTTCAGAGCTTGTCCCTAGTTCTGCTATGGCATCTTACCGTGTCGGAAATATTACAATTGTTTCTTAAGAACAAGAAATAACGCGCGAGCGCACACACATATATATATAGGAGTTATATATGTATGTAACATATATAACATTATAACATTATATTTTATCAAAACAAAAAAGAAACATATATAACATTATTTCTTGTTCTTAACACTAACAAAAATAAGGTGGTTATTATAAAGGATATTAGTATATATGTAAAGTTATTTATTGTAATTAGGTTTAGCCTAATCTCTTCTCTATAAATATGTAGTTACCTAACTCTAATAAGATATGACATTCAGCATTCACATGGTATCAAGAGCAAAACGATCCTAAACCTAAAAGTTAAATTTTTTTTTAGCCGCCCATCTTCTTTTCCTCTTCTTCTCCTTCGCCAACGACAACACAACCATGGCTCCAAATACTGATGAAATTCCCACAAACACAAACACAGTTCTCAACATCAACATGTCGAATGTCTCTAAGCTGACAGCCACAAATTATCTCATGTGGAGCCTCCAAGTCCATGCTCTACTCGATGGGTATGGTCTTGCGGGTCACCTTGATGGAACCACCGTTGCTCCGCCACCCACAACCCTTGATGCGAATATCACTACTCCAAATCCCGAGTTCGTTCACTGGACACGCCAAAACAAACTGATCTACAGCGGCCTCATCGGTGCAATCTCCACTCCGCTTCAATCCCTTGTCTCACGCACGACGACTGCGTCACAGATCTGGACCACGCTTGCATCGATCTATGCCAAACCAAGTAGAGGGCACATCAAACAGTTGAAGACTCAACTCAAGAACTGGACCAAAGGTAACAAATCTATCGATGAGTATCTTCATGGTCTCACGACCCGTATGGATCAACTCGCCATACTTGGAAAGCCACTTGAGCACGAAGACCAAGTGGAGATGATTCTTGAAGGCCTTCCCGAGGAGTACAAAGCGGTCGTTGATCAAATAGAAGGCAAAGATACCCCACCTTCAATTACCGAGGTTCATGAGCGGCTCCTCAATAGAGAAGCCAATATTTTGTCCGCCTCTACTGCTGCTGCTTCCTCCCCGTTTCCGGTCTCCGCCAATATTGTCCAGCAACGCAACCACTCAAACACCAACAGCCGCTACAACAACAACAATCGATCTCGGAACAACACCGGCAACAACAACTCTAAATTGGCAGCAATCCTCTTTTACGCCAAGGTCAGATAATCGTGCTCCTCGCCCCTATCTTGGGAAGTGCCAATATTGTAATGTTCAGGGACATAGTGCTCGAAGGTGTCCTCAACTACAATCGCTAAGTCAAGCACCCAATCAGCTCACCACTCCATTCACGCCATGGCAACCTCGCGCCAACATGGTGATGAACTCACCGTACAATGCAAGCAACTGGCTCCTTGATAGTGGAGCGACTCATCACATAACTTCAGACCTCAACAATCTTGCTCTCCATCAACCCTACAATGGAGGTGAAGATGTCATGATTGCTGATGGTTCGAACCTTGCTATTACGCATACGGGTTCCGCTTCTCTTCCCTCTCTTACTCGTGACTTAGCTTTAAAACATGTGCTTTGTGTACCCGATATTCAAAAGAATCTTATCTCGGTGTATCGGTTATGTAATGCTAATCAAGTCTCTGTCGAATTCTTTCCTGCGTGTTTTCAGGTGAAGGATCTCAGCACGGGGGCCCCGTTACTCCAAGGCAGAACTAGAAATGAGTTGTATGAGTGGCCGGTTTCTCCATCACAGGCCAAAGCCATGTTTGCATCCCCAAGTCCAAAGACCTCCATTTACTCTTGGCACTCACGCTTAGGCCACCCATCATCCTCCATTTTAAACACTGTTGTTTCCAAATTTTCTCTACCTCTTTTGCATTCGACTCATAAACATTTGTCTTGCCCAGATTGCTCCATTAATAAAACTCATAAATTGCCTTTCTCCCAAACATCTATTGTCTCCACCAGGCCCCTTGAATATATTTTCAGTGATGTGTGGTCTTCACCTATTCTCTCCTCCGAAAACTACAAATATTATCTTGTTCTTGTGGATCATTACACTCGATACACTTGGATGTATCCACTCAAACAAAAATCGGAAGTCAAAGATATCTTTATAGCGTTTAAAGAGTTGGTGGAGAACCGGTTTCAGTCTCGCATTGGTACTTTATTTACGGACAATGGTGGAGAATTTGTGGCTCTACGTCGGTTTCTCTCACTACATGGTATCACACATTTGACTTCACCTCCGCACACACCGG
Source organism: Barbarea vulgaris (assembly GCA_963667165.1). NCBI lineage: Eukaryota > Viridiplantae > Streptophyta > Magnoliopsida > Brassicales > Brassicaceae > Barbarea > Barbarea vulgaris. The sequence continues at coordinate 45,618,924 of OY763887.1, forward strand.
AGCATAATGGGATATCGGAACGCAAACATCGACATATAGTGGAGACTAGTCTTACGCTACTATCTCAAGCTTCAATGCCGAAAGAATTTTGGCCCTATGCTTTTTCAACGGCTGTCTATCTTATAAATAGACTACCAACACCGGTCTTGAAGCTTGAATCACCATTTCAAAAATTATTTGGTACATCACCAAATTATGAGAAGTTACGAGTGTTTGGGTGTACGTGTTACCCTTGGTTGCGACCGTATACTCGGCATAAGCTTGATGATCGATCACTATCTTGTGTGTTTGTTGGATACTCGTTAACGCAAAGTGCGTATTACTGTCTTCATGTTCCATCTGGAAGGCTTTATGTCTCAAGACACGTACAGTTTGATGAGGAAGTGTTTCCGTTTGCTAGCTCATCGAGGACTGTACCTTCACCACTGGAAACGACTGTCAGTCACTCTACACCGCCAGTTACTCAACTGAGAATCACCACTCCTCAAGCATCACCGCACGTGCCCCCGTGCTCAGTCCTTCACCGAACGGAGTTCTCTCCACCGCCACCAACCACACGGCAACCTCAAGTATTACCTTCTAACCTTCCATCATCATCTTCTTCTTCTCTTCCGTCTCATGAGCCCACTGCTCAAACTCAAAATGGGACACAAACCGTGACCCAGCTACCCCACATTTCCAATGAGCCCACTGCTCCACAACAAAATGAACTGCAACCCACAGTTCAGACTCATCCACCCTCCAACAACACAACTCTACCACCACCATCACCATCTCAACCCAATAATCCAACACCCCAATCAATAAACGAAACCACTGAACCACACCAAAATCCAACACCACAGCAACATACACAACCTGATCCGCCACCCGTAAACCAACCACCAGCACCACCACAAAATACCCACAAAATAAAAACAAGATCCCAAAATAATATTACCAAGCCAAAGAAAAAATATTCTCTCACCGTGTCTCTTCCGCCAACGACAACAAAAGAACCAACAACGATAACTCAAGCCCTGAAAGATGAGAACTGGAGACGTGCCTGCTCTAGTGAATTTGATGCGCTTATGACTAATCACACATGGGATCTTGTCCCTCCGGACTCCACGACAAACATTATTGGATGCAAGTGGGTGTTTACGATTAAATATCATGCTGATGGTGTCCTTGAGCGGTATAAAGCAAAACTTGTAGAGAAAGGTTTTCATAAACAATATGGTGTGGATTATGCAGAGACTTTTAGCCCCGTGATCAAGTCAACAACAATCAGACTAGTCCTTGAAGTTGCGGTTACCAAGCAATGGCCTATCAAACAACTAGACGTTAACAATGCTTTTCTTCAAGGAGAGCTCACGGAAGAGGTCTATATGACTCAACCCTCTGATTTTATTGATAAAAATCGTCCCAATCATATTTGTCGACTAAGGAAGGCTATTTATGGGCTCAAGCAAGCTCCTAGAGCGTGGTATATGGCTCTAAAACAGCATCTTGTGGCCACGGATTTTACCAACTCTCTCGCTGATACATCACTATTTGTTTGTCATCAAGGTGCCACATTCACATATTTTCTCGTCTATGTTGACGATATTCTTGTTACTGGGAATGACAATCGTGTCGTAGCACAGGTTTTGGCTTCACTTGCACACCGTTTCTCGATCAAGGATCCCACGGATCTTCATTATTTTCTGGGTATTGAAGCCACACGGACAGCTAGTGGACTTCATCTCATACAAAGAAAATACATTGTTGATCTCCTAGCCAAGACGAATATGACAGACGCGAAGCCTATCTCTACTCCACTTTCGTCGACACAAAAACTCACTCTTAACAGCGGTTACAAACTTGAAAACCCAGCCTCTTACCGATCTCTTGTGGGAAGTCTTCAATATCTATCGTTCACAAGACCGGACATTGCGTATGCGGTGAATCGTCTATCTCAGTTCATGCATCTACCAACTACCGAACATTGGGAAGCGGCTAAACGAGTCTTACGCTATCTTGCGGGCACGATCACTCATGGCATCTTCCTTCATGCAACTTCACCGCTAACGCTCCATGCGTTCTCTGATGCCGATTGGGGAGGTGATCGGGATGACTATCTTTCGACAAATGCTTATGTTGTTTACATTGGACGCAACCCCATCTCGTGGTCCTCTAAAAAGCAACGGAGTGTTTCGCGATCCTCTACGGAAGCTGAATATCGTGCTGTCGCCAATACAGCCTCGAAGGTACGATGGATATGCTCTCTTCTTACGGAGCTGGGACTAACTCTACCATCTCCTCCAGTAATATATTGTGATAATGTGGGTGCAACGTATCTCTGTGCCAATCCGGTATTTCACTCTCGCATGAAACATGTTGCACTTGATTATCATTTTATTCGCAACCAGATTCAATCAGGGATACTTTGTGTCTCACATGTCTCTACTCGTGATCAACTAGCCGATGCACTTACGAAGCCACTCTCTCGAGGTCCCTACCAAGCGGCATGTTCCAAGATTGGAATCAAGCGAGTGCCTCCATCTTGAGGGGGCGTATAGAGGATATTAGTATATATATGTAAAGTTATTTATTGTAATTAGGTTTAGCCTAATCTCCTCTCTATAAATATGTAGTTACCTAACTCTAATAAGATATGACATTCAGCATTCACAGTTATATGGCCTAAAATGTAACGTTTTAGTATATATCAGTTGTAATAGATTTTCAGAATTTTCGAAAAAATATTATGCTGCCCAATAACGGTAACTCCATGTTTTACATTTTCTGAATTGTTTAATTTCTTAGTTCATGAATCCTAATTCAATCGTCTACCAAAAACACAATCTATTTAACCATGCTCAGTGAAATGAAAAACCAACTACTAAATACTTTAGTATCCTTTGCTGCAACTATAACTTAGGATTCACTTTGAATTTACTTTAAATAATATCTATTACAACTTATAGGTTATTCATCTTATTCAAAATATATATATATATATAGGTTATTCATGAAATTAGAATATTATATATATATATATATATGTAATGGGTATATATGTAGATGAAAATACAAAATATGGGTCGACAGGGAAGAAGCCAAGAGGGAGATAGTAGAGATTGGAATCTCTGTCCCTATCTAGAAAATCTAAGAGGTGTGGACAAATTGCTCGACCTATAAATATTAAAGACTATATATGCATGTGAATTTTTTTCATAATTATTTTTCACATGAATTCAGAAATAATTACTGTTTTGGTTAAGATGGATCAGGTTCTCAAACTTATAAAATAAAAATAAATAAATACTGTAAACTCTAACGAAATCGACTCTCCATCCACATTCTAAACATATACTACTTATTAATGATATCTTACAGATACTTATTAATTATATCAGATATTTATATAATTTCTTTGTAAAAAAAAACATTGTACCATTTTCTTCTGTAACATAATGTTAATCATTTGTGGTTTTCCTCTTTATAACACACGATTTACATTTTAACAATGAAACAAATATCTTGAGTTTCACGAAACTTATCGACATGCATCAATTTGAAACTTGGAACTATCCAAATTTTGAGAGAAAAAGAATGCAGAACATTTTTGTCTATATAAAAAAAAAACCGAAACTACTTAATAATATCGAGCGGAATGTTAAAATAAATTCAAAATTATTTCCATTCAAATTCAAAACTCTAGAAAACTTGGAAAGGAAAATATTTAGTTCAAAATTCAGTTTTTTCTTTCAAGATTTTGTAAGAATATAGCAAATATATGCAGCTAAAATTATGAGAAGTAGAACCAAAATCTGTATAAATAATTAGAGAGCTTAGTTAATTTTAAAAGAAGAGAGAAGGTAGGAAGAATGGTCAAAGACAAGAGCATAATGGTCTGCCCAAAAACACTTTCTTGGTGTCAGCCTCAGAGCTGAATTGAAAGCACTGAAAGCTCCTTTTAGTCATCATGTCTTTTTCCTCCAATCTATTTCCATTTTCTCTTCCTATTATTCTTACAATTTAATTTCTTCATTTTTAATCAATTTTTCTACCCGTATAGAGAGAGATGTATGATAAAATAAATGAAGCATCTATTATTGTTTCTACTTCTAGCCCCTAAACCTATCTACGTGGGCAGAAAAATCTTCGTACCAAAATGATAAAAGTTTTCCAACGTACACTGATTTCTCTTCCTTTTTTTTTTTTTTTGCTTGTTAATTTGTTTGGCTACGGTGGACCATTTGTTATGCTTCATCGACAGCTAATTATAGCTTAAAGCTGGATCTATTAGAAAAAATGATATGAGGAATGACAATGTTTTAAACCTAGCTTGGTAAGGTTAATGATCTAATATTTATTGAGAAATAGAATCATTTTGCATGGATATATACAATATACTACAGAGTACAGAAGTCATAATCAAGTCTTGATTATATTAGAGTATACATAGTAAATAGCCTTTTCAAAAACTTATTTGAGAATATAAGTACCAAAATTAGGTAATAATTTTCAAGTGGCGAGGAGAAAATTACAAATATTAGTCCAACAATTGCTAACAATCTTGGGTGTGTGTTTCTAATATGATATACATTATGTGATCCACTTATACGTTATTTTATCTAATAATAACACATTATGTTATTTAATTGAGTAGTACTCCCTCCGATCTAAAATAATTGTCGTTTTAGAGTTTTTTCTTTTTCCTAAATAAGTGTCGTTTATATTTATTAATATCACTTTTACACAAAAATACCAACTATAGCCTCCACAGAAATAAAGATGTATATATAAAATAAAATTAAAAATGTAAATATATCTAATTAGTAAGGGCAGTAATGACAAATTACAACGTTTCTTAATCTACGTAAAAACCAGTAAAACGGCACTTATTTCTGATCGGAGGGAGTAGTAGACTAGTGACTCACATTTTAAGAAGAATTACAGTACTTTATAATTTTAAGTTAGATATCGATTTTTCTCAAACGTAGAATGATAATTATCGTTGTTATGATAAATGATACTCCCTCTATATCACAAATATTGATTTTCTGAGGTTTTTACTAAGATTAAGAAAAATAATAAATATTCTTAAAAAATAGTAAAAAATTAATCTCAAATTGCTTTTTATTCTATTTATCTTTTTCTAATAACTATAATTACACTAAATATTGAAAGCATTAAGTAATTAATTGATTTTGAAAATAAAATTACATTAAATATATCACAAGAAATCAATCTTTTTATATAAAAATAAAAGCTCAGAAAATCAATTTTTCTAATACGGATGGTAGAGAATAAGTAATTGCGATACCATGTTGAAATCTAAGAAACAATATTATTATTTATTACCATTTGTTTTTCTCATTAGCTTTCGTTCTTCAATATCGGCAAAGCTAATGAAAGTAGAAAAACATAAAAGCATCATCAGTCGTAGAGACTCTATGAGTCTCTCAAATATATTTTTTTAATACTCCTAATGTAATTTATTTATTATTTTTAATTTAAAATTATAAAGAAAAAAATAAAACCAATCAGATTTTGACAAGTGTATAATGAGTCAGGTTCTCATGAGTTCTCAAATGAGAACCGATTCTCTTCTCTCTCTTTTCATTTTTATTATTTTTCTTTTTAATATTATTGAGAGATTGGGTGAGAGACTCCCACTGTAAATGCTCTAAGGGAAGCTAAACTTAAAGCTGGAAATTCACATTAGTAAGACTTAATGGAAGAAAATAACTTTGTAAATAATACAATAATTATTGTTTAACCAGTTAAAATGATATCATGCTTTAAATATATTAGAAAAATCTAATGAATAAACTACTCCACGTCTACACCCATTATGAAATGATTAGTCATAGTAAAAATCTGGATCACTCCCTAAATATCTATATAAAAATGATACAATAATAAAAGTTGATTTTTAGTTTTGGCCAATAGAATTAGACCATATCCATTAGACATATTAAGGAATGAAGAGGGTGTCTTAACATATAATTAAAAAAATATATTAATATTGTAAGATAATTTTTTAGAGAATGTGAGACACTGAAAACACTTTTATTTAGTTTGTTATTGTCTTGGAGACATTTATAATATAATATTAGTATTTTATAATTAAATTTATGTTAAGACACCTACAAAAAATTTATGCAATGTGAATGCTTTTAGAATGTTTATTGGAGTATATATATAATTATTATTCTTTTGGGTTTTACATATAGAAATTTATTTGACAGTGCATATTTAGTCAACCAAACATAAAACTTACAGTAGAACAAAAATAATTACAAAGTATCAAATACATTTAACATTTACATAAAAATTATCAAATATTAATGAAAAAAATAAATAAAAATTAAACTAGCTGTAAGAATTAAATTATATATCTTGTATAAAAAATTATAAATATCTCAATGGTCCAAAAATGAATTATTTAAATCGTCAAAACTATCATGTGAGATTTGAAGTTTTAGCTCTACCGCAAACTGTGGGGTCCATTAAATATAATTTCACAAACGTAACATCTCCATATGTAGAGAGATGTCTTCTTAAATTCCTGGGTGTACAATGATTTCGATTTTGATTTGACTTAAAATATCATGGATTTTTCAGATTTTGGTTAAATTCTCGTATAATGTCTTTGACTGAATCCTTAGCATCATCAATGAGATTTGATTCATAGGACCATCGCATGTGCATAAATCCATACATCCACCAATGTATAATATATATACATGCATATTTCGAGTTTTTTCTGAAGGTAAAAGTTTTAAATTTTTCTTTTGATACATTGCATCTGTTTTAAATAAAAATATGGTCCGTTGAATGAACTATGTACTCTCGTGCATGTAACTAAAACCTTATTTTTGAACTCCGGGGTATCATGAAATTAACACCATACAAAGTCTAGGCATATATATACCACATTTTAAATCATGGTTATTTACATTGTATGCGGAAGTACATATATATATATATATACATGTTATATGGATTAAAACTAATAAAATAATGTGTTTAGTTAACTAATATATTTATATGATGTGTGTAATGTGTTGACCATTATTAGTTAACAACTTCTTTTTTTAATATATCAAAAAAAAAAAATATTAGTAGACTGGAATTATTTTTTATTTTATTTTTTTTAAGAAGAAGAAAAGGGAAAGAGGAGAAGAGAGGTGAGAGAGAGAAATTAAAACACATGTACAAAAGAATCAAAAAAAAGAGGTACAGTTTTCGTTAACTGACCACTGAGCTGAAATAAATTATGAATGTGTTGGTAAAAGGAAATCCCAAACTTTCTTTCATAGGATTTGAAATTAAATCAATTTGGCAGTTTTTCGTCAGTAAAAAAACACACACACACACTTATTTCAAAAGTATTCATTAACTTACAAATAATTTTCAGGTGAATAGACAGTTTCTCATTTTGTGTAAATCCCAATAATGATGATAAATAAATTAAATATGAATATGTTATATATCTCTACATTATAGCTCATATATAGCTCAATATCTATCATTTACTGATATATCTTAATTAAAAAATTTGGTATTCTATGTTCAACTTAAAAGTTCATGAGTAAAGGCTGTATAGCTGAAAATATATTGATGAGTAAAAAATTATTTTGTGTAAAATCTGTAAAACTGTTAAAACGATGTTCTAAATACAATGTGGGGGAGTATTAATTATTAAGCCACGTTTTACAGAGACATAATCTTTTTTTTCAATCTCTATTACGTTTTTCTTTTTTAACAATCTCTATTAATTAATATTAATCAAAACAATTACAGAAAAAGTATTCTACGTTGGCATTTCATGTAAAGCGCGCAACGTAGATCAGTGAATGATATCTAACGTCAGAAAAATATGTGATTTTTACTTCCTTGAAAAAAAATTGAATTGACGTTAGGTAAATCGGCTAAACACGAAAGGAAAAAGCCAAAAAGGTAAAGATTTCAGTTTATTATCTCTACCCAAACTTTAATAATATAAAAAGAAAAAAAAAAGAAAAAAAAAAAAAGATGCTTTGGGGCGTGGATCTATAAGCTTGTTATATAAAGGAAGATAGATAGTGAGGGTTTTCTACCTTCTTCTATCTAAAGAACGTCTTTTACACAAAGAACTCCCCAAAAAAAAACAAAGAGAAAATAACAAAAAATTAAAAATTAAGCCTTTGTAAAATTTGGAATAAATGGAAGAACACCTAAATCCATTAGCAGTGACTCATCTTCTTCAACACACACTACGAAGCTTATGCATCCATGAGAATTCTCAATGGGTTTATGCTGTTTTCTGGAGGATCTTGCCCAGAAATTATCCTCCTCCCAAGTAAGCTTATGAACAAAATCAACCGTATATAGTATAACAAGTATAAACTTTAATTTTTTTGTTTGGAACTTTCTTGTTATTCTTTTCCTTTTCTTGTTCTTCTGTAGTTTTTTTTTTATGTATTATTATTCTTTGAATCTTTTGAGAAGTTATAAGTATATATCTATACAGTTTCTACAAAAAATACTTTGCTTATAAAGATATGTTCTAACTATTTGGTTTTGTTTGCTAGTAGATGGGATAGTCAAGGAGCTTATGATAGATCAAGAGGGAACAGGAGAAACTGGTATAGTAAAACCACCTATAAGTATATATGTATAAAGATTTTATTTGGTGTTTTATAACTATAACATGGTTGTATATATTACATATTGGCAGGATCTTGGTTTGGGAAGATGGATTTTGCAACTTTGCAGCTTCAGCCGGAGAAATGAGCTCCGGCGAGTGTAGTGGCGGCGGTGGCGGCTCGTCAGCTTATGGAAATAATGATTTTCAACAATACCAAGGGCTTCAGCCTGAATTGTTCTTCAAGATGTCTCATGAAATCTACAATTATGGAGAAGGGTATGTAAGGATAAATACACATTTTTTTCCACCAAAAATTAAAAAAAAAAAAAAAAATTCCCAAAGAAATATAACTTATTTTGTATTTTTCATTTTTTCATTTTTCATATAGTACTTTCTCTCATTTCGGTTTCACTTTTTTTGTTAACCGGGTTTTTGGGACCCAAGTCCATACTATTTTAATACCTATTTTCTTACTCGGATTTTATGTCCATATTCATGTATATGTAAATAAGTTGGTTTTAGAAAGTTATGAGTCAAAGTACCTCTTTTTAATTCAAAGTTTGTGATCCATAACTGTTTAAAAGTCTTGAGGATAATTTACAGTGTTTTGATCAAAAAAGCTGATAAGAAAGGAGTATTTTATCAAATAAAAAAAAAGGAAGAAAGGATTCATTCATATTTTTTTTGGGACAAAAGGAGTATTTAATTAATCAGTGTCAACTAAATAAAGTATTATTATAATTGTTATAGATTAATTTAATAATCCTCTAATGATTGAAGTGTTATTAAATTTTGTGCAGGTTGATAGGAAAAGTAGCTGCAGATCACAGTCACAAGTGGATTTACAAAGAACCTAATGACCAAGAGATTAACTTTTTATCTGCTTGGCACAATTCTGCTGACTCAGTACGCATATGCATTTACATATATATACATGAATGCTTTACACACATACTCTCATATATGTATAAGCATTATATTCATTAATTACACACTAATTCTAATTTATGTAATACTAATTGTGCAGTACCCTAGGACATGGGAAGCTCAATTTCAGTCTGGCATCAAAGTATGTTTCTCTAAATCTTTTTTTTTTTTGTCTACGTACATCTTATAACTATTTAAGTATATATCTATATATATATAATTACATGAAAATGTTTTGCAGACCATTGCCTTGGTTTCTGTTCGAGAAGGTGTTGTCCAGTTAGGAGCTGTTCACAAGGTTCCTCTCTTTCTTTCTCTCGACGTTATAAATTTTTTGTATATATATATATATATATATTTATAATTAAAATGTTATATAATAAAGGTGATAGAGGATTTAAGCTATGTTGTGATGCTAAGAAAAAAGCTGAGCTATATAGAGAGCATCCCTGGAGTACTTCTTCCTCATCCTTCTTCTTCTGGTTACCCTTTCATCAACGCTTCTCCTTCTGACACGTGGCATTTTCCGGGAGTCGCTCCTCCGCAGCAGCAGCCTGAGCACCAGTTTTACCACTCTGACCACAACCACCGCTTCTTGATGGCTCACCACAACCAGCCACACGCTGGAGGAGCGGCTGCACCGTCTCTACCGCTTTCGATGAAGATTACACCGTCGATGAGTAGCCTTGAGGCGCTTTTGTCGAAGCTTCCGTCGGTGGTACCTCCGACGACGCAGCCGGGGTACTTCCCGTTTCACCACAGTGCTAAAGAAGAAATGAGTCAAGAAGAACAAAACGATGCGTTTAGGGTTGAACGTAATGATTTGGTTGGTGAAGGTAGTAATAATCATAATAATGATATTTATAATAATAACTATAACAATAGTTGCAGCAATAATAATTACGATAGAGAGAATAAGATAGGTGGGTTTCTTAGTGAGGATTATTGAGTCTAATAAAAAAAATCTCTCCTTTTTTCGTACAATAAGTATAAATTGTACTAAGAATTTTCCTAGTCTGACATTTTTAATTCTTAGATTTTATTATTTTTCTCTTAGTTGGCAAAAAAATAAGTTTTTATTATTTTATAATATTTGTATTGCTGCAGTATGTATGTCTTGTTTCTGACATAGTGACATAGTACGTTGTTTTAACGGTACTTGTGTTAAAATGTTGCAGATTCCATGTCTTGAACAAAGCATTACGTATAAATTATAAAATGAATAAATAATATGAAACTAAATTTACAAATTGAACAGATATTCTTATTTTGGAATGGAATTTCTAATGTTCTGCTTCTTTGGACGATAACCCAGTTTTCTTTTTCATTTCATCTTATAATTCTTTTATTATTAGCACCAAAAGTTGAGAAAATCATAGTGCCGATTAGTTAACAAGTGAGCAAAAATATATCTAAAAGACTAAAACATCTCCTTATACAATTACAAACCCAGTTCAGAGAAATCATTGAACTAAAATTCTGGAGAGAAAATCTCAGACATTATCAAAAAATAATAATAAAAAATCTCACTGGACTGTACAAATAATACTCTTTCTGTATCAGAAAGATTGATTTTCTACACTTTTCACCAAAATTAAGAAAAACAATAAATGATGTTGAAAAAAAAAAAAAAAAAATTTAAGTTACTTTTTATTCTATTTATTGTTATGTTTAAACATTAATTGAGTTTTTGATCTACTTATTTCATATGCATACAACTAATTATTTATTATAAAAGTAAAAATATTAAGTAATTAATTTGTCTTAAAAATAAGAATGCATTAAATCTATTACAAGAAATCAATCTTTTTGATACAAGAATAAAACCTTAGAAAATCAATATTTATGATACATAGACTAGAACGAATCAAACTCCAAGAGAACTGAGCTGGTATAGGGTCAAACTCTAAAAAACCTTACAAACTATAACTACATTACTGTTATTTTATATTTTTGGTAAAAATAATTACACTCTTGTTCCATTTGACCTACATCTAATGACTATTAAACTCTAGGTCATCATAGTATAATCCACAAGTTTTAGGTATCAAGGACTTCTTTTATCTTGTTTTGTTTAGCATATTTAGCTACTAAAAGCATTGAAAATGAAATTGCTATTAGTTTGATGCATATGTTCATATTATAAACAAGAAAAGTACTAGTCAAATTGTTGCAATCATTATTGTATATTTTCATAAATGTTAAAGAAAATGGGCTAGACGGTGCTATAGCAAATATTCCACCTACTCTTTTAAGTGACGGATTAATTAAAAATTCAGCAGTTTAGACATGTAAAAATTAAAAATTAGCAATATTCCACCCGGACAATTACACTTTAAGCGACGGATTTAGACAAAATTAAAAATTCAGCAGTGTGAACATATAAACATAGTCCAAACGGTTTAAGCAGTGTGGAAACGATATAGGAGGCATAATTAAGTGTCTTTATCCGTCATATACAATTTTTGTTTGTAACTAAAACTTTTGTCTGCCTAATTTTTCATTTTTTCTAGTTCGAATTAATTTACTGATTTAGAATAGTTCAACTATTAGAATTCGAAGTTGATGAATTTTATGATATTACAAAACAAAAAAAAAATGTAGGAATTTTATTTTTTAACCAACTGGATATTTTATTTTTCTTTTATTCTAAAAATGTAACTATGGTTTTTGACATCTTATAAAATCATCTCGTTTGTAGACCATGTTATTTCATTTATAACTATTTTCATATAAATATTTAAATCATATAAATAGTGCCAATTGTTTTTTTTTTTTTTTTAAACACTAGTTTAAGTTGTCGACTGACGTTAGATGATCTTTTTTTTATTAAATACAAATTTGGTTAAATGGACGATTTGCAATATTAATGGTCCCTAATAGACCCGGGGATAAAAATATCCGATGAACACTGAAAACACTTGACATCAAACAACAAGGTGATGCTTACATGTTGTTTACACCAATGCATATATATCAGATTCTCTAAACTACCAATTTACCATTGTGAAAACTTCAGAGAGCTTTTTCTTTTTAAAGGGATTGTTTTTGGTCACTAATACAGAAAACATGCGATAATACTAATCTAATAGAATAGAAAATACTAATATCTCAATTACGACTTAATCTACGATGTATCATTAAAATTTTCTTGTCAATGTTTCCTGAGAAGTATCATACTTTCATCTTAAAATCTTTTCCCTCTCTAAGACTAATTAACTTAATTAGTCTTGATAAATCATCAAAAAGGAAAAGAACACTCCAAATTTTATGAAAATATAATTTAAAAATAACTTGAAGTAGCGAGGGGAATAACATGATCATCATAACTCAAACCATCATCAAAAAGATACCTCTCTTTAAACCCAGATTTCACACAAAGCCAACGAATCACACACAAACGTTCTATGAAGAAGTTTCTTTTAGTCTATGGGAAAGTGATTATATATAAAAATTAGGAATTTATATATCGTATATGAATCTTGGACTACCTCAAAAGTTTTCATAACCCACGCGGGAAATTGTTGATTTGCCCTTCTTCCAACACATCTTTGCCATTAATCTTGTAACCTACCCTCATCCGCATCACAATGGGTTTCTGAAACGGTGAAGAACATCGATTATTCTTAAGAGTTGTTTTGCTCTGGGTTTCACAACAGGTCGAGGTTTGTGCTGGTTGGTATGTAAATCTAGTTAACAGAGAAAAGGAGAACAGTACCTTTCCCTGTTGGCTATTTGTAACTCTCATAGTTTGCTTGATGCTTCCGTTGGCTGGAAGAGAGTTGCTGCTAGCAGGGTCCAGGTGAAGTTGTAGAAACTGCAATGTGTATGATAACAAGAAATATGAATATATTAGAGAAAAAAAGGCAACAAAATTTTTGAAACCAGATCGTTTCTGAATCTCTGATCAAGCAAAGAAATATATCATGGAAACCTATGGACCTGTTAGGCAAGAACCAAGGCCATGGTGGCTTTTTGTTTACGAAAGATACTAACTACGAATGATAAGGATTATATAACATATGCAAGAAAAGTCTATTTAGGATCTGACCTTTGGAACTGCAGCCTGGAAAAGAAAATCTGTGTACACATTAGGAGTCAGATTTGTGAAATTGGCTACAATATCTGTAGTTTGAGGGTTTTCTGGTTGCTTTGCCAAGTTGAAATCAATCTTCAAGGAGCTGCTCTCAAATGCAACAATGGATGGGTATGCTGGACCTTTTTCTTCTGTCATGGAAGAAAAGAGACGCCATCATCATATTTGAAAACATGAAAAAAAAGAGGGGAAATTGTGTAAGGTAATTTCGATGTTTAGCATTATATCTTTACCGCTCTTTGGTGGGTTGGGACCAAATCCATCCAATAAATCCATCATTGAAGAAGGTGCAGTTGGAGAAGTTGATGAAATTGTATCTATGGAGGCTAGTGGAGCATTGTTATCTTGCATAGATAACAAGTCTCCATTCGTCGAGCCATTTTGCGCATGGGCAGGAGTTCCGATTGACAACAGATCCAAAAGAATATCCGAGCCAGCTTGCGATGGCTGCATGGTACCTGAAACTGATAGACGCAGGGGTAAACAAAGAGCCTGAAGATTTTTAGACAATACAATGCAACTTCATAATTGAACATCCTGAACTCACTACAAAACAAAACATAACACTACTACTTATCTTGGCTACACGAATTTTACAGTTTTCTTCAGGTCATAGTTAGGATTGGTCATATTGCCGATGAAACCAATAAGTTATAGAAATATGACCAAACATAAATGCATTATGATCCAACTTAGACTCCAAGAAGATAATGATATACAGATAGTTATCATTATCAGTTGCAATACCAGATACTCTGAATAGTTATAAGTAATTTTTTGTTCCAACTGGTTGAAGTGGAATAGTATATAAGTTTGGAGATCTAACCAGGTTGTGCTGAAGGCTGCGTTAAATCAACACCCAGAAGATCTTGAAGAAAGTTGGTACCAGAGGAGGTAGGTGCAGGAGTATCATCAGAAAGGTCGAGTAAATCTACAAGAGGAGCTGCAGCAGCTTTAGCAACACCATTAGGAATACTAAGCGAAGATTTTCCAGAAGTTGACACGGCTGCCGGTAAAGAACCAGCTCTCCTTCCACTAAATGTTGCCTCATCAAGGACTGGCATTCTTTCAACCAGGGAAGATCTGCATATATTATGATCCATTGAGTCGAGTAATTTAGTAGATCAATATCAATGGAGGTCTCTCATTTAAAATTAATAAAAACAGATCTGTCTAGTAGCATCGAAAGAATTACCTTATATTCTGATGCTTTTGAATAACTGAACTGAACTCCAAGGATCTTTGTTGCAGTTCTAAGACAAAGCTACCTTTGTTCTGTCCTATAATACTTTTAACCCTCCTGTAAGCGAATACAACAAGCCCATCAATGGTCAGAAGTATCACTGACTAATTTTTATCGCAATCTAATATATTAACAAAATTACAGGGACGTGAAAAAATTTCATACATGATTATATCCTAGTAACCAGAAAATTTAGAATCAGCTGTATAGACATAATAAATAGGTAGGAGTTGGCATACTCTGAACAAGAAGGGAAACGAGATGAGATCTTTAACAGAGCAATGAGTGCCATTGCCTTAGTTGTGACATCTGATGTGTGATGCTTAATAGCAGTCTCGACAATATCCACTGCATCTGACTCTGTTACCTGATTACAGAAGCTTGAGAACACAAATCAATATCTACACTCCTTGAACAATATATCTTCAGCATGTAAGATGCTCATTCAAAAAGTTGCAGGCAGAAAAATTCAGCAATGAATCTATTTCAATGAGCAATCACATAGTAAGGAATGATCCCCTTAATATGCAGACAATAACAACTGAAACCATTCCTTCACTTTTTATCAACCATAGAATGAACTAGGGCAGAAAATCCACAAAATGAAGAGTTAACATATTCTAGGGTGTTAGGATCCCCGAGCAAATAAGTGAAGCAGAAAAATGTAAAAAAAACAAAAAAGAAATCAATATCAGTCACAAAAATAGACCCTGGGTGCAGGATGATAGTACTCACCGTTATCGGATCTTCTACATCAAGCATTCCAGCATTGTTAACCAACAGATCAGCATATTCTCCTATGCACCATATTGCAACCCGCACAAGAGTTTCCTGCCCAATCATTATAACGACCCTCTTACTCCTAAGTTACAAGGTATTCAAATTTGGGAAATGCCTGACCAAATAAAAATGTCATCTACCTGTTCAAAAGATGTATGTAATGCTCTGTACAAAGCCCTGACAGCGTACCCATGGAGATCAGGGGCATTTGTTATTACAACAATCAGCGCGTGCCATACATCCTCTTTCACATAAGTTCCAGCCTGTTATGAACAGAATCAAGATTAGAAATCTCAAATTAAGCTCTTCTTCTTTTCATATGATTTAAACAGTTTGTTGTTAGTTAAAGAATCCTGCATGTCCATTGGTGTCGATAAATGTATGGAAAAACGTAATCTCACAACTGGGGTTTTAAAGTATACCTCAGATAGAACCTTTAGCATTTGATCAATGTACCAGATTTTCTCTGGAGCAAACCTAGCCAGCAAGGAAATACCAAAAGTTAGTAACCAATCAGGTTTGATGGACACCATTCATCCAGGCCAGTTTTCTCATAAATTTATGGATGACTTTTGATTGAGCTTAATTCACATCTTCATTACAAACTAAAATGTTCAGTTACCATCTACCAGAAAAATGAAATCTCAGTACATGCTAGTTGAAAAGTTGTGCAACTTACTTTTCAACAATGGAGCATATCTTTGCAGTAAGATCTCCCTTAAAATCTTCGTCGCTTACTTCCAAATATTCTATAAGGTCCTTTGCTAGTGGCTTCACGTTATTTTCATTTACCAGAAGGTAAATAAGTTCAAGTGCCCTTTTCTGAATCGAAGCATCTGAATCCTAAACCAAAACATATTAAAGAACACTTTCCATTTAATAAAGCGTGATCTCAGTCCACCTAAACAGAATTGGATGGTTACATGTAAAAAGAAACTAAATACAGTCTCTATACTATGACACCAAGCTGGGAAGCATGTTACAGGTCTGAGGCATAAATCGCATTCCATAACCAGTAAAAACAGAAGAAACAAAATTCTCTGGTAAGTCCATAAGATACACCCAACAAAGAAAATGAAGCACGGCATAAAATACCTTAACACACTCCAGGATTGTAGCTCTGTGTCTCTGAACCGCTTGGGAATCAACAGTTAAGGCTCTCATCAGCATATTTAATGCTACGTATCTGAGAAAGCAAAGCTAAGGTTTATTTTTTTTGGAAGCTGGTCACTGGAGAGACAATAAAGGGCATCAAATTAAGTGTGTTATCGATTGTCACAAAATGTCTTCAACATACAATAATTCCATCCATACATGAAAATGTCAAAACACGTCAGGTTTGGTTTATTGTCTTTAAAACAGCTACTCGTTCAAGTAGAGAAATAAAAAACAGAATCACTGAAAACAAGCCATATAGTGAAACAACGACTTTTATTGGCATTATAGCAAACAAAATTTGGAAGATTATTGTCGAAGAATAATAAGATCTTAGAGGTAAGGTAACAGAAAACTCAAATACTGGTGGTACTCGATAAAAACCTGATGTTATTGTCTCGGTTGGACAAGAATTTTCCCAAGATATTGATTGCAAGGACACGCAAGCCACCATTTTCTTCGATGCTCATTATCGTTTGAACGCATTCGTATAGGATGGCATTGCCTGCATTTTTGTTTGACTCGGTTTTTGATGCCACCTAAGACATCAAAAATGATTATATGTGATTACGATCCTGACTAATATAGATCAAAAGTTTTTTCAAAGAAAATGTAAAAAAAGATCTTGTAGCAAAAAGCCAAAAACCATAAAGGTGAGAAAAAGGCTTCAATTGTTACCATTGTTTGAGATGTAGTTTTGTGGACATATTTTATTAATTTTTTAAAATTAGAAAGACAAACATTATGAAAATAACAAAAAGGAAGTTTTTGAAAAATAAATAGAGGATCACAATAGCAGAACAAACCGGATCTTAGTAAATAGAGGATCAAAAAGATCATAACATGAAAAATCAGGTCATTCAGACCAACATAAGCCTTGAGAAAAAGCTCAACAGACTAAGTACGAACAAACCTGAGCAAGTATATCATTCATACAGTCACTGGCCTCTGCATCCCCTTGGCCCAAAACACGCAACAGTTTGAGCAATCTGATGTGAAGAAATGGATCTGTAATTCCAGCGACGTCATACTCAGGTGAATATGGACTGTTTGCAATATCTCTCAGGGTTCTAACCAAGCCCTCTGTGCATTTCTGTCAACCAGAAAAAGAAACCACTAAATTTCCATGACAAGAAGAACAAAGATTACAAACACTCAAATCAGTTCAGCATACAAGTAACAACTTATGCAAGGTCCCAGGAAGATCATGAATCTACAGAGACAAAATGGAGAATGCAAGGATGATATAGAATCCAGATACAAGAATTATGAAACCATGAGACAGTAGGCGGGTCAGAGTTACAAAGAGAATTCTAATGACAGATAAAGAGCTACTTTCAGATTCTACAAGAAAGAAAAAGAGTGCATACTACAACACATAAGGCATCCTAATATACTTTTAACCAAATAGATAGGATATCAGCAGATTACCCTCCGGAAATAGTCAAGCGCTTCAGAACTGACTGTACAGATTTCCGTGCAAAGGTGAACTCCCGTAATGAGAACACCATGGTGCTTTTCTTTGAGTAAAGCAGCACCAGGATTAATAAAGTTCTCAGAAAGATCCGGAACTTTTCTGATGATGCGTATAGCGCAAAGAGCTGCCTAAATAAAGAAACAATTAATGAATGAAAAGTTCATGATAATGTATTAGTCTATGATACAAATGATGACAGAACTAAAAAGAAGATTCGTGAAAATATATACAAAGCTCTTTAAGTACTGCCATCATTTGGTTAAAACATGCATTAACCTAGCTTCCAGAGTTTTCCAACATTTACACCACTGAACCCCACTACAAAGACACCTATTAATATCTGAACAGGTATCATGACAGTACGAGGAAACACTCACTTTCTTGCGTATATTTGGATCACGAAATTGAAGTAATCTTTCAACTTCAGGGGCGAGATCACGAGCCATTTCAGCTGAACAGATATTTCCTAAAGCACAGAGAGCAAGCCCCACAATGTATTGGTTTGTGTGATTCAGATCTCTAGACGTGAGTCAAGGTTTTCACAAGGTGAATTAAAAAATTTGTACGAAGCTACCAGCAAAAAGTTTAAATGCTACTAGGGAATCAAATTCGAAAATTTACACCATAAAGGATACTGCTTTAGCGAGTTGGTGACCAGCATAAGTACTTCTTGCCTTTCATCAAGAAGCAACATTAGTCCGAGATAACCAATCCTCTTCTCTGGAAATCCAGGAGAAGCAATTAACTTGAGGCATTCCATCTGCCCAAAATGAGTGGGGTAACCAAGCATGTGAATGAACATGAGCTTTGCTAGATCCCGGTGTCTATAGTCCTGGTCATTTTCATTGATTGAAGCACGGATAGCAGCACACTCTTTCCTTACAACAGCACGTTCCTCAGCAGCGGTTTTACTTGCACGTATAGCCCGAATCATGTCGCTGCAACATAAAAATGTCAATAAATTATGAATTCATTTGTATATACATACTGTAATTTATAAAGAATTGAAGTAAAATATATTACTGTAATGCTAGTAAATCACCTAAGATAAAGGCTGAGAACTGTAACAGGTCAATAGATTAGAGAATGCAAAGGGAGATACAATCATATACAAATGTGTACATTACATAAAGATGTTCTTCACTTTCGCAAGTTTCACTCAACGCGCTGTATCACTCTTCTATCTAGTTACCATAACTAATGTTTAATCTATCTTCTAAGAGCTCAAATATGTAACGTTTACAACTAGTTACAAAAATCCAAAAAAACATTTCTATCAATCAACATTATAATTTATCCTCACAAAACTTATATTTATTATAACCTTTAACAAAGGATATGTCGCCGCCATTTCATATCCAATCTCATTTTCCATGGTTTTACTAAGCATACACTTATGTAATCAAACACTATGATGAGTTGATCAAGTGCAGACTAATACGTTGATAAACATAAAATGAAGTGCACTGTGGAATCCATTTTCGAAGTGAATTGCTGAAAAACTGAGATTTCACAGTAAAACTGGAGGAGTCGAAGCTACATTACGGTTAAGAAACTAGAAATGCAACAATGAAAGTGTATCGCATAGTCTCAAAATAGAGAAAAGGCAAATTAATAGTTGGAGATCGGAGCAAAGTGATTCCTAACCTGAGACGCGTGCCGGAAGAGAAAGGATTCATGATTGTATCCACGGCGGAGCGGGGTACGAAGCTAATGAAATCAGATCCAGGACGAAAAAAAAAAGAGATTAAGAAGATTGGCGCGAGAAATGGATCAACAGATTTGACAATTCATAGATCTAAGGAGCTCAATTTCCATAGAGATAAGAGTGATTTTATTCGGATCTGAAAGTTTTTTCATTCACTTTGATGTCAATGAAAAAGATGAACAGAGAAAGGTCTGTGAGTGTGTTTCCGTAATGGGAAACGGAAAATTACTAACGGAGTTTCGGAATTATCAATCTACGGCAAACACTTTTAACGGTAACAGATCATTTTTTTTTTTTTTTTGGTCAGCAAACTTCATTATTTGTCAAATTCTGAGTTGCCGCAAGAATCTTAATCCATCTAAATTTACAATTTACTGTAATTTTAGCTTAACTTATAGAGAAGCGTAATTTTGCTATAGTTTGTAAAAAAGAAAAATTGTTAATTTTGTTAACTGATTTTGGTTTGAGCGTTTGTAAAACTAATTGGCTTATGCATATTTTGGTTCAATATCAATTCGTTTAAAATGAAGCACATAATGGCACACTTACACTAACATTAAGAGGGGTGTATTGAATTAAATATTTGGTGTGATTTGAGTTTTAATGAGTTTTTAGATGATTTGGTTAAATTTTGGTGAATTTGGAATTTTGTTATTAAATTCTCTGAAATCTCACCTAAAACAATGAGATTTTGGTCTTTGTATTTTTAAGTAAAAAATCCCCTCAAATCTCAACTGAAACTTTTAAATAAAATCCTAGTACTGTTTTCAATAACAGTGGATTTGATTGTATATTTTAAAATCATTAATTCAATAACACAGGATTTTATAAGATATTTTAAAATCCAAGTTTCAATAACACATGATTTGTCCATTTAACTCAAATCTCTCCAAATGCCCGATTGAATACACCCCCTAAAACTCGTTATATGATCACCAAAACTGTGACGCATTGAAACAAAAATGGTGAAGAACTTCTTCCTTTGGCACTACATAGGTTCGAACAATGTTATGATAGATTTAGTCAATATCCATCTCTCCCAATATCTCCTTAAGTTCCTTTACTCTCTTCCTTGCTAACTCAACACAGCTCTGCGAAAACCAAAACCCGCAAAGGCAACTTTTATAAGAACAAATAAACGGTGTAATCAAAAGCCGTGAATTAATATATGAGGAGAATGCTGAAACTCTTTACCTTGATGGCTGATGAATAGGCGAGAGCGTCTCCTCCTGATTTATAGAAAGAAACCATTTGATCAGAAGAATCTAAAACAACAGTCACTAGAGTGTCCATGATTGATTCTTCTTCGGTTGTTGGATCTGCTAAGATGTACTTCTTGTGGAGAATGCAAGTTAATGAGAATGGGATGTTCTTTAGCGTGAGTTTTCTCTTCTCCTTGTTCACTGCTTCCTTCTCGATGATTGATGCATTGTCTTGTTCTTTCTCATCAGTGATGGTAACTATTCTTCCATTGTCGTTCAGAGCCACTACTGGAATTTTCACTGCAATACAAAGATCGCTTAGGCATCAGAGGACGAATTGGTCTGAATCTAAGGGCATGCCGTCTCAATAAATCAATAATGCAACTGCTGAACAAACTGTTACTACGCAGGGAAGAAGATAATCTGGTATGACTCAGTAACATTAAGGGTTCTCTAACAGCTTGAGCTTAGGAAACGGCTTTAGTCAAAGGAGTTCTAGAAGAGCTATGAAACCAACAAAAGGATGAGATCGAAGAACTTACAATTCGAAAAGGCTGCAACAGCTGAAAGCAGAGCAGCATCAAAAAGAGCACCATCAGCATCCAGGCAATATATATCCTGAGAAATTTTAGAGATCAGCATTGTTCATATACATACAAGAGACCTCACTTAGTTAAATGTCAAAGAGAAACTTCCCTAGAATCAACAGCTAGATAATATGTAAGGAATCAATTGACGTGCAAGCGCGATATAAGACAAATGTGTACTCACCACATAACCCATCCAAGCAGCCTTTCCACTAACTAGGCACAGTTCTTTAAGATCAATCATACCAGAACTGCAATAGAGGGAAACAATTTAAAAGGGACATTGTATTCGATGCTCAAGAAGAATGAGAAAATATAAATAGAAAGATCACATCGAAACATACCTTAGGATAGTATCAGACAAACGCTTAGAGATCACAGGAGCAGCTTCAGCTGGTCTTCCAGGCCGAACAATTGGAGAACATATAGGAGGCATGTGGAACTCAACAGCTACAAAACAGAATCAATTCAGTCACAAATGAAACACTACAGAACGATACGTAATAATAACCGAGGCAACAAACAACCTATGCATCCTTCATCTGGTGACTCTGTAGAAGGAGACATAACTTCCATTCTAATAGCAGCAAGCATAGTCTATAAAAACAAGAAAAACAAAAACTATATTCCAACAACATGAAAACAAAACACAGTAACATTGCTGATTATATGAATTAGTAAGCTTACTGTGGAACCAATCTTGGCAAGAGCAGATCCATCAGCGGTTGAAACAAGTCCTACACACAAGAAAATACAATCAAGTAACCTCATGTTCTAATAGACTTAATTTGATTAAAGTAAAAGAATCTCAAGTAAGTTGTTTTACCAAGGTTTACAATGGTGTCTCTAGCTTTGCCAAGTGGTCTAGCATCAGGTCGAAGAGATTCAGAGAGATGACGCTCAAAGAAACGAAGAGGGAAGATTCTTCTGAAAGCATCAACATCCATCTCTGACGTCAAGTCTTGTGATGAATTTGGTAATACCATGCTTCTGCAACCAAACTAAGAGAAGAATAGTAACTAACTCAAGCAAGAAATCGATTCTCATTATGAACAGAGACAGACACAGTTTCTTCATCACTCATTGACCAAAACTCAAGCTTTTAAAGCAAAAAAAAAAAGAGGTTTTTTTTTCACCATTGAGGCTAAAATCTCAAATACTGTAAAGAATACACTGAAACTGATACTTAAAAATTGAAGCTTTATACTTTGATGAACAAACTAGGAATAAACTTGGTCTTTAAAGGATACAGAACTTACCTGGTAACGAAGATAAACTGGAATTGATGGATAAAACTGTGACAGCAAGGAAACAGAGAAGCAGGAGAGTATAAGATAACTAAGAGCTTGGGCGGCGGAAAGTAATGGGATTCTACGGCGAAGGAGAGGGAAGAACGGTGACGGTGACGACGGCTAGGTTTCTCTGCTTTTAACTGAATTTCAGTGCTTCTTTTTCTAAATGGGCTCTAATTAGGCCCAATAATGTTAAGTAGAAAGAATCTTAAATTAGGGTTTTTAATTAGACGAATTTGGGAAAAGAAGTGACATGAGCATGGGGTTACTTAATAATGCCCACATTTGCTACTAGAATACTACTGCTAAGCCGTGTGTATTGTACTGAGTATTTGAAAAAATTTGAATTAAAATAATAAATTATATGTTATTGAAACATGAATTTTAAAATTTAATGTTATTAGATTAATGATTCTAAATTATATAATCAAATCCACTCACAATTTTATTAAAATTTGATTTAAAAGTTTCATGTAAGATTTAAGAGGGATTTTTACTTCTTAATTAAAAATACAAAGACCAAAATCTCATAGTTTTATGTGAGATTTCATAAAAATGTAATAACAAAATTTCTAATTCACCAAAATTTAACAAAATCATCTAAAAACTCATTAAAACTTAAATCTCTTCAAATATTCATTTCAATAATAATTAACGTAGCTCTGTTTGACAAAAAAAAAAATTAATGCAGCTAATATTTTATTCTCTACTAGATAAAGACCCGCAGATATACGGGTTTATAGAAAATATTTTATAACCCGTAAAATAAAAACTAATAGTAAAAAGTGAGAAAAAATTAATCTCTATAAAATATAAAATAAAATTGGTTTTCAATCTCCTATTTTTTATTCGGTTGTAATATATGCATTTGTATATCTAAATTTTTTTCTTCTCCTATGCGTATTGAATTATTATTTTTATTGTTTAATTACTCTTATTTCTAAGTTTTTAAACTAATTTCTCCTCCTAAGACATTTTTCAAAAAACCTCTTTTTTAATCTGATCGCTTCCCCACTGATTAATCCCGTTTTGACGGTGGCTCCTTGATAATCAATACCCTTCAGCTCACTGATATTAACGATCTGGTACTCATCATCATCATTAAGAAAATTGTGCTGATTTTCCATCCTAGGAACATCTCTTTCAAAAACCTTGACAGCAAAAACTAACAAACACATTCCTCAATGAAACCAATCAGAAAGAGCTCGATCTAGACTTACTGACCCATAACATGGACTTAGAAACTACACAATCCGTACAAGAAGTAGATCTATTTGGACACTGATTTCTGATTGGTTTCCGTCTATTTTTGTATATTACCTGACTTACATAGGAATTTTCGTTTGCATTAGTTTCAAATTCAATGAACTGTGATATCTTGTGCTTTCATGAGGTTTTTGTTGTTCCTTTACATTTTACAATAGTCTATCGTCTTCTCTGTTGATATATAGATCTTGTTAGAAATTCAATTTGGCAAATTTAGAAAATCTTGTAAATGTGTTGTAATGAGTCATTGAGTTAGTGTTCGTGGTTTGTATTTCGTTATGTGAGCACATCTCTTTTTATTGATGCATTGGTTTTGTCAACATGAATTTGTAGGCAAGATGGAGGACCAGAGAAAACCCATTACAAATAATATGCATCTGGCGAAGAAGTTCCCATGTGGAAAGTTGATCCACAAGTAGAAACACTTGTTGAAGCCACGTGCTTCAAACATTTTCTGCGGTTTCACGAAGGAAAGTCTTTCACCCTAAATTTGTCACTCCTCACTGCCTTGGCATACTTCTACGATAGAAAGGAGAGTGTATTTTCCTTCGGGGATAATAAGTCATTTTGTTGACTTTAGTCTCGAAGATGTTTTATACATAAATGGCCTTTCGATTGACGGGGACCCGGTATTTCTCTGTAATTACTATTACTATTTTCCTCATTACTATTTTTCTCACTATTGATTATTGTATTCTCAATTGGGATGCAGGTGACTGGAGTTGAGAATGTCTCTGCTCTTGTAATTGCACAAGAATTAAATATACTTGAAACAGAGGTGGACGCCTTATATTTCAAGAGAAAAGACGCACATAAAAATGTCCGCCTGGATCTCAATATGCTGCGAACAAGATTTGAAAAAGTTCCCGAGGGGTGTCGTGACTGTGATGCTTATCTAAAGGCTTACCTGCTGTATTTGTTAGGCACTGTCATAATGCCTAACAATACCGAAAGGGTTTCTCCTATCTATTTACCTCTCCTGGGTAGAAACACAGTTAACAAATACGCTTGGGACGCCGCGATGGTGGGATTCCTAAAAGATTCATTGAATGACACCAAGGCTCTTCTTGATCAGAGAAAAACCGGAAGCATATCTGGGTTTAAAAACGTTAACTATAGTTAGATCTCATGCGGAACTTTAATTTTTATTTGAAATGTTTTTATTATAATTTGATTTCATATTGAGTTTTGGTTGGGTTCAAGTTTTGTGCAAATTTTTTTTGTTCCGTTGGACATCTGAGTTAACCACTAATAATTTTTTTGTTATCAGTAGCCATTAATCTCATATATATTTGATTCAAAATAGCTATTTGAACATTACTTATCAGTTACAAAATAATGGGTTTTTAGTTACCAATTCAATTTCCAATTTGCAGTTTATTTTTGCCTTTGACCAATTCTGAAGAATTTGGTTGCCATGTACTCCCTAAAACTATTTTATATGGTTAATTTGTTGTCAAATAATGTGAATTTTTCAATAATGTCAAATATATTAGCCACAAATTATTCTCTCTTTTTGGAGTCATATATGGCTAAATCAATCCAGCCGCGCGTAAAATCATTTGGCCACAACTCACAAACCAATAGAAAAACCTTTTTCGTATGGGATTATTGGTATGAATTTGTATAGAGTTTGTTGGTTTTAAAAGTTGATGGGTTTTTAGGGGAAAATTAGATATAAATGAACTTTTTTTGAAATCTTTGTCTATCTATATCTTTGTTTTAATTATTTAGTATATTAATATTTTTGAAATATAAAATTTCATTTTACTCTCAATTTATAAAAATTTCTAACTAAATCATAAGATCTAAAACCTCTAATTCATAAAGATTTTTCACTCTAAATAAAAATGAAATATTTTATATTTTTTTATTTAATCAGGTATTAACCCCAAAAAATTTAAAAAATTAAAAATTTTAAAAAAAAACTTTACCAAATCGCATAGAAGATAAAAATCAGATTAAAAAAGAGGATTTTTGAAAAATGTCTTATTTATATTTCATAATTTGAAAAATATCTTCTTCATTTTTTTTTAAAAACTAACGTTTTTAATATATGATATGAAAATATTATCATCATTTGGTGTATAAGACTTTTTTATATTTTTAGTAAATAAAAACAAAAATTTTAAATAAAAAAAATTATTATTATTATTTTAAAAGTTTATTTATAAATAGAAAACTAATTTTTTAAATAATTACAATTATTATTATAAATTTTAAAAGTTAAGATCTAAATCGGTTATTCTTTATTAATCTGCACTTTATAAAGTCTATGTGATAAATTCGCATGACTCAATAATCTTCACAAGTGCATGTATGAGCAAGATTTATGATGTGTTGATTTTTTTTTTTTTTCAACTTGATATATTATTAATGTTGTAAATCCAAAGTCATACAACAATCGAAACTAAAACCGGAAGAAACATTGATATCTCCAGACACAAATCCTAAACAAAGGACACTTAAATTGCATAGACAAAGACCCAAAAAATGGGAACCTTAAAAGGAGAAAGAAACAAATGAAAATGGCTAAAAATGGAGAAAATCAGAGACTCCCAAGGACTTGATCTGAAGCTCAAACTAGAAACACTCCCACTGACATTTCCAAAGAACAATTTAGAGGCGAAGAAGCCCAAACCAACCAGCAACTTCGACAGAAATGAAGGCAAAACTACAACTAGAAAAGAGCACAGAAGCTAACACCATTAGAGACACTCCAAAATGCCGTTGCGAACGATAAGAACTAGCTACAAGGGAGAAAACCTTGAACTTCGACAGGGGTTATAGTATATATATGTATGTTATGTATGTTTTATATATAACAGGAAGATGATGGACATGGTGGTAGGAGAATCGTTAAAGAACGTTGTCATTATTCAAAGTATTCGAACATTTTTACCAACAAAAAAAAGTATTCGAACATTTAAAAAAAGAAAAAAAAAATCTCTTAAAGAATGTTGTCATTATTCGTATATATCCATTGGTAATGACGTAAAAATATTATGGAAACAAATTCGGCTTGGTTAAACAAAGCAAATACTGTAACAAGTCAGCATGAGAAAGCTTCGATGGTCTCTTCTTTTCGAACCCGTTACGTTTGATCTTAAAATTCCAATGATGTTTTCTTTTAATTTACTTGCATCTGTATGATTGCATCCAAACACAAGATGTTATCTCCATGTCCATCTTCTTCAACATCACTGTCGACTTTGGAACCATTCCTCCCTCAATAAAAACTCAGCCTAAACATCGAGCCAAGCGTCTTGTTCTTCTTCCCGAAATGATGCAGCGAGATATTTGGAATGTTTTTTTTTGTATACTCCCTAGGAAGTGGCTTAAGAGAATGATTTCAATCTTTTGTTAAAATACAACTAAAATGTAAATGCATCCTCAAGTAGCCGGAAACAAGAGAATAAAAAACGGTCTTTATCAGGAGGCAGTGATAGATATCGACGACTGATCTTATTCTTATGTTTTTTTTTTTGTTGGTTGGTTAAGAAACTACAAAATGGAAGTTTTCTCTTCAATTAGAAAGTTAAGAATCTCAGCTAAGTTCTTCTTTTGGAATTACCTTCCTTTTTCAGAGAAACATGGAATTATCTTAGTTCATCCAAAGCTTTGTTTTGTTTTCTGATGACTTTTGGGTTTTATTTGTTGTGATTGTTGGTAGTTAAGAGATATTGTTTCTCAAGTGGAGATGACGGCGTCTTGGAATTTTGATGTTGCGTGTTTGAGGTATTATGTATTGAAATCTCTTGGGGATATCAAATATGGTTTTCACAAGAAAACTCTTCCTCTCCTTTAAGAAATTGATATCTTCAAGTTCAACTTCTAGTCCCAATAGCGCTAACAGTCCTCAATCTGTTGGCTCTAGTTCTCCTATTGGATCCGATTAGAAGAAATCGAAATCCAATACCAAAGAGGAAACTCAAAGCCTTAATTCTTAAAAAAAAAGGTTCGTCAAAAGTTAATAATCGAAAAAAACAATTTCTAAAACGCATATGCCATCTAAAACGCATCTGCTGTCTTACAGCGGCTGCGTTTCAGCAATTGTTTTCTCCGATTTTTTCTCTTTGATTGAACATCTTTTTTTTTAGGATTAAGGCTTCGAGTTTCCTCTTTGGAATTGGATTTCGATTTTTCTTATGGGATCCAATAGAAGAACTGGAGCCAACAGATTGAGAAATGTCAGCGCAATTGGGACTAGAAGAAGATATTGATTTCTTCAAGGAGAAGAAGAGTTTGCTTTTGAAAATCATATTTGATATTCCCAATAGATTTCAATACATAATCCTTACTCACCTCAAACACGTGAAAGCAAAATTCCAAAACGTCGTCATCTCCACTTGAGAAACAATACTCTTCTCGCTTTGTCTCTTAACTACCGAAAATCACAACACATAAAAACAAAGCTTTTGAAGAATCTCAGCTAAGTTCTCCTCACTCAAGTGGAATTAGCTCCATGTTTCTCTGCAAAATCAAGGCAGTTCCAAAGAAGAACTTAGCCGAGATTCCTAACTTTCTAATGGAAGAGAAAACTTTCATTATGTAGTTTCTTAACCAAAAAAAAAAACATAAAATAAGAAAAAGATTCACACAAAGAAGAGAGTTATATAAAATATGCCTGGTTAGAGACTTATCCATAAACTCTTGAAGGAAAGCATCAAATATTTCCATGTAATTATGTAAAGCATATTCAAGTATAGCTCTTTTTGGCGATGCCGAGTAACCCCAGTCTAAGTGGAGTGAACGCCAGATTTGACAAGTGAGCGAAGCGATGAGGCGGCAAGGCGAGGATGCAATTTGGCGAGAGGCGTCCGTGATCGATCATAGGGTTTGCCGAAAGAAGAAGAAGAAGAAGAATTCTTTTTTTGGGGGGATCAAACGTATCTATTAGATAAATAGTCTCAAACTCCATTAAAGGAGGAGGGATTACATGGTAGTAATGCATAAAACATCAAAGAAACCACCATAAAAATGGTTAAACGAAATATCAAATGAGAATAACATTGAACAAAGACTCTAAAATATCGAATGTCAAGTAAAATCTCATGAACTTCATTCAGAATTCTCTCTGAAACAAGAAGAAGAAAGAGTTCTTGACTTGTAGAAAAATTCAATGGTACTCGCTTGATTAATCTCAACCAGTGTAGCCATAACGGCTAGAAGTAGGCATGGGAGTTCGGGTACCCATTCAGGTTCGGGTCGGGTTTTCAGTTTTTCGGGTTTAGGGCTAGAGGTATTTTTTGGATATTGCTTATTTTCTGGGTCGGGTTAGGTTCGGCTATTGTCGGGTTTGGGTATTGTCGGAAGAACCAAAATTATTCGAATACTAATTGGTTACAGTTCGGATATAGTACTTTTTACCCGAAAAAAAGTAACCAAACTTTTTGATATCCGACCAAAGAACCGAAAACATGTGAACATAAACATGTACTAAAACCTATAAATGAAACATGTAAACAATATAAAGACTTCACTTATCAAAGAAACAACTAAAAAAAATCCAAACTTCAAACTAACATAAAATTTTAAACAATACATAAGTTTTAGTCTGAATTCAAATATCAAAGAAGCAAGGAGATAAGCAAGGTGAGAACCCAAAATATTTTACATATCCATTTATCCAACAATGAGACCTAAGAAGAACCCACAAGAGAAAAGACTAAAGATAATTAAACCATTATCTTCTTCAGCTTCTTCTCTAATGACATCAATCAAATCAACCTAGAAACGAATTCATAGAATAGAAACAAACAGAATTAGAAGAAGGAGAAGAAGAAAAAATACATGAGATCGATTTATGGATGCCTCAGAAGGAGGAGAAAATGAGCAATTGACGTTTAGAGATTTCAGATTGTTTTTCTTGTAAGGTAAATTAAGGGTTTTAGAGTCTCAAAAAAGTTGATTTGGGATGAGGAAGGTGAACAGTCTAGGTCGAGAGTCGAGATTCGCGATATACATCAAAAGTACTTCGGGTCTACTGTGTCTTTTAATGAGTCTATTAAGCACTTCGGGTAGTTTGAGTACTCAATCGGGTCTCGGGTATTACCCGAACCCGAATCCGAAGTACTCCAGATTTTAGTACTTTCGTATATTTTTAAACTTCGGTTCGGGCTCGAGTTTGGGTTTTTTCGGATCGGTTTGGGTCGGATCTTCGGCTCCAGTTACTTTTGCCCATGCCTAGCTAGAAGATTTGCAACAAATGCATAGGAGACAAACAATCGGGAGGAAGACTAAGCAAGAAATCGACAAAGAAGTAAACATAGTAATGAGAACTCAATAAAACCAAAATTTAGTGGAAAATTTAACTTCTCAAACAACTTTCCTTTAATCTGCCACAAAAAAAAAACATACCTCATAATCCCAGCCAAAGATGATTTAGTAAAAAGACTGCAAACTGAAATATAAGGTCGCACTAAGGGCTCAGGGCTCGATTAGTTTAAATGCAGTGGT
Organism: Barbarea vulgaris; assembly: GCA_963667165.1. Lineage (NCBI taxonomy): Eukaryota > Viridiplantae > Streptophyta > Magnoliopsida > Brassicales > Brassicaceae > Barbarea > Barbarea vulgaris. The sequence goes on from OY763887.1 coordinate 45,649,724, forward strand.
TGCGATTGTGGGTGTGGGAGTTGGCGGAAGCGGGCAGTTGTGGTTTTAAGCATTAAGATTTTGGGTCTGGTGGATCTGGAGGTTCGGGAGGAACTGATGGATAACTCGCCTCGAGCAGATCTGGAGAGGAAACAAACGATAGTTGAACTGGAGGAGACAATGACACCAACGCAAATAGTGACGAAGCTATGGAAGAAAGGAAGAAAGAAGAAGAGGCGAAAGAAGAAAATTTGTGTTGGTGAGTGAGAGGTTACACCGACGGCGGCTAGGAGGATATTAAGAAAACCCTAATCGCCAAGGAGAGAGAGAGAGAATGGGTTGGCAGACGCCAAAGAAAATGAAATTTGTTTTTCTCGAAACTAATTCTCAACCACTATTTTATAACTATTTGATTTTAATTTAAATCAAAATGGCATTAGTGTTGATATTAGGATTAATTTTGGTTTAGTTGTATTTTAAAACAACAATTGAAATCGACCTAGTAAGGCACTTTCTAAAAACAAAAATTTAATTATTTTCTTTAAAATTTGGGTTAATCTAGGTAAATAATACATTTTATAATGAATTAATCTAATATTTAGTTTGGCAAAAGAAAATAATGTTTCGAGTTTAAATGACTAGTTATCATACGCCATGAGTAATGAGTTACGAGTGGATGAAGCTAAATCCTTGTTGTCATTGATTATTCAACTGTCTGCTAATGAATGAAGTACAGTAAAACTTCTATAAATTAATAATAGTGGAACCAATGTAATTTACGAAATTTTATTAATTTATCGTGTTTATTAATTTATAGTGAAGATATTTTGGTCAAAATATCAATTTAGAACGAGGAGTGGACATTTTGGTATGGAAAGTTGTCAAGTTTTCAACTCATGGACAAGAAACAAAACCCTAGAAGAGTAGTTTATGCTAATTTTATTATTTATTATTTTATTTATTAAAGTTGCTGCTGTTTTCTAACTATTACCGTTCGTCCCATGTGAATTTCATTCACAAAAGAAAAGTATATGAGCTTTTGTTAGAGCTGAGATCTTAATCTCTATGAGCTTAATCCACTACATTTCTTTGTCAAGACTTGCATTGATGCTCACTCAGTTGTATATAAATCCATAAAAGAAGAATAAGTTAAACAAAAGGCACCAGTGGTCTAGTGGTAGAATAGTACCCTGCCACGGTACAGACCCGGGTTCGATTCCCGGCTGGTGCAACTGAGCTATGAAGATTTAGGCTTTAAGCGTTGGTTGGGTCCTTCGCATTCCTCTGATCTATCAGATGACATGTCGCCGCTTAACTGAGCTCTTATTTTTTTCCTTTTATTTTACATCAGTAAGTTTTATTTACTGAAACACCATTTAGGGATCGTGAATTGCTTAACCATGGATCAAAAGATGTATAAAGGACTTTGAACATGTGTATATAAATTAATTTATAGCCGAAATAGATTCTAAGTGGAAAGTAAAAGAAACTTAAGTCATATACAAAACACAGTGGGAAAGAGTTATCACTCGCTTATTAATTTATAAGTACCAGTAACTTTAGCTTAAAGACAAATACTACCCAAGAACTATCTTAACTAGAAAACTCTACGATATGTCTGGTTTGCTTCTCTTTGTTGTGATGCTTTCTATTTACAATAATCAGAACACCTAGATTCTTGACTTGGAATATAATTTGTTTCTCATTCCCCTACTTGAAATCGAAATCCTTATTTGACAAGAAACACAACAAATAACACCACTTATGTAATGTGTCTTTGTAATTCATTATCTTCCTTGAATTCTTCATGGTCCAGCTTTGAACCAGCTGAGGTGATAACCCAAGTCTAATGAAACTTGGTATGGCATTGTCAATCTCATAAATATTATGGTATGGCATTGTCAATCTCATAATATATATTAACGTACAAAATTTTACAAATATATGATAGACCAAGGTTCATCAGTAAAACCTATCGTGCGTAGCACTTTAAGATCAAATCCTCAAGGACCAATGATACACTAAAGACTTTCGAGAGTTCTTAGCTAAGGCAAGAATTTTGTTTGGTTTTTAGTTATCAATGAAAGCAATAAAATAAGCAATAAGAAAACAATACTTTAAACAATAAGATAAAGGCGCTGGATCTTAGGAAATTTCTCAAGGATCGAGGGATAAACGAAATCAATGAACCAAAGGCTAATCAATTAAGAACCATTCTAGAACATGGATAACAAAAATAGACTAATCCTTTCTCAAGGTATTAGCCTCTAAAAATGAATACAAAAATTACTTAACTCTCATTTGTAATCATGAAATCAAATTAGCATTAAACTCAAGTCCAATCAGTTCACAACACTTTCTAACATCAACTCTCGTTGGCTAGAAGAGTGTTGCTCATCTCAAATTGATCAAACACTTTTAGTGCATAAAATAACCTAGGTTTTAGAATTAGGTGATCAAGCCAATTTAAGCATTAAACACATTCAAGATGAAGAAACCAATATAGATTAACCCTAGCTAAACATTCAGTTCACAAACCCATCAATCTCTTCCATGAAATCCCTAAACCCCAACTAGGTGACTACTCACACATATTGAAAAGAACAACACAAAGAGATATGAAAGAAAACATGATTCAACTGATAAATAAAATAAAAGGGTTTAGAAATCTTCTCTAGAATGAAAAGAGGCGTCAGAGCTCTAGGTTTTACGGAGTATTTATACCCTCTCAACATAAAACAAATAAAATGAAATAAAATAATAGAAAAGGGCTGAATTTCAGAAAATAAAAGTTGGGTCGTAACTACCAGACTTCACTAGACTTCAGCAGACTTCACTAGACTTTGCCAGACGTCAAGATACAGCATGCAGACTTCGCCAGACTTGAATAGACTTGGCAAAGATCAAACATTTTCTGCTCCAAATCTCTTATTTTCTTGCTTTTTTAATCCAAAATGCAGCTTCAACCTCAAATCTCAACAATGTAGTCCTGCAACTATGACACTACTCGAAACACGATAAAACGACAACAAAATAGACTCAAACAAAACAAAAGACTCAAAACAACTTGCAAAACAAAAGGGTTAGGACACTAAGAACACAACACATCAATATACACCATATATTAACAAATAACTTTTAGAAACTATTTTTTTATAAAAATCAAATATCACAAAAAAAAAAAAAAAAAAAAAAAAAAAAAAAAAAAAATCATGATGTCGACCTACTAAACCTGTTGAAGGTAAAACCATTTTAGGGTACCATCTTCGAATATTTAAATTAGAAAAATTTATTGGTTGTATCTACAATTTTCTATTTGCAATTGGTTAACACCAATGATTGTACATATTGAAGATGGCAATAATATGTAATATAAATTGACTGGCGAATACTGAGTCATATTTTACATTTATAAAAGACCCAAACTTTATAAAAGACTCACAACTTGTCCATTAATGAAAGACTCAAAGCTTGTCTATATATAAAAGAAACCTTCATCCATGAGCATATACCTCTACAGCACCATCAGAGGTCAGCTCTCTCTCTTTCTCTATATATATATATATATATATATATATATACCTTTCAATATTTGCTTTGATTTACCAAACGTTTAAAATATTTTTCCTCTGTCTCAAGATTCAAATCTGTTCGAGATGACCCAAAGGTTGGAAGCACAAGGGAAACAGAATTCGCCAAACAGTGAGAAGTGGGCTGATGGATCAGATGATAATGACGTAGCAAAAATATATGTAAGAGGTGACTGTGGAGGCATAAGGTACATCGGATTCGACTATATCATGAGTATGAAACCAAAGTATAAATCATTCCACGGTACGACGGATATAGGTTTCACACAGACGGTATAACTGTTGGATATTTCACATCTAACCTCTTTGATACCTCTTTGGTTAGATCTCTTCTTCTCTATCTCTCAGATTTGGTTTGTTTGTTTAGAGAGAAGACAAGAAACGTTTTCTTCTTGAAAGCTACATTGTTAATAGATTGTGTTTCCTTGTTGAATTTTCTTACAACATCTCTACACACATATTTATACTACTTTTTAACCTAACCTAATTACTTTAGCTAAACCATCGAAACCCATTAACACACATGGGCTTAAACACTTAATGGCCCAATGGCCTTTTAGCTTAACTATGTGACTAATGTCACCACACCTCCTTCTTTGACTTTCTCTTCTTCTTTGACCTTGCTTCTTCTTCTTCCTACGAGACTTCTTCTTCTTCCTCATTGCTCACAATCACTTTTCTCTCCAGCATCTTCTCACATTTCTCTTATGTCAGATTAAGTAATGAATCAACTTCCAACACTCCCTCTTGATTCATTTGCTTAATCCCCAAAATGCCAAGCTAGGGATTTGATCCTCGGTGATCCTTTTTCTTCTTTGTTGGAATCCTCCTCTTCACTGTACGAGTCCCTTTCACGAACTTTGGCACAACTCAAAGGTAAGCTTATCTTCTTCATCTCCCTCTTGATCGGATTCTTCAATCATCGAGCTTTTTCTTCTCGATTTTTTTTTTTTTTTTTTTTTTTTTTTTGAACTGATTCTCCTTAATCGATTTAGCCTCGTTTTTATCTTCTTGCAGGTGAACTGGTGTGAAGTCTTTGTCTCCCTCTTGCTGATTCTCTTCTAATCACTTGAAGGTAATAACTTGTCTCTTCATCACTTAGTCAGCTGCTCCTCTCACAATTGACCCTTTATTGTCAATTGTTTCTGGTTTTGACATAGGAACTCTTGGGATTTCACTTTTCCGCATGCTTTCTCCTTGTCACCGTCTCCTTCAAGTTTCTTGTGAGCTCTCCTCACGTTCTTGAAGTATGTCTTCTTCGGTGCTCTGTGCAGCCGGTTCCAGCTTCCTCTTCGGTGAGCTTTCTCTTGTTCTTTTGGCGTCCTCTTCGATCACCAATTTTGTGCGTGACTCTTGTTCACGTCTTCTCCGGCGCTCTGTGCAACCGGCTTTAGCTCCCTCTCTCTTAGGTGAGCTTCTTCTTATTTGTTGGCATTAACTTTGATCATTTCCCCATTCCTTTTAGATTTTAGGAACCATCACCTTAGCTTTAGCCTTGGACTGTTTGACTTGAACCATCACCTCGACCTTCTTGCCGTAGTATTTTTGGTTTCTTCTTGAGTCATCACCTTAGCTTTCTTAGCCTTAGTCGTTTGGTTCCTTGAATCCTTCACCTTGGTTTTTCCTTAACCTTAGCTTGTTTGGTTTCTTGAATCATCAACCTCGGCATTCTCCGAATTGGTTTGTTTGATTCATTACACCATAGCTTTGGCTTTTCTCTAACCTTGACTTCTCTCCGTTTTCAAGCTTTTTGAACTGATGTAGTCCTCAGCTTTATTCGCGGATTTGGGGCTTCTTTTCTTCTGCTTCAGCCTCAGACTTCTCCCTCTTGGTTTGGCGCTTCTCAGGTTTGTTCTCAGCATCAAACTTCTTCTCAATCCATATTCAGAATTTGAGCATTTGATGAACCTTGAACTTTGTAGTTTTAAGCACTCTGACTCATGAGATTTCTGTTTGCAGAGGTTGTAGCATCTTTTCCTTTGTTCACGTCCTCCTCATTGGAGGAAGGACTTTCCTTTTCCAGCCTTACACTTCTCATTGTGCAGGCTTCTTCTTCTCAATCTTCCCTAGCAACCGCTTCCATGGACTCTTCCATTTCAGTGACTGCAAGGTTGTTATCTTTAGGAGGTTCTTCAGCTCCTCCTCTGGGAGGATCTCCTTGGTGTCTTCACATAATTTCTTCTGGTAAGTGTCACCACTACAAAGCTTCATGTATCCAACACCACAAATCAAGTTTATGCTTCCTTTCATTCTTAGGTAAGCAGCTCTTGCTTGACAGAGAATTGGCATACTAGAGTCTTCTCATGAAGGTACAACTATGGAGGCGTCTTTGAAGTTTGATGGTGTACTATCTCTAGTCACCACCTCTTCTTTTTCACCCTTTGTGTTGTTACCTTCATCAATCTTCTCGTCTCCTCCAGCTTCACTCTGCATCTTTGAGCTTCACCAAAGCTTATCGAACAAGGATAGAATTCACCTTCCACAACTCTGTCTCCACATCCTTTGTCTCCATTGATTCTTCCAGAAGATCCTCTTGTCTTCTTGGATGCACTTGAAGATATGGCTTGTGAATGTGTTTGTGGTGGTTGATGGTGCTCTTGTCACCACATCTCTTTCCTTCTTTTCTTCTCCGACAGTTAAAGGTTTGCTCTTCTTCTTCTTCTTCTTCTTTCTTTTTCTTTTTCTTCTTCCTTTTTCCACGGCTGTTTCTTTGCCGTTTCTCCTTCTTCTTCTTCAGTCTTTTAGACTGACTTCTTCTCCCTCTCAGCCTCACCTTTCTTCTTCTTGTTTGTGCAGGCTCCAGAGATCTAACAGCTCTTTATGAAGAGCTTCTTCTCCTCCATCTCATCTTCCTCCACGGCTAAGAGGTAACTTCTCCATGGACCCATTCTTCTTCTTGAACAGGCTCCAAGAATCATATTAGCTCTGATACCATGTTGGATATTTCACATCTAACCTCTTTGATACCTCTTTGGTTAGATCTCTTCTTCTCTATCTCTCAGATTTGGTTTGTTTGTTTAGAGAGAAGACAAGAAACGTTTTCTTCTTGAAAGCTACATTGTTAATAGATTGTGTTTCCTTGTTGAATTTTCTTACAACATCTCTACACACATATTTATACTACTTTTTAACCTAACCTAATTACTTTAGCTAAACCATCGAAACCCATTAACACACATGGGCTTAAACACTTAATGGCCCAATGGCCTTTTAGCTTAACTATGTGACTAATGTCATCACACCTCCTTCTTTGACTTTCTCTTCTTCTTTGACCTTGCTTCTTCTTCTTCCTACGAGACTTCTTCTTCTTCCTCATTGCTCACAATCACTTTTCTCTCCAGCATCTTCTCACATTTCTCTTATGTCAGATTAAGTAATGAATCAACTTCCAACAATAACTTAGAAAACTCCCTTTTTCTAGTGTTAATGTAGTTACTGTGATCTGAATTTGTTTCACCAAATTATGCAGTTTGAGATTAACCATACAATAGATGAACGACTTGAATCTGTTATGGGTTATTACGAACCCAAGTCAAATGTGATTCAAGGACTTCAATTCAAAACCAACTTAAGGATTTCTGAACTGATAGGATATGCAAACAAAGGTACTACTAAGTTTTCACTAGCTGTGGAAGGAAAGAAGATCATCGGGTTTCACGGATCTTCCAAAGATTACATCAACTCTCTTGGAGCATATTTCAATAGGATTGGTCCAACTAGAACGGGAGCAAAAGGTGGAAAAGGAGGCAAGGAGTGGAACGATGGAGCCGATAGTGAAGGTGTTACAAAAATATATGTACGAGGTGGTTGTGGTGGTATACAATACATCAAGTTCGATTATGTCAAAGATGGAAAACGAATATATGGGTCAGCCCATGGTGTCAGTGGTAGAGGTTTCACAGAGACGGTATGTCTGACTTGGAATTTTGATTTAATTTGCCGAGCTTATTAATACTCCATCTGTTTCATAATATAAGATGTTTTAGGCGAATACACAAAGTTTAAGAAATGGATTGTTTTTGTTTTTGTCTCTTCTAGATAATTTGACCATTGATAAAATATACTACACAATGTAAAAGGTATACTCCTCTTTGGCTCATTACCCTCGGGCATTCGTGGGAAGAGGAAGAAGCAGATAGAGTTATATACATTTAATTATTTATACAGAAACTTGAGAAAGTTACTAAAACATTTTATATTTTATAGAGTAAAACAAAAAAAATTCTCTAAAACATCTTATAATATGAAACAGAGAGAATATACGTTAGTTAATGTAGTTTTTGTTTCATCAATTTTTTTTTTTTTTTGCAGTTTGAGATTAACCATCTCAACAAGGAATATTTGGTATCTATTGAGGGTTACTATGATGAAGGCGATCCCGGGGTTATTCAAGGAATTCAATTCAAAACTAATATCAAGACTTCTGAACTAATGGGAGACGACAAGGGTAAGAAGTTTTCACTTGCAGCCAATGGAAAGAAGATCATTGGGTTTCATGGATATGCTGAGAAGAATCTAAACTCTCTTGGAGCATATTTCACAGCGTCCTCTCCTATTATTATTACTAAGTTAGAATACAGAGATTCTACTTACGCTACTATTTGGGATGATGGTACTTTTGAAGGCGTAAGAAATGTGTGCGTTTACTTTGAAAAATCTATTATCTATTGTGTCGAGTTTAACTATGAAAACAGAGGCAAAGTGGAAAAGCGTGAGCATGGATCAATGACTTATCATGTAGGACAGGTCATAATTCCTACAAATCTTAATATTCCTCTGACTTTGTATATTTGTGTGTGTGTGTGTGTGTGTTTTTTTTGTTTGGGGTTAAAATTTGTGTATATTTGTGTGTTGTTGGATAGATTATACAAAACCACTTTTTTTTTTTTTTTTTTTTTTTTTTTGTATTACAGTTTGAGGTGGACTATCCTAGTGAATTTATCACACATGTGGAGGGGACTTGGCAAACTAACGACTGTGTTTGCGTTTCGTCGTTGACTTTCAAAACATCAAAAGGGAGAACTTCTTCAACAATTGGAAAAGCAACTATTAACAAATTCGTACTTGAGAGCAAAGGTTGTGGTATTGTCGGGTTCCACGGACAGAGTAATAATTATCTTCATAGGCTAGGAGCATATTTTCGTCCGCTGCCTCCTCCTCCTACCGCAGAAAAACTAGAAGCACAAGGTGGTTATTATGGAGGAGATAGTTGGGACGATGGCGGTTTCGATAACATTAGAAAATTATACATAGGACACAACGAGATGGGTATCGCATTCGTCAAGTTTCTTTACGACAAAGAGAATCAGATTGTGGTAGGAGAAGATCATGGGAGCAACACATTACTTAGAGTTGATGAGGTGAATACTTTAGTTTTCTTATTTACTTGGTGTGTCTTGATCATCTTATTTACTTGGAACATTTTTTTTTTTTTTTTTTTTTTTTTTTTTTTGCAGTTTGAGTTGGATTATAAGTGTGAATACCTGATATCTGTCGAGGGCAATTATGATGTAGTAGACCAAAGGGAAAACAGAGCTATACGCATGCTTAGGTTCAAGACAAATATGAAAACCTCTCAAGTCTTTGGAGTCGAGACACCGTCAAACTTCTTTGAAGTCGAGTCAATGTCAAACTTCATACTCCAAAAGGAACGTCACAAGATCGTTGGGTTCCATGGAAAAATAGGTGACATGCTTCGTCAAATTGGGGTCCATGTCCTACCATTACATAATGACCATCTTCATATAACAATATGATGAGCTGGAAAGGAACATTCTCGAGCAAGTTTGATCATTTTCTTTAATGATCTCCTATCTATGCTATCCTTGTACTTGACTATATGTTTTGTTTCCTGTTATGTAATAAGACGGTGTTTTGCTTTTTAAAAAATCAGTTATCTTTTTCACATAAAAATAAGGCATGGTCCAAATGTCCAATGCTGCACATCAGATTACGCCTATTTTCTTAATTCTTTAGAAAATTAGTTTTTCTATTTCAAGGAATATTGATTTTTATGGAAGACACTACATAACTTAAGATTAATCAGCATTAAACACAAGTTAAACAGAAACCAAAAGCAGAGCTTAGAAAGCTTAGGCCTTAAGACGGCTACACAGTTAAGTCATGTTAGCCTTTAATTAGCTATTTCCGCATTACTTTCGTTGCCTAGGCCTGGACATTCGAGTTTCAGATCGGATTCGGCTCGGGTTTCTCTGGATAATTCGGGTAAAAGAGTTTATTATCCGTTCGAATTTTATGACTATTCGGTTCGATTTCGGTTTGGATAGACGCGGGTTCTGATTGATTTCGGTTCTGTTTTCGGGTTTAAAAAATCTAAAATTTTGTTCGATTTTAATAAAAATTGGTTCAATTATAATAAAAATTGGTTGAATTTGCAAAAATATTGTATAATTTTAACAAATATAACTAAAGATTTTTGGATATTTAGATTATTTAGGATATTTTTTAGGGCAATTCTCAAAAATAGCACAAAATCTAGTTTTTGTTCCATAATTAGCACATATTTTTATTTAGGACATAAATAGCATTTTTATTAAAGGATAATCCTAACCTCTTATTTTTAGGGTTTAGGATTTAGGGTTTAGAAAACCCTAAATCCTAAGCCCTAAACCCTAAATTTTACCCCCTACCCCATAAAAACTATACCCTAAATACTAATATAATTAACCCAAACAAAAAATTTTAAATTATGAACCTTATAAAATGCTATTTTTGTCCTAAATAAAAATGTGTGCTAATTATGGAACAAAAACATCATTTGGTGCTATTTGAGGGAATTTCTCTATTTTTTATTATTTGGTATTTTTTGGGTATAAAATTATAACTAAATATAATTAATATTTTTGGATATAAATTTTATTTTGGGTTATCGGTTATACGGTTCGGTTGCACAAGATGCAATCGCACCCACTCCAGTCTCTCCATGTGTTGAGGATGATCTGATAACTCCATCAACATTCTCTTCACCTACTTCTGAGTTAGTCAATACTAACACTATCTCATCCTCCATTTTGCCCACTACATTGGTAACCGTCTCTTCACCCCCTCACTCATATTCGTTGATTAATGAAGATGTACAAGGGATTGTCTCCAATGGTAACCAATTTGCTGCTTTAGACCTAGGAGATTATTCGGAATACAAGATTGGTGATTTTTCTGTCAAGTCTCGAGGAGGAAGGATAATTAGGCCTACACAAAAAAATTAAAGAGAATTGGACTATAGTAGGAAAGCGAGATAAAAAAAGGGCGTGGTGGAGAAGGTAGCCACGGCCCTCCATCTTAGGTCTAAGAAAGTTCTCTCTAAAATTTCTTCTCTTCTAGCGATTTTATCAACATTGATGTAATCTCTACTCTCTGACTATATGACTTAATCAAAACTATATGACTTAATCGTCATAGTTATGTAACTTTTAATTTACGCATTTTCAATAGAATACCTTTTATAAAAAAAAAACATGGAAGAAAATTCAGAGGAAACAAAGTGGTACATAATGTTAATCCTTCCTCATGCAAACTTCACCATGGCCAAAATGACTCTGCCGTTCAGAACTCTTGTGAGGAAAACTCCCAGACTTTTGTATAGAAGACTAGTTTATGCTAAAAAAAATTTTTTTTTAATTAAGGTTACTGCTATTTTCTAAGAGCATCCACATTGCATAAATTTTCGTGGGTGCCTTAACATAAATTTAATTATAAAATACTAATATTATATTATGGATGTCTCCAAGATAATAACAAACTCAATAAAAATGTCTTCATGAAGACACTTTAAGCACCGTGTCTCACACATTCCTAAAAAATGATCTTGCAATATTAATATTTTTATTTAATTATATGTTAAGACACCCTCTTCAGTCCTCAATATGTCTAATGGAGATGGTCTTACCGTCCTTTACATGTGAATTTCTTTCACAAAAGAAAAGTATATCAGCTTTTGTTAGAGCTGAGATCTTAATCTCTGTGAGGTTAATCCACTCCATTTCTTTGTCAAGACTTGCATTGATGGTCCTTTATGTTGTATATAAATCCATATAAGAAGAATACAGAACACAAGAAGCACCAGTGGTCTAGTGGTAGAATAGTACCCTGCCACGGTACAGACCCGGGTTCGATTACCGCCGGCTGGTTCATCTGAGCTATGAAGATTTAGGTTTTAAGCGTTGGTTGGGTCCTTCGCATTCCTCTGATTTATCAGATGACATTTCGCCGCTTGACTGAGCTCTTATTTTTAACTTTTATTTTACATCAGTAAGTTTCATTTACTGAAACACCCATTTAGGGATCGTGAATTGCTTAAACCATGGATCAAAAGATGTATCTTTGACTTTGAACATGTGGATATAAATTAATATATGGAAATTAAGAAACAGCCGAAATAGATTCTAAGTGGAAAGTAAAAGAAACTTCAAGTCATACACAAGACAAATATACAAAACACAGTGGGAAAGAGTTATCACTCGCTCATGAAATCGTAAAATATGTACAAACTTGAACTAAACCTCAATTCACATGAGCAAATCACAACATAAGTTTTGTCTCTCTCTTTTTCGTGTTTTTCTATGTACAAATCATGTTTTTTCCATGATTCAGATTCACATTTTCTTCCCCTATATGACTCGGTAAACCCCATTGATCTTCGATTTCTCATACCACGCTTTCGAATGAGACTCTGAGGTGAGAAGGGTACCTAGGCTTTGGGCTTGAAGTGTTGGCAAGTCCTTGAAGCAATTTCACCACGTCGCTTACTTCATCGAGGAAGTACTTGGCTTTACTTGGTTTCCTTCCTACTGTGCACGCGAATACCTCTGTAGACATTGACGATGATTGAGCTGAGAGGGTTGTTGATATGCTCTCAAACATCTCTTCGTCTGATCTGTCGTCCCCAATGCACACCACAAAATCTGGCGCTTTCCCTTCTTCAAGCATTTTGCCAAGAACTTTCCCGGTGACAAGACCTTTACTTACTCCCTGTTAGTTCAAAAATCTCTCAAGTTAGGACTACTACGTATAAACCAGACATTATAATGCTTGCTACGATTTAGTGCAATGGAACAGGGACATTATAAAATATTTCTCTACAGATCATTGTGTTATGGGTTCCTTTATTTCTAATCAACAGAAGAGTTGGTGATGTATTACCTGAGGCTTAACTTCAACGATTTGGTGGCCTCTGTTAACAACAACCGGTTCATTCACAAGAACAGTTTCTAGATGGTCCAGTAGTTCCTTGGCTTGACAAGAACCAAAGTCAGGGTCAGCATCTTGGTGATGCCAGACCAAAGCACTCTCTTTCGCTTCTATATTGGACCCATCGGTAGTCTCTGTATACAGTTTCATAATAGGTTCAACAACCTTCTTCCATTCAAGGTCATCAGAAAAGCCGCTTGTTTCCCAGTGAGAAGACTTACTCCACCTGCATCACAGAGATTCTCTTCTAAGTTTTATTCTCTGGCAACAAAAGTTCCACTAAACTATCAGAACTAAGACAAAACAGTAACGTACCTAGTGAAGTAACCATGTTCAGCCGCTATTCCAAGATTCTCACACGGTGCAAGCCATTCGCTCAAAGAAACTTTCCCCCTCCCGCTAACAATAAATATAGTGTTTTGAGGATCACTACACAGTGCCTTCAACGCAGAAATAACTTCAGCACTTGGGTCCTTTACAATAGAGGTCTCAGGAACTAAAGTACCATCATAATCAAGAAATATTGCTCTCTTGCTCGATCTTCTGTAAGCACTAACAGCTTGCTCAATGGATAGCCTTCTGAAATTAGGAGAGAGAGCGACAAGCCTAAAACCCAAACCCCAACCCACACCCCAACACCGTTTACTGTAATGATCTCGAGATGCCCTCTCCAAATCCTGCGAAAAGCTGCGCGCCCAATATCCCACGTCATGTGTACTAATGTAGTGATAGTGTTTTTTATGCCGTAGTTGCTTCTCAAAATCAGACATGGTTAAGGCAGAATATATTGAATCGGCTACCGCATCAACGTCCCAAGGATTAACCCTAATCGCACCACTTAGAGAAGGCGAGCAACCAATGAACTCAGACAGAACAAGCGTGCTTGTGCGAGGAGAATCATCACTTACTCCCATATACTTATCCATACTAGGAGTTCCCTGCCGACAAACAGTGTACTTGTATGGAACTAAGTTCATCCCATCCCTCACTGCATTGACTATGCAGCATTCTGCCATGGCATAATAGGCAGACTTCTCAAAACGGGGAACAGGACGATCAATCAGAACCACTGGCTCATAACCAAGCGAACCATAACGCTCGTTGATTCTTGTAACAGTATAATACGTCTCTTTCTTCGCTTCTTGAACGTCTTTACCTGAGCCTCGGGCTGGGTTCACAATCTGAATAAGAACTATTTTCCCTATCAAGCTAGGATATTGCTGTAGGAGATGTTCAAAGGCCAAGATTTTTAGACTTAAACCTTTGAATATATCCATGTCGTCAACACCGAGAATTACCTTTTTACCCCGATACTTTTCTTGAATCTCTTTCAGTTTTTCAGCTGTAGCTGGAAGATTCAGAACAGATTCCAGCCTTCCCATGTGAATACCTATAGGAAGAATCTTCAGAAAAACTGTACGGCCCAAGTAGTCAAGAGCAATATGCCCTCTCTTAGATTCATACTCCAATCCAAGCATTCTACAGCAGCATGACAAGAAATGCCGTGCATAATCAAAGGTGTGAAAACCAATTAAGTCACAGTTTAAAAGCCCCCTTAGTAGTTCCTCTCGAACAGGTAAGGTTCGATAAATTTCTGAAGAAGGGAATGGACTGTGGAGGAAGAAACCAAGCTTAACCCTGTGAAAACGCCTTCTCAAAAATGTTGGCAGAACCATCAAATGATAGTCATGAATCCAGATATAATCTTCCTCAAGATTAATTACACCCATTACCTTATCTGCAAATATTTTGTTGGCAGAAACATACGCCTGCCAAAGACCACGATCAAACCGTTCACCATGATCAGGGCACATAGGTAACATATAGTGAAAAAGTGGCCATAGCTGCTGTTTACAAAAGCCAAGGTAAAACTTTTTATGCACATCCTGTGGGAGAAAAGTCGGTACACAACTGAATTCCTCAAAAACCTTTTGCGAAACCTCGTCTTGCTCACCAACATCAACATGTGACTTGAGTGATCCAACATAAATAACTTCAGTCTCTGGAGAAAAACCATCCTTGAGATGTAACATTGGAGAATCATTGTCAAGGCAAAACTTCCACTTTCCGGTTTCCGAATCCTTTTTACCATTTAAAGGAAGAAAGTTAGCCACAATGATCTTCCGCTCGCGACAAGGTAATGAGATAATATCTGAATCACCATCACTAATTCCATATCCATCAACATCAGAGATGATTCCAGGAACAGTCATCACTCTTGGAAGAGATCTTGGAGTCTGAGGAATGTCCATAAGATTCCCAGAAGCCAAATCTAATAGATTTCCAAATGATTTTGATCCCATTGTTGGACACTCCCAAGAACTTGGCTTTATCTATATATATCCCTACAAGTACAAAATAAAACTCAAATCACACTAACATATTCAAAACAAAACCCAAAAAAAGAAAAATTTGAAGTCTTTGAATAAGGTTAGGTTTAAACATAAGATATGGATACTAATCATCTTTATTAAAAATTGCAAAAAATAAACGAACTCTTAGGTTATGAAGATTTACAGAGATGATTGAATTCAAATGACAAAAGAAGCATAGATTTTGTAATTTCTCATCATAGTTTATTAATTCAAGTTTTAATATCTTCAGATCAAAATATTTCAATCACTGAACTTTCAAAAATCAAAAAAAAAAAAAAAATCACTGTTCTTAGATCAAATTAAGAAACCCGACCTAAAAAATACCTAATCCTACGATTTACCCAGAAGAAACAAAATCAATCAGATAAGAAAGGATCAAGCGATTTCAACAACTAATAAGAAAAGATCAAAAGAGAAAGTTAACAAAAAAAAAAAAAAAAAATTGAAAAAAAGAAGAGTGAAGACTTAGGAACAAAGTCAAAGTTGCTTACCAAAGGGAAAGTCACCAAAAAAAAAAAATTATATCACCGGTGGTTACGGTCTGAGATTTAATTCCGGTCACCGGCGTTTCAAAAGTATCGATTTGATTTGAAGAAGAAGAAGAGAAAGAGAAAGAGAAAGAGGAATTGGAATCAGAGAGATGGAATATTCTGGGTGGGAGAGTAATTTCGTATATTTGTTAAATTATTATGAGTTGGTTCGTTCTTAAAAGTTGGATAAGTTCGATAGACTCTCACTCATAGACTCCTAATTTTTTTTAAGTTTTTAATTTCATTGTTTATAACTATTTATTTTCTTTTGACCCAAAAAAAGAAAGAAAAACACTATTTTTATATTCTTTGTCGACATTGTCTTATCTTTAGATAAGATTAGTGTTGGGGGATGGATTTATGCGATTAATCGGACAGGTAAATTTGTTTGTCTTAAAGTAAACGTTTTTTTTTTGTTTTTTAATGAATTGTTAAGAAGTGATCTTAAACCCGATCAAATTATCGTTTTTTTTATTATTTGTTCTAACGAAACTTTATCCATTTTAATTGTTTATATATTCCCACCACATGGATAGAATGGATTTTTATTGTTATCTTTCAAAACCTTACCCAGTGATCAATATCCTTATCTACATAATATATATATAAAAAAAAAATTAGGACATGTCTTTTTTTATTTTATTTTCGTTTGTAGTTATAACCTATATTTGTTCTTCTATTTGCAGTTTAAAACCTATTTTTTAAATAGTATTAAATGAAATTTACGTTAACTGAGAAAGAAAAAAAAAACTAATTATTGAGAGAGATATGGTCTTATTATGTAATTAGTAAATTACTTTTATAGTTGGATAATTTACATGTTTTGTATCAAGATTAAATACTTGTATATAAAGCAAAACCTTGGCATCTTTTTTTTTTTTGTTAAATAAAGCCTTAGCATCTTAATCAATAAGAAAACATTTATTCTTACTTAACACAAATACAATTCATTTTTGAAATACCATACAATTTGAAAGAAAAAAAAAAACAAATACAATCAGATGAACGTTAAACCTGGAGAATCTCGAACTTTGTAAATCGAAGAAAAAAAAATCGATATTTATTTGATTTTTTTTTTTTTAAAGATTTAGATGGGATATATATTTTTATTGAAAAAGATTGATATACAGTAGTTGAGCTTTTAAAAAGCATCCAACATAATTAAAATAGAAGGAGCAAATCTCACTATAAACGACTCACTTGGTCACGAAGAGCCTAATTGATCGTGCCGGCTCTTTTTTCTTTTTTTATTATCTGTGAAATCTGAAACTTTCACATAAAGTCCTTAATTTGATAGTGTATTCAATGTTTACAAAGAGTAAAATATATAATAAAATTAAAGAAACAAAATTACACCATGCTTATTTACAGTAAATCTTACTCGGTCAAAAAAAAATTTGTTCTTATTGAAAAAGATTTTATGGGTTTGATTTTATTTTCATTATGTCAAAATTTTCTAAATCTGAGGCTTTCAGAGTCAAAGATTTCACCCTCTAACCTTTGTTTTTGTCTTGAGGATTTATCCCCAATTGATCTTTCATTTCTCATCACCTTAATTTTCATATTTAAATTATGCTATTATATCGTGTAGCATAATTTAATGTAATATTAGTGATTCCGTTGAGTCCCACCCATATATTTATGGTCTATAACTAGGTATGTATGAGTATTATAAGTTAGGCCTGGACGTTCGGATATTCGGATCGGATTCGGGTCGGATTTTTCGGGTTCGGGTTTTTCGGGTTTACAAATTTCTTATCCGTTCGGGTATTAGAAAATTTCGAGTCGGGTTCGGTTCGGATTTGGTCGGGTTCGGGTTCGGTTCGGGTTTACCCAAATATCCGGAAAAAAAAAAAATTTGAATGTAAATCTACTAAATTACTTGAAAATATCCAAAATTCTAAAAAAATATAAGTATTATTACCCAAATCTACCAAAAAAAACTAAGTATATTCAAAATAAATCTAAAATATCTAAAAATCATGAATATTTGGGCACTTGGCTTATTACAAGTATAATTATTACTAATATATTATTAGTATGTACGTATATTTCGGATATGTTCGGTACATGTTCGGATTTCGGTTTGGATTGGATTCGGGTTCGGGTTTTCGGGTTTTGAAGTTTAGTATCCGTTCGGATATTTTAATATTTCGGGTTCGGATTCGGGTTGATTTTTTCGAGTCGGATTCGGGTCGGATATTTTGTCCAGGCCTAATTATAACTATAAGAACTTTTTCTTATGGATGAAATATTTACAAAAGTTTTGAATGTAATAACTAATAACATACAACTAAGAGATTTCTGAGTCATGAGCAGATATAATGAATTTAATTTTTTTTTTTTTACTTTTTAAAATTAGTGTTGTTATTTTGTTAGTAGTTTTCAATTTGATATGTAATATAATTATAAAAATATAAACTTTTTAAATACTGATTTTGATTCTATATTAAAATATGCTTCTTTCTCAACTTTGATTTTGAAATTTTCATAACATATTATAATTAAGCCTTTTTCTCAAATTTTATTTTAAAAATACTTATGTCTGGTATATTAAAATTATACAGTGGTATAATCGTTGATTTATATCTAAACTACATCATGAATTACTATAAAACTAATAGCAAATAAAATAAAATAAATATTTTTAAATATCATAATTAAAATAAAATTTATGCACTTAAGTGTCATGTATTTTATTCTCCACCAAAAAAAAAAAACAATTTGAATTATAATTCCAAAATTCAACGAAATTCAAAAAAAAAAAAGACAACTTAATTTACGGTCTTTTGTTTTTTTTTTTTATAAATCCACTTATGATGGATTCGTTAAAATATCCTCTGTATATTTCATATTTTGTTGTCATTATGTCTCACTTGTTTTTAGACTCCATATTTTTGTGAAGGTGTCTCAAAATTTTTGTTTTTTTGTAAAATATACTTTTTCTGTTTCATATTAATTGTCGTTTTAGGTTATTTTACGTAAATTAATAAAATAATTAATTTTTTTCTTTTATTTTTAATTAATGTTTATTTAGTTTAATTTTATTGGTCAAACATTAAAATAAAAATGACATAACTGGAAAATTCTACCAAACATATCCATTGAAAACTTAAAACAACAACTAATTTAAAACAAAATTTAACTCATAAAATGATAACTAATTTGAAAGAGAAGGAGTATATTTAAGGAGGCATGTGGAGGCCACGGGGTAATGAATAAAAACATCGTTGGAGCTATGTGGAGCTGTGACTATATGGGTCCCACTGATTATCCACTTCGCCGCGTCTTACGGTCATTCGTGGGACCTACACTCCAAATGGCTTCATCCTCATCTTCTCACCGACTAAAAATAAAATCACCACAAAAAATTCCCATCTTTATTTTATTTTTTCTTTATAGAAGTTGAGATATGAAAAACAGCGACATAGTAAGTTGACAATTGGCACTTTTTGAAAAGAAAAAAAAAAAAAAAAAGAAGAAAATTTCTACTTTTTTAAATAGTTTATATTTTAGACGCAAGGATAATTATGAGAATACTTAAAAGTTATCGGGTGACATAAGATAAGAGAGTTTAACCATGAAGCTTTAATCAGTGGTATTAAATAGTTTCCAAATATTTTCATAAACGATACACATCAAAACTTCAATTGTTTAATATTATATACACACCAAAAAGATTTTTTTTTTTTTTTTTTTTTTTTTTTTTTTTTTTTTTGGTTACAAAGTATATAAAAGTTATTAACAAAGGAGTCAAAGAAAATCTTAAGCAGACCCACCAATTGAAATTCTTAAATCTTTATAATCAATGGTCCGATATTTATACAGTCACAATCACCAGAGATCTTACAATATCAACTTTATTTGTCTTTTTCCTTTCTTATAACCAGATAATTAAAACTTAAACTAATCAAAATCTTATACAAAATCGATTTTTCTTCTGCCACTAAAGAATATCTATTATAGGGGTCATTAGCCGATACGCAAGCGGAGTCCTCAACCGTTGAATAATCATAGTTTTTCAATTGATAAGATTTGTAACAAAGTTTTTCAATTATTTGATTATACCATTTCAGAATTCTATTACTTCCTCTATTCCAAATTATAAGATGTTTTGAGTAAACACACTGTTTTTTAGAAACTTATTAAATATTTGTTTTTTTGTTTTTTTTTCTTTAAAAACATAACTAAATATTTAATATCAATCATCCACCCAATAAAAATAATACTTTACAATATTAATAATAACAAAACTTGAATAAAAACAAATTTTTGTATAGAAACTTAAAAAACATCTAATAAAATGATACAAGAAAAACAACCTTAACCATTTTATAATTTGGAACAGAGAAATATAATTTATTTTGATTTTCTAAGACTTTAAATTATTATTATTTAATTATTTTTATGAGTTAGGAGTGTAATTGTTATTCGGATCCGGATAGCAAAACAATTCTAGGATATCTATGATCCTATGTGTACACAAAGCCTAGTAGACAATGGAGTGAAACCAAGAAAATAAATATATGTTCATCTTTTTGAAAGGACAAAAATTAAGTTTAAGAAGATAACATAGAGATAAGAAAAGAAAATGAAAAGTTGTGAAAAGGACCTAACGAGTAGATAAATACAAACGAAGAAGGAATAATTAAATTGTCTTGAAGTTGTAGACAACCTAGCAAAGGCATTTTATATGGACGTAAAAATCAAAGGCAACATCAATTGTTCTAGTTCCAACCCTTTCCCGCAACTCGACAAAACTAGTATCTTTATCTATCTTTAAAACTTCTTACAAACTAGTTTGAGTTAATGTTTTGATGTGTGGTTAGTTATACTACTACTTCTTATGAATTATTCGCATCCAGATCCAAAGTTTTAATCCAATTTTCAGATTTTTTTTTTTCAAAATTAAAACGGATCAGAACATATTACATATAAGAAATGGTATAACGTTAGACTGGTTTGTTTAGTATGTTTAAATCCAACAGAGGTCTAACTATCACATATCGAAACTAAGATCAGGAATATTTGCAAGTTTTTAATTAGATTTTACATTATAGTTTTTGGTTTTTGGTTTTTAGATTCTGAATTATGGTTTTTAGATTTATATTAAAAAGAAAAATTAAAAATTAAAAATGTTAACAAATAAGTTAGTCATCTTAGAAAGTGAAAAACTATTAAAACATAAATTTTGGATTTTCTTTGAAAATTGACAAAAACTATTAAAATCTGAATTCCCTATTTTTTTTGGAAAACTACTTTTTCATAATCATGATTGGATATAAACTAGATTTTATGGAAAACTAAAACCAAAAACAACTTCAAAATCTATAATCATTCATGGCCTAAATTAATCTGCAAAATAAAGAAGAAAAAAGTCGAAACGGAATATCACAGTTTATTTTTTTTTTCCTTGTGCGTGTAGAATTTGTTTTGCATTATAAAATGAGTTTTGTACAAGTAAAAAAATGGAACATAGTTTTTAATTATCTTTGTATGATTAGTAATAAAACATACACAAAACCCAAATTTCATTATTTTGAAAGTCACCAATCAAAACAGGTCTATGTGAAATAAAATAAAAAATAAAAAATCTATCAATTTAGTGAGAATGTTAGGTATGGGTCCAAATCTTTAGACCAAAAACCAGCTGATGCACTCTTTGACATTGTTAGGAAAAAAGAAAACCACTGATTTTTTTGGCAACCAAACTTTTAATCTAAAATAAACATCTTTGTTAGATATCCAATTAAGAGGAGAAAAGTCTATATAAACAGAATATTTACCTCTGTGTGACAAAAAAAAAAAAAAAAAAAACAGAATATTTACCTCTTAAACAAACTTATCGTGCTATACAGTTTTAGCAATCAAATTGTAAGAAATAAAAGGAGGATAGAAAAATAAATAATCTCTATTTAAATCCTGAGAGGTTCCACTGATTTTCACTTTTTTTTTTTTTTTTTGGTTTAACATTTTCACTTCTATTATGTGTACTCAAAAGAAAATAAATACCGCTTAAAGATTAACAACTCTTTAGGTGAAGAAAAATAAACTCTCCTAAGTCACTTTTTCTTCTAAGCTTCTTCAATATATCAATGTTTGTTAAGTCTTGAAAACCATGGAGAAATGTTTTTGCTTGACCCTCCAAAGATTTGGTTTACACCGTGAATAGTTAAATACGTAATCACAAAATGCAGGATTATTATTTCATATGGTTTGAAAGTACCATAACACAAGTACACGTTATACAAAACCATATAATTAGATGACAATTAAGGGATGACTAATTAAACCCACGTACACGACATGCATGTATATAACATCTTAAATTTGACATGTTTAGAAATTGATTTTTGTAGTGTGTAATGCATTTCAGTGATGATACATCACACAAATTTTATTTAGTTCAGTCCACTCGAATCCAATGTCTTCTGATAGGAAGAAGAAAATAGTGTACATGACATAGTAAAACATGAACATGAGTAGTAGATAAATTGTAATTGGAATTCAAATCTGTAAATGCATAAACGTCAATACATGTATCTCTAAATATAGTGTTTTGTATGGCTTTTTTATTTTATTTTAATTATTGTTAAATTATTCAAAAAATAAATGTTTATTACAAATTAATACCTACTTTTTTTTCTAAAACTTCAACTCCAATTTTTCTTTTTTATCTTTGATGTTGTTTTGATGCAAACAATAATTGAATACCCTTTTCATAATGTAAATCTCCACTGCTTCTAATTGTGCTTAACTGGTTTTCAATGTTTTGTCAATCATTTTCACCAATTTTTCTGTTGGTGATGATTTTTTTTTTGTCAAATATAATGGATTGTGTTTTAAAATACAAACCTTAACATAAAAGCTTTTGTTTTGTCGAAAGTGTTGTGTTGGTAAGCTTGAGAATCTCGGCTTAATATAAGCAGAATGATTTTTAAAATTTGTTTTGTTTTTCATCTACAACTCACATACGCACACTACCATGTTTAAGTATGGGTTATGAGATAACTATGAGCCTATGCTACAACAACTATGCTATGAGAGCCTATATTACCACAACTATGCTATATACGCACAATAAATGTTTTTTTGTTCTTATTAAAATATTGGTAATAACAGAAAAAGTCCACTTATCTAAAAAATAACCCCTATTGGCTAACAACTTTTCAATTTTCTATAAGCAAGATAAACAAGGTTATTATTCTAACTAGGGCTGAATCCGCGCGTAGCGCGGATGTTTTATTAATTTTGTATAAATATGTGTGTGTTTTTAAACTTTAAAATGTTTGGTGCTCATTTTTTGCAATATTAACATACATAAATAATGGTCTAATTTGTTTTTTTTTTCAACTGCTTAGTAGCAATTTTAAGCGAACCCATGTATAGTTCTCATATTATCTCATCTCTTTTGGAGCTTCATTAGTATTGTTATAACCAATAGACCTTTCTTATACTATCTCAACTCGAGCTTCGTTCGTCATCAGTTCATTCCACGTAATCACACAAGTTTCTCTTTTCTTGTAATTTGTAAATTCTTGTTTCTCCGTTGTTTGTAAAAATTACTTTCATGATATAAATTTATTTGGTAAGGGTTAAGGAGATAAACAAAATCACGGTTTCTAGTCGTGATCATTTTTACAGTTGTTGCAATAATTCACCATTTTTTTATTGATTGTTTGAGAATATTTTGTGGATAAATAAAAAACTGATTGGTTACAAGTTACAACCTTTTGCTTCAGTGTCGACATTATCTTCATTGAATTCTATGTTTAAATTATATCTTTAGCATTAATCTCTTATTTTAGCTTCAAGTTCCCACCATTCTGCGCCTTAGAAATTTGTTTTAATCTTCTGTTGAATTCTTCACAGCAATACTTCTTACAAAACTAAGCTCAATCCACATATCATCAGAGTAAAGTTACTGCATAAGCCAATGTAAACATTAATTAGTTTATCCATACTTTAATCCTTCCATATCAGTTTGTCCAGAAAATACTAAACCGAACCAACCTTGAAATTCTCTCTTAGATGACTCTAATGTGCAGCAAAGACCATGAAATACGTCTCTCCTTCTTTTACCTCAACCTGTAAGATGCATATCATATATAAAAATAATATTGAGATAAATACCTTATCTTTTTAGATACTACTTGTGCAAGTAAAAGAGGAGCAACTACGTCTACGTCTATGCTATAAGGTGTTTCCTCCAAAGCAGTTAGTTATTTTTAGAGGTAACTCACATTTGATAAAGCTGCATCCAACTATAGAAAGTACCATTGAATAACGAACAAAACAATATTCAAAGATCTTCAAGTTGCAAAGACAATATTCACAGCAGGGGCAATATTGCTAAATGTGCCTTTAGAAGCCAAAGATCTTTCGAACACATCACCCTTTTCTTATTCAGTCACTGCATATACTTTATTATTGTTCAAGTTGAGCATCAAAGCTAAGTCAGTCGAGCATCGCCAAAATTTTCTGCACTATCATCACAACATGCACACCAAATGGAAAAGTTTATTGCTCTCCATATCATCTGAAACCGGGGAAAATTTCAAGACTTCAACTTTGGTAACTCATAAATCAACCTCCCAACCACTTCCTCCGGCTTATATGAAGCTTAGACTATTTAATGGGCCTAAAGGTTATTGTTGCAACGCATGTAACTGTTCAAACAAATCTTCAGCAGACAACATCCTTGTTCTATGCGTCTACAAAATCATTAAAACAAAGGTTTCTAGTAAAAGACTTGTAATAAAATTTGACTGTTGATCCATGATGAGAGTTCAGGAGACAAACCTTGGAAGCTACACCTAAAGCTTTTGGTAAACGCTCAGCCTTTTTATCATACTTTAAAACTCGATAACTTTCAAGCCGCTCTTTCTGTTCTAACCCAAGCAGAACAGTCCCAACTCCCAAGCTGCATCAAAAAACATATATGAGGACTCAAGTTTCTAACTTATATTTCTGTATGAACAACTGAACAAATGAACAGTCCCAACTCCCAAGCTAAATGTTCTGTGAATTACTATTAACACCTTCATAGCAACCTGTGTTATTATTGTCAAATTAAACAAATTATACAGCAAATAAAGAAAATGCGATTTAAAACTCAGAAACATGAAGAAGAAGAATAAAT
Organism: Barbarea vulgaris; assembly: GCA_963667165.1. NCBI lineage: Eukaryota > Viridiplantae > Streptophyta > Magnoliopsida > Brassicales > Brassicaceae > Barbarea > Barbarea vulgaris. The sequence continues at coordinate 45,674,547 of OY763887.1, forward strand.
TACTCCTTTTGATATTATTGTCAATTGCGAGATTATTTATAATCTCTTGGATAATGCATGAATGCCATAAGCTACATCTGCTCGTGGTTGTATTACAGATGTCACCGAGAATATATCTGCAGAAAATTAATCCTTGATAAAATCATCCTTAAATAAATTCTCTAAAATCATATCCAATTGCAGAATTGATTTATCGAAAACAGAGAAACTTACTACGAGCATGACTTTTTTTTGGGATGAGATTCAAAATGATTTGTTGCCTCGACGATCGCAATATATAAATCCTATAACGATCCAAATCAAAAACATGCATCGATCATATATCATCAACCCTTGGTTTTAGTAAACAGAATCCAAATTTCAAAATTTTGAGTTTGAAAAGTAACAAATGGTGGAATATAACCTTGAATTCGTTGTTAATCTTAGCGAGATCGACGGTGGTGGTATCCTTAGGCGCTCCATAGGCTTTTCACAAGCTTGTGAACGCTTCCATCGAGCGACACTTTACGTCTCTGAATTCTAAATCTGGGGAAAATGGAGGATGATGTTTTCAATTGGGATACGAGTTTTGAAGAAAGAGATCTGGTTATTATGTGATCTGAAAGATGAAGATGGAGAAGGCTGATAAATAAAAATTTTATGTATGAACAAATGGAAGGAACGAAGAGTTGATAAATCCCAAATACAAACCTGTTGATGAATCATTTCGAGAAAGTTCAGCTTCTAATTGCTCATCGAGGTCAGAAGAGTTCATAGTTTCGTGAGGTATAACGAAGAGTTAAAGATGAGGTATCCGAAGGTAGTAACGCAGGATGCGGGTGTTTGGTTTTCTTTACAGACGTTTTTTATATTTTTATATATATGACTGTCAATGTTAATTATAATACTGACGTGGCAGGAGATGTGGCACGATTCTAAGAAGAGTTTTTTTGGCTGAGGTGGACATCTCCTGGAGCCTCAAAAGCTTATTTTTATTAGTGGTAGATTATATGTGAAGGTGTCCCTTTAATTTGTTGTATTGACTTTTATTTATTTATCTAATATGTAATCTAAACTTGACCAATACGAATAATCTACTACATAAACTTGAGAGTTCTATATGTACACTCGTCTTTTGAATTTGACATTTTGTAATATTGTATTTGTATGCTAGTAAAAAAACTATATTCTGGAGGGGCAACTCAACAATATCACTAGATAAGCAAATTATATCCAAAGCTTTTATTTAAAGGGATAAAAGAAGGGCAGTGAGTTACAAGTAGGATTCACTTTGTGATTAGGAATTTTTTTTTTTTTTTGACATAAATATGAAATAGAATAGCACATTACCTACTTTAACATCCAATCAAAGCCTCACTCAAATCCCACTTAACTTATTTGGCCTCTATGTTTTTCTAACAAATTTCTTGAGTATAACTCAGATTATTCAAATTTTGGTCAGACAACAGCTTTTTTTGGGTAAAATTTTTTATAGAATTTTGAGAAAAAAGTAAAATTATAGGTTTAGTGTGAGTTATCGGCTGCAGTTAGAAAATTTGAATTATGTTTTATGTTTAATTACAGTTACATAATATTTGATCTTTATTAACGTTTGATATTCAATTTCATGTGTTTCTTTTTTATAGAACTTTATTTTCGGAGAAATATTATATATGAGAATATTAATTTTTTTCTCTATGTTGTATCGTTTAATATTCAAATAAAATTTCAGCTAACAAAAAAAAAAACACTCAGATGTTTCAACTCATAGGATTGTTAATTTTTTTTTTTTAAACAAATCTTTTTTATATACTTTTCCTTTTTTCTCCCTTAGCGTTAAACTCACAAGATTATATCTATCTGTTGTGGAAAAAAATATTAAAAATAGCGTTTTAGCCGCATTTTGTATTGATTAAAATATGCACATCTGTAATAATATCGAGTTACCAATATCGAAGAACATAGCAAAATCAGTTAGATGAGTGTATTGGAGTGAGTATTTGGTGAGATTTGAGTTAAAATGACAAATCATGTGTTATTGAAACATGAATTTTAAAATATCTTTTAAATTCCAGTGTTATTGGATTAATGATTTTAAAATATATAATCAAATCTACTATTATTAAAAACGTTATTAAGATTTAATTTAAAAGTTTCAGCTGAAATTTGAGTGGAATTCTTAGTTATAAATACAAAGACTCAATTTTCATGATTTTGGCTGAAAATTCAGAGAATTTAATAACAAAATTCCAAGTTCACCAAAATTTAACCAAATCCTCTAACAATTCATTAAAACTCAAATCTCCCTAAATATTCAGTCTAATACACCTTTATGCTTCTTTATGTCGATAAGACACATACGTACACTTGAAATTTTGCCGACTAGAACTACAAGCACTTAATGAATTTGGTTTTACTTTACACAATTTTATTTTATTTTCCCCTATCCATTATAAATAAATACTGTATGAGTCTATCTTTCCACCTTTGCCTTCTCCCTCACGGTAACGACAATTACAAACGTCGACCGCAAGAAACAAACCCTAATGCATGGAGAAATGATCCAAAGAGAGTACTATATAACTAAAGAATCAATCATTAGACCATATAAGTCATCCCAGCTTGCAAGATATTCATATGAGGAACAGTGAGATTCGCAGCTCCAGCTCTGCAATTTCTCCTCAGAAACGCATAGAAGTAATTGATCACAAGCTTCTTCACAAAAATCGAATTCTTCTTTGCCCTCACATCTCCATGAGCTAGCAAATACGTTAGCCCCGAGTCCGTGGCTTCTCTCAAAGCCGCAAGCTCGTATTCTAGAGCTGGATCTTCCTCCATTGATGATCCTACGCTTGAAGATGGCAAAACCTCTGAATCTAACTCTTGCTCTGGCTCAGACCGCTTTGTGCGGTTAATGAGAGGAACCATGAGATCGTCTGTGTATGTATCAATTGTCACAGAAACCCTATCTGGATCAAAATCATTCAGAGTGCTCTCTAAAGCATCCTCTAACGCTTCACATCTCAAGAACTTCTCTAGACTTTCAATAAGAAGCTGTTCAAAGACTCTAGAATCTTCTTTTCTGACATCTTTGTAACCATACCTCGCGATACACCTGAACATATGGTAGTCCTTAGGACAAACCCTTCTGAAGAGGAACCTCTCTTCTTGAGGAACGACTGGGACAGGAACATATTTGATGCAGACAAAGATGATCGTTGAGTGAATCGCAGGAAGAGTGAGCAAGAACTGTCCAAAAATGGAAGGTATGCCTTGGACAAGCTCATTGTAAAGGAGTCCAATCCCAGGGATTCGAATAGTTCCAAGAGTTGAACCGAGTTCGCGCATAAAATCCATGGAGATTCTTTCCCGGACCTCGCTTTGGTACTTGAGCACGCTTCCGTAATTCCAAATGTACATTATGGTGAGGAAGAAAGTGGCGAATACTAGCGGAACCCAACCACCTTCCAAGATCTTGGTGAGAACCGCAAGCAAGTAAATGGTCTCAACGGATCCGAATATAAGCGGAAAACAAAGAGCCAGAAATAGATTGGTTTGCCAAATGAGAAGCATCACTAGTGTTACTAACACTGTGCTCACCATCATCACACCTACCTCTGCTATGCCTGAAACAAGAAGATAGAAGAATGGAGAAAGAACATTAAAAACCGCAGAAAGCTGAAAAAACTGAATCAGATTGAACCGAAAAACTGACCATAAGCATTAGCGATGTGAGTTGTGCTTCTGAAGATGGAGACAACTAGTATACACATGATCATCAAGAACCAATTGATGACTGGAATGTAGATTTGGCCCATCCGTTTCTTAGAAGTGTGGATTATCTTCAGCCTCGGGAAGCAACCGAGAGCCATGGCTTGTTTAACGCATGAGAAAGTTGCAGAGATCATGGCTTGGCTTGCTATCATAGCAGCTAATGTCGCAATCACAAACACAGGCCAGAACAAACTCTCTGCGTTTAATCACAAATATTTTAGCATTTTTTGACATTTACTATAATTGAAGCTGAGAGAGGATATATATAGATTGGTTACTTGGAACTGAATCATAGAATATGCGAGCTGACGCCTCAGGATGCTTTGTTAGAAAAGCAGCTTGACCCATATAAGCTAAGAGAAGGCATGGGAACACCACGCAAGTGAATGCCATCTGTATAGAACGAACTGAGAAATGTCCTAAATCTGCAAACATTGCTTCGGCTCCTGCGTAGTTTCAAAACACTTTGTAAGAAAGATTTGGTTTTTAATTTTAAGAAGTTGTGAGGTGAGAGTGTGTGTGTTAACTTACCTGTAATGCATAAGACACATCCACCAAGAGCAGACCAAGCCTGTTTGCTATTCTTCTTGAAGAACAGAACGATGTAAAACGGGTTTAATGCTCTTATGACAGTAATGTCATACTTCAACAGATTATAGATTCCAATAGCACCGAGAGAGAAGAACCAGAGCGCGAGAACTGGAGCAAATAGAAAACCCACTTTACCCGTTCCAAACCGTTGTATGCTGAACAATGCCACAAGAATCACAATCGAAGACAAAACCAATGCATCTGACAGCAACAACAACACACCAAGATTGATATTAATCATCAAAATGACACCACGAAATTGCTTAGACATGTAAATAAATACTCACTTGTTCCAAATCCTTCAACTTCACCTTGTAGACCACTCATTGCAGACATCACTGCATGACAATACAATAAGCAAGATCAAACCTCAGTCTCGACCTTAACCACTTTTTAGTTTATGAAATCTCTACTATTAATGATTTAAAGTTACACTGTATGTATCCAAATCTTTTGAGAAACTCTATTGAAACAAATACAATACTACAAATTAGGCTCACCTGACATAGCTGGTGTTAGAATTCCATCACCAATAATCATGGAAGTTCCCATTAGGACTAAAAGCAAAAGAAGAGTTTTCAAATAGCCTTTTGTCTCCAAAGCTTCTTTAATGCTCAAAGCTCGTTCCAACTCAGGAGTTGGGAGTTTAAGCCTAAAACTCGAGATCTGTTCATCTGCAGGTTGTTGATTTGGCAGCTTATTCACCTTTGCATACCTACAAATAAGCGAGTACAACGCAAATGTCCCTCCTGCACACACACACATATACTAAGAAACCACATAAGACCACTTTACAAAAAAACATTGGTTTAGGATTCAGATGCATTACCTTCACCATTATCATTGGCTTTAAGAACTACAAAGACATACTTTGCTAAAGGAATCACAGCAATAGTGTAGATGACAAGAGACAAGGCACCAAGAACATCAATTTCTGATCTTATAGGAACTTTACTGAAAACATCAGTAAACACATACAAAGGGCTTGTTCCCATGTCACCATACACAACACCTAACGTCTGAAACGCTATCCCAACTGTACCCAACAGTGATAAATCCTAAAAATTCCATTTTCCAATACGTCAATAACACAAACACCAAATAATCTAATAAAAATCAAAACTTTTTTCTTTAACTGAGAAAATAAAAATCAAAACTTTATTCATAGGTTTCACCTTGAGACTGTGACCATGAGCACCTGCAATCTCCATAGCTTCAACATCAAGAGAATCAGCTCGTTTGGGTTTTTTCATTAATCTTCTTCTCAAATTCCCAAAACTATAATCTCTATCTCTGATTTCTGAAAACGGCGGCGTTTCAGAGTCGACCTCACTTCCATCAACCCATCTCCGGTCACTGCTTCCGGTACCAACACGTCTGATACTGTTGTTGCTACTTCCTTCTTCAATCCTATCTTCATCCTCCATTATTGAGAAACTCTCACAAAACGAGAAGCAGAGAAACAATAGATTAAAAAAGATTTTTAATTTTGGTTGGAGGAAGTAATTGATTGGTTCTCTTCTTCAATGAATTTAATTGCTTGAATGTGACTTCACTCACTGACAAATCTTTCACGAGTAACAAAGAAACTGACAAAGTTCTAATCATTCACTTAAATATTAGTAATAATTCTTTAACATCGCCAAATATAAAATTGTATTTTTTTAGCCTCGATTCTGTATCCTGAAAACGTTATCCATGGCTTCAGTGTGTTTTTTTTTTTTTTGGTTGGGATCTTGTTTTCATGTGTCACACATACAAGTTACAACGGAACTTTTGATTTTTCTATTTCTTTTAATAATTCCCTAAAAGTGTATGGTATTTTTTTCTTTTTTTGGTTATAATGAAAAATTTAGTCTTTTTAGTTTCTTCCATTTTTTTTTTTTGGAAGTAAGATTTCCCACCATGGAGAGAAAAGGATTGACCTCTAAGACTCTATCTTAACCATTTTTGTAACGACATGATATACATGTGATATAATCTTATCGATCAACGAACACGTGTTGTGAGAGCAAATAAAATTTATATAACAGATTTCTATCTTTTTACCAAAAAAATTATCTTTATCTTCTATATTTAAAATTTATGCAATGTTAATTTTTTAAGTTTATGGAAAAAAATATTTATACTTCCTCATTGCCTAGGATTTGTTGAAATTATGTACACATACCAAAAACCAGGAGTAATTGAAATACAAACATTTTGATAAATGGAGTGTTTGAAACTGCTGATAGTAATAACGCAAAACATGATTATGAATAGGAGTAAAAAGGTAGATTACACAAGTATTGAAATGAAACTAATTGCAATTCCTCAAACCAAACTCTAAAGAGTGTATGTACAAGTAAAATTTGCTAAGTGTTAATGATCTATCCATATGAGTATCATCATTCACTTTATCCAAATAATCTCTCTTCAAACTCTTTAAGCTGTTGTTGGAACTCTGTTTGAACCAAAGCAACAATCTCTAACAAAGCTTTCAAATTCCCATAAGCAATTAGTTGAAAAAAAAACCACACACTTGAAACTAGGCATGGGCATTCGGATTTCGGATCGGATTCGGTTAGGATTTTTTCGGATTCGGATAATTCGGATAGGAGAGTTTAGTATCCGTTCGGGTTTTACAACTATTCGGTTCAGTTTCGGTTCAGATAGGTGCGGGCTTGAATCGGATTTCGGGTTTTTAAAATCTAAAATTTGTTCAATTTTAATAAAAATTGGTTAAATTCTAATGAAATTTGGTTAAATTTTGCAAAAAATATATATTTTTAACAAATATAACTAATTCTTTTTGAATTTTTAGATTGTTTAGAGTATTTTTGTTATTTGATATAAAATTATAACTAAATATAGCTAATATTTTAGATATATATATTTTTATTTCATGTTTTTGGTTATACTTTTTAGATTCGGTTCAGTTTGGATAATTCGGATATAAACATTTACAATCCGTTCGAATTTTATGATTATTAAATTTGATTTCGGATTCGAATTTTTTTAGGTTTTTGGATTTCAAGTTTTTTTGCCCAGTCCTACTTGAAACAAGAAAGAAGCGACTTTGGATCGGTTACTTCAATTAACTTCGTTTTCTAATATTAAGGTAGGAGAAAGGCCCATCTAATATAAGCCCAAAGCCCAAAGCCCAAAGCCCAACTATAACTTGCTGACTCAAGACTTCTATACACTTCAAAGACTTCGTCTCTTTCAAAGAAAAAAAAAAAAGGGGTACAAATCGTTTCTTCAATTTCTTCTTTATCGAATCTGGGTTTATCTTCCAATTCAGGTTCCATTCGATTCTCCTTCTCTATTTAATTGGGTATTTCAAGGTTTCGGTGGTGATTAGGGTTTCTGAGATTAGTAATTTTCTTTTTTCGTTTAATTTCGCAGGAGAATCACTGAGCTTTTTGCGTTTGCGTTCGAAGTAGAAGATATGGTAAGCGTTTCGTTAACCCTATTATCTTCATTGTTTCAGTTTCAGCTATTACCTTCACAAATTGTGTGCCCTTGCTTCCCTAATTGTGTTGTCTTCGCTAGTTTCTTCAACAGTTACGTTTCAATCGATTATTCGCAAAAAAAATTCACTAAATAACGAAATCTTTAACTGATATTTGATTCACCTCTGACACTTAGATTTCAATTTAATCGAGAGATAAATTGCTAATTTTGGATTTGAATAATCTCTTGTCAATTGTTCAATTTACAATTTTTAGGGTTTCTGAAAAGTTGGATTTTTTTGATAAGCTTGCAATTGCTAATTGAATATGTTGTTTTGAATTTTTGTAGGCAACTCTTGAAGATTCTTTCCTTGCAGATCTTGATGAATTATCTGACAATGAAGCTGAAATGGTGAGTCTTTCAAACAATTTGATTACTTTTTTTTACTTTGATACATTATATTTACTTGAAGGAGCTATGGTTTTTAATTGTAGTTTCGTCGATGTAGGACGAGAATGATGGTGATGTTGGAAAGGAGGAAGAAGATATTGACATGGATATGGCAGATTTAGAGAATCTTAACTATGATGATCTTGATAGTGTTTCTAAGCTACAGAAGACTCAGAGATATGTTGATATAATGCAAAAAGTTGAAGAGGCTCTTGGAAAAGATTCTGATGGAGCAGAGAAAGGAACTGTGTTGGAAGATGATCCTGAGTATAAGTTAATTGTGGATTGTAATCAGCTCTCAGTTGATATTGAGAATGAGATAGTCATCGTCCATAACTTTATCCGTGACAAGTACAAACTTAAGTTTCAAGAGCTTGAGTCTCTGGTGCATCATCCGATTGATTATGCTCGTGTTGTGAAGAAAATTGGGAACGAGACGGATTTAACCCTTGTTAATCTTGAAGGTCTTCTTCCGTCTGCTATTATTATGGTTGTTTCAGTTACTGCTTTAACCACGAAAGGGAACCCACTGCCTGAGGATGTTCTGCAAAAGACGATGGAAGCGTGTGATCGGGCTCTAGATCTTGATGATGCACGGAAGAAGGTTCTTGACTTTGTTGAGAGTAAGATGGGATCTATAGCACCAAATCTGTCCACCATTGTCGGAAGTGCTGTTGCAGCTAAGCTTATGGGGACTGCTGGAGGTTTATCAGCATTAGCGAAAATGCCTGCTTGTAATGTTCAACTTCTGGGCCACAAGAGGAAGAACCTTGCTGGGTTCTCTTCTGCAACGTCACAATCCCGTGTAGGTTATCTAGAGCAGACAGATATTTTCCAAAGCACTCCTCCTGGACTACGGATGCGTGCTAGCAGGCTCTTGGCTGCAAAATCGACTTTGGCAGCAAGAGTTGATGCTACTAGAGGAGACCCGTCGGGCACAAATGGAAAAGCTTTCAAGGAGGAAATCCGTAAGAAGATTGAGAAGTGGCAAGAACCTCCTCCCGCAAGGCAGCCTAAGCCACTTCCTGTTCCTGATTCTGAGCCGAAGAAAAGAAGAGGTGGTCGTCGTCTGAGGAAAATGAAAGAAAGGTTACCTTTTTCATCCTACTTTGTGGCCTTAAATGTTTGTAAATAGAATTCTTTTACTTGCTGCATTCTTACATTTTCTCTTGAAATCAGGTATGCAGTGACAGACATGAGGAAACTGGCCAACAGGATGGCTTTTGGTACACCTGAAGAGAGCTCTCTAGGTAAAATATCTTGTACCTCTACATGTTGATGGCTACTTTTAAAGGCGCTGAGTCTAATATCTGTTCTTCATGATGATAGGTGATGGATTAGGTGAAGGCTATGGGATGCTTGGCCAAGCGGGAAGCAACAGGCTACGAGTTTCCAGTGTTCCAAGCAAGCTGAAACTTAATGCTAAGGTCGCCAAAAAGTAAGTGTTCCTTCATTTCCCCTACTGTTTTTTTTTCTTCAGTTTTTTCATAATGATCCTGTTCTGTACTTCCATCATATCTTAACCTGGATCCTTATAAGATTAATCTGTAATGTTTCTAGTCTATGCTTCCGTCATGTCTCCTGCGCTTCCTCATTGTTAAATGTTTATTAATTGCTTTACAGGCTCAAAGAAAGACAGTATGCAGGTGGTGCGACTACCTCTGGTTTGACATCGAGCCTGGCTTTCACCCCTGTGCAGGTACAAACATCTCATTCGAGACTTATCAAAAGTTTTTTTTATCTTTTGTGATCCATTTTAGTCGGTGTCTGACTTTAGCAACTCCAATTGGTATCTGTGTACAGGGAATAGAGCTGTGTAATCCTCAGGCTTTAGGATTAGGAAGTGGGACTCAAAGCACTTACTTCTCAGAGTCAGGAACCTTCTCCAAGCTCAAGAAGATTTAAATTTACCATTGAGAGACAGAGAGAAAGACAAGTTTTCAAGTGTGTTGGAAGCGGAGCACTACTTGACTACTTATTAGTCTTGGGATATTTATCGTAGAAAATGATGGCGTCAATGAATGAAGACACAAAGAAGACAAAGTGGTGTAATAACTGATTTCTATTTCTCTCGTATGTTTTAAAGTTTCTGTCATAAAGAGAGAACAGACACTACTTTTGTGGCACCACCAGACCTTTAACCTTGATCCTTGAATGAAATTTAAGATTCTCAGTATAAGGTTGTCCCATTTTGGTTTTGAGTTTAGATTTTACGGTTGTAACAATGAAATATTCGACTTCCTTAATAGTATATTATATCTTCAAAGCTTTTTGGGATACAAAACTAACAAAAGACAAATTACAGAGAGCTGTTCTCCTTGGGCTTAGAGAGCCAATAAGATACATTGGTCTCTCAAGTCTGATCCCATTGGAGAATGTCAATTACAGAGTCTTACTGCCAAAGGCTCATTTCAGTTCTACCTTTTTCGTCATGGCTGCTGTGGTGTGTTATGGATCCTTGCTTTACTTTTAACCAGAGTTATCTTAGAAGAACAGATGTATTCGAAGATTTACTTGGTATAATTTCACATTTACTTGTGTCCTTGGGCAACTACTAATGACATTCTTGTGGTTATTTTTTAGACAAAAAAAGATTTTTCTTTATAAATAATTTATTCAAAATGCCGATGTATTGTGCTAAGAGCATTTCTAGGGAATGTGTTTTTCTTGAATAAATTTTTTTTTTTTTCTGTTTCCATAATTAGTAGTAGTATAAAATAATACTAGTTTATTTTATTTTATGTAGTGGGCTAGACTGGACTTTGCAGGTAGTATATATATTTAATGAGAAATTTAATAAAAGAGACAAATCGCACCGTCCATTGTTTCTTGAAAACTCTTATCTGACCAAAGAAAATAAGAAAATAAAAAAAGACGACTCTTAATAGCACAGTCTCTCGAGTCCTAATCAATAGAAATAAGACCTGAAAATATCTTTCTTCGAAACAGTGACTAAAACCAATATGCACTTATCACAAAGGAACACAACATTAATTAGTCGCATATTATAAAAAAAAATGATACCGCGTGATTTAACTAAATTCATTTCAAACACAAATTTAATCCAAACTCTTAGATTCATTGAACAAACAAAAAAACTCTCTTAATATACTTATAAAACATTTTAATAATGTTAATTATTTAAAAGTCAATAACAAAACCTGAATAATGTTTCATCCAATTAGCATCCTCGAAGACTCCTCCAAAATTTAATAAATTCAAATAAACATTATTGGATCAATCAATCAAAACTCGTGATTATCTAAACTTAATCCATCTTAAAAAGAATAATAAAATAATTGAACTTAGGAAAAATATCAGAAGCGTCATACAAAATTTGTCGGCTACCTCCACGCACGCACCTTCATGAGTCGATGACAATTTTGGGTCCCTCACGCGCTTCAACGCCACGGCATATAACGTGGCAATTTTACAGACCTCAAAGATTTATCAACCAATCAGACCTCTTCACGTGTCGCATAGATCCGTAACACGTGGCAACTACACACCCCAAAGAAGTATCAACGAATCATACCTCTTCACGCGTCACTAATCTATAGATAGTTGAAACCCACACGAAGTGTATATTAATTAACATCACAAACACAAAAACATAAAACAACCTCAAAAGAAAAAACACTTGAAATTAAAAGCTCTCTAAATTTTTTTCATCATCTTATCCATATGATCCAAACACAAACCGGATCCGGTCGCCGGATTCTAACATTTCCGGCGGTTAATCCAAGCGAGTCGATATCCATAACCACTCTCCTCGACTCACTTTTACAAATCGCCGGCGAGATTCTCACCTTCAAACCAAAACACTTCTCTACCAACAAACGAAATGTGAAAGAAACTCTCCGACATATCCAAACTATAGTGATCGTCTTGGAAGAACTCCGGATTCAAATCCGGGTCGGGTCAATACCGACGGGTCATTCAGTAATCCTCAGCCTATCAGAGCTCCACGTTATCTTCCAGAAACTCAAGTTCCTTCTAGAAGACTGTACACGAGACGGAGCTAAGCTATATATGTTGATGAACTCTGATAAAGTCTCAGCTCATTTCCGGGTCTTGACCCGATCCATATCAACTAGCCTCGACACGTTTCCAGTCGGGTCTGTTGACTTACCTGGAGAAGTCAACGAGCTAATCTATCTAGTAATGCGTCAGACTCGAAAATCCGAAGCAAGACCCGACCGAGAAGACAAACGGGTTATAGACTCAGTCTATTGGATCTTTAACCTGTTCGAGAACAGGATTAACCCGAACCGGGATGAAATAATCCGAGTTCTTGATCACATTGGTGTTCGAAAATGGAGCGATTGCGTTAAAGAAATCGACTTTATACAAAAAGAGATCTCTACAGAGATGAAGAGTACCGTCGAGATCGAGCTTCTCAGCAGCTTAATGGGATTCATATGTTACTGTAGATGTGTGGTACTTAAAAGCATTGATGTTGATGATGAAGTTGAGAAAGACGACAAAGAAGAAGATGATTTGATGATGATGAGTTTAAACGTTGATGATCTTCGTTGTCCGATTTCTCTAGAGATCATGATGGATCCAGTGGTTTTAGAAACTGGTCACAGTTATGATCGGAGCTCAATAACGAAATGGTTCTCCTCCGGTAACATCACGTGCCCTAAAACAGGAAAGAAGCTTGAGAATACTGTGTTAGTAGATAACGTCTCCGTCAAGCAAGTGATTCAAAGTTACTGCAAACAAAACGGCGTGGTTTTGAGTAAGGCTAGTCAGAAGAAGAAGACGATTGTGGAGGAGAGTTTAGCCGCGGAGGAAGCTGGTAAACTAACGGCAAGTTTTATCGCCGGAGAGTTGACCAACGGAAGCGAAGAAGAGATGGTTAAGGCTTTAGTAGAGATTCGAATTCTCACCAAAACGAGCAGTTTTTATAGATCTTGTTTGGTTGAAGCTGGTGTTGTTGAATCGTTGATGAAGATTCTGCGTTCGAGAGATTCGAGGATTCAAGAGAACGCTATTGCTGGGATAATGAATTTGTCGAAGGATAACGCCGGGAAAACTCGAATCGCCGGAGATGGTGGCGATGGATTGAGGCTAATCGTTGAGGTTCTTAACGAAGGAATGAGAAGAGAGAGTAGACAATATGCAGCGGCTGTATTGTTCTATCTATCTTCTCTCGGAGATTGCAGTAGATTGATCGGAGAAATTCCCGATGCGGTTTCTGGATTGGTGAGAATCGTTAAAAGTTGCGATTACGGCGATTCAGCGAAACGCAACGCGTTAATCGCGATTAGGAGTTTGTTAATGCAACAACCTGATAATCACTGGCGTTTCCTCGCCGCTGGAGTTGTTCCTGTTCTTCTCGATCTTGTGAAATCCGATGAGATTAGCGACGGAGTCACGGCGGATTCGATGGCGATTCTCGCGAAAATGGCGGAGCATCCCGACGGGATGATTTCCGTGATCCGTCGTGGAGGATTGAAGCTTACGGTGAAGATTTTGGGTTCGCCTGAGGTTTCGCCGGCGACGAAGCAGCACTGTGTTGCTCTGCTTTTGAATCTGTGTCATAACGGTGGAAGTGACGTCGTTGGGGCTCTCGTTAAGATTCCTTCGATCATGGGGTCGCTTTACACGGTGTCAAGTAACGGCGAGTTTGGAGGTGGGAAAAAGGCAAGTGCTCTTATTAAAATGATACATGAATACCAGGAGAGGAAAACCGGTACGGCTGAACCGGTTCTAGAAAGAGAACGGTTCGTCCACGCTTGGTAATTTTGGTACGCAGTTTGAGTTTTTTTTTGTTTTCAAAGGGTTTACACAAAGATAACTTAATTTTTTATAGGTCAAAGATGTTGTATACTACTTACATATACCATGTAGAAATTTTAATTATCTTTGTAAATATTAGCTCTGGGATTTTTTTTAATAACCCAAAGAGCTAATTACTATTGTAATCAGTTTCTGGTTTTCAAATAGAAGCTGTGCAATATCAATAATATGTACTGTAATTTTTCTGGAAAGAAATGAAGAAACATAGAAATAAAGTACTCATTCTATATGTTGTTTATGATTTATTTAATCTCTATAATACCTTTCGATAATACACTCATAACTTTATTTTTGTAACTAATATAGCTCAGAACAACAAAGATAAAAGCTAAAATTTTATTTAGAAATTACATTTTTTTCTGAAACAAAAATATATCATGAGTATTCATGAGGAACATTTGCACTTCGCAAAGTAAATGGACTAATCAAATACTTCTCCTATATTCATAAATCTTTACCCACACTCATCTTCTCTTTTGATTTAAAAATGACTTTTCCAAAAAAGAAAAAAAAAAGTCTTATGTACTCTGTGAATAAGATTTGAAAAGACAGCAACAACATAGAAACTCATTTCTTAAGATAAAAGCTAAAGAGAAGAAAGAACAAAGACAACTTTTATACTCGAGTGGTGCAATATTTATTTTGTGACTAGAATGTGTATTTTTTTTTCCAATCTCTTCTTTTGCATTAAGCTTGTAAACATGGCGATTCTTTTTTAAATCCAAAAACACGAAGAAGAATTCGAAGAAAAAAATTGGGATACTAAGCAATAAAGGAAGAAAAATATGTTAAAAAGAAAAGTTTCAGGCTTTGGAGTTTACCGGGACTCCAGCTTCGACCCGCTTGATCTCAAAGATGAGCATTCTCCACATCTTCAGTACAAACATCTCAGCTTCCTCGTCTAGTATCGATTGCAACAACTCAAGCATCTGAGCCGCTTTCACGTGCTGTTGAGTGTTCGACACAATGAATTCTACCAGCGTGGCTTCCTCTTCTCCAAGAAACTCCATGATTTTCCTTGAGATCCATGGTCTCATTCTTTCGTGCAATTGGTGCTTTTCGATGTTAAAAAAAAAAGTGAAAACATTTGAGCATCAAAACAAACTCACAGGCAAGGAACTAGAAATAATCAATCTGAGTAGCTTACCTTGTCATACATAGCCCAGTTTATCTCGTACGAAAATAATTCTTCCTTCGTCTTTGGGATTGTATCTATCAACTGTTTTGTTGCATCCTTAAGCTTCTTGCTATCAGTTACATTTGCTTTTGCAGGCTCTCTACCATCTTTGGTTGAACCACTACGCCCATCACCTCGGTCCCTGACTCTATCTCTGTCTCTGTCCCTTTCCCTTTCCCTTTCCCTGTCTCTGTCCCGGTGTGTTGTCTTATCATGAGAACGTCTGTTCTTTTGTTTTTCGGTTTCTGCTGTCTCTTCCTTGGGATTGGTACTCGAAATTCGTTTTGCAAATTCAGCGGCCAAAGCCAAATGAGGTGGTGTAAGCCCTGAGCCACCATGAGCCACGGCCTCCTGTTCCTCGGTTGTGTAATCTATAGGAACCAAAGGTTTCATCTTTTTCGCCTTACGTGCCTCATCTTCATCCTCTTCATAGAAAACAGAAGGCACAGATGTACGCTTTCCGGATCCCACAAGCCCAAATCCCAATTTCTTGGAGGGAGCATGTGACTCTGATCCACTATTATTATCAACAGCCATGGACATTTCATTACCAGAACCATTTTGTTCAAGATCTGCAATTGGCAAAGGGAGCCATCAGAAATAGAAAGAGAGACAGAGAAGATGGAGAAGACGAAAACAAGAGATAAAACAGAAATAAATTCCTTACCTGCTGCATGCTGCTCCTGGACAGATTCACCGACAGTTGGGAGAGTTGCCTTCTGGTCGTTTTCAATGGGTGGTGTCTGAACCTGTTCACTTCCAATAGCTGCTTGTCCAGATAGGAGCCTAATGGCATCTAATTGCTGTTGCTGCAACTTTTGCTCCTCAGCAATCCTCTTCGCCTCAGCAACCTCTTCCTCTTCTTTCAATCTATCAGCTAAGTCATCCTCCTTCTCTCTTAGCCGTCGTCTTCTTCTCTCCTCTAACGCAGCCCTATGCCATCTTCTTCTTGAATCATCATCATCTTCATCCTCCTCTTCCTCATAGCGGATTTCCTTTTTCCTCTTACGCTCTTTATCTTTTTCCTTATCCTTCTCGTACTGTCGCTCCTTCTCCTTTTCCCGTTCTCTGCGTTCCCATTGTCGTAGACGAGCCAGGTAAGCACGCTCTGCATCCTCAAGTTTCCTCCTGTGCTCTCTCTCTTTCCTTGTCCGTTCTCGTTCAGCCTCCCTCTCATATCTATCCATTTCTAGGTCTTTTTCACCTCTTTCTCTGCTTCTTCGGTCATTTCTCTTACTCCAATCAGGTGAACTTGTGTCAGGCCTATTGTGTTCTCCAGAAGTATCAACATCATTTGCAGCAGCATCTACATGAACGAGACATCCTATCAGACAATTAATCAACGTAAAATAGAAAATGGTACCAAATTAAGGAAAAAAAAAGACGAAGATTAATGGAGGTAAAAACAGACCACTCCTAGCTATGTCAGTGTTGGAGTCTCCATCCTTAGATTTGAAAGCAAGTTCCACACCCAAACCATCAGCAGGTGGTGGTGGGGGTGGTGGAGGCAGAGGGTTGGTCTTTAACCTTTCTTCAATAGCACTTTCAATCTTTTCCATAGCCTCTTTGTCAGCTTCCCTTTCTTCATCAGTTAAGACCGCAGAATTCGCAATATCAATGTTTTCTTTACTCTTTGGCTCTCCATCCTTCCCCATCTCCTCTGAGGTGGGCCTACCAGATACACACTTTTCACCACTCTCAAGTTTTTCTCGCTCACTCTCAGGACCTTCAGCTTGGTTCTCTGCAGTTCCTACAGCTTGACTTTCCTTGGCTTTCTTTGCATTCTCCACTTTCTTCTCAACATATTTTAGCAAATACTCCTTTGTTGCTTGATTAACGTTCACCTACCGGGCCATGTAGGAAAAAAAGCAATAAGAATAAAGTTCAGAGTATACCCTAGAAGCTTATATCGACCTTGGTTGACATGCAAAAATGCATGTGCTTGGAGAAACATAAACATATTTTGAAATTGAGAAGAGTAATCCACAATTACCAAAAGCTCTTGTCCATCTATAGTACGTTTAGTCAGCAGGCGTATTGCACGGAGGATCCCTTCGGCTGATTCAAATTCATAGAATCCAAAACCTTTAGGTTTCTTGGTGGTAGGATCTTCTGCTCGTAAACAGCTTTTGACATGACCACAAAACTGCAGAAAATTGACAAAACAATTCTTAGAAAAGTGTTAAAAAAGGAAGAAGATAGAACGTACGTGCATCTAACACAAACAGACTTGAAAATAGTAGAAGGGGAAAATACAGATAGAAAGAAGAAAACAAACCTCAAGAATAGACATCATAAAGTCATTTTCCACGGTTGCAATCTTGCCAATGTAAATCGTGGTCTGAGGTTTTTCTGCAGGTGTTACAATAGGAAGAGAAGGTGGTCTAACCATAATAGGCATTACAGGACGGAGAACAGGCATTCCTGGGACAGCGGGACGTGGTCCTAGTTGAACAGCACCGACCGTACCAGGTGGGCGCATAATAAACCCAGGACGAACCATTGTTGGATATGGAGAAGGATACCGGAGAAGCCCTGCATAAACAAAAACAAATCTCTACAAAATCATCAGTAAATGTTTACAATGTAATACCCTGAACAACTTCACAGGCATAAAACAAGAGTATCAAGAAGCAGAATTGAAAATACATTTTGCAATGTTACCACAAACTAGAGCAAATTAGATATGCACACCAGAGGCAGTACAAATACCACCCAGCTGAACAGAGAACCTGAAGGACACATTGAGAAGATAACACCAGTATCGTAGTCATTATAACCACATAAAGTAGTCATACCTCATAGGGCAACTTGAAAGAGATAAGAATCTATAACCATCTGACAAACGTAGAATTTGAGATTCAATAATACAGAAACGCCCATCATCTCACACCCACATGAAACTTATAAAAAAACTAGTATTTTCCATCACAATAGCTTTATCTCAGCCACTAGCAGCTCGACGACAGGAGGGAAAAAGAAAGAGTAACATGTGGAAGTCGTAACGGAAGGTATAATTTGGAAGAACTGCAATACCTCGAAACCAAGACCAAGGAGCACTCGGTCGCTAAAAATGCTTCCTTCCATCAGTTGGCTAACCCATCAAGTTCAAAGTTCTTAAAACTACAGTAAACCTCAATTTAACATAAAAAAAATTGGGGAACATGCGGCAAATCTTTTAAGCGGTTTGGTTAAGAATGTTATGTTCATAGGAGTTTACACTAACTAAAAACAATTCAGAAGAGAAAAAAAGAAGAACAAAAAGCGAATGAATATGCGCATACCAACAAATGAGGAAGTCAGTCGTAGAAGTGAGTCCCTACCCAATATTTGATGCCTCGCAACCATTCTCATGGAACTCAATCAAAACGCTGTATGAGAAAACACCCGGTCATCGGTGTTCCTGTTCTAGTTTTTTTTTTCTCCCTAAAACTTATTTCTAACCCTAACCTTTCAATCTCATCTAAACTACATTCATTACTCTATGAATCACATTCAACATACACAGAAACCAAATTTTGCCACGAAAAACAAATTTTTTTTGAAACTTTAAGATAATAATTAAGAGATAGAAGAACCCACCCGGAGGAGGCATGGAACCAGGAGGAGGAACACCATGAATTCCGAGATAACCATTAGTCATAGGCTGGAAAGGTCTCATACCAGCTTGATTCGGAAGCTGTTGACCAGGCTGGAGTTGATACGATCCTGGAGCCGCCATAGAGTTAACGCCAGGAGGAGGAACACCAGAGCTAGGGTTTTGAAAATTCGGAACCGGAGTGAACTGCATACCGGGTCGGAATGGTGGTGGCGGCGGAAGATTGGAGACAAGTGAGCCGGGAATCTGAGATTGTGCATAAGGTGGACCAGGTGGGATAGGTTGAATTAGAGTAGCGACTTGTGGCTGTGAATGTTGTTGGGGCGGTGGTGTTAGTGAAGGATTTGGATTGGGATTTGGAATTGGAATTGGAATCGGAGTTGTAGGTTCTGGTTTTTGCGAATTGGGATCTACAGTGGCCGGAGAAGAAGATTCGTCGGCCATCGGAGTCTAGTTTGTTAAATTGGACTAATGGGTTCAACGAATCTGGGGATTGTGCCCTAGAAATCAAAACTCTCTATCTCTGTGTGTGTATCAAAGTTTATAAATTGTTTGGACAATAAAAAGAAAAAAAAAAATATACACCTTGTTAATTGTGTTGTTACACGTGTTTTTGTGTTTTCTTCTTAAAGGAAAAAATCTCAATTTTCATCAAATCAAAACCTTAATAGGAAGAAGTATTCAACAATGTAGTCATGGATTATTTGATATATATGAAATGCAAAAAAAATTGATAAGATTTTTAATTATAAGGATAAAGATCCACAAAAGATTTTGAACAAAGTGTAATTAAAAGTTGTATCACAAGTCAAGGTGCAAAAATATAAAATTTATTGATAAATGTAGAATTATGATGATTATAATGATTGCAAAGTTTAAGAAATTTTTAGGAGGTTTATTGGTGGTAAGACTTTTAAAGATTTAAAATTTTTAAAGAGTTTACTGTTGTTATTACTTATTAGTTTTGGTAGTTTTAAAATTTTGTTTACCATCATTTAAAGTCATGAGTGATTGAATTACGATTTTAAAAATTCAATCAAAGTCATGTGTTATTCAAATAAAATGAGTTTAAGTGACTTTGTAATTATATTAAAATCTAGTGTTATAGATTGATTAAATTTAAAAATTTGTGTTCATAGAAAGACTCTTTCAAAATACTAGATGTTACCTTCATATTCTCAAATAAATTTTTGTTATAATTTTAAAAGTTTTTTTTTTTCTTGTTCATAAGGAATGCCCAGGTTGACTAAAAAAATTTAATGACTATAAAATGCACTCTCACGTTGATTTTGGCAAAATGTATAAACGTTGAATAATACATATCAGCTCATGATTATCTACAAAGGTAACGGCTTATTACCTCTATTTGAGAACGTGAGAAAGTAACGATTATTATTTTGGAGAATACGAAATATATAAATTGGAGTAAAGGAAAAAAATAATTATCTCACAAAATAAAATGGTAAAGTAGTATCAAAAAATCAAACAAGTATTGATAATTAAAAGTTAACAAAATCTATCAATTAATCTGTAAAAGTATGGAGAACTCTTTGATAAAATATTTTCATGATTCAATAAAATGTT
Organism: Barbarea vulgaris; assembly: GCA_963667165.1. NCBI lineage: Eukaryota > Viridiplantae > Streptophyta > Magnoliopsida > Brassicales > Brassicaceae > Barbarea > Barbarea vulgaris. The sequence goes on from OY763887.1 coordinate 45,694,943, forward strand.
AAAAGTCCACAAGATTCTCAAATTATTATAGTCATTAAAACTCCACAAAATTCTCAAATTATTATAGGCATTAAATTTTTTACAGATTCGCATAGAGTTTCTCAGAATCACTTTAGAGCACTTCCATCAGTGGAACTAATGGAGAGTTTATCAAAAATTAAAAAATAATAATATTTTATTTGTATTAATTATATTTTAATTTGTTTTTAATAAATTAGCCATTAACATGTGGACATGTGTCTAGTTTAAGGAAGAAACGTCTCTCAAAGAAGCAACATCTCTGCTTTTCACCTTCTTTTCTTCTTTTTATTAATATTTTAATCAATGATAGCTACTTAAGATACCCGATGGAGATGCTCTTACCATATATTATTTTGAAAGTTGGTAAAAGTTGTTTTATAAGAACAACAATTTTTAAATTCATCAACCAATAATACTAAATTTTAGTATAATCTGAAAGTTAGTTAAAATATTTCTTAATCCAATAACTCATGACTTTGAATAAATTTCTAAAATCATCAATTCTATAACGCATGACTTTTAATGAATGTAAACAACTTTTAATAAATATTAGACCAATAAGATTGAATAACACTAAACTTTTCAAAAGTTATAACTCTTTAAAAATCACAAAACCAATAACACCCTCTTATTTCTCTACTCTCTTTATTGTTCTCTGTTTCCCCTTGGCATCAATACTATAGATGGGTCTTGTAAAGACACAAACATCTTTTAAGTTTGGCTTCAATTTTATATTTGATTGAAACTGCAACTAAATAAAAATATATTTTTAACCTTAAACTTTATAAGTAAACATAAAACATATTTTTGAATCAGAAATGGATGCACAATTTTTCACATACACTCTCTCTCTTCATTCTTAAGAATGAGAGAAATTCTTCTCTCACTTCTTTTATAAGAAAGAGAGAAATTCTTCTTTTGTTGTTTGTAAGTTTTGATCTAAATCGGATCTCTTACCGATCTAATTTTTGTTTTCCAGCTAGGCTGGATTTTGTTCATAGATTTTTGTTTTGTTTTCTAAAGGTCTTGAAGGCTCTTCAGATGATTTTCGCAGATGGATGCAAATTCTGGCAGCTATACCAGTTGATCTTCTTGCTTCTTCACCGTGCACTCGACCCCTCTCTTGTGAGGGAGTAGTATTTTTGCTTTTTCTTGTGTGAGCCTCTTTGTTAGGTATTGAGTGGAACTTCGGTTCGAAGAAATGAAAATACATATTTTAAAACCGAAGTTAATAAAGTATATTTTTCAATCAAAAAATTAAATACATATATACGTAAGACATCAAATAAATTATAGATTACGTAGGATATACGTTCTAGGTTATGTGAGGTATAAGACATATTCTAGATCTAATTGATAGAAGACATAGTTTAGATTACGTAAAATATAAAACGTTATCTAGTCTATAGAATACATATTCTAGATTAAGTAAGGCAAAATATGTAATTTAGTCGATAGAAAATGTATTGTAAATTATGTAAGGTAGAAGACATACGTAAATTATATGATAGAAAATATACTCTAAATTACGTAATGTAGATAATACATGTAATAACGTAAAGTACAAATATTTTAGACCGTGTTTGATACCTAATTTATAATTTATAATATTTTCATAAATAAAATAATAAATAATTATCACCCGTAGTATAGATTATGAGAAACTCTTTAGAAGTTAGAATTAAAATATTATTTGTAATGAACTAAAACACTTTTGGGAGCTTAAACCAGTATAAGAACACACAAATATATAAGAAGAAAAAATCTAATCATTTAGGGTAAATTTTCCAATTTTATTTATTTTCTTTAAAACAGCTAATTTGAAAGAAATTTCTTTTTAGGGTTTTAAAACAAATAAAAATGGAAAATATTTTAGCTTGGTTTTGCCTAGGGCTGGGCATTCGGATTTCGGATCGGATTCGGTTCGGATTTTTTCGGATTCGAATAATTTGGATAGGTTATTTTAGTATCCGTTCGGGTTTTACAATTATTCTGTTCGGTTTCGGTTCGGATAGGTGCGAGTTCGGATTGGTTTTCGGATTTTTAAAATCTCAAAATTTGTTCAATTTTAATAAAAATTGGTTAAATTCTAATAAAATTTGGTTAAGTTTTGCAAAAAAATTATATATTTTTAACAAAAATAACTAAATATTTTTGGATTTTTAGATTGTTTAACATATTTTTGTTATTTGATATTAAATTATAACTAAATATAACTAATAATGTTGGATATATAGTTTTATTTCGGGTTTTCGGTTATACTTTACGGTTTTCGGTTCGGTTCGGATTCGATTCGGATAATTCGGATACAAACATTTAGAATCCGAACATTCTATGACTATTAAGTTTGGTTTCGGATTCAGATTTTTTGATTCGGTTTCGGTTCGGTTTTCGGATTTTGGGTTTTTTGCCCACCCCTAGTTTTGCCAAAGTCGAAAAACATTTTACCTTTTTTCATCCAAAATATCAGGGTTACTTTTAAAACCCTAAAATGGTCACATTTTAAATTTATATTAGCAAAAGCAAAAGTTCAATTACACATCCCATATTTCCAAAGTGAACAATTACAAAAATTAATTAATTGCTAGAGACAAAATTCACCAAATAAAAAAAAGAGACTGAGAGGGTTTTTTTGTGTGTGAACTGATAGTGAAAATTCTAAACAAAAACAAAAATGGGAGATTAAGAAGAAGAATCCAAAAGGAGCAATGACGGAGAAGAAGAAAGAAGTAGACGTCGATTCTTCCGAGAAGAAAGATTTTGAAATTGATTGGACATCGGCGATGAACGACGACGGCGACGGCGACGGAAAAGTAGAGTTAGAGATTGTTAATGTCAAACCTCAGTCACCTCCGCCGCAACAAATTTTTCTCTCTAATGATCAATTGGACTCTTATAAATCCCTAACCGATCGTTCCCTTGAAGAGAAGCTTGAGCGTAGCAAATCGAACCTTATCAAATTAGGTCCGGGTTTACCTGACAAAGGTGAAAAAATCCGATTAAGCATCTTAAGTCTTGAAGAAGAGAAGCGGCAAAGGCTTATACGGAGCACTAAGGTTTATTCTGCAATTTTTCACTTTTTGCATGTTATGGTTCTGTAGAGACCACTAAAAGCTTCACTCTTTGTTGACTACATTACTCTAAAATCTTCATGTTCATGCTTCATACTAGGCACAGAACATGTGATAGTCATTTATGTTAATGCTCCATAGTCATCTAGGCATATAATATGTGATAGAGATGTTAATGCTCCATAGTCATCTAGGCATAGAATATGTGATAGAGATGTTTATCTGATAAAGAAATTGAATTGATGTTTTTATTTGAGTATATGATGCTACAAGACTCTTTTGTTTTGGCAGGAACGAGCCGCAAGTGCGAAGTACATTCATTCGACAAGCTCAGGTATCGTGGTGGACAATTGTTAAAGTTTGTTTGGAACTATTAATAGCAAAGCTTAGTGTCTGAGTTACCAATTTTGAGACTTAGTTTAATGAGCCTCGTTTCGTGTAGGTTCTAATGTCGTTGCGCAAGGGAATACAGCTTCGATAGACACTTCTAAACAAGGGAATGCAGACTCAAAAGAAGTCCAGCGGTCAACATTTGCTGCTTTTTTTAGTAAACCAAAGGTATAATGGAGCTTCTACTTTATGCCATTTTAAACTGTTTTAGAAGAGTTTGTGATGCAACCTTTGTAATTTGTGTTTCAACAGACGGAGACTCAGCCAACGAAAGCATTTGGTAAAGAACTAGAAGTTTTGGGATGTGAAAGTAGGAAACCGAAGGCTGATAGAAAGACTGCAACAAGGACGAATAACAGGTGGCGGATGTTGTCAGATATAGGGAAAGCTGAGCACAGTGAAAAGCAGTTTTATTCTGGACTTAAAGGATCAAAAGGGAATCATATATCTAAGGAATCTTATGGAAAGAGAAAGGCCAATGGATCTTCCAGTTATTCTCTGCTTGATGATGATGACATTGACCCCATTCGCCATAAAACTTCTAGGTCCGTTTCATTTCTCTTTTTCCAACTGTATCCAAAGTATACCATAACTGGTTACTGTTATTTTTATGTTACATGTCGTTCTCATACACAAGAGAATGAGTTGTATTGTAATCGCTCCACCTCTTTCTTTCATAGGGACTGGTCTTGGGAAGAATGTCCATCACAGAGTTCAAGGCGTCGTAAGGTATTCTTGCTTACTCTTGTTACTATATATCTCGCGATTACCTTTTTTTACCCATTCATTATAGTCCTCAAGAAATTTACTCCAGCAGACATTTTTTTATGAATTCCTTTCAAAAAACTTCAGTTTTCGAACAGTTAATTGCTCTTTAAATAAACTGCTGTTTGAAAAGATTTATACTTACCAGGAAAAGTTTCCTACTTGGCTCGGGCATTTCCTTGGTTAAATTTAGTATTCTCCTTTTGCTATGCTGTTCTTTTAACTTACTGATAGGATTCTCCAAAAACACTACAGAATTCAGATGGTGCAGTGATTAATGTCGATGAAGATGAACCTCAGCCTTCAACAGTGATGGGGCAAACAGATGAACTGCCTGAAGGGTAAATTTTACATGTTTTCTGTCTGGTCTCATTAAGTTACAATTCTCATTGAATATAAACTAACATTTTATGAACATGCAGCTTACCGGAAGATATATGTTACCCATCCAGGTAAATCTATCTAAAGATTGGTGTGGGCTAAGTACCGTAAGACTGTAACTCTTCAAAATATCAACGCTTTCTCTTCACTTTTTTTTGGTGATTCAGTGACGATCCAAACTTTGTACAAGTTTGTCTTAAAGATCTTGAGTGTCTTGCGCCTCGAGAATTTCTAACATCGCCAGTTATGAATTTCTACATCAGGTACTTTTGGAGTGATAGACTTGCCATATATGCTCTTATATCTTGCTAGCACCATTTTTATAAAATAAGTGTGTATCGAGTCCATACAAAGTCTTGGCCAGTTAGAGATTTTTCTGTGAATTTGGTGGAAAAATGACATGACTGTCCCTGATTTCTTTTGCTAGGTTCTTGCAACAGCAGGTAGCGTCATCGAATCAAATCTCTGCTAATTGTCATTTCTTCAATACCTATTTCTACAAGAAGCTCAATGACGCTGTTACATACAAGGTAATTATTTTCCTATTTATCTCAAGAAATACATTGTTGGTTTCCCAGTGCATTATGTTTGCTTTGCATTTAAATTCCCGAGCTGTGCAAAATACAATCTATAGAAGGATCACCCATATGTAATATATTTTAACTTTTCTATAACAATGTTAATAATTCTCTATTGAGTGAATCACATTTTTATCTATGTTGATTGGTCTATCTGTCTTTTCTTTTCAATAAAATAGGGGAATGACAAGGAGGCCTTTTTTGTGAAGTTTAGGCGGTGGTGGAAGGGTGTTGATTTATTCCGTAAGGCTTATATTTTTATACCAATACATGAAGAGTAAGTTAATTTTCCTTTTAGCACTGTATCTATAGCTTTTATGAGAAAAACCTGAATTTATTTCAATGGCTTGAAAACAAAACCTGCCTTTGCTTGCTGTCTTTGTAAGTGGAGAAATGTTATCCGCCTTATTAACCTTGAGATTGTACCACGTTTCAGTCTCCACTGGAGCCTAGTAATTGTATGCATCCCAGACAAGGAAGATGAATCGGGATTGACTATACTTCACCTGGATTCTTTAGGACTTCACTCGAGAAGATCAATTGTTGAAAATGTCAAAAGGTGGGTTACCCGGTGACTTTATCTTTTCATGTGTTTGGCGTTGTTTACATATGGTTTCAGATCTTAAAAGGAAAAGTTAACTTGATGCAGGTTTCTAAAAGATGAATGGAACTATTTGAAGCAAGATGATGATTATTCCTTGGATCTACCAATCTCAGAAAAATTATGGAGAAACTTCCCGCGTAGGATCAGCGAGGCTGATATACAGGTCAGTCTTTTACCTGAATTTGTTTAGATCTTTCTCCTGAATTTGACTATTTAAACACTTGACCGCACAAAAAGATCAAATTTTCTAATGGTATTTCACTTTGTTCAACCAGGTTCCTCAACAAAAGAACGATTTCGACTGTGGTCCGTTTGTTCTCTTCTTCATTGAAAGGTTTATTGAAGAGGCACCTCAAAGGCTGAAAAGGAAAGACCTTAGAATGGTGAGTTATCTCAGAGTCTCTTCCTAATTCCAATTTTCACATATCTTCTTACTCTTGTCTAAACTTGTGTGTTGATATTCATCTAGTTCGACAAGCAGTGGTTTAGACCCGATGAAGCCTCTGCTCTGAGAATCAAGATTCGAAACAAACTCATCGATCTTTTCCGTCTCAGTAACCAGAAAGATTGCCAAAGTGACCAGACAGACTTAGCCTGTATAGAAGCAAAGCCCATCTGATGATAATGCCGCATCCAAATCAAGACATTGCTCACCGCTTTAACAGAGTTTAGGTGTGTTGTATAGACCATTAAGAGAAAAATATTGTCCAAAAGTTAAATTAAAAATGGCTCCATACTCCATAGGTTCATTCATGTTGTAATCAACATTACATCTAATTTATATCATCTCTTTTGGGGCTTCCAAATAAAAAATAATAATTTCAGGTAACTGTATTCTGAAGAAAAAAATAAAATTGTCATCTAATCGGAGTTATCTTACAACATGGTAGAGATTTTGTTTTCTTAGTCCTAATCTGTCATTTATCAGATCAAACAGAGGCTTTTAGAGCAGTGCGGAACTGCTCAGGCACCCGCATCACCGGTGCCTGAACGGGCCCAAGCATGCCAAGCTGACCACATGCTGCCATTTGATCGTTGCCTCGGCTAAACCGCATGAGAACAGTGCAGCCTCCTTCAGCCAAAATGTTACGAAACTTGATCATCTTGTCTTCATCGGTCTGTATGAACTGAGAACCACTATGTGGGTTGAACTGAATAAGGTTGATCTTGCATGGAATTCCCTGCACAAGCTCCACTAGCCTCCTTGCATCATCCATGCTGCACAATTAGGGAGGTTCTAGTTTATAATGGTTTCAGAATTGAAACATTTTAGCGGAGGAGACTTGTAATTGCGGGACAGAGAGCTTAACAATGGTCTGTAGTGATGACTTTATTTACCTGTCATTCACTCCTGCAAGCATCACGTATTCAAACAACACTTTGTACTTATGCTTTGAACTGAGTTCTTCTCTGAGAGTCTCAAGGAGCAAAGATAATTTGTATTTCCTGTTGATGGGCATGATCCAGTTTCTGACCTGCGAGATGAGGTCAGATTATACATTTATACCTCATGAAATTATGACTGTTTTCAAGAGACAGCAAGAAAAAAACCTCATCGGTTGTTGCATTGAGACTGACTGCCAAAGCGCAGTTCGACTCACGGAGAAAACGCTTCAGCTGAGGAACAAGGCCACTAGTCGAGACTGTAACTTTGCGGGGACTGAAATGAAGTCCATTCTCGTCTACCATTATGTTTGCAGCTTTGATGACATTGTCAATGTTGTGAAATGGCTCTCCCATTCCCTACAAAACACATCCAGCTCCATGAGAAACCGACGAAAACCAGTAGACCTTAAATGTGATCCAGATAGGTTTAATTCGGGCTTTTATTTGTCTAGCGAACATGCATACCATAAACACAACATTAGTTATTGACCCAACTTCATGGGAAAGCAATCGCCTGGCGTAAACAGCCTGCTCAACTATCTCAGCAGCAGTGAGATTTCTCTTCAAGCCCATCCTATGAAAGCAAGTAAATTACATACATTAAACCCGAGATCGAAAAGCCGAGAAAGCGGCTCAATAGAATATCTTCATTCTAGCTTACCTGCCAGTGTAGCAGAACTGACAATTCATGGCACAACCAACTTGGCTCGAAACACAAACTGTTGTCCTGCCTCGATCACAAGGTATAACAACTGTCTCAATCACAAGTCCATCATCCAACGTGAACAGAATCTGCAACATCCTGCGAGTTATGAATCAATTGAGAAAGATTCCCCAAAACTCATTGAGATATAACCCATTGTCCAATCAGTGACTCATCCACACCATGCAGCCATCACAAAAATATGAAATTCGGAATACATAAGAAACGATCTAATTCACCTTGCGAGTTCCATCAGAAGCAGAACGAATATCCTTAAAAGATAATGCACCAAACACAGCATGCTCACTGATCATTCTCTTGAAATCTTTGTTCAGGCCTATAAGAATGCACACATATATAAGAACCAATCAGCATTGCTGAAATCACAAAACCTTCTGAGCAAAAAGACACACAAAAAAAAAAAAGACAAAACCTTCAAGTTGATCAAAATCATTTGCCCATATATTATCCTTGTATAATCTCTTCCACAGCATCAAAGCTTGTCCTGGTCTAAAACCATGAGACTGAACCCATTCCTACAAATTGAAAATATCCCCAAATTTCCAATAAAAAATCAGACTTTAAAAAGGAGAAATTGAAACCCAAACATATGAAACATATGAAATTGAAACATATGAAGCTTTGTCCAATTAGATTAAAAAAATCAAACTTTAAAAATGAGAAATTGAAACTCAAAACATATGAAGATTGAGAATTGAAAAAAACGTACTTGGAGAGCAGCATAAGTCATACCCTTCAAGATCACCTTCTGGTTATCATCTCTCCCTACAGACCCCATACAGATATTATAATTACAACATTTCTCAGCAAAAAACAAGCCAAACCCGGAACTCAAAACAGTAAAAAGTACAAACCTTTAGGTTGTGAGAACTCGTCGAGTGAAGGAAGATAAGCTGAAGAAGAAGAAGACGAAGAAGAGAAAGAGGAGAAGAGGCTTGGGGATTTGAGGAAATGAATGGAATTGGTAAGACGGTTGTTGCGGATTAGGGAGGAGGGTACAATTAGGGTTCCGGGGAAAGACGCCGTCGGAGCAATGACGGCGGAATTGGTGACAGTGATGATTCCAAAACGCCTCATTGTTGACAAACGATTCATTATCTCTATTTCCCTTTTAAGTCCACTCAACTTCTTATTATTGCGATTTAATTTTTTTTAGACCCAAAAATAAATTATTAATTACTATTTTTATTAACTATATGAGATTATGAGAAACCTTTGTTTAATTTTTACGATTTAATTTTTTTTTTTTTTGACACTGTAAGAATTTTGTGTTCGTGAAGAATCGAGATAATGTATTTTTGTGTGTTTTAAATTAAAACTAAATATAATTTGGAAATCTTTTATTTAGTTTATGGTATAAAGAGATAATTAATCCATATAAAATATTACTGATTCATTTTGTTTTACTTTAAAATATCATGTACTTATGATATATTGTATACTATTTTAACAACAGCAACAAAAATAATATACTATTTAACAGCAACAAAAATTGTATATGATTTTTTCTTAAGTCAATTGAATTCACACATCAATATTCAATAGTATAACTTATGCTTCTTTTTTTTTGTAGAGAAATTTTATATTCTATCTTAGGAATCCCAAACTGAAACACTTGAAAATACACCCTAAATCTCAACATTTTCATTGCAAACTCACAACAATTGCATAACCAATAAATTCAAGTAAACACACTTAGTTTTGAAATGAATGCTCCACTAATCGATCTGTTTTTATTCAAGTAACAAATCATAATTATCAAAACATAGAGAGGAAGAACATAAAACCAAATTGAATAAGAGAGAATGAGAAATCAAGAAAGTACTGGATTGTTGTGAGAATAACAGAAATTTCCAGATCAATCCATGATCTTCATCATCTGTAGTAACCTCGAATGTGATTGCATAGCAAGAACTCAAGTGGGTTTGGATTAAGAAGTCGAATCTTGACGATCACGTAATCTTGTTTCCATTTACTCGCAAGCCTATACTCTTCCATCACCCATATCCTCTTATCTCTTGTTTGTCTCTTCTCCAATTCATACCACTTGCAAATCGATCTAGGTTTCTCCTTTTCACAGAACTTATAAACTTTCTTGAACCCTAGAATCTCAAAATTCTCCTTCTTCTCCTCCGACTTGATCAGCTTATCACCACCACCACCCATTACCCAACTTAAGTCATCTTCTGTAAGTTTCACCTTCTCACAGAACTTGAGAATCTTCTTGAACCGTAGAAACTTCTCGATCTTCTTGGATTTGATCAGCTTATCACGACCCATGACTCTCCAGCAACCAGCTTCGCATCCATCGGTTTTACCAGAGTTCACTGTGCGTTTAACGAAGAAGTATCTTCCGTCGTGTAAGACCATAGGTTCTTGAGTGTTATTGAATAGCGTCCATGGATTCTTGCAGTACACGTCTTCGCTTTCGAGGAAGTGGCTAAGCCAATCGTTTTTATTATTGATCATCATCTTCAGAAACTGTGCGACGATTTCATCTTCAACAAGTTGGTGATCATTGCTTGACTTCATCATCGTTCTTGAATATACAATGAAACACAGATCTCGTAGAAGAAGAATTTCAGATAATGCTGATCGATGATGAAAGCGCAAGAAACAAAAATCTCAAAGGGAGATGTAAATTATGAAGAAGATATGGTGTTTCTTGAGAAAGAAGATATTAATATATATATATATAGAGAGAGAGTTCGTTGTTAAGTAACCGTTATTTAATTCTTGTATTGACCGTTTTGTCCTTTTGTTTTCTCTCTTTGAGACACTTTTGAGTTTTGAGTTTTGACAATAATGATTCTTGCTTATAGAAATAGTTGTTCACGTTTCTATACTTTTTGCTTTTATTCAAAAATTATAATATAAATTTAATTTGAAAATTTCCTCAAATAGTACCAAATGAAGTTTTTGTTATACATTTAGCACAAATTTTTATTTAGGACAAAAATATTATTTTATAAAGTTCATAATTTAATTTTTTGGTTTGGGTTAACTATATTAACCTTTAATAAAAACGCTATTTGTTTCCTAAATAAAAATATTTGTTAAATATATCACAAAATTTTTATTTTGTGCTATTTAATAGAATTGCCTTTTACAAAATGTGGTTTACTTTATTTCTTTTCTTTCCTTTATTTTATACATTTTTTATTTCTTTTGTTTCCTTTATACATTTTTAACACCTACTATGTTATTATCTATTTTAAAAAATAGTTAGGAAATGCAATACTAAATAAAATTAGTTATCATATGATTCATACTGATTGACAAATCTCTTGTTCAATTTTTATTTCAAATATCATTATTTTGCTTTACTTTTGGTGATTGATTCATCGAGTCCTCGGGTCATTTTTCTTTGAAGATCATATACTTAATTATCTTTAGATTTTTGTGTTGTACTTCACTACAACTACATAACCAATAAATTCCAGTAAACACTTAAACACACAGTTTTGAAACGATTCCACCAATCAATCTGTTTCAATTCTAATAACAAATCATAAAGATCAAAACATAGGAAGGACGAACATAAACCAATGAATAGAGAGAATGAGAAATCAAGAAAGAAGATTCTAGATCACACACCCAAAGAGAAGCTTAGAGAGTCTTGAAGTAGAGATGATGAACATAGAAAAGAACCCTAAAAGCTTTGTCTGCATCTACCTACACTTCAATCTAATAACAAATCCTTGTCAACGCAATTTGTAAAGATACGAGAAATGCTTGGCTAACAAGAAACTGATATCAGTTTCAAACATAAGCTGAATCTTGCAAATCACTCGATCTTGTGTCCCTCTTTTAACGAGCCTATACTCTTCCATTACCCAACTTAAGTCATCTTCTACAAGTTTATCCTTCTCGCAGAACTTGAGAATCTTCTTGAACCCTAGAAACTTCCCTGTCTCTTTGGATTTGATCAGTTTATCACGACCCATGATTCTCCAGCAACCCGATTCACATCCATCTGTTTTACCGCAAGTCTCTGATCGAGATTTAACGAACACGAAGGTAGGGTTCTTATAATCGCAGACCTTAATTGGATCCTTGATATACACGTCTTCGTCTTGGAGGAACTGGTTGGGGCAGGCTTTACCTTTGTTTCTTATCATCATCTTCAGATAATATGAAATCAATTCGTCTCCAGCTTCAATGAGATTCTTATCATCCACAGATAACGTATTGTCCTCCATCTCCATGCTTTCTTTGGTACCGGTACTGTTTCTTGGGGATGAAGCAAAGAGATAAATGAAACGCAGATCTCGTAGAAGATGTAAATTATGAAGAAGATAGTGATTTTTCTTGAGACAGAAGATATTATTAATATATATAGAGGTGCTTCTAAGTTCGTTGTATTGACCAATTTGGCATTTCTATATTTTTACTTTTATTTAAAGATTAAATTTCTTCGCAGATAATTAAATTTCTTTAACAAAATGTGGAGGATTTACAAATGCGATTTACGAATGTGAACTTTTATTTTAATTTCCTTTGTATTATTTTTTTCACTTTTTCCATTGTTAAATATGTTATCTTTTATTAGGAAGTGAAATATTAAATAAAATAAGTTATCATATTGATGGGAAAAATCTCTCGTTCAAATTATATTTCAAATTTCATTAATTTTTTATAAGTTTGGATTTGGTTCTAGGCAGTCGTTTTTTTTGGTGATTGATTCATCGAGTCGTCGTTGTTTTTGGTCAATTTTTTTTTACCATAGAAACTTGCCATTCAGTGGAACATAAGATTTTATTCATTACACTCAGAATCATATATAAAATGCAACACTACTAGGAGTTTAGGAAGAAGAAGACAAATTGCTCTGTAGTTCTGTGATGCCTTGGGAACCAAGGAAGACACTTTTGCCCTTAAGAAAATTAGAGTACCAACGAGCAGAGAGTTTTGGAGATCTCTTACGATGAGGATCGCTGAAATTGACAGAGTACAATCCATAACCAACCTCATATCCTCCAAGAATCTCATACAAGTCCATAAATGACCATACGAAGTAGCCTCTAGTGTCTGATCCATTCCTACATGTATAGTTATGTATATTTTCTTTATTACACTGACAAAGAGAAGTGAAGAGAAGATGCAATAAAAAACTTTACTTACCTAATGGATTTGAGTACACTACCAATGTAAGCTTGTAAGAACTCAACCCTTGGTGTGTCCTTCTCCTTCAGCTGTGAATCTGACTTCATCGGGCTACCTATTCGTTGGCATTGGCAAGAGAATTGAGTAGACTAAAACAAAAGGAAAGACAAAAAGAGAGGGAGAGATAGAGACCATTCTCAAGAATGTAGACAGGAGGATTGTTATATCTCTGCTTTATATACTCCAAGATAGCTTCTATAGCCCATGGAGCAACATCAAACTTGTCCAAACAAAAAACAAAAAACAACTAAGAAACAAGGATCTAGAACACTTATAAGTTTTAAGACTTGAACTGTATAAGGAATATTAGGTGAATTTGGTTGCCTTGAAACTCTTACCTCATAAGAGGAAAAATTCGCAAAGACTGTCCCGCCCAAGCAGTAAAACGAAGAAGAGATGATTAGCAAAAAAACAAAATATCAAGAAGAAAGAGCAAAGAGATAGTTTTTTTTTTATCCAAAAGATTGAGTTTGATTCATACTATTCAAAGATACTCCCATGTCTGAGTAGAAATCTGGGTTACTTGCAAGAGAAGGTTTGGATTCGATGTTTGTAACAGTAGCCGCAAGATAGTGATTGATTCCTATGAAGTCAGATGAGCCTTTAACTTGTTCTGATTCTTCTTTTGAGAAAACTGGTAATCTTGATCCAACGATTCTTTTCATCGTATCGGGATAGTCTCCATATATAAGAGGCTCAACCATCCTGAGTTTCAAAGAGCAGATATGTTACTTAAAATGAACAATTGTATGGAAACGTTTGTGCCGGACTTACCAGCCGATGTAGAAATCTCTGGCTCTTTGAGTTGCAATGGCATCATCCTTGGATCTTGCAGTAGAAAACCCTAAAGTTAATATGCTAAAGCCTACCGAACCTCCTTGAATATCCTGCAAAATTGTATAAACTATGTTGCTTCCAACTTACACATTCAAGAAAGGTTATGTAAAATATGTGTGTACCTTGTACTTTTGCCTATATAGTCTTGAAACAGAGGCGTGTGCAAGAAGCAAGTTATGGCCTACGATATATGGTTGAGTAGAACTGTTCCCTGGTAAGCAGATTTTGCCAGGTTTGGAACAGCGACCAGGCGGTGCATCCCCATCATTGTAACCTCCAACACAGAATATATTACCCTCGTTGATCGTGGTCCATAATTTGACATGGTTACCAAACTCTCTAAAGCATACATCTGCAAAAGCAGTAAAGTCTTTGCTGCAAATGGCAAATATAACAGCAAAGTTCAATCAAAACTTTTCTATAAAAAATCTGTAAAAGAAACTAATTAAGTAAATGCTGCTTTTCGTTTAAGCCTACATCATTCTTTGACTGAGCCATCCTCCATATTCATCCTCAAGATACTGAGGATGATCGTAATGGTACAGTGTAACATCTGGTTTAATTCCTGTAGTAAAGTTTACTTAAAAGGTTCAGTCAACAGGAACTAAAACCTAACTCTGTTTAGTTGACAAGACAAGTTCTTATTACCATGGCTTACTAATTCTTGGATGAGGTTCTTGTAAAACTGAAGACCCTTTTGGTTAATAGGGCCTCTTCCATCTAATGAGATTAAGAGCTCAGAAACTTGAATCCATTCAAGTGAACAATGAGAGTGTTTTAATTAAGAGGACTTACTAGGTATTAGCCTAGCCCAAGAGATGGAGAATCTGAAAGCATCTAAGCCAGTGTCTACCATCAACTGCACATCTTCCTATACAGTCACAATGAACTCAAGCATGATGAATAAAATTCATAATGTAATAGTAGTCACAATGTGGGAGTATAGCAGAGAAGAGAATGAACCTTGTATTTGTGATACCCATCACATGTTATATCTCCATTACCTTGGTTACCTGCAAAGTTAGAGAAAAAAAAGTCAAACCAGAAACCAATCTATCAATTTCTAAAAACATTTTTTTTTTTTTTTTTTTTTGGGGAGACATTTCACACAAGTTATGAAAATTTTCACTATTACATGTATGTCCATTAATGATTTAAATTTTTTTAAAAAAACTTATTAGGAAATTAGTTTGAAAAGTTACAACATCAAAAATAGAAAACGACAACTTTTATGAAACAAAAATAAAATTTAAAAAATGACACTAATAATAAAATGGAGATATTTGTAATTTCTAATTTTTTTTTTCTTTTTTTTTTGACACATTTCACACAAAATATTAAATTTTTCACTATTACATGTATGTCCATTAATGATTTAATTTCAAAAAAAAAAAACTTATTAGGAAATTAGTTTGAAAAGTGACATAAAAAATTAAAAAACGACAATCTTTATGGAACAAAAATAAAATTAAAAAAACGACACTAATAATAAAACAGAAGGAATACTAAAAGCTTACGAGAGTGAGAAAAAGTATCCCAGATGCTAGGCTTCCTTCCATCTTCTGCAACAGCTCCTTCCCACTTGTAGAGAGGACCAAACATTTTGTTAGAAATTTCAAGAAAAAAAAAAAAGAATGAAGAAGAAGATTAGAAATTAAATGAGACCAAACCTGATAAGCAGAAGTGCCGGCTCCAAAGAGGAATCCTTGAGGGAAATCATATCTGCTGAAAACGTCGCTGCATCTACATGAGAAAGCTAAAGATAGAAAAATGGTGAAAAGAGCAAAAACATGTTCCATTTTCTCAATGTCTCATCTTGGCTCCATGGCCAAGAATAAATAAGTTGTACCTACCCGCAAGAGATAAAAAGGATGGTCCACTGTATTAATTAAATGTATATATAAATATCTCAACCAAGAGATGGAACTCGTGTTTGAACGTGAAACCAAGAAAATATCTCTCTGTCTTTTTTATTTTATTTTATGTTGGTTAAAATATATCTGTCTTTGCTTTATTGATTCCAAAGACTAATACTATTATATTCATTCACAAGATAAAAGTAAGAGAACCCTGCAATCAAAATCAGCAGGAGAAAGTTACATGATTATGAAAACAAAGAATAATTAGTAATATCTATTACTAACATTTTGTCTCCTGTTTTTTTTTTTTTTTTTTTCGGCCATTTTGTGTACTGTTTAGTCTTTTATAACATGTTTTTTTTTCCAAAACAAAAAAAAACATTTTGTTTCCAAAAATTTTGTTGACATTTTTTGCTAAGAATCCAACAAAACGGGAAGGGGACCGTAATATTTGTTTTAACCGTTATTTAGAAATATTAACTTTATATATATAAAAAATCCCATATCGAAAATATACAATATCTCGTCTAAAACAATAATGTTATTAAAAAAATTGTGAATCAATGATTAACCATTTTTTTAGTATTTCTCCGAGTTTAGTAAGGTTTAAAAATAGACATTTTATATTACATTTCAACAATATCAAACAAATTGAAAAGTTTGACAACGATAAAAAATGTGGAAGTACTTAATTAATCTTCTTCATGAAATCAAAATATTATAATCTTAAAAAAATAACTACGAAATATCCTATATGTATAACATTATAACCAAAAAAAAAAAAACCCTTACGCCTTCTATTTTGTCTACATTTTATTAAATAATGTTAAAAAGAAAAGAAAATTGGTAAATAAGGTAGTTTTTAAGTTTATAATTTACAAATAAGGTAGTTTTTTCAATAGGGTAGTTTTTAAATGTGCAAAATCTTATCTATCCTTTAACTTTTCTTTTATTTACCCAATTGCCATTATACAATTAAAATAAATAAATAATTAAAATCTAATTTTTTTTCTTTTTCTTTCTCTCTCCATTTATGTTTTATTTCTCTCTCCTCTCTAACTATTACATATATATATATGTATATATATATATACATATACATATTACACATATATATGTATGTATATATATATAATACATGTATGTATATATATATAATACATGTATGTATATATATATATATATTTACATATATATATATATACATATTACATATATATATATTTACACATATATATACATATTATACATATATATATATTACATATATATATACATATTATACAATATATATATCATCTTATATAGGTATATAGGTGTACACCATTTTATAGAAATGTACACCATCTTATATAGGTGTATACACTCTTATATAGTTGTACATCATTTTAAATCTAAAAAAATTATTTTTAATTTCTAATGTTTGAATCTATTTTAAATCTAAATAGAGGTGTACACCATCTTATATAGGTGTATACACTCTTATATAGGTGTACACCATCTTATAGAAGTGTACACCATCTTATATAGGTGTACACCGTTTTATAGAGGTGTACACTATCTTATATAGGTGTATACATTTTTATATAGGTGTACATCATTTTAAATCTAAAAAAATTATTTTAAATCTAAAAATCATATACAAACATTGGAAATTAAAAATTAAATTTTTAGATTTATACTTCTATTCATTTTTTAATAATTAATCATTCGTTAATTTATTATTCATTTTCTGTTTTAAACTTTTTTTATGAGAGGATGGTTAGAGACATACACACCATAAAATTGATAGGAAAAATAGTCCATTAAAATTGATAGTGAATATATAAATTTACATATACAAGTGATTATATACATGTGTACATATATAAGACTGTGTATACTTATATAAAATAGTGTAACTATGTATAAGATGACACATATATATATAAATATAAGATGATGTACACCTATATAAGAATCTGTACACTATATAAAATGGTGTACACCTATATAAGATAGTGTACACCTCTATAAGACGGTGTACACCTCTACAGAATCATATATATATATATCTTTATATATAATATACATGATTATATATATATATAATTGGAGAGAAAAAGAGATAAAGAAATTAAAAAAAAAAAAAAATAAATAAATAAATTTTTAGTCCCCACATTTCTCTCCCCTTTTTTGGTCCCTACATTTTTCTTTCTTTTGGTCCCCACGTTTTATTCATATCTCTCTCCCCACATTATATTTCTATCTCTCTCTAAAAAATAAGGTTATTACAGTCATTATTCTCAAATACTTTTTCAAAACTACCCTAAAAACTACTTATTTCTCAAATAAAAACTTAAAACTATCTCTTTCTCAAATATAAACATAAAACTTACCTTATTAACAAATTTACCCTAAAAAGAATTTTCTCTTTAGGAGGTCATCTCATCAACTCTTTTTTAAGTGTAAAGTTTATTTACTAAAATAATCTAAAACCTTGAATTAAAAAGTGACTTGAATTGGAACCAAACCGAGGCGAAAGCTAGATCAATTCTGTCTCTCCGGCTGCCAGCGGTCTTTACAGGTGTCGGAGAAGGCTCGTTGCATCTCCGGCAGCCTCTATTGCCAATGAAATCGCGACATGTACACATCACGTCAAACATATCATCTTTTAAAAGAAAGATGAATGATGACAAATTTGGAACACACATTTAGAAGTATTTTACTTTAAAGAATTTTTTTTTTTTTAATGTAACGTACGCTTTTCTTAATAAAAATGACGTACATAATACTCGGCTTATTTTTTTTTTTATTTTTTTTTTTAACGAAACCGATTTTATTTTCTTGATTCTCCGAAAACTACATCATTTGGAGCCATACATACTAAGATTCGATGAAAAAACAGACCATCGAAGAGAGAAAATGAGAGAATCCACACACATGTGGAACAAGCGAGAAACAACATTTGAGATCAAGTAATAAAGCAAAAAAAAATAAAACAAACCCTTAACCAAGAGTATTGAACCGAATAAACCAAGAGAGCTGATTCCGAATTGGAGCATTGAACCGAATAAACCAAGATATCAAACCAAACCTAAAGCAGACGGGCCCCAAGAAGAGAAAAGGCAAACCTTCTTCATCGGAAACGCCGTCAATTTGGACGAATGCTTGGTCACCGGAATCATCGCCAGATTCAAACCGGACAAGCTGTGGAGCACCAGCATCCGACGCCAACAACCAGGGATGATCAGCTCTAGACCGCCATTGTCTTCCACTGAACCAAAAGCCGCATCTGCGACCACCGCCGAAACTCGCTACGAAGCTAGACCGGACAAACACAATGGAAGAACGTCGACAAACCTAACATCTCGTAGACTCCACTGAACTAACACCGAATCAACCGGATCTCGGCCAGATCTAGCACCTCGGTGGCTCCGTCACCCCCAAACAGAGCCTCCAAATCTCGATCCTACCTAGCATCTCGGAAACTCGGTCTCGCTACTCCAGAATCACCGGATCTCGGCCTGCTTCGAACACTACCACATAGCCTAATACGAGCCTCCACTTCGCCTCGACACCCAGCTGTACCACAACTCGGGACCGGATAAAATGCTGCCGCCTCCGCAACTTCCTCAGACAAAGATGAGAAGAAGACACCACACCACTAGGACCGGAGAGGAGAACTGCCACGAAACACCGGGAAAAGAAGGATACCGGATCTCAGCATGAACATGTTAGAACCATTAATAACTTATTGAAGAAAAAAAGGGAATTTTAATTCGCAAATTACTCGAAAATTAACCTAATGTTTTGGAAACATTCATAACATTACTTATCCCACCAGAGATTTACGGATGAGTCGGTGACCAATAAATAAAGGATGGTCGAAAAAATGGATGGATACGAAGAACGATGGTCTATTAATCAATATGTAGGGTCACTTAACATTAAAACCCCAAAAATATATACATACATTTACAGTTAAACCTCTATAAATTAATACTCAATAAATTAATACCTCACTAAATTAATAATTTTTATCGGTCCAAATTTATAATTTTACCCAAATATCACTTCTATAAATTAATAAACACGATAAATTAATAAAATTTCGTAAAATACATAGATTCCAATGTTGTTAATTTATAGAAGTTTTACTGTATATGTGTGGGTCACTAGACTCTCACTAGGATGGAACAGTTGGAACACGTGTTGGATTGAAGAGTATCTCTATGCCTATTCGTAAGAACATGTGCAGTGGGAGTCTCTCACTGAGTCTCTCACCCACAAAAAATTAAAAAAAATTAAAAAAAGTAAGAAAGAGAAAAAAAGTGAGTCTCTCATTTGAGAGACTCTAAAAACCTGGTGAGAGACTCTTTTGCCACATGTCCTACCATGATTGGTTTTAAATTTTATTTACAATTTAAATTTTAAATAAAAAATTAAATTATTGAAAAGCTATTAAAATAATATTTTTGAGAGACTAAGAGAGGTTTTCCCCACTGCACATGCTCTAAGATATTCCTAAGTTATAAATTGTATTTCGGATCGCGGATTTGTTTTTATAAAATGTAAAATTTATTTATCAACAAAAAGAATAATATTTACAATAGTTTGGAAAAGCAACAAGAAGAGAAACCAGAAGAACTTGAACTACTACAATTTGGATTTTAAGCAAGACATACAAATTTATTCGAATCCCCTAGTTTGAAACCATCGTTCAAAGAGGCCTTCAAGCTTCTGAGCTCTATTATAATTGAGGGAGACTGCGATTTCTAATTGTTCTCTCGATCAGCTTGGAAATATATACATAGTTCATGTGTTCGTTAGTTAATTGTGCATGTTTGGTTTTATTTCCTAATCTGGCTTAATTTTTCAATGATATTTCCGATTGCTGCTGATGTCGTTGTTTATATATATAGGTTCTTTATGGAGAATTAAGAACCTACATAGTTAGCATATTATATTAGTGTTCTTAAACATGTTATAATTAGTATATTTGTGTTTCACTTTTTCACACAACTTATAAATTCTCTTTGATACACAGAACCTTTTGCACTCTTCGACTTGTTCAAGCGATGGTCTAAGCAAATCTTATGCGGCAATATTACTTCTTTATTGGCGAAAGTTTGGGGATAAAAAAAGTTTAAAAGTCTAGAGTTTAGACTAATAACATCAATGACATCTCCAAAAAAGTTGTAAAACCATTTGTTTGCAAAGGAACAAACACTTTCTTGATTTTCCTCAAAGCATCTCAATATACAAATGTTTGCAAAAATTTGTAAATTTCCATAGTCCAACCAACAACAAAAACAACAAATAAGAGGACTAAAAACGTTTGAAAGTTACAACAAATGATGAGAAATCAGATTCTAAATCACACCCAAAGTGAAGCTTAGAGAGTCTTGAAGTAAAGATGCGATGATCAGATCAGAGAAAAGAACCCTAAAAGCTTGTCTGCATCTTCACTTCAATCTAATAATAACGAATCCGTCTTCTGTAAAGATGCGAGAAATGCTTGGCTAGCAAGAAACAGATTTCGTTTTCAAACATAAGCTGAATCTTGCAAATCACTCGATCTTGTTTCCTTTTTTTCACGAGCCTATACTCTTCCATTACCCAACTTGTGTCATCTTCTCTAGGTTTCGTCGTCCCCTCGCAGAACTTGAGAATCTTCTTGAACCCTAAAAACTTCCCTGTCTCTTTGGATTTGATCAGTTTATCATGACCCATGATTCTCCAGCAACCAGATTCACATCCATCTGTTTTACCACAAGTCTCTGATCGAGATTTAACGAACACGAAGCTAGGGTTATTACAATCGCAGAACATAATTGGATTCTTGATATACACGTCTTCGTCTTCGAGGAATTGGTTAGGGTAGGCTTTTCCATTGTTTATAATCATCGTCTTCAGATAATCTGAAATCAATTCGTCTCCAGCTTCAATGAGATTCTTATCATCCACAGATAACGTATTGTCTTCCATCTCCATGCTTTCTTCGGTGTTTCTTGGGGATGAAGCGAAGAGAAAAAAATGAAGAAGAAGACGATAAGAGATTACTCGTTACAGTCGTATTAATAGAGTTGATGGTTTAGTTAGTTTATGTATACCGTTATATCAAAACTTTGGTATTGACGGATTTGCCCTTGATTTACTCTCTTACACTCTTTTTCCACGGATCCGTTATGTTGTTGTTTCTTTAAACGTTTTTTTTTTTTTTTTTTTTTTTTCAGTGTTAATTAATTGACGTGGTGTTAAAATTAAAATCGATATATCAAAATATAAACATGCTTTGCTTTGATACTAAACTCCAAGCTATTCTCTTTAAACTTTTTTTTTGTGATAAATAATTTTTCTACAAACTTGCATTTTTATTCTGTTTAAAACTAACTTTTTTAGTGGCCTGCTTAGCATAGGTTTTGGAAATAATTAGCACCAAAGGAAATATAAAGTTAAATAGGTAAATTAGATTTTTTGGAGATTTATTTACAAAATAACGTGGTGTTAAAATCATTATAAAAAACAAATGAGTTCGTGTATGATTTAGATAAAATGTGTGACAACATATGAATCCGAAAACTAAAAAGTAAACTTTCAAAATTTGATTGTTAATTAATGTTTAGGCTCACATGATATGGGGACATGGTTAGCAGAATCAGGAACGCAATTCTCATGCCTTAACTCTCTCAAACTTCGTTGCCACACACAAAACGTAACTACTCATTTTTAAGTGACAGTGCAGATGTAAAATCTCCTATTACACATTTATTTATTTTCCAGTATTTTTTATATCATTTGATTAGAAGTATACATATTAAGTGTACTTATAAAAAAAAAATACATATTAAGTGTAAGCCAGCTCTTTTTTGGCCAATTTGTTTTTTTTTTTCCTTCAATTTTACAAAGTCGAAAAACATGTTAATATAAATAAAAATGGGAGAGAGAGTTACAGTTTTTAGTGAAACGAAAAAATCGATTAAGCAAAAAAAAAAAAAAAAAAAAAAAACACCAAATGGTCATACTTCAATCAACGATATTCCACGTCATATCATTCTCAAAGATCCAGTGGCAAACTTCAATCCGACCCGGACCCGAACCTAGAGCCAAAAACGCTCCATGAGTCGGACTCCAAGCTGACGTGTCAATATGACAGATGGCAACACCATGGTTAACCTTCTCTAAACTCTCCGGTTCAAGAAGATCCGTTTCATAAACCCGTACCCGAGGAACCGAGTGGCAATAATACAGTAAATACGGATACAAACTCTGGTGACACGAAACAGCTCTCGTTACATCTCCACCGTTGATTCCTTTGACTTTTCCAATCACGATCTTCTTCTTTGACCCTGCGACATTCTCCGTCGTTCTCACCACAACGCCGCGTCCGAGCACTGACGTGGCAAAATCTATCATATCCTCCGCTGATCCTACGCACCGCTTCGTCTCACCGTGGCTTGGAGATCTCTCGCACTCAGAAATCGCCGACGAGATTATCTCCGCCATCGACGAATTCTCACCGGCGCCAAAAATCCTCCAGATTTTTCCGATCTCAGAGGACGAAAACGGTAAATTCGAAACTATGGTTCGGGGCAAAAACGTCCTTTTAGGCATTTTATCCCTAATATCTGGCATTTGCATCAAAGTCCCTTCTTTCAACATCGATTCTCTAAAGAATTTGCCCGGCTCAACCCATTTATTTACCGTTTTGCCACTGGAGCTCACATTATTAAAGTACCTCGCGAAAACGACGCCGTCTTTAGTGTACTCCTTGAAACTCGGTCCTTGGCCGTAAGTTTTAAAGCTGGTGTTTCCTCCGTCGTTGCCTTGGCCGTAACCGGTGAAGTTATCGGAGCCGAGGTTAAACGATTCACCGTAATTTACGAAATTGACCTTCTCGTTGTTTGAGTTTTTAGCGTAGGAAGAGAAAGAGTCTGTTCCGATATTGGATTGGTCTCTGTAGTTTTTAAACTCATAAACGGCGCCGTTTCCTCCATCGCCGTATTTTTTGAATTCGTTTACCGGAATATTCCCATCGCCTCCGTAACTCGTGAACGTGTCGTTAGCTCCGTTTGCTGTCTCTCCGTACCCGATAAATCCTGATTTGACTACGTTTGATCCGGCTCCGTAACCCGAGAACTCGTTCGGAGCTCCGTTTCCGTTTTTGCTGTAGCTTGTGAACGTCTGAGCTCCGGCGTTGGCGTTTCCGGAGTAGGTAGTGAAGGATTGTGATCGGCCGTTAGCTTTATCGGAGTATGAAGTGAATCTTCCGTTTGGTTGGTTGGCGTTTGTGTGGTAACTCGTGAAATCGCCGGAGCCTCCAGTTGATCCGGTGGCGTAAGTTGTGAAGCTTTGATCAGCGACGTTAACTTCTCCGGCGTAATTTGAAAACTCATCGTCGTGTCCGGCGGAATCACGGCTGTAACGACGGAACGAGTCTACGGCAATGTTGTCACCGTCGGAATAGTTTTTGAACGAGTCGGCTCCGGCAAGGCGGTCAGAGCCGTAGTTTGTGAAGTTCTTGCCACTGTAAACGGTAAAGCTGACGTCATCGCCGTGCTTCTCGAGAGAATGAGCGGCGAGCTCTGGGAAACAGAAGAGCTTCGCGGCGGAGCAAAAATCTTTGATGCGCGTGTCAAGCGCGTGAAGAGAAGCAAGTGTGGCGAAGCGCGTGGAGTCCACGGTCGTTAATGGGGATGCTTTGGAGAGGAAAAAATAAGGTTTTGGTGAATCGTCATCGATGTGATTGTTCCAATAGCGAACTAAAGAAGCTTTTGGTGTAAATGGATTCTCCGACGCCGTGATGTTACCGGCGGTTTGTTTAGCTCCGGCGAAATGTACCTACATTTTGGTCAGTGACAAAAAAACAACAAAAAAACACAAATTGTTTATGTTTAAATTGAATCTATCAAAACGTTAATTAAAAAGAAAAAGATTGAATCTGAATTCTTACATGAGACGATGAAAAGAAACAGAAGAAGCAAATGAAGAAAGCTGCTTCGATAATGTTCATCTTCTCTAGTGAGAAGAGTGGTTGAGAAGGAGAAATAATATGAATGTGAAGTGAGAGTATTGAGACTTCACTATGATTTCATGAAGTGAGTCCAAATTAACAAATATGTGAATTAAACATTTTTCTATCAACTTTATTCGGTATATTTTAAGTACATTAAAAATTTATTAGGTAATTGGAAAGAACGTTTAGGTCAAAAAGTCAAAAAGAGTAAACATAAAATTTAAATTCAGTTAAAATATTGCTTTATTCGGTATATTTTTTTAGTACATAAAAATTTTATTAGGTAATTGGAAAGAACGTTTTGGTCAAAAAGAGAAAACATAAAATTTAAATTGAGTTAAAATATTGTAAGAAAGAAAGAATGGAAGAATCTAAATAACTAAGGCTGCATAAAGTATATTAAAGATGGACCTCTCCCCAACAGTTTAAAAAGATCATCAAAATTATTTGAGATAGAGTAGTTAAAAAAGCTGAAAGAGACTGCTTCTTGCTGAAGAAACGGCGAAAGTAAATAGATAAAAAAAAAAAAAAAATTCTTTTTTTAACAATAGTTCTTTATTTTATTGTGCAACTTGCTTTAGTTTTTTTGGTTAAAATTTGTGTTTAGTGTCAAACAAATGAATAATGAATGATAGTGAAGTGAAACTGTGAGTGAAACACTAAAGCTGTAGATTATAGAGACTATTTATTATTTATTCGTTTCAGTAGCTCTTTGAATTCAAATAATGTTGGACTTGGGTCCTGAACCCTGAGTATAATTAAGCTATAAATATTTATTAATATTATACTTAATTATACCTGGAGGTTATTATAAATATGTTAATGGTTTGTAGAAACTAATAGATGACTTTATAATTCTGTCTCCCACCAAAACAAAGATTCTTACAACTATTATTACTCTTTTCTTCTTCTCAATTTTAATAGTTTATTCAAAAGTACAGAATCCTATATCAACCCTTATCAAGAGAAAATTCAAGAAGAAAAATAATAATAATCAAGAGCTGGAAAGTTAAACCAAATACAAAAACAAATGCTACAAATAAAAACATTTTTTTTTGTTAAAGGGCATGTTTAATATTTATTAAATATATATCATAATTTTTTTTTAAATGCCTTACTGGATATCATAAGGTTGAATAACTATTAGTTGTTACCATGATATATGTTTAAAAGTGATAACTCATCACTAACTCATTTTTTCTTCACAACAAATATTAGCACAAAATCTAGTTTTTGTTCCATAATTAGCACATATTTTCATTTATGCCATAAATAGCATTTTCATTAAAGGATAATCCTAACCTCTCATTTTTAGGGTTTATGATTTATGATTTAGGGTTTTCTAAACCCTAAATCTTATCCCTTACCCCCTAAAAACTATATCCTAAATACTAATATAATTAACCCAAATAAAAAATATTAAATTATGAACCTTATAAAATACTATTTTTGTCCTAAATAAAAATGTGTGGTAATTATAGAACAAAAACATCATTTAGTGCTATTTGAGAGAATTTCTCTTAAAATTTCGATATATCGATCTATAGATTGGATGAATGCAAGAAATGGATCCTCAAATTCGAAGAAATATGGTGGTGGCTACAGGCTAACGTGCGAGCAATGTAGCTTTTGTAAAATTTATAGTTTATTTTCATTGATGAGCATAGAATCCCGCGTTTTAGCACTTGGTGCGATGATGGGCTCTCCGATGCGTGCCGACAATTATTAGTATATTTATTTTTATATTTGTGATTTGGTAAATAATTTTCTTGATATTTTAAATATGTTAAAAACGAAAGAAAGGAAAACAGCTTTATATAAGAAAGATATGTAATGTTAAAACTATGCACAACACACAATTTGAAATCTGCGATACTTTGTAGTTTGTAGTATCACATTATCTAGCACAGCCCCTTTAAAAATTATCAGATACAAAATGTGTGTAATTCAATACCATAGAAGATAAAAATTTCAAGAAACAAGATTTTGTTTTGTCTAAAATACTTTAAATGATAAATTTCCTTTGGGAGAGTGGAATTATTAATTTAAAAACAAAAAGCACACTCGATCAGAAACTCTTATTTCCAATGAATTTTCTAATGGAGAGAGTCTATACATTTCTAGACTTCACACAAAATCACCGTTGTTTCTAAGAGATGAAATGATAAGAGTGTCAATATTGATAAAAAAAAAAACGTGTTTTTCGAAAAGAGAATGTAGTAACGGTGCATATGTATACCAGTAGTAGTAATCAGAGGTGCTAGATAATGTTGGATTATTGGACTTTGATATCTATTGATTTGCTCTTTTCTCCTTCTAAAATGTTTTGAGGTTTGATCCTTGATCAAACTTGTTACTTCGTGATTCTGGAATTTCGTTTGGGTCTTTGGAGTTTCTTGAAAACCTCAAGAACGATCATGCACCAACGTTTAAGCAACAGCAAGTCTCATTTATTCTCATTGTGCCCATGTTGGTCTTTTGACCGTAAAGACGTTTCAATCCTTAGATCTTAATTTGATTCTTTGTTATTTCTTGATCTTAGCATTTTCATAAACATCTGTGATTGTTTGAAAAACTTTTCATGAGTCTACACTCTACAAAAATCAAATTCATGTTGGTAAGCAGGGATTGTGACCATTTGTGTTGCATGGTAGTTTTGTTGTCTGGTTCTTGCAAAGCAAGTTAAATCAATCTTTTTCCACTTTGATGCCCAAAACTAGTTGAAAATTATGTAGGTCAAGTTTCATCTGTCGACACTACAAACCAAATTTAAATGCAACTGCATAGAGCCTTAGAAAACTACGACATATTCTAATTTAACTACTACATACGAGAATTTACTATTTCACTTTGGGCCGAGATGTTACAGACGAGATGATTAGCATATGGGTTTAAGTTTGAGAAAGAAAGAGAGTTCACAAAAAATGAAGATTTTGTGATTTTTTTTTTATAAAGATTTTGTGATTTTTTTTAATAAAGATTTTGTGATTTTGGTGATTACTTTTTTTTTTTCCTTCTTGCCACCTAATCTGGCTAATGACATGCATCTGGACACACACCTAATGTGTGACAAAAAAAAAAAAATTTTAACTAATTTTTAGATTATACTAAAGTTTATTAAAGTTTAATGTTATTGGTTGATTGATTTTAAAAATTTTTGTTTATCTAAAACAACTTCTATAGACTTTCAAAATATTACATGTTATGATGATATTCTTATAGATTTTTATTTTGATAACTATCTCATTTAGTTAGTAGAAACATATTTGGTCCATTGTGATTAAAAGACCAAGAGTTGAACCAAAAAAATCATCATTATTTTCTTGACTTATCTTTTTTTATTAGCTCTAATTTTATATTTTTGGTCAAAATAATTCATTCCATTCCTTACATTAATCTGATACAATTAAAATAATTACACAAATTTTTTTGGTCAAAATATTTAATCTTCTCTATTTTAGATGTAAATTCTAAATATCTGTATATTTTGGTAAGGAAATAATAATTAGCATTAAAGGTATAATATATACAATCACCATTAAAAATAAAAAATGAAATCTGAAAAGGGTCAAAGGATTTCAAATCTAGCGAAAAGATCACTCTGTGCTATACCCTCAGTGAATTGAAGGTTTTTCTTCTTCTTCTCTCTTTTTTTTTTCTGTGTCTCGCCTAATCTCTCATCTTTCTTCTCACATCAGTTGCGAAACTCTGAAA
The DNA here is from genome assembly GCA_963667165.1 of Barbarea vulgaris. Taxonomy (NCBI): domain Eukaryota; kingdom Viridiplantae; phylum Streptophyta; class Magnoliopsida; order Brassicales; family Brassicaceae; genus Barbarea; species Barbarea vulgaris. The sequence goes on from OY763887.1 coordinate 45,723,437, forward strand.
GTAATTTCATAGCTTTTTGTGAATTTTAGGGTTACAGGATTGAAACCATGGTTCTCTAAACACATGCATAGACAAGAGGATGTTAAAGAGACCCAAAGGTTTGTTTTTTTTTCTCTTTCTCTCGAGTCTCGCCTAATCTCTCACTTTTTTTTTCGTATAAATCAGAAATAATTTCGTAGCTTTGTGTGAATTTTTAGGGTTGCAAGGAGGACCAATGGTTAGAACCTCTCTAAACACTTGTCTAAGAAAGAGGAAGTCAAAGAAACCTAGAGTTTCAGAGAAAGAAGATAGGTTAAGCGATTTACCAGATCATTTGTTATGTCTGATCCTCTCTGAACTCTCTACTGAGGATTCTGTTCGCACTAGTGTTTTGTCAAAAAGATGGAGGGATCTCTATTTACAGGTTCCTGTTTTGGATCTGGATTTTCATGAGTTCGGCCCAGATCAATTCGAATTTATGGAATTCTTGGGTAAATTTGTGCAATCCAACCAAGAGCTAAACATAGAGAGATTCAATTTGGTTTACGACGTTAATGTCGACCACTTTAATGATGATTTTATGCGGAGGATCAATCATGTCATTAAGCGTAGAGTTCATCATCTGACTATTCTGAATCAGGTTGATGTTGAAGAAGACTTGGTTCGGATGCCTCTCTCGCTTTACACATGTTCGACATTGGTGAGTTTGACTCTCTATTGTGTTGTCATGGATAAACCAATGGATTTTCTCAGGCACAATCCAAAACAGAAATTAGTTTCTCTACCTTGTCTCAAGACTATGCATCTAGAGGATGTCATATTTGACGGCAAATCGGTTATGAAGACTCTCATATCAGGGTGTTTTGTTCTGGAAGATTTAACTGTGATCACACATCTGAATGATTATCTCGAAAATGTGAAGGTGCATTCTCAATCGCTAAAAAGCTTCAAACTTCACTTTTTGCCTCATGAAGATGATGATGAATATGAAGATGAAGATTCTGATGTTGAAATCAATGATACCGATAATTTATTCAATGCTCCGGATGTTGTAATCAATGCTCCGAGACTCGAGTATATGAGTATTGGTGGTTACCAACCTAAAAGCTTTGAAATACTTAGTATTGGTCCCTTTTCAAAGCTAAACATGGATGTTTGGTTTGATCTTAAGAAAAATGATACTATGCTCCGCGATCTCATCGGGGTATCCACAGTTCGCGAAATGATCATCTCTGCTCAAAGTTTAAAGGTACACATTGATTGAATATAATTAATAACATTAAGTTTATACAATTTTTTGTATGACCTTTATTTTCTTTCTTGCTATACATAGTTCATCCATAAGTACTTCAAGAAGAATCCGATAGAACCGTTGCCTCAATTGGAGAACTTGTCTAGCTTGGATGCTTCGTTAGTCGAATCTTCTTGGAAATATTTACCAACCTTTCTTGGTTGCTGCCTGAATCTACGTTCCCTCTCTGTGGTGCGTTTCATTTGCATATGCTCATTTAAATACACTGAAATTCATATCCTAATAAAATCCTTTATAATTTCCCTTTGGTTATATTATCAGGAACTTGACTGCCTTCCAGAGATAGAGGAGATTGAACTTTCACCAGTGCCTCAATGTGTCCTATCCTCTCTCGAGTTTGTTAAGATAAAGACAACAACAATAGCAGAGACACCAAGAAAAAGGGAACTAGTAAGATGTTTTCTGATGAAGAATTGTGCAGTCTTGAAGAAACTGATTATAAGTGAGCCGTAACATCATAAAGTTACGCTACCAACTTCATATAAATCCAGTTTATTACCTATTATCTATCAATAGTTAACCAAGAAACATTTCCAATGTTTTGATATGAATGTTATTTCCTTTTCCCTTAAAACTGGTTGTGATATATTGTATTTTAAAACTTTTAGTTATCAGTGTAAGCTATATTGCATTCACTTGATTTCCTCTTGGCTCTTTGTTCTATTTTCGAAAAATTCAGGAATCGGAAAATTCTGGAACCCTAGCACTCTATGCATATGGAAAAATCTTTGGCAATCTATGGCTAGATTGGATTTGGAGTATAATACTTTGATAATTGACTTGTTCTTTACAAAGAATTAAGGTAGGGCATATTGGATATCGAGACACATACATGAGTTTTCTAATAAGAATTATTAGCCAGAGAGAGTTGAAGATTATATAAAGTAGGACAGAAGATACATGTTGACATTTCAGTAAGAATATTTTGTTTTGAGAATTGAAAAGAAGATTTGAGAGAGAAATGCTTTGTTTAAACTTCTTTCATTGATCGGATAAAGTCTCTTCTTCTCTTTCTTACAAGCTTAAACAGCAAAGTTAACAACTCTAACAACTCTCTGACACAAGACATGCCTTTTCTTTTACACTACAAAAAGTAAATAAGCAAGATATGCTTAACTCTAGAATTGTCTAGCTTCATACTTAATCAAAAGGATTTAATCATGACTTCATCTACTTCAAGCAACTAGATCCCTCTCTTAGTTTCTTCAATTTCTCTAGTTTGGTTTGGGTACAAACTGAGCATTAGTCAACATATACCTTCAACCATTTGTACATCACACGAAATATTGTTATACATCCTTAGAAAGTACAATAATGATAAACTTATATCCTAAACTGTATTTAAATATAGATGAAGTTAGCAGTATTGAACTTTGAACTGTTACAACTAACTAACAGTACAAAAATGGAACATCAAGCATAAAAATAAACAAAATCTAACATCTGCAATAAAATATATGAAAAAGAGTAAATTGAAGAGTGAAGCATCTTCTTAACAACAGTTACAATATTAAGATATCATAACTCATAAGCTTCTTCATTTTTTTCTGTTTGCTCTATAGGAGCCGTAGAAGCGCAAATTACAACTTGGATCAGTCTCAGCTATCATCCAAGATTAATTGTGTTCGCATTGCGGTTTTGGGGGAGGCTAATCGCGGGGATCTTGCTGCATTGATATATTAATACAAAAATATAAGTTTAGATGATTTGAAATTGGCACTCTAAACTTGCTTTTCGTTTTTCCTTCATTTTGTGTAATTACTAATCGTTTTAATATCTGTTAAGATATGACATATTGACATATCTTAATTCCTTCCCAGTGAATATTTTCTTTTTGTAATTAAAGGCAAATTACTTCTAATGACTTGTATATGTATGAGGCCGTCACCAAAACGCTCACAAAAGAGAGAGGACTTTGGCAAAGCGAGGGCAATGGATGGCATCTACCGCAGCTTTCGGGAAACATATAACGCTAATAGGCTGACTCCAACTTCTCTACAAATCTTGAGATGACATGTCAAATGAAGAAAACATCAAACTGATAATCTTTTCATTAGTTTTCACACATAAAGAAGTTCCAGTATTTCAGAAATTATAAGAAAACACATGATTGATGAAAAGGTTTACGAATATTTAGCAAGCAAGGGAGGCAAGTTAGAAGAACCAGAGGGTACGTACGTCCTCTTGAAGATGTAGCATACAAGATATTATGGCCAACCAAAATATACATTCATGCTCTATTACTAAAATTGAACAGTTGCATTAATCACCAAACGTTGGACTATAAAACAAATGTTAAATGTCGGCATATGAATCTAGAATACTAAAGAGTAAAGATTATCAAACTCCTCACATAGAATCAAATATAGAAACCAAATAGCCCTTAGATTGATTAAAAAAAAAACATCAAAAACTGAAACAGTAGAATTAATCACCAAAACATTGGAGAAGATTCAAACGTTGGCATGTGAATCTGAAACACTATAGAAGATCAAACTCTTCACCAAGAATCAAGTAGGAATATGAACGTTTTCTTTCAAGTAAACATTTAGGCAAAAAACAGATCATCTTGATCGTTTTCAGATACACATTGGCCACAATTAACAACATGAGGATAAAATATCTAATGAAACTAAACCTCATTGATTAACTCCTGGGTCCATTTTCATATCTTCTTTGTATATCACAGCTCTGGCCCCAACAATACTCTTTAATCTGAGTCACACTTTAATGCAGCGGATTATACGATTGCTTTCTTGAGTATCAATGGATCTCGAAGAAGAGACAATTGTAGCTCCAAAATTCGTTGAATTCGTGTATCAATGGATCACAAAACAAAGACTTCGGTTTCGAGTATACTCTTCTCTATAAAGCTTAATCTTCTTTATCAAAAATTAACAAGTGAATAGTACAAGAGAAAGGCTATTTATACAAGTGAATAAAACAGATTTTATCAGTTTTGACGAACGAGTCCGTTAACAAAATAACAATTTTCGAAAATTTTATAAATTTCAGTTTTTATCCATAAATGCTATCCAATCCAAGTCATCATTAACAAATTTTATCCAATCAACAAACATTCAAAATTTCAGTTTAGTCCTAAGGTTATTCCCTTTTTTTTTTTTTTTTTTGGTTATTCCTCTTTTGTAGAGAAAGACAGGAAACTTCAAAAGGACTCATAAATTTAGGTTAAGACCGACGTTGACATATCATTGAGTTGTGAAACAATCAAAGACCAAAACTCATCAACAAATTTTAACAAAACAAATTGAGATTACTGAAATTGAGAAAGAAAGAAACGATTAACATCATTGTTTGCTTAACAGAAGCTGTTAAACACAATGCACTGAGGAAATTAAATTAACAAAAAAAAAGCAAAAGCCAAGAATCGAAAGATGATCTTCTTAAGCACGTTCTCCACGAATCCTTCTAGCCAATTGAACGTCCTTTGGCATGATGGTAACCCTCTTAGCATGAATAGCACAGAGATTGGTATCTTCAAATAGACCAACAAGATAAGCCTCAGCAGCCTCTTGAAGAGCTAACACAGCATGCATGACTCTGGAACCTCAGATCCGTCTGCAATTCAAAATTCACAAACTCAGTTCAATAAAACCTAAATGAACACGTACGAGAATTCAAAGAATAATAATTTATACCTTGAAGTCCTGAGCGATTTCCAAACAAGACGCTGAAAAGGGAGCTTACGGATCAACCGGTCCGTACTTTTCTGGTACTTGCGAATCTCACGAAGAGCCACCGTCGAAAATGTCCATATTAGACTCCTAATTAAGACGGTCAAGATTTTGTTATCTAATGAGAAAAACTGATGTCTATCCGTGTATTTGCTTCTTATTGGTCTAATTATAATGTTTATCATGTTTTGTATCAACTGATGTGGCGATCCGTGATTTTTTTTTTTCTCATACAATTTCTTAAGTCTCATTTATTTATTTACTCACCTAATTTTTATTTTGTTGTATTCATGAGTTTTTTCCCTTAACTTTTTTTGGCCTGTAAACTAGATATTTATTTTGTTTAAGGAATAATAGTTATCGTTAAAGTAATTATATTATTACCACAAAAGGCTGAAATTGTTTTGACCAAAAAAAATTTGTGTAAGGAATAATAATTATCGTTAAAGTAATTATATAATTACCACAAAAAGGCTGAAATTGCTTTGACCAAAAAAAAAAAATTGAAATTCTAAAGGGCACGAAGCCATTTTTTTGTGTGGTTAAAAGCGTTCCCAACGTGGCCATTTCTTATGTTGAAGTTACAAAAAGGAGCCTCGAATCTAGCGAAAAGGTATCTCTTCTTCCCCTCCCTCTCTAGTCTCGCCCTATTCACTCACCTTTCTTCTTAAGGTTGCACAACTCAGAAAATATCTTAGCTTTGTGTGAGTTTTTAGGGTTGTAGGGATAAGAGCCATGGTGAGAAGCTCTCTAAATATCCGCCTAAGGAAGAGGAAGATAAAGAAACCCAAATGCTTAGAAGAAGATAGGTTAAGTGATTTGCCGGACCATTTGTTACGTCGGATACTCTCTGAACTCTCCATCAAGGATTCTGCTCGGACCAGCGCTTTGTCAAAACGATGGAACTACCTCTGGTTACAGGTTCCTTTTCTGGATCTTGATTTTCGTGATTTCCCACATGATCAAGCCTTTTTGGAATGCATGGATAGATTTGTGCTAACTTACAAAGAACTAGACTTAAAGAGTTTCAAGTTGATTTATGATGTTAATGACCATGTTCATGATGATTTTGTGAAGAGGATCAATAACGTGGTTAAGCGTAGAGTTTGTGATCTAAGTGTTGTGAATCAGATGGATGTTGAAGAAGAATTAGTTCCAATGCCTCTCTCACTTTATTCATGTAGAACATTGGTGAATCTGACTCTTTACCGTGTTTTCATGGATAATCCAAAATCAGAGTTGGTTTCTTTACCTTGTCTGAAAACTATATATCTAGAGGGAGTCATGTTTGATGACAGTTCGGTTCTGGAGACTTTCATATCAAGGTGTTCTGCTCTCGAGAATTTAACGGTGATCACGCATCTTGATGATCTTCTGAAAATGGTAAGTGTGCGTTCTCAGTCACTAAAAAGCTTTAAACTACAGTCTTTGCGGCATGATTATGAAGATCCTGATGCTGAAATTGATGATCCCGATGTTGAAGTTCATGCTCCAAGACTTGAGTATATGAGTATTAGTGATTACGCACCTAAAAGCATTATCATAGGCAGTATTGATCCCTCTGCAAAGCTAAACATAGATGTTTGGTTTGACGCTATGAATTATGATACTATGATCCGCGATTTTCTCATCAAGATATCCACAGTCCGCGAAATGATCGTTTCTGCTCGAATTTTAGAGGTACACCTTGATCGACTCAATAACATTAAGTTTATACAATTTTTGTGTCTGACGTTTATTTTCTTTCTTGCTATTCATATATGATAGTGCATCCATGACTACTCCAAGATGGAACAAGTGGAACCATTGCCTCAATTCTCTAACTTGTCTTGCTTGGATGCTTCATTAGTCGAATCTTCTTGGGAATTTTTACCAACCTTTCTTGGTTGCTGCCCAAATCTAAGTTCCCTCTCCGTGGTGCGTTTAATTTGCATATGATCATGTAATTACATTGAGATTCATATCCAATGAAACAATTTATATTTCCTTTTGGTTATATTATCAGGAACTTGACTGCCTTCCAGAGATAGAGGAGATTGAACTTTCACCAGTGCCTCAATGTGTCCTATCCTCTCTCCAGTTTCTTAAGATAAAGACAACAACTGTAGCAGAGACACCAAGAGAAAGGGAACTAGTAAGATGCTTTCTGTTGAGGAATTGTGCAGTCTTGAAGGAACTGACTTTAATTGAGCCATAACATCATCAAGTTATGCTACCAAATTACGAGGTTCACTCTCATAAATCCAGTTTATTATATACCAAATATCTATCAATAGCTAGTTAACCAAAAATTTAGTTTTTCTGTAGACATGGTATGTGTCCTATGTTTTGATGTGAATGTTATTTGGGTAAAGTTTCCTCTTCTCTTAAAAAACAAAACTGGTTGTGATATGTAGTATCATAAACTTTTATAGTCATTCAGTGTAATTGTGTGAACTATATATGCATTCATGACATGATTTCTTCTTAGCTCTTTGTTAGATTTTCGGAAAATTCTGGAACCCTACCTCTCTAAGCCTTGTTCCTGCTTGTGCTTATGAATCTTCCCACAAAGGATGTACTTAAGATGAGCTTTTCTCGCATATGGAAATATCTTTGGCAATCTGAGGCTACATTGGATTTGGAATATTCTGATTTAAGAACCTCTCGTTCATTTGTTGCATAGAAGCTCTATAAGATCTCAAACTAGTATCAGGCGACTCCCTCTCAGACTTCATTCTTTTGCTTTTACTATTCAAGTCATCAGATATATATCTGGGATCAAAAGAAAAGCCATCTCCATGATTCTTCCCATGCCGATATAAGTCACTACGAAGGTCCGCTAGACTACCTTTTAGATAATGCTGATATATATTCTGATTTTGGCGGACCTTCGTGGTGACTTATATCGGCATGGGAAGAATCATGGAGATGGCTTTTCTTTTGATCCCAGATATATATCTGATGACTTGAATAGTAAAAGCAAAAGAATGAAGTCTGAGAGGGACTCACCTGATACAAGTTTGAGATCTTATAGAGCTTCTATGCAACAAAGAACGAGAGGTTCTTAAACTATATTGCATTCATGACGTGATTTCTTCTTGGCTCTTCGCTCCATTTTCGGAAAATTCTGGAACCCTATCTCTCTAAGCATTGTAAACATTGTTCTTTGTGCTTCTGAATCTTCCCACAAAGGGTGTACTTAATATGAGCTTTTTGTTTCGCATATGGAAATATCTTTGGCAATCTGTGGCTAGGTTGGAACCAGTTGGACCCAAACTCAATATAAAATCTGGCCTAAGCCTAATCTATTAAACTAATTTGGAAAAATCAAAATGGAAACTCAACCCCAAAGCTAAAGAAGAAAATATATCTTAACCAAAAGATATCAAATGGGTTGGTCCGCGCCTATTTGGACCTATCCATGATGGACTATATTTTTTTTGGATTACGATGGGCCGGTCCGTTAGACCCGCGAGTAAGAAAGTTATGTCTATGCTTGTTCTGTGGACTTAATTTTCATATTTTAAAAATTAATAAGAAATTAAATTTATTTTTAAAAATCAAAATTAACAAATTTATAATTTAGAACAACTTTAAATATCACTTTTTCTTTTTTCTTTTAAAATTTAATATATTAACTATATAAAATATATTTATTTTTACTAAATATTTGTAACTTGCTGTCCGACCCGCCAACCAACGGATATAACCCGCAATCCGCCTAGGCTTGCCCGCAAAGGCCTGCCTTTTAATATGCCTAATATCTCTCCATGCATCGTAATTGAACTTCTTCTTGTCGATGATGATTGGGGCATAAACTTTGATTTGTGCTACCATTGCGAAAACAGAGAGGTTAGAAGAAACAGTGTATGCTTAGAAGAAAGATGAAATGAAATAAGAGAAGAAGAAAGAAGAAGAAGAGGGACATTGAAAGAGAAAGAAGAGAATGGGGGTCGAGATAACTAGCTTGGTGACTAGGGTTTAGGATTCTGATACCATGTAAAATTATAAGAATGGTCAGTGAGCGTATATTGATAGTAATAAAAACATATTTTAGCGACATTGATTCGGGTGTTGCAGGGTGATTGTCTTGTTTAATTCGGATAAAAACATATTTTCAGAATGGCTAAAAATTAAGCGAGTGTTTTTGGAAGAATAGTATACTATTTTATCATGTTGCTTTTATTCGACAGCATACTATATAATTTAAAACATGATTATGCTTAGCAATAAAAGTATTTAGTGATTTAGTCTAAGCGTGCAAAATCTAATTTTCTTTTCAACTTTTAAAATTATTTCTATAATTATTTTATTAATTACTAAATCAGAGATTGAAAATATTACTAAACAAAATCAATCATTAGATTTATTGAGTTGTCTTTTTCTAATAGCTGTAAATTGAAAAACGTATTTCTGTTTTGCTTAAAGAATTGATTTATGGTTAAATATAATTAAGAATCACCATAAAAGAGTTAACTAAATTTTGAAATTTGAAAGGCAAGTTTCGTGACCATGTTTTAATTTGATTTATGTTTAGTTTTAGAGAAATTCTCTCAAATAGCATCAAAACAAGTTTTTGTTCCAAAAATAGCTCACATTTTTATTTAGTACAAAAATAGCATTTTATGAAGTTCATAATTTAATTTTTTTGTTTGGGTTGACTATATTAGAATTTAGGGTATAGTTTTTAGGGGGTAGGGGGTACAATTTAGGGTTTAGGGCTTAGGGTTTAGGGTTTTCTAAACCCTAAACCCTAAATCCTAAACCTTAAAAATATGAGGTTAGGATTACCGTTTAATAAAAATGCTAATTATGTTTTAAATAAAAATTTGAGCTAAAAATGTCACAAAAACTTCATTTTGTGCTATTTTTGAGAATTGCCCTTAGTTTTATTTTATTTTGATAACTATCGCATTTAGTTATTTACTTGGCCAATGTATCGTACACATACAGTACTAATTACTTATCGAGAGATTGAAAAAACAAGTGTTGAACAAAACAAAGAAAATCATCATTATTTTCTTGACTTGTCTTTTTTATAAACTGTAATTTTTTTTAAGGTCAAAATTATTCATTTCATTCCTTAACTTAATCTGATACAATTAAATTAATTACACTTTTTTTGGTCAAAATATTTAATCTTATCTATTAGCTGTAAATTAAATATCTTTATACTGGTAAGGAAATAATAATTAGCCTCAAAGGTAATTTAACAATCACCATTAAAAATAAAGACTGAAATCTGAAGAACCATTTCATATTAAAAAAAAAAAACTGTCAAAAGGGATTTCAAATCTAGTGAAAAGATCACTCTGTGCTATATCCTCGGTGAATTGAAGGTTTTTTCTTCTTCCTCTCTATTTTTCTGAATTTCACCTAATCTTTCATCTTTCTTCTCAAAGCAGTTGCAAAACTCCGAAAGTAATTTCGTGGCTTTGTGTGAATTTTTAGGGTTGCAGTTTGAAAACCATGGTGAGAACTTCTCTAAACACATGCCTAAACAAGAGGATGCTAAAGAGACCCAAAGGTTTGTGTCTAATTTCTCACCTTTCTTTGTACAGAAGCAAAAGTCAGAAATAATTTTGTAGCTTTGTGTGAAATTTTTAGGGTTGCAAGGAGGACCAATGGTTAGAACCTCTCTAAACACTTGTCTAAGAAAGAGGAAGTCAAAGAAACCTAGAGTTTCAGAGAAAGAAGATAGGTTAAGCGACTTACCAGATCATTTGTTATGTCGGATCCTCTCAGAACTCTCTACTGAGGATTCTGTTCGCACTAGTGTTTTGTCAAAAAGATGGACGGATCTCTATTTACAGGTTCCTGTTTTTGATTTGGATTTTCATGATTTCGGCCGAGATCAATCCGATTGTTTGACATTCTTGGATAGATTTGTGCAATCTAACCAAGAGCTAAACATAGAGAGGTTCAAGTTTGTTTATGACGCTAATGACTACTTTGATGGTGATTTTATGTGGAGGATTAGTCATGTGATTAAGCGTAGAGTTCGTCATCTAACTGTTGAGGTTGATGTTAAAGAAGACTTGGTTCAGATGCCTCTCTCGCTTTACTCATGTTCGACATTGGTGAGTTTGACTCTCTATTGTGTTGTCATGGTTGATCCAATGAATGTTCTCAGGCATGATCCAGAAGCGAAATTAGTTTCTCTACCTTGTCTAAAGACTATCTATCTAGAGGGTGTCTTTTTTGACGGCATATCGGTTCTGAACACTCTCATATCAAGGTGTTTTGTTTTGGAAGATTTAACTGTGATTACACATCTACGTGATTATCTCGAAGAGGTGAATGTGCGTTCTCAATCGCTTAAACGCTGTAAAATACAGTTTTTTCATGTAGATCAAAATGAATATGAAGCTGAATTTGAAGACGAAGATCCTGATGTTGAAATCAATGATCCCAATAATTTATACTATACTCCGGATGTTGTAATTAATGCTCCGACACTTGAGTATATGAGTATTAGTGGTTGCCGACCCAAAAGCTTTGAAATACTTAGTCATGGTCCCTTTGCAAAGCTAAACATGGATGTTTGGTTTAATCTTAAGAGAGATGATAGAAAGATCAACGATTTTCTCATCGGGATATCCACAGTCCGCGGAATGATCATCTCTGCTCGAAGTTTAAAGGTACACATTGATTGATTTAATAACATTAAGTTTATATAATTTTGTGTATGACATTTATTTTCTTTCTTCCTATACACAGTTCATCCATAAGTACTACAAGAAGAAACCGATGGAACCGTTGCCTCAATTGGAGAACTTGTCTAGCTTGGATGCTTCGTTAGTCGAATCTTCTTGGAAATATTTACCAACCTTTCTTGGTTGCTGCCTGAATCTACGTTCCCTCTCCGTGGTGCGTTTCATTTGCATATGCTCATTTAAATACACTGAAATTCATATCCTAATAAAACCCTTTATAATTTCCCTTTGGTCATATTATTAGGAACTTGACCGCCTTCCAGAGATAGAGGAGATTGAACTTTCACCAGTGCCTCTATGTGTCCTATCCTCTCTCGAGTTTCTTAAGATAAAGACAGCAACAATAGCAGAGACACCAAGAAAAAAGGAACTAGTCAGATGTTTTCTGATGAAGAATTGTGCAGTCTTGAAGAAACTGATTATAAGTGAGCCGTAACATCATCAAGTTACGCTACCAACTTCATATAAATCCAGTTTATTACCAATATCTATCAATAGTTAACTAATAATTTGGTGTAAGACTTTCTAGGTTTCTTTTTGTGGACATGGCTTTATGTTTCCAATGTTTTGTTATGAATGTTATTTGGGTAAAGTTTCCTCTTTTCTTAAAAAACTAAACTGGTTATGATATATAGTATTTTAAAACTTTTAGTTATTCAGTGTAAGCTATATTGCATTCACTTGATTTTTTTTTGGCTCTTTCTATTTTCGGAAAAATTCTGGAACCCTAGCTCTCTATGCGTTGTGAACATAGTTCCTTGTGCTTATGAATCTTCCAACAAAGGATGTGTGTAAGATGAGAATTTTGTTTCGCATATGGAAAAATCTTAAGAAATATGTGGCTAGATATATTGGATTTGGAGTTTAATGTTCTGTAGAGTAAATAAAAATTCGATTACGTACTTTGATTAGTGACTTGTTTTTTACAAAGAATTTAGGTCGGGCATATCGGATATCGAGATACAAACATGAGTTTTATAATAAGAATTATTAGGCAGAGAATTCAACATTTTAGATGTTGAAGATAATACAAAGTAGGACAGAGTTAAGATACCTTCAACCATTTATACATTACACGTACGAAAGATTGTTATACATCCTTAGAAAGTATAATGATAAACTTATATCTTAAACTTTATTTGTATTTAGATGAAATTAGCCGTATTGAATTTTTGAACCGTTACAACTAACACACAGTACAAAAATGGAATATCAAGCATAACAATATAACAAGATCTAACATCTGCAATAAAAAAAAAAGGAGTAAACTGAAGAGTGAAGTATCTTCTTCTTAACAACAGTTAAAGACTCACAGTATTAAGATATCATAAGCTTTTTCTTCCCGTTTGCTCCAGAGTAGCCATAGAAGCTCAAATTTTAACTTGGATCAGTCTCACTTATCATCCCGGTGATTTTTTTAAAAATTGCTCCAAGGTTAATTGTTCGCATTGCGGTTCTTGGGAGGCTAATCGCAGGGATCATGATCATGTAGAAATGATTAGATAGTTCCGCGCTCAAGTGAGAACCACTAGACCAAGACCACTTGGTTAAAAATTTTATCTTTACTTAACCAGCAAACTCACTCACAGACTTTGATAGTAAACTCAAGAAGACTCAAGAGAATCCAATTCTTGTTTTTGTCTTTAGTCAAATCTGTTTTCTTTTTGCTTCCAACATCGAGAGCATTCACTCTTCAACAACGTTCACGAGCTGATCATACTCGATTGGTGAGAGATTATTATCTTCTTTCACTGTGATGTCTGCAGTTCAGCGACTTCAACACGACCCCTCTTGTCCACTGCAAGTCTCAATCCTTTTTGAACATGTCGATCTTTGCAATACAGTATCACCATGTTCCATTGTTTCATCCAATCAAGAAAGAAAACAAATCTAGCTTAGATATAAAGTAATATTTATACAAATTTAAACAATACGAGAGCAATAAAATCCAGAATGGATCTCTCAGTTTATAGATTTGTCAAATTAGTTGTTTAATCGTTTATAAATTCTCTCAGTTTCCAATTACCAAGATACATTCCCACTTTCATTAAATACAAAAGGTTATAAAGAAATACTACACAAATGCATGTTCTTTGTGCATAGTTGTTAATATGCTATTGTCTTCTTCGTAATGTTTTGAGTTTTTTCGAAATCCTTTTATTGGTATATCAAACCACTGCCTCCTCGAAGCTGAATCAATTATGTTGTCCAAACAACCATCTTCATGCTTTGGAGAGAAAAAAACAACAGACTTCACAACAATTGTTGCGCCACAGTCATAACTCCATACTGGCCCGGCCGGAGAAGGAAGAAAGCTTTTCACCTAGAATCAAAGTAGGAATATGTACGTTTCCTTTCAAGTAAACATTTTGGCAAAAGACAGATCATCTTATTTGTTTACAGATACACATTGGCCACAACCAACAAAAGAAAAAAGAATCAGACACCTTAATGAAAAAAAAACAAGAAGAAAACACCAAAGCAGACAATAACACATGCGGAAAAAATATCTAATGAAACTAAACCTCATATTGATTAACTCCTAACTCCTGGGTCCATTTTCATCTTCTTTGTGTACCACAGCTCTGGCCCCAACAATACTCTTCAATCTGAGTCACACTTACCTGAAACATGGCAAAAATAAGTTGATGAATCATGATCAGGTTGCTACCACATTTCAGCAGATAAATTGAACCAGTGCAACTGAAAATGTACCCTTTATGATGAAATGTATTTCTGATCCTAAGATGCAACGATCATAATAGATCAAATATGAACTAAGATAATATTTCATCGCAATGAGACATTTTCCAGTGATCAAATATGAATTAAGATCTTCATTGCAGTTCACACCTTTGATAAGAAAGACAAACATTTATAGCTATTGTCATTTTCTTTTGCTCAAGCATGCATTGTGATAGTCCAATTCATTCCATTGAGCGAGAGTTTTGGCATCAGTAATATCCAAGAAACTGAGAAAGACATTAGAATCTAACCCGGAAGCAGGCATGATAAAAGAAGCTCACACATTACGTACGTTAGCGGCTATGCCGGAGTTTCACCGGAAACGACGTGAGGACTCCGAAGGATGATTTTAGTAAATGAGAAAAAAAAATCTTGAGATGTTTTAGTGAGGCCGACAATATTAATTTTAAAAAGTAATTAGCCCATATTTTGAGGAACGAGTACGTGTTGTGGAAGAAAACAGATTTTATCAGTTTCTCTTGTGTACTACTCCCTCTGTTCCAAATTAATAGATGTTTTGCCTAAAATCACACATATTAAGAAACCTACTTTTCTTTACAAAATTATCATTTAATATTTTATTTAAAATTTATTTAGCCAATCAAAATGTAAAGTTTGCATAAAAACTAACAAAACATCTAATAAAATGGAACAAGAAAAATGACTCAAAACTTCTATTAATTTGGAACGGAGGGAGTAACAAAATAATAATTCACGAAAATTTTATCCACTAATTAAATTTATCATTTTATTGCCCAATCGAATTCCATCAACATCTGTTGATCTTATCTTTAATTAATCTTATAGAAACAGTCATCAAGAAAGGAGATTTTCATAAATGGTATCCAATCCAAGTCATCATTAACAATTTTATCCAATCAACGACAACATATTCAAAATTTTCGTTTTAGACCGAACGTTATTCCTCTTTTGTAATTAGAGGAAAAAATCCAAAACCAAGAACTCATAAATTTAGGTTAAGACCGACCTTGGCATATCATTTGTAGAACGATATATCAAAGACCAAAACTTATCATCAACAAAATTTTAACAAAAGAAATAGAGATTAGTGAAACTGAGATAGAAAAAAAAAAGACTTGATTAATATTATTGTTTTCTTACAAAAAGCTGTTAAAAACAACTTATACTGAGTAAATTAAAAAAAAAAAAACTAATACATTATTCATAATCTAATCGAATAGATTATCTTCTCTTAAGTATTGAGCTCCCCGCGAATCCTTCGTGCCAACTGAACATCCTTTGGCATGATGGTTACCCTCTTAGCATGAATGGCACAGAG
Organism: Barbarea vulgaris; assembly: GCA_963667165.1. Lineage (NCBI taxonomy): Eukaryota > Viridiplantae > Streptophyta > Magnoliopsida > Brassicales > Brassicaceae > Barbarea > Barbarea vulgaris. Next base: position 45,739,166 of record OY763887.1, read on the forward strand.
GTTGGTGTCTTCAAACAGACCAATGAGATATGCCTCAGCCGCTTCTTGTAGGGCTAAGACAGCATGACTTTGGAACCTGAAATCTGACTGCACACATATTCAAATTAATAAAATCAGTTCAATAAAACCTAAATCATGAACACGAGAAAGTTCAAAGGATAATAATTTACCTTCATGTCCTGAGCGATTTCGCGCACAAGTCGCTGGAACGGGAGCTTCCGGATCAACAAATCCGAAGTCTTCTGATACTTGCGGATCTCACGAAGAGCCACTGTCCCGGGACGGTAACGGTGTGGCTTCTTCACTCCTCCGTTAGTTGGTGCATGTTTCCTCGCCACCTGTAATACACATTTCGTTAAAGAGTTCAAACATGAAAACCCTAGCTCCTCTATTAGTACTGAAGTCAAATTATAAAACCCTCCAAGCTAAGATAAAGATCTAAAGAACGAACCTTGGCGGAAAGACTCTTCCTTGGAGCCTTTCCTCCGGTGGATTTCCTGGCGGTTTGCTTAGTACGAGCCATTTTTCGTAAAAGCTTGAGAGGATTTTTTGTTTTGTTTTAATGTGTGGAGAATAGTGAAAGGTTATTATGAATATTTATAGTGGATGTTTAGTCTTAGGAGATACATACAGGAGGAGTATTATCTGGACATTTTCCACAGTCAAGATTTTTGTTACATATAATGAGAAAATTATAAAGAAAAAATCTATATTTTCTTAATTTGTCTTCTAATATTAGCTGTAATTTTTTTGTCCTTTTGTCAAAATAATTCGTTTCATTCCATACAATTAAAGTAATATTACACATTTTGGCTTTGGTCAAAATATTTTATCTTCTCCATTAGCTGTAAACTAAATCTCTTTATTTTGTTAAGGAAATAGTTAGCCATACAATTGGAGTTAATTATTTAAGACAATCGAATATTCCAAGTCTAAATCATCGATTATGGTGAAGTTTTTTTTTTTTTTTTTTTAGTACTTAATAGGCCTGGACATAATATCCGGATCTGAAAAATCAATCTGAATCCGATCCAAAAAAATCTACCCAAACTCGAATCCAGAATTTTAAAATACTCATACGGGTTTTAAATTTGAAAACCCGAAAACCTGAATCCGAACCCGACCCGAATTCGAACCCGAATAGGTATCCATACCTACCCGAAATATAAGTATATATAATATACTAATAATATATTAGTAATAGTTATACTTGTAATAAGCGAAGTGTCCAAAATATTCCAAGTTTTCGGATATTTTGGATATTTTTTTTGATATTTTCGATTATTTTTAGATAGATTTAGGTAATGATACTCGTGTTTTTTTTTTTTGAATTTTGGATATTTTCAAATAATTTAATAGATTTACATTTAAAATGTTTTGATTTTCGGATATTTGGGTAAATCCGAACCAAAACTAAACCCGACCAAACCTGCAGAACCGAACCAAAACTAAACCCGACCAAACCTGCAGAACCGAACCTGAACATGACCAAACCTGAATCGAACCCGACCCGAAATTTTAAAATATTTGAACGGATCCTAAATTTCTAAACCCAAAAAACCTTAATCCGATCAAACCCGACCCGAACCCGACCCGAATACCCGAACGTTCAAGCCTACTTAATATCATCTATTTCTTCTATACACTGAAAAAGTTTCTCTTTATACTAGGAACTTCACCAACAGTTTTATGGTGGTTGGATCGATGTTTACAAGAAATCCATTGATGTCTAGTTGAAAACCCCACAAACTTGTAGAAATGTCAAAATATACTCTCAAGAGTACTATACCTTGGATAATATTGGTGAAGATCATATCAATAACAACAAAAAACCAGCACTAAGAAAACAAAAACATAGAGGCTTGGCTCGAGGAAAACAATTTTAGAGCAATACCAAAGAAAAGAATCTCAGAGCTTGAGGGACAAGTCAAGGTTCTTCTGCTGCTCTTCTTTAGCAGGGCTTCAACAATTCTGTGCCTCTCCACCATAGTTCGGGATTTGGAAACTCTACTGGAATCCTTCCTACATCGAACATACCGATGTTTTCATGTGTTGACGTCAACGATGGAGGAAGTATCATCTGATGATAATTCTATGTTGAAGATAGTTTACCTATAGCTGGTTTCTGGCAAGTGGTATCCTTAATCAGTTGATCTGACCATACTCACCACCAAAAGCGTTATATGAACTTAGCTTGTGACTCATTGAGTGCGCCTGAATACCCAAGGATCTGTTGATGTACTGTCCATGGAAGGGGACCTGCAGAGCATAACCATATGGATGCCCGAAAGCTGCGGCAGATGCCATCCGTTGTGATTTAAGATCGGAATCACTCCAACTTATGATCACTCAATAATCAAGAGATTATTGAGTGATCACTCCAACTTATGATCATTGATCACTCAATGATCAAGAGATTCCAAACTTAATCTCGCGGAAGGTGGTAACGATGGTAGAGATGGATGGTAAAGGCGATTGACTCACTCAATCAATGGCACAACTAAGAGTATTAAATCACTCAAAACACTCCTAAAATCATGGGTTTCTATAGACTCAGAGAGAATCATACACTTAGAAATCTAAAGACAAGAACAATCTCTCAAGAACTCGGTTTTTGAAAGAAAACGATAAACTTTACTAAATTCGATGATCAAGGGTGCTTTATGTTAGAATAGTTTTAGACTTGCGGAAGAGAGTATGTAAGATTCATAACTAAGAATATGAGAGAGAGAGTTGAGAGAGAATGATAGAATGAACTTGTGTGTTTATTACTTGCAACCATAAGGCTCTTTATATAGAGTTTACAAAGAGACAATAAGTGATGGGTTAAAAAGAGAATAAAACACAAAGGGATGGGAAATATGCTTCTTGTTGTTGGCATGAGTTAGAATGGTATGGGTGCATCATGGGTATGAGTGTAGCATGGGTACACCATGGGTTAACTAATAATTTAATACTCCCCCTCAAACTTAGCCGAAGTGTTGGAGTGGAGGCTAAGTTTGGCTAACCCGTGAGTACCACCTCATTAAAAACCTTATCAAAGAAAAACCCTATGGGACAAAACCTTGATAAGGGAAAAAGAGTGTGGTCTTCACGAATTAGAGGAGTTGACTCAAGGGCGAGTGAGGTCCACTAGCCCAAGCTTGCTGTGGATGTAGTTGCAAACTTTGAGACTAGCTGCCTTTGTGAAGATATCCGCCAACTGATCTTCACTTCTTGTAAAGCATGGTAGCGTCACTCCTTCTTCAATCTTCTCTCGAACCTTGTGACAATCTACCTCGATGTGCTTGGTCCTTTCATGAAAAACCGAATTGGTGGCAATGTGAATTGCTGCTTGATTGTCACAATGCATGATAATGGGACTTGAAGACTCTATGCCAAGATCCTTTAAAAGCGCTTTTAACCATACTAGCTCATTTGTTAGCTTTCTTATGGCTCGGTACTCGGATTCGGCGCTTGAACAAGAGACAACCTTTTGCTTCTTGGACTTCCATGTCACTAAGTTCCCTCCAATGAACGTGCAATACCCAGTTGTTGACTTCCTATCACATGTATCTCCAGCATAATCTGCATCACAATACCCAACAATTTCCGTGTTTCCATTCTTTCCCATCCATATGCCTTGATCCGGTGATCCTTTGATGTATCTCAAGATCCTTTCAACCATATTCCAATGATACACCGTAGGCTCTTTCATGTGTTGACTTACCTGATTCACAGAAAAACACAAGTCAGGTCTTGTAATGGTTAAGTATATGAGCTTACCAACGAGCCGACGGTATTGGTCTGGATTAGCGAACGGTTTGTTAAGAGGATTATCATCTCCTTTCTCCCCCTTTTGCTTGACCTTGTAGCCATCCTCAAGAGGTGTCTTTGCTGGTTTGGATCCTATCTTTCCTGTCTCATTCAACAAATCAAGTGCATACTTCCGTTGTGATAGAAATAAACCATCCGGAGATCGACATATCTCTATCCCTAGGAAGTACTTTAGCTCACCTAAATCTTTAATATCAAACACTGATTTTAGAAAAGATTTGGTCTCTTGAATACCTACTTGATCACTACCTGAAATGATCAAGTCGTCGACATACACCAAGACAACAATGATTCCTTGGGAGCCATGGAGTGAACAATGTGTGGTCAGCTTCTGATTTTCTGAAGCCACGTGCGGTTAATGTGAAGCTTAACTTGTGATACCACGCCCTTGGAGATTGCTTATGACCATAGATTGCCTTCCTAAGCCTTGAAACCTTTCCGGGAGTGATAGAATCTTCAAGTCCAGGTGGGGGTTTCATATAAACTTCTTCCTTAAGCTCGCCTTGTAGAAATGCGTTTCTTACATCCATTTGCCATAGATCCCATGAGAGATTAGTAGCCAAGGAGAGTACCACTCTAACTGTATGAAGCTTAGCAACTGGTGCAAATGTATCCTTGTAGTCTTCTCCATACGTTTGAGTGAACCCTCTTGCTACCAAACGAGCTTTGTATCTTTCAATCTCCCCATTGCTCAAATACTTGATTGTGAAGACCCATTTGAAGCTTACAGCCTGCTTCCCGGATGGAAGATCAGCCTCATCACACGTATGATTTCTATCCATAGCTATTATCTCATCATCTACAGCATTCAACCACTCTTTACTTTCCTTGGCTTCTTCATATGTTTGAGGGATATGATCCTGATCAATCTTTCCAAGGAACGCTTGATGGTCAGATGGCAAAAGGGCAAGGGAACAAACTGCTTGAATTGGATGAGCAACCGCTTGATTGTTGTAATAGACCCTTGTATTCTTCCACTGACTTGGAAATCGTTGTCTTGTGCTACGCCTAAGTTGGGGAGGTAAAGCTTCTTCGTTACTCAGATCATGCCTTTGAATTTCCGGTTCCTCATGTTGAACTTGACTTAGAAGATCTTCCTTCTGATGGTTTGTATCCGGTTGAGTAGTTTCAGCTTCCCCTTGATCATTACTTTCTTGACCTCTGTAATCCTCAGATCTAGGGCCTTCATTTGGTGGTTGATCAACCATAGGAGCTGGTAGATTGACTCTCGGTACCGGATTATCGAGATGACTCAACAAGTATTGTAAGCTCGTACCCCGGTCTGTTGTGGAGTCAGCCAAATCTTTCACAATATCCCAACTCTTCTTGTCAAAATAGCTTTGGTTCTCCATGAATTTGACATCCCTTGAAACTAAAGTACGGTTGCTTGATGGATCATAGCACTTGTACCCCTTTTGGGTTGTTGAATATCCAAGAAATACACATCTAGTGCTTTTTGCATCTAGTTTGTTTCTTTGCTCACCTGGCACTAAGACAAAACACAAACAACCAAACACACGTAAGTGTTCAATGGATGGTTTAGTTTTGTTGAGTACCTCAAATGGCGATGAGTCTTTCAAGACTTTTGTTGGGATTCGGTTGATTAGATAACATGCTGTCATGACCGTATCACCCCAAAATCTCCTTGGCATACTTGTATGGAACATCATAGATCTTGCAACCTCCATAAGGTGTCTATTCTTCCTTTCAGCTACGCCATTTTGTTGCGGAGTGTATGGACAACTTGTTTGATGTAGTATGCCATGTTTTGCTAAGTGATTTTTGAATATGTGACTTGTGTATTCTCCTCCATTATCCGATCGTAATACATTGATTTTAGCATTAAAATGATAAGTTACGTATGTATGAAAGTTGATAAAAGCCTCAAATACTTTATCTTTAGATGGTAACAATGTGATCCAAGTATATTTAGATTTTTCATCAATGAATGTCACAAAGTATTTATTGTTATCTCTAGATAAGCAAGGTGAGGTCCAAACGTCTGAATGAATTAAATCAAAGCATTTTTCATAAGTGGTAAATGAGTTTGTAAACACTGTTCTACAATGTTTTCCGAGAATACACGACTCACAACTTGAATTATCAAATGACATATTTGGCAATATAAGTTTTAAAGCCCGAGAGTGGGGATGACCTAATCTAGCATGCCACATTACATTTGAACTAAAAGCATAACATGAATTAAAAGATGATAAAGTAGGGCTACTGGGAGAATTCTCAATAACATATAAGTCTCCTTTTGCGTTTCCTTCTCCAAGAACTTTTCCGGTCTTAATATCCTGAAAATGAAAGCTATTAGGTCCAAATATTGCATAAGCGTCAAGATCACTAGTTGCCCTTTTTACCGAGACAAGATTAGAAGTAAATGATGGCATAAAGAAAACTTGAGAGTTCTTATCAAATAGTTTCAAATCGCCTACACCTTTAATTGGTATTCTATCACCATTTGCAATGACAACATTACCATTAGCTGGTTTAATGTTACTAATCATTTTAGGATTGCTAATCATGTGATGTGTAGCTCCTGAATCAATAACAAGTGAGTTATTCAGTTTAGAGGCGAGTAATGTGATACCAGAATCCTTTAGTGTGACGATCGATTTGATGAGTACCTCCAAATCAGATTTTCTAACCACATCATTGGAGTAGGATACCATCGCTAGCTCATCTCTTTTCTTTGAAGATTCAGCTGGAACTTGTTTTGAAGATCCGACGTGATAAGGTGATACCACGGTTTGAGTTTGTCCACTTGGAGCTTCACAAGAAATGTTGGCTTGATACCTTGGCTTGGATTCTCTCGGTTTCCAATCTTTAGGCTTGAGATGAGGATGGAGGATCCAACATTCATCTTTGACGTGTCCAGTCCTTTTGCAATGGTCAAAAATCTTTCTTGTAGACCCTTCACGCTTGTAAACCACTTTATTTGCCATGATGAGTTCTCCTTTTCCACCAAAGAGACCGAATGATCCTTGTTCTTTTTGGACTTGAGAACAAACATCATCCAAGCTGGGAAGCTGGTCAGCCCTTAAAAGGTGCTTGATAAGATCATTGTACATTGGACTTAAGGTGAGGAGAAGTACGAACACCTTATCTTGCTCACGCCTTTCTTCAATGATCTTGAAATCCTTAGTGCTTGGCCTCAACATGTCAAGTTCAGCCCAAAGTGATCTGAACTTTCCAAAGTGTTTGGTGAACTCAAGATCCTCTTGGTTTAAGTTGTTGATCGCCTTCTTCACTTCAAAGACTCGGGTTAGATTGGAAACGTTCCCGTAAACGTTTTTGAGTGTGTCCCACAACTCCTTTGCAGTCACTCTCAAAGGAGGGAACTATCACCATTTTTTAATTTTCCATGGTGAGAGAGAAAGTTCAAAAAATACACAAATCTAGTCTTTCACAACTCAATAATCAATGATTTTGAGGACTTAGTCTCAGAGTGAAAAGACTTAGACAAATGTATTATGAGAGAGAAAGTTCAAAAAATACACAAATCTAGTCTTTCAAAACTCAAGAATCAACTGATTTTGAAGACTTAGTCTCAGAGTGAAAAGACTTAGATAGATGTATTGTAAGAACAAAGTATTTAAGCGAATAAAAAATAAAAGTGTATTTATTTTTGAGAATGATTTTGCGGAAGCTTAAAAGAGAGAAAAGAAAAAATATCAAAATTTTGAGATTTTGAGAATAAGAGACTCAAGAACAAGATTCAATTAAGAACCCGCTCTGATACCATGTTAGAATAGTTTTAGACTTGCGGAAGAGAGTATGTAAGAAACATAACTAAGAATATGAGAGAGAGAGTTGAGAGAGAATGATAGAATGAACTTGTGTGTTTATTACTTGCAACCATAAGGCTCTTTATATAGAGTTTACAAAGAGAAAATAAGTGATGGGTTAAAAAGAGAATAAAACACAAAGGGATGGGAAAGATGCTTCTTGTTGTTGGCATGAGTTAGAATGGTATGGGTGCATCATGGGTATGAGTGTAGCATGGGTACACCATGGGTTAACTAATAATTTAATACTTTACAATGAGAATAGAATTGAGCTTATATAGGCTTGACAAACAACATATGTATATATGGTCTAAAAATAAGAATAGAATCTAAAAATTGATTGAAAAACTAGCCATTGGAGCATTGATGAAAATTGAGTGAAAATCTGTCCACATAAGGAAAGTAACCGTTAGCTTGAATCTTGAAATCTTGGGCTGGAAGTGGTGAAACCCTGGGATCTAGGTGAATTGAAGATGACTTCAAAATGCAGCAGCTTTGATTCAAAGAGACTTGTTGGAGTTTAAAGTCAAAAGCTCCAAATAAGGCAAATATGGCAAGCTCGGCTCCAGATATGGAAAGTGGAGGTATGGGGGGGATCCGCCTGATCTCCTGGTTGCTGGTGCATCTAAGGACGTCCTTTATAGCTCCTAGATGATTAATATTGTCTCCTTGTCCAAATTCTTCTTTGCAAGTGATTAAACTGACGAGCTTCCAAATAAGGCAAGCCAAGAGTCTCCCGGTTTAGAAGTTGAATAACTTTTAAACCATAATTTCTTTGGCCTTGAATTCAATTTTCTGCATGCTTCTGATGAGCTGAGAATCTAAAACAAGTGGATTTATTGCTTAGTTCATCCTGTGTGGTTGGAATACTTCAGTAAGTGGTCGTATGTCTCCATCGGGTTCATTGGAGGTCTGCTGGTTTGTAACTTCAATATATTCTTCATGTAGAAAGATTTGAGGATGATTATTCTTCGTGGTGTTCGCTAGATGCGTTGAGTATATATCCCAATAGGTTGTTGAGTTGGAATGGACGGTCTTGGTCTTCATTTGAGCTGAACAAAGCTCGCAAGTCTCCTTTGCTCGTCTTGGCTCCGTGCTTTCCTCTCCTCGGCTCCTGATTCCTTGCCTCATGGCTGATGATGACTTGATGTCCTTATCACCTTTCTTGGTTGCTGCCCAAATCTACGTTCCCTCTCCGTGGTGCGTTTAATTTGCATATGATCATGTAATTACATTGAGATTCATATCGAATAAAACACTTTAATTTATAATATCTTTTGGTTATATTATCAGGAACTTGACTGCCTTCCAGAGATAGAGGAGATTGAACTTTCACCAATGCCTCAATGTGTCCTATCCTCTCTCCAGTTTCTTAAGATAAAGACAACAACTGTAGCAGAGACACCAAGAGAAAGGGAACTAGTAAGATGCTTTTTGTTGAGGAATTGTGCAGTCTTGAAGGAACTGACTTTAATTGAGCCATAACATCATCAAGTTATGCTACCAAATTACGAGGTTCACTCTCATAAATCCAGTTTATTACCAAATATCTATCAATAGCTAGTAAACCTAAAATTTAGTTTTTCTGTAGACATGGTATGTTTCCTATGTTTTGATGTGAATGTTATTTGGGTGAAGTTTCCTCTTATCTTAAAAAACAAAACTGGTTGTGATATGTAGTATTATAAACTTTTATAGTCATTCAGTGTAAACTATATTTGCATTCATGACGTAATTTCTTCTTAGTTCTTTGTTCCATTTTCGGAAAATTCTGGAACCCTACCTCTCTAAGCCTTGTATTGTAAACATTGTTCCTTGTGCTTACCATGAATCTTCCCACAAAGGATGTACTTAAGATGAGCTTTTTGTTTCGCAAATGGAAATATCTTTGGCAATTTGTGGCTAGATTGGATTCGGAGTTCAATATTTTGTAGAGTAACTATAAATTTCATATATAGGTTTCATTAGTAACTTGTGCTTTACAAAGAGTTAAGGTAAGACATATTTCATATGTTAATAAGAAAAATATGTTTAAATTTAGATGAATTGAGACGTCACTCTAAATTTGCTTATTTTTTCCCTTTCATTTGGTGTAATTCGTAGTTGTTATAAATTTTAATATATGTTAAGATATGACGTCGTCCTGAAATGTCCTCTTTTGGTGTTTTACTTGTGGGCCTGATACCGATACGTACGTCTATGTCTTTGATTTTTCACGGAATTCTCGATTGTGATTTGGTAACAGATTTTAAAGATCTTTAAAATGGTAAATTAGTACACATTGTTACAACATTAGGACATGAGAATCCTTCTTGATTTTTTTTCATCACACAAATCTGTTTTTTTTCTTTTCTTCTAACACTGAGAGCATTCACTCCTTTTTAACGATGTTCACAAGCTCAAACTCGATTAGTGAGAGGTTATTATCTTCGTTCACGATGATTTCTTGAGGTCCAGTGACTTCAATATGACCCTGCTTATCTACTGCAAGTCTCATCGATCCTTTGAACAAGCCGATCTTTGCATTCAGCATTGTCACCATATTCCCTTCTTTCATCAAATCCACTGGTTCAGTATCAAAATATAGAAATCTGAAGCCTTTTACCAAAAAAAAAAATATATATATAGAAATCTCTAACTCGTAATCTACAAAAGTGTCGGTTATTTCCTGATTACTAAAACTGTAACAATCCGTATATTTCCAATAAAGGGACCCAATACCAAACCAAGAAAAAAGAACTGACCCTCAAAAAAATTAAACTTATTCAGTAACATTTTGCGATATATGTAACCAGAAACCGAACCAAGGCGAAAAGAAACTATATCGATTAGAACCTAAATAGTAATTATTTTCGCATGTATTCTAAAACTAAAACCATATATATCAAACTAAACCAAAATGGTATTCTATTAAATTTGATAAACTGACTACCGCATTGGGGACCTTTAGTAGGAAACATGCAATACTAAGAGCAACTGAAGCTTTTTTTCAATGAATGCTAACACACAATACACACACACAAAATAAAGAAGCCAATATGAGTGTATTTGGAAACCGCAAAAGCATTAGACTTACCTTGTTCGTTTCTTGCCATAAAGATGATCATTCCAGTCTCATCTCCAACCAGAAATTCAGCAACTCGCGTTTGACGTGCCTGAGAACCACCTGGACCACCTCTTTGCATTACCATCTTTGCGCCTTTTCTGACTACTTTCACACTAAGAGTGAGACCTTTGGCCCCTGGCCTTAACTCACCAACCTTGGTGAACACTGGTGTCACTTCAGCCATTGTAGACAAAGCCTAGCAATATCCAAAACAAAGTACACTTGTTCAATCAAAACTAACAAAACCGAGAATTCGAATTCAGTAGAACACAATTCCTGAGAGCAAGCTATTGCCATTTTATAACCCAATTCAACTAATGCTTATCCCCAAAAGCTACAACAACAAAAATTTCCACAGACACAAATATGATCACAGTAAAAAGAGGCCACAAATAGCTGCAATAGAAAGATCAAAGCTAGACATAACATAATTCAGTTGTCAAACCCTACAATACTTTTGTAAAAACATTGATTCTTCTAAAAAACATACATATCGAGGGAAAAAAAGAACATAACAATCTTAAGCTAATTAGCTAATTGAACAAAAAAGTTTACTGAAAATTTTGATTCCAGAGACTCAAAAAAACCTCAGATCAAAAAAAGCAAAACCCTAATATAACGCATAGAAGAAAGCTAGGGTGTTTTTTTGAACTGACGTGCGCTTATATTAGTGAAGGAAGACACGACTCGGCGATTAGATCTGTTGTAATACTAACCGAGATTAGGACAGAGATGCCGATAGTTAAGGAGTTCCGAGTGGATCAAAATCTCAGTGATCCTCGATATCTCAGTTATCCTCGATAAAAAATTAAGCTCATAAAAATGAATTTTTTTTTCTTTTTCTTTAAAACCAAAATATCATCTTAGACTTATTTGTCCCTCTTAGTTTTCACTATTCACCAATCCAACCATCTTTATTTGGGCTACTTATCCAAACCAATAAGCAATTGGGCCAAATCTCATATGGATTTATAAATGCATGAACCAATAAGGGCCCTAAAAATTGAAATTGTTTTTAAGTAGTTGTACTCGATTATTTTTCTGATTTTTTTATAGTTAGTTATACCATGCTAGAAAGTAAAATTTTATAAATTTAAATCCGCTGTACTTGTGTTTTTAAGTAGTAAAGGTACATTTAGTATGACTGCATGCAATGATATGAGTTAAAACACATTTTTTGTATGTTTGACATCGTGGAAAATGTTCATTAAAATATAAAGTATATGATGTGAAAACAAATTATGATTAACTATTATGCAATAATTTGTTTTATCTCACTAATAGATGTCAATTCGATTACTAGTTAAAAACTAGTAATAGATAGTTGTACCAAAACAATCAATCAGATAAACCTTCATTAGTATGAAAGAAATACGAATAGAGTTACAGATACATACATTAATTAACATTTCTAAGTTTCTAACTGATGAGAACCTAGTTTCTTGAATTCTTCATTTTCTTTTGGCATAATTTGGAGGTAAGACCGACCATATAATGATGGTCTCTTAGGTTCCACTACCAATAGAATATAACTCATATTATAAGAAAATTTGAAAGATAACAACGAGGTTCTATGTACAGAACGCCGTGAAGACCATTAACAATATTAAACGGTGGCCAAATATTGAGAGGAATTGATTTGAAAGTAACACGCAGTTCAAACATATATTCAACATGAACAAAGACAAAAACCATAGGGTTAGGGTATTTAGATGCTGCTACTTCGTACGGCTGTCACATATAAGAAAATGAGTATTGTGTGTTGTGAATGAGGTTCCAATCTAGTACTCATTAAGAGTACATGCATTCATATTTGGGTTGAACTTCCATGACCTCAATGAGCCGGTACTATTTTATATCATAATAATAAATGCTGCTATATAATATATTAATATCAAATGATTCATGTATTTGTAAATTGTATGTTTTTTACCAAAAAAAAAAAATATATATATATATATATATCATATCAAAATATGTTCTATATTTGATTTAGGGTTTATGTTTTTATAATAAAATTTTGAAAAATGTTAGAATAAAATTTTTGAGAAGATAGATATTTTTCAATAGAAAATATATTAAAAAAATATTATGTTTTGTGTATTGTAACTAGTTAAAAATCAATTAACTCTTTTATAAATTGATTAAAATTGGTTCTTTTTGTAATAATATTTTATGTCATATTTTATATTTTTAACTAATTAGGATTGCTTTCACTCACAATATAAATAAGAGAATTGGAGTCTAGTTGACTTTCGAAACATGGTATCAACTTGTAAAGTCTCAGATTTGCCTTTCACTGGAAACAACATGACTTGGATGGGTAAAAGAAGAACTCACACAGTGGAAAGTTGGCTAGACAGAGCACTAGCGAATGATGAATGGATGGCTACTTATCCGGCAACAGAAGTGGAGTACTTAGAACTTATTGAATCGGATCATAGACCGGTCATCATTAAGATAAGTAGAACAACAGATAAAGGACACAAACCTTTCTATTTCGATTCCCGACTATGTCAGAAACCGGAGATCACAAACATAGTTAAAGAATGTTGGAGCCAACCATATTATGGAAGCACGCCTTCCATCCAAGAGAAAATAAAAAGAAGCAGAAGAGAGATCTCAGCCTGGAGACGAGAGAATCCAACAAACGCGGCTAAACGAATAAAAGAGTTAAAAAGAGAAATTGATAAAGGCCATTCAGATCCGTCAACCACGTTAGAACAACTGCGAGATATGAGGAAAGAATTGACAAAGGAATACAGAAACGAGGAAATATTCTGGAAGCAAAAAAGTCGAAACAAATGGCTGAACCACGGAGATCGGAACACTCGCTTCTTCCATGCGACTACTAAGAACAGAATTGCTAGAAATCGGATATCATCAATTCACACAACCAATGGAGAACCAATCTACGGCAACAAACGAATAGCAGAGGAAGCAGAATACTATTTTAGGGACCTTTTTTCCAGTTCTAATGTGAATAACATGGATAGATCTAGTACTCGCTAACATAGCACCGGTGGTAACGTCTTCAATAAATGCAGAACTCACTAAAAGGGTTACGGCTGGAGAAATAAAAGAGGCAGTCTTTTCTATTGGCGCGACACGAGCCCCAGGACTAGATGGATTTACGGCTATGTTCTATCAACAATATTGGGATGATGTCGGTCCAACTCTAATAGAAGAGGTCCACAAATTCTTCGAATCAGGTATTCTTCCTCATGAATGGAATCATACCAATTTGTGCCTTATACCTAAGATAAAGAATCCTACAACAATGAAAGACTTCCGCCCAATAAGTCTTTGTAATGTCTTATACAAAATAATTTCAAAAATTATTGTGAAAAGACTAAAGTTGGTGCTGCCGAATATTGTCTCGGAAAACCAAGCCGCTTTCATCACCGGAAGATCTATCACGGACAACATTCTTATAGCCCATGAGGTACTACATTCTCTACGAGTACGAAGACGATATGCAAACTCTTATATGGCTGTTAAGACGGACATAAGTAAGGCGTATGATCGTATAGAATGGAATTTTTTGGAGGCTGTGCTGAAGAAAAAGGGATTCGATAACAAATGGACAGATTGGATAATGAGTTGTATTGGAACTGTTTCCTTTTCAGTTCTAATCAATGGGAGCCCATATGGTCACTTCGGTTCACAGCGAGGCTTACGACAAGGAGACCCACTTTCCCCTTATATGTTCATTTTATGTGCTGATGTCTTAAGTTCCTCAATGACACAAGCTCAAACAGATGGTCTCATTAAAGGAATAAAGATCAGCAACAACGGACCCTCGATATCTCACTTATTGTTTGCAGATGACTCTCTTTTCTTCCTTAAGGCTGACCAAAGAAATAGCAGAAACCTACTACAGATCTTTGAAGAATATGAAGCTGCATCGGGCCAACTAGTCAATCTGGATAAATCCGCAATAACTTTTGGCACTAAAGTTTTTCAAAGGACAAGAGAGAGCATTATGAAAATTTTGAAAATTCCTAAAATGGGTGGTGGAGGAAAATACTTGGGTTTACCAGAAGAGTTTGGCAAAAAAAAGAAAGATATGTTTCAGTATATCCAAGAAAGAGTTCAGGCTAAGATCACCGGATGGCAGACAAGATTTTTATCACATGCGGGCAAAGAAACATTAATCAAAGCTGTCGCCTATGCAATGCCGGTGTACTCTATGAATTGCTTTCAGTTACCAAACGAATTATGTTCGGAAATAAATAGTATGGTAGCAAGGTTCTGGTGGGGCTCAACGGAAGAACAAAGGAAAATATCATGGGTTGCTTGGAAAAAAATGACAAGAACTAAAAATGAAGGGGGACTTGGTTTTCGAGATCTCTATCATTTTAACCAAGCCTTACTGGCCAACCAGGCATGGAAACTCCTAAACCGACCTGAAAGCTTACTTTTTAAAATACTTAAAGCCATATATTTTAGAGAAGGCGATATACTCTCGGCAAATAGAGGATCTCAACCTTCGTATGGATGGAACTCTCTAAGATTTGGATGTGAGTTGATAAGAAAAGGAATGCAAGTAAATATAGGAGACGGGAGAGACACAAAGATTGGCCTAGACCCTTGGCTACCAACTATACCACCCAGAGCTCCCATGTTACTACCCGAGGTTGATCCTACTCAACCAGTAAATTGTATTATTTATGAACCGACACATCACTGGAATGTGGAAAGAATGTTGCAGATAGTGGACCCAGTGGATCATCCAGTGATACACAAAATTTTCCTCCCGAGTCACCCTAAACGAGATGCGATTATTTGGAGCCATACAATAAATGGTGGTTATACCGTTAAATCCGGTTACTGGCTTGCATCTACTTCATCACTAACAGCCGAGGACCAAAGACCAGCACTCTTTCACCATCCATATCTCGCTAAAAACATCTGGAAGCAAAGTATATCACCAAAACTTAAGCACTTCCTCTGGAGACTTGCATCAAAAGCAATCGGAGTGGCGAAAAATTTAATTAATCGCAATATCAGGGTTAATCCATATTGCTCCCGCTGCTGCATTGATATTGAAACAAGTGATCACGCTTTCTTCATTTGCCCTCATTCCACCGCCATTTGGAAAGCAACATGTATTCCGTGTGATACTCTACTAAGTACTTCGATACCACTAGAAGATAAAATCCGACAACTACTGACCCTAGGGGAGGATAAAAAAGTTGAAAAACATATTCGTCTTCTTCCTTTTTGGATACTGTGGCACATTTGGAAAGGTAGAAACGAAATGGTATTTAATCGTAAGCGACTTAATTTCTCTGACATACTCAACAAGGCAAGATTAGACACAAAAGAATGGTTAGATGAAATGGAGTTATCTTCTTCAGAGTCAAGACATGGGATACAAGCAATAATCTCACAAAGATCCAGGTGGACAAAACCAAGCGGTGAATGGATTAAATGTAATTATTATGCTTCACATCACGAAGGAAATCAGAACTCTGGATTGGGATGGATACTAAGAAATGCATCGGGTACCGTCATGCATTGTGGAATGGATAAATTCCAAGGAAGGAATACGGTAGCAAAAGCTGAATGTTCAGCGCTTGTTCTACCGTCTTCATGGGGACTTGGATATATGAAGGTGGAGTTTGAAGGCGACAACCTAACCATTAATCGACTTCTCAATGGTAGAAATGATAATCACAGACTCCAAAACTACATTGAGACGATCAATTTGTGGAAGACCATGTTTGAAGATATCAAATTTTCTTATAAGCCACGACAACAAAACAGTTGCGCTGACCACTTAGCTAAATCATCGATATTATGTGTATATGATTGGGCTCTTTACGATTGTTGTCCTAGCTTTCTTATGACTCATGTAATGTATGACTCTAACTATTAATAAAGATTTTAGAAGGAAAAAAAAATATATATAAATAATCCCACGATAATAAAATTAGGATTGCTTTCAGTCACATCCATGTGAACTGGAAACGAATATAATTATTAGGCTAGTCAAAAAAAATTTAATTTTTTTTATGGTTAACTTAAGTCTTTAATTAATGGCTAAGGAATATAATTTCCGAAAAAATAAAAGAGACGTTTCCTATACAAACGCTTCGAGCACATTCGGTTCTCAAAAAGACAGTCTTCTTCTTCGTCTATTCATCGTCACTGCGATTTCTCAAATTCGAATCCATACAAACCAATGGCCGAAATCGCCAAGGAAGTTAACGCCGGTGATGCTCAGGATCTTCACTCTCTTCTCTCTTCTCCGGCGAGGGATTTCCTCATTCGTAATGACGGCGAACAGGTAAAATGTTTTTTTTTTCTCTTCTCTGTTTCTGTAGTTGACCTGATTTTGAGTTTATCTTTGTCGATCTTAACTTCTATCGATCTTAGATTACGTGTGTATGCTTGTTTCGTGATTTTACGAACTGATTTTTTGAATATAGATGGTTTAAAGATGATAGGTAGCTTCGTTTTGCTATGAATGACTTCAATCGATTATTGATTTTGATCGTATAAAGTGCTAAGGTTTTTTGAATTGGATTCATTGTTCCAAAATTTTGAAAATTACAAGTTAAATTGACCAGAAGACGACCTCAAAGTCTCATGAAAACGATTGCACTTATTAGCTATTTGCTTCTGGATGATCTGGCTTGAGTCTAGTTCACATTGCTTCTGTGATTCCTTGAGTTCGGATTTGCATTTGAGACATTTGGATTTTTCTGGATTATCTGCAGTAAATTGCAAGTTTTAGTAGGGTAGAGTTTGATTAGAGCCAATTTTAATGATGTTCAGGTGAAAATTGAAAGCTTGAAAGGGAAGAAGATTGGATTGTATTTTTCAGCTGCGTGGTGTGGGCCGTGTCAGCAGTTTACTCCAATGTTGGTGGAAGTGTACAACGAACTCTCTCCAACTGCTGGTTTCGAGATTATCTTTGTGTCGGGGGATGAGGATGAAGAGTCGTTTAGTGGTTATTTCAGTAAGATGCCGTGGCTTGCTGTTCCGTTTACTGATACGGAAACCCGTGACCGTTTGGATCAGGTTTTTAAGGTTAGGGGAATCCCTAACTTAGTGATGGTCGATGATCAAGGTAAAGTTGTGAATGAGAATGGTGTTGGTGTCATAAGAAGCTATGGAGCTGATGCTTATCCTTTCACACAAGAGAAAATGAAGGAGATCAAAGAGGATGAAGATCGAGCTCGGAGAGAACAGACCTTAAGATCTGTCTTGGTGTCTCCTTCACGGGACTTTGTGATTTCGCGAGACGGAAAACAGGTAGGAATGAATAATAGCTTGTGAGATTAGATTCTTTGTTGTAAAAGGTTGAGTACATCTATACAAGACTCTTGCACTAGTTACTTATTACCTGTGTCTTTTCGGCTTTGTTGAGTTAATGATATCGATCTGTTGCATATATATTAGGTACCTGTATCGGAACTCGAAGGGAAAAAAACCATTGGCCTTCTCTTCTCGGTCGCCACTTACAGGAAATGCACAGAGTTTACTCCAAAGCTTGTTGAGGTTTATAATAAGCTGAAGGAGAATGGAGAGGATTTTGAGATTGTGATGATATCTCTTGAAGATGATGAGGAGTCTTTTAATCAGGACTTTCAGACCATGCCATGGCTAGCATTGCCCTTCAATGACAAAAGCTCATCGAAATTGGCTCGGCACTTCATGCTGTCAGCATTACCAACGCTGGTCATTCTCGGTCCCGATGGAAAAACCCGTCACTCGAATGTGGCTGAAGCTATTGATGACTATGGAGTTCTTGCATATCCTTTCACTCCAGAGAAGTTTGAAGAACTTAAGGAGATAGAAAAGGCAAAGGCAGAGGGTCAAACACTCGAGTCACTTCTTGTCTCGGGTGATCTTAACTACGTTCTCGGAAAAGATGGGGATAAGGTAAAGCTCTCTATACCCTCTTCATCTTCTAAACATTATTCTGTGAGGCTGATCTGAACCAACCTGTAAAAATTTTGGCTTTCTTTGTTAGGTGCTTGTTTCTGATCTGGTCGGGAAGAACATTCTTTTGTACTTCTCAGCTCACTGGTGTCCTCCTTGTCGCGGTTTTACACCAAAGCTTGTTGAAGTATACAAGCAGATAAAGGAGCGGGATGAAGCGTTTGAGTTGATCTTCATCTCCAGTGACCGGGACCAGGACTCATTCGATGAGTATTACTCGCAAATGCCGTGGCTGGCTCTTCCATTTGGTGATCCTAGGAAACCGTCCTTGGCACGAGCCTTTAAGGTGAGTGGGATCCCAATGCTAGTAGCTCTGGGACCAACTGGGAAAACCATAACAAAAGAAGCAAGGGACCTTGTCATAGCCCATGGGGCCGATGCTTACCCTTTTACTGAGGCACATTTGCAAGAGATTGAAGCTAAGTACGTTGCGATGGCAAAAGAGTGGCCTAAGAAGGTGAAAGATGCTCTTCACGAAGAACACGAGCTAGAAATGACTCGTGTTCAGGTTTACACATGCGATAAGTGTGATAAAGAAGGAAAAATCTGGTCTTACCATTGCGAGGAATGCGACTTTGATCTTCATCCCGAGTGTGCTTTAAAGGAGGAGACCAAATCAAACAGCGATGCGGCTGTGGAAGAAGGTGGGGACGAGTCCAAAGATGGTTGGGTTTGTGACGGGAACGTTTGCACCAAGGCCTGATAGATAAATTCAGGCACAGTTATGTGTATGCTAAGTTATTTCCTTTGCTTGTATAATAATTGATGTGAGTGTGAAAGTGTGGCCACAATCTAATAATAACTTTTGGATTTGAACTTTGTTATCTAAAGTAGTAACAAAAGAATCTTCTTATTTGACTTTGATCTTGTATCAACAAATCTTAGATTCCAACAAGAGTTGTATGAAACAATGCATTGGCACACTCTGTATATATATATAGCGAGACAAAGATCGAGCTTTCTGCTCTCATATCTCCAATGGCTAACACCTACGCAGAAGAAGCTAAAGGCGATGATAATGCTCATGATCTCCAATGGCTTCGGATTTCCTCATTTGTCATGGTCAGCAAGCAAGGAAGAACAACCAACTGCTAAATTATGGAAAATTAAGATCAAAAGACAAAAAACATTATGATTGAGGCTGAGGCTGCTCTAAGATAAGTCTTCAATGATCTAAGATCATGTGGGACAGTGATTCTTTTATATATTTTTAGAACTTACCAGTGATAAATCTGTTTTTATCATAGGACGACCACGTTCATAAATTTCCTTTTGGCGAATGCAAGCCACCACTTGTTTGGTGTCCCGTTGGCTCTATACGCTACACTCAGTAGCCTTCCACTTGTCTCCTCTCGAACCTGCTTCAGATAGTTCCTGAAAAGATCTGACATTTGAAACCAATAGAAACACAAGGCTAAGGACCTATTATACATTATCAGAAGCTGAGGAATCAATAAGAGATTGTCTAAAGTTTCAATCCGGATTCACTAAATTAATAAGACTACCCAAAAATGCACATAAACATACATTGAACCGGACTTAACCGAGACTTAAACAAGCTCTATAACTCAATACATGTTCATTTTGAACATATATATATATGAGTATTATAATAAGTGAATCATCTTTTACTTAAACGTGTATTACAATCAACAACGACTAATGAGCCGAAACAGTTTAACTTAAAAAGACATTTTTCTACACTGATTTGATAACACAATACAACAAACTTGGTGGAGACTGCACCAAACTAAAAAAAAGTAAAAGACTGCACCAAATGGAAATATCTTTGGCAATATGTGGCTAGATTGGATTCGGAGTTCAATGTTTTGTAGAGTAACTATAAATTTCATATATAGGTTTCATTAGTAACTTGTGCTTTACAAAGAGTTAAGGTAAGGCATATTTCATATGTTAATAAGAAAAATATGTTTAAATTTCGATGAACTGAGACGTCACTCTAAATTTGCTTATTTTTCCCCCTTCATTTGGTGTAATTCGTAGTTGTTATAAATTTTAATATATGATATGACGTCGTCCTGAAATGTCCTCTTTTGGTGTTTTACTTGTGGCATATAATATATATATAGTGATACCGATACGCACGTCTATGTCTTTGATTTTTCACGGAATTCTCGATTGTGATTTGGTAACAGATTTTAAAGATCTTTAAAATAGTAAATTAGTACACATTGTTACAACATTAGGACATGAGAGTCCTTCTTGATTTTTTTTTCATCACACAAATCTGTTTTCTTCTTTTCTTCTAACACTGAGAGCATTCACTCCTTTTTAACGATGTTCACAAGCTCAAACTCGATTAGTGAGAGGTTATTATCTTCGTTCACGGTGATTTCTTGAGGTCCAATGACTTCAATATGACCCTGCTTATCTACTGCAAGTCTCATCGATCCTTTGAACATGCCAATCTTTGCATTCAGCATTGTCACCATGTTCCCTTCTTTCATCAAATCCACTGGTTCAACATCAAAATATAGAAATCTGAAGCGTTTTACCAAAAAAAATTATATAATATAGAAATCTGTAACTCATTACCTACAAAAGTGCCGGTAATTTCCTGATTACTAAAACTGTAACAATCCGTATTTCCAAAGGGACCTAATACCAAACCAAAAAAAAAAAACTGATCTTAAAAAAAAATTCAACTTATTTCATTAACATTTTGCGATATATGTAACCAGAAACCGAACCAAGCCGAAAAGAAACTATATCGATTAGAACCTAAATAGTAAATATCTTCGAATATATTCTTAAAACTGAAATCATATTATATCAAACTAAAACAAAATAGTATTCTGTTACTAAATTTGATAAACTGAATACCGCATTGGGTACCTTTAGTAGGCAACATGCAATACTAAGAACAACTGAAGCTTTTTTCAATGAATGCTAACACACAATACAGACACACACACACAAAAAGAAACCAATATGAGTGTATTTGGAAACCGCAAAAGCATTAGACTTACCTTGTTCGTTTCTTGCCATAAAGATAATCATTCCAGTCTCATCTCCAACCAGAAATTCAGCAACTCGCGTTTGACATGCCTGAGAACCACTTGGACCACCTCTTTGCATTACCATCTTTGCGCCTTTTCTGACTACTTTCACACTAAGAGTAAGACCTTTGGCCCCTGGTCTTAACTCACTAACCTTGGTGAACACCGGTGTCACTTCAGCCATTGTAGATAAAGCCTAGCAATATCCAAAACAAAGTACACTTGTTCAATCAAAACTAACAAAACCGAGAATTCGAATGATGTAGAACACAATTCCTGAGAGCAAGCTATTGGCTATTGCCATTTTATAACCCAATTTAACTAATGTTTATCCCCAAAAGCTACAAGAAGAAAAATTCCACATAAACAAATATGATCACAGTAAAAAGAGGCCACAAATAGCTGCAATAGAAAGATCAAAGCTAGACATAACACAATTCAATTGTCAAACCCTACAATACTTTTGTAAAAACATTGATTCTTCTTAATAACAACAAACATACATATCGAGGGGAAAAAAAGAACATAACAATCTTAAGCTAAGCTAATTGCACAAAAAAGGTTTACTAAAACTTTTGATTCGAGAGACTCAAAAAAACCTCAGATAAAAAAAAAAAGCAAAACCCTAATATAACGCATAGAAGAAAGCTAGGGTTTTTTTTTTAACTGACGTGCGCTTATATTAGTGAAGGAAGACACGACTCGACGATTAGATCTGTTGTAATACTAACCGAGATTAGGACAGAGATGCCGATAGTTAAGGAGTTCCGAGTGGATCAAAATCTCAGTGATCCTGATATCTCAGTTATCCTTGATAAAAAATTAAGCTCATAAAAATGAATTTCTTTTTCTTTTTCTTTAAAACCAAAATATCATCTTAGACTTATTTGTCCCTCTTAGTTTTCACTATTTACCAATCCAACCATCTTTATTTGGGCTACTTACCCAAACCAATAAGCAATTGGTCCATTTTGAAGATTTACATCGTCACTGCGATTTCTCAAATTCGAATCCATACAAACCAATGGCCGAAATCGCCAAGGAAGTTAACGCCGGTGATGCTCAGGATCTCCACTCTCTTCTCTCTTCTCCGGCGAGGGATTTCCTAATTCGTAATGACGGCGAACAGGTAAAATATTTTTTTTTTCTTTTCTTCGTCTTCTCTGTTTCTGTAGTTGACCTGATTTTGAGTTTATCGTCTTCGATTTTGACTTCTTTCGATCTTAGATAACGTGATTGTGCTTGTTTCGCTATTTCTGGAACTGATTCTTCTGGTTTTGATCTTACTTAGATGGTTTGGAGATGATAGGTAGGTTCGTGTGCTTGTTTTGCTATGAATGACTTCAATCGATTATTGCTTTTGATCGTATAAAGTTTGAGACTTTGAAAATTTTCTGGATTATCTCTGCAGTAAGTTTCAAGTTTTAGGTAAGAGTTTGATTAGATCCATTTTAATGATGTTCAGGTGAAAATTGACAGCTTGAAAGGGAAGAAGATTGGATTGTATTTTTCAGCTGCGTGGTGTGGACCGTGTCAGCAGTTTACTCCAATGTTGGTGGAAGTGTACAACGAACTCGCTCCAAATAATGGTTTCGAGATTATCTTTGTGTCGGGGGATGAGGATGAAGAGTCGTTTAGTGGTTATTTCAGTAAGATGCCGTGGCTTGCTGTTCCGTTTACTGATTCGGAAACCCGTGACCGTTTGGATCAGGTTTTTAAGGTTAGGGGAATCCCTAACTTAGTGATGGTCGATGATCAAGGTAAAGTTGTGAATGAGAATGGTGTTGGTGTCATAAGAAGCTATGGAGCTGATGCTTATCCTTTCACCCAAGAGAAAATGAAGGAGATCAAAGAGGATGAAGATCGAGCTCGGAGAGAACAGACCTTAAGATCTGTCTTGGTGTCTCCTTCACGGGACTTTGTGATTTCGCGAGACGGAAAACAGGTAGGAATGAATAATAGCTTGTGAGATTAGATTCTTTGTTGTAAAAGGTTGAGTACATCTATACAAGACTCTTGCACTAGTTACTTATTACCTGTGTCTTTTCGGCTTTGTTGAGTTAATGATATCGATCTGTTGCATATATATTAGGTACCTGTATCGGAACTCGAAGGGAAAAAAACCATTGGCCTTCTCTTCTCGGTCGCCACTTACAGGAAATGCACAGAGTTTACTCCAAAGCTTGTTGAGGTTTATAATAAGCTGAAGGAGAATGGAGAGGATTTTGAGATTGTGATGATATCTCTTGAAGATGATGAGGAGTCTTTTAATCAGGACTTTCAGACCATGCCATGGCTAGCATTGCCCTTCAATGACAAAAGCTCATCGAAATTGGCTCGGCACTTCATGCTGTCAGCATTACCAACGCTGGTCATTCTCGGTCCCGATGGAAAAACCCGTCACTCGAATGTGGCTGAAGCTATTGATGACTATGGAGTTCTTGCATATCCTTTCACTCCAGAGAAGTTTGAAGAACTTAAGGAGATAGAAAAGGCAAAGGCAGAGGGTCAAACACTCGAGTCACTTCTTGTCTCGGGTGATCTTAACTACGTTCTCGGAAAAGATGGGGATAAGGTAAAGCTCTCTATACCCTCTTCATCTTCTAAACATTATTCTGTGAGGCTGATCTGAACCAACCTGTAAAAATTTTGGCTTTCTTTGTTAGGTGCTTGTTTCTGATCTGGTCGGGAAGAACATTCTTTTGTACTTCTCAGCTCACTGGTGTCCTCCTTGTCGCGGTTTTACACCAAAGCTTGTTGAAGTATACAAGCAGATAAAGGAGCGGGATGAAGCGTTTGAGTTGATCTTCATCTCCAGTGACCGGGACCAGGACTCATTCGATGAGTATTACTCGCAAATGCCGTGGCTGGCTCTTCCATTTGGTGATCCTAGGAAACCGTCCTTGGCACGAGCCTTTAAGGTGAGTGGGATCCCAATGCTAGTAGCTCTGGGACCAACTGGGAAAACCATAACAAAAGAAGCAAGGGACCTTGTCATAGCCCATGGGGCCGATGCTTACCCTTTTACTGAGGCACATTTGCAAGAGATTGAAGCTAAGTACGTTGCGATGGCAAAAGAGTGGCCTAAGAAGGTGAAAGATGCTCTTCACGAAGAACACGAGCTAGAAATGACTCGTGTTCAGGTTTACACATGCGATAAGTGTGATAAAGAAGGAAAAATCTGGTCTTACCATTGCGAGGAATGCGACTTTGATCTTCATCCCGAGTGTGCTTTAAAGGAGGAGACCAAATCAAACAGCGATGCGGCTGTGGAAGAAGGTGGGGACGAGTCCAAAGATGGTTGGGTTTGTGACGGGAACGTTTGCACCAAGGCCTGATAGATAAATTCAGGCACAGTTATGTGTATGCTAAGTTATTTCCTTTGCTTGTATAATAATTGATGTGAGTGTGAAAGTGTGGCCACAATCTAATAATAACTTTTGGATTTGAACTTTGTTATCTAAAGTAGTAACAAAAGAATCTTCTTATTTGACTTTGATCTTGTATCAACAAATCTTAGATTCCAACAAGAGTTGTATGAAACAATGCATTGGCACACTCTGTATATATATATAGCGAGACAAAGATCGAGCTTTCTGCTCTCATATCTCCAATGGCTAACACCTACGCAGAAGAAGCTAAAGGCGATGATAATGCTCATGATCTCCAATGGCTTCGGATTTCCTCATTTGTCATGGTCAGCAAGCAAGGAAGAACAACCAACTGCTAAATTATGGAAAATTAAGATCAAAAGACAAAAAACATTATGATTGAGGCTGAGGCTGCTCTAAGATAAGTCTTCAATGATCTAAGATCATGTGGGACAGTGATTCTTTTATATATTTTTAGAACTTACCAGTGATAAATCTGTTTTTATCATAGGACGACCACGTTCATAAATTTCCTTTTGGCGAATGCAAGCCACCACTTGTTTGGTGTCCCGTTGGCTCTATACGCTACACTCAGTAGCCTTCCACTTGTCTCCTCTCGAACCTGCTTCAGATAGTTCCTGAAAAGATCTGACATTTGAAACCAATAGAACACAAGGCTAAGGACCTATTATACATTATCAGAAGCTGAGGAATCAATAAGAGTTCTTTGAACACATACCTGCTTCGTCCTGGGACTGAGGAAGCGAAAAGAGACCTGGGAAAGGAAAGCCAGTTTCTCCAGGAACAGGAATATCTTCTAAACCCAAGTTAATAATCGCCTTAGTTCCTACAGCTAATGTTCTACAGCCTTCGAGTCTCTTTAACGCAACATTAATGTAAAACGTCAAGTAAATAAGAAGCTTATCAGCAGGACTTTTGATATCAAAGTTCGTGAAGAAGACATTCGCACGAAAGAATGAGATTGCTTCGTCGACTATATCAGTTTTATCTGCATATAAAAACCAACAGTTCATAAACACCTTTCGTCGTCACCCGCAGTTTCGAGAAAATCACAAATGTATGCTTTGTTTTGATTAGTACCTTGTTCTGAAACAGGTGCAGGACCTTTTATATGACTCTTGAGAGGAAGTAATGGACAACCACATGCTTTTGTTATCCCTTCTTCTTCCACAAAGCTCGAGTGATAAACCTAATTAGAGCATTTTTTGGAAAAGTATCACAGAATTCAAATACTCCATGGATTCAAATCACAGTTCGCAGGAGAAACTAAAACAATGGTTAAAATCTAAATATGGCAGAAGATCCAATCGAATCTAACTAATTTACTCGCCATTAATGCTTAATTGAAGATTAATAATAATAAAAAAAAAAATGTTTCTGCTTACCATTTTGTGCCCAAATTTGAACAATGAACCGAAGGAGAAGAATCGAATCGAAGGTAGATCTAATGAAATTGAAGATCATGGAGATATAAGAATCAGGTGTTTAGGTAAATTAAGATTGATTTTATGATAAGTTTTACCTGTTTGGAGAATTTGTAGATGAGATCAGATCATCTTCAAATTTTTAAGTCTCTGCGAAAGAGAATATATACCGATAGAGCTGTGTAGAGTTTTCACGGTGAAGAATCTGTCGTGCTGTAGCGGTGGTCGGAGATGTTAGGAAGCTAATCGTCGACGGAAGAAATCGAAATCGATGAAGAAGGAAAGGAATGAAAAAAAAAAAAATCAAACGGCAGAGGACAGAGAGGTATGTATGTATGACACGTGTAAAGTCTCCATTGAATGTGGAACATTGTTTCGTACCGGGACTAATGAGTTACTCCGGTTTTGGTTTGATTTTGAGTATCTCGGTTTAAAAGGATATGAATTTACATAGAAACTAATATTTATTTTATGGTCAAAAATTTGGTTTCGTATACATCTAGAAAACTTAACTTTGTTCGGATTTAGGTAGAACAAAAAAACAAATCCTTATCAATCGAATAAAGATGTGGTTCATTTCTTGAATCTCTTTTCCGGTTCAGTTTCCGGTTATATTATTCAACTTTGATCTTCAACCAAAAAATTGTCTATACTGACATTTTCTTCGTGTGTATTAGTAGTGTTGGGAGAGATTTTGTAAAGTTTATGTTACTTCTGATGGATAATTTTTGTTAACAAAAAGCTATATACAAGACTCACTAAACCAAGACTAAACAAAAATATATTGAACCGGACTTAGCCGAGACTTAAACAAGCTCTATAACTCAATACATGTTCATTTTGAACATATATGAATATTATAATAAGTGAATCATCTTACATAAACGTGTATTACAATCAACAACGACTAATGAGCCGAAACAGTTTAACTTGAAAAGACATTTTTCTACACTGATTTGATAACACAATACAACAAACTTGGTGGAGACTGCACCAAACTAAAAAGTAAAAGACTAAACTAAACTGATACTGCATTCTATGGTTTCGCTATCATTTAAATTAGAAGTTACTGGGATGTGCCGGAAGTTATCACCTGAACAGTTGAGAATTGCTCTTTGCACAGTATGATTCTTCGATTTTAAATCGTTATGGCTCTGCGTTTTGTTGCTCGTGAACGCGCCTAATACTCCAAGAAACCCTTCATGTCGCAAAAACATTGCTTTTGCTTCACCTCTTGACCTGAAATGAGACAATTCGAATAAGGATTTGTGGATATACAAACATGAGTTTTAGATCTCGAGGGATTTTGATTAAAGTAGTTTCAGTTTTGGATTACCAAAAGTGAACAGCAACAGAGATTGTGTCCATGGTGTACTCGAGTCCACGGATGAAAAACCCACCAAAGAATATACGCTTAAGGCCGAATCTGAGAGCATTCAAATAAGCAATCTGGAGAGAAGGAAAATGACACAATCCTATCAGCTTCGAGTTTTTTTTTTTTTGTAAAATGCCATTGAAATGTGCGAAGGAACTAACCTGACCGATGTTATTTGATATCATTCTTAATAGGGATCTTGCAACATCTTCTGGCTGGTAATCTTCAAGTTCCTTGCCATCAGAAATCGCTTTCCCGAAGCTTGAAGCGATAGCTGTCGAGGAGAGACCAATCTACCAAAAAAGAATGAAATAAAGGTTTGGATTTACATATGAATCCAAGTATAACTTTACAAACCCAAGATTTAATCAATTACCTTTGAATAATCTGTTCCACCATAGATATCCCCCACAAGCATGTCAATTACTCTGTTATTTCCATGGTGACTTAACTCGAGCAGCTCATCAAAACTGATATTAAGAGATATTTAGTAACTAAGCCAAGGAGGAAACTACATGACTAGAGTTAAATAAGAATTCACCTCTCGCATTTTGTTAAAAGCTTTCCAAGACCTAAAAATGTGCCTCCACCAAGGCTTGTTCCACTTATCCGCTCATACTTGCCATCTCCATCGACCTGCATAAGAACGATTTTGAGTAAGAAACGTAGCTGATGTAGTTTCAAACAAAACAAAAAAAATGATCAAAGAAGCCAAAAATCATTGAAAAAAACCTTGATCATGCTAACGCCAGAGCCGATATTAACAAGTAGATATGGATACAAATCATTATGGTCGATCTCAACAAACTCCTTCTGGCCATCCAAGTATGTAAAAGCTTCCCTTGGGACTGTCTGCAATCAGATTTAGACTTCAGGTCTAAGCAATCATGCAATAATAGCAGAAACAAGAAGTTTATCAAAAATCTATTCGGCCATGGACGTCTTTAATGCATTAAATAAACTATCTCCTAGATGACTTCAGAGAGCACACTGCATAAAATGTAGATTTCAGAAGCACAACTGGAGATTATCATCAACATCATCAAATATTTAATGTCCTAAATGCTAATCTAGCTATATTTGCAGTCTTCATGAAGTTAATCTGCAACGCCACTCAGGCCGAGAGATAATCACTATCAGGAAAACACAATTCAACATCACACGTATAAAGAAATAAGCAAAAGATTGTTGACAAAGATAAATGAGTTTGTGGCCTAGACTCTTCCGAGAGCAGCATTCCTCAAGTGCATTAGCAAGGACGTCGAACAACAACAAATTCCATTATTTCAACTACGATAATTGATCTTTCCTATTGGTCAAGACTTACCATATAAACAAAAAGCAAGTACATTCAAAAAGCAGATACAACCTACTGTATATATAACATACAGACTGAGATCCTCATTTGGGTAATGTTAGAGGAAGAATGAAGAGAAGATGATGATAGAATAGAAAAAAAAATCCAACCTTTAAGAGAAAATTAACACCGCCAACAAGAGAATGCATCTCATCTTCCTTATCGAAAAGAATTCCAAGCTTCTCTTTAAAGAGATCAGCAAACTTAAAAGCCCCACCACCTGTGGCCTTTTGGAATAGCATACCAAATTAGTCAACATTCCTCACTACAAAAGCTATAGCCAAGCTTTTACCTTAACAGAGAGTAAATCATGAGCCGTGCCATTCGGATGCTGTATACCTGAATAATAATTACTTCTGTCAGTGAAGTGAAATAACAAAGCCAAAGGAACTCAACTCTCAATGTTCAGGGCAAATAAATCAATAAACTAAGTTTTATTATCTAATGAGAAAAACAAAAACTTTTTCAAATAAGATAACTTGAATGTGATTCTTACAATCCCAGAATGTGTTCATAGTCATTACACTAAAATAGCTATAAAGCTTCTGAAAAAAACACATTTAAAAATCAGATCTTGAATCAGATAAAACACTAACCGGAATGATGAAGAATATTGAATCGAATAAACTCTAAACAATCATCAATCTTTCTGGTCTCAAACTTGGCGAAACAAAGCTTCCCTTCCACAACGGTGATGCTTCCGTCACGAGACTCTTCACAATGATCTCCATTTGCAGAGAAATAAACAAGCTTGATCAGAGTCCCTAAAAAAAACCATAAATCAAAAAAAAAATCCCCACAAACCAATTCCGGTTCGAGATCAATCAAGACGAATCCAAAACCGAATAAAAATCAAACAAAGCCAATTTCGGAATTTTTGTTTGTTTACCTCCGATGTCGAGAGCCAAATGAGAGATTTGAGTCGCAGCCGCTGGATCCATGGCGGTTTTTATTTTATTGTTTCCAAATTCTGTTTCTTCCTTTTTTTTGCTTTTTGATCCGTTTTCGAGTTTTTTTTTTGTTTTGTTTTCAACGTTGATTAAAAGACGATTCAACGATAAAGTACTTTGAATCTAACCTAACCACTTCCCTCTTCCATGGCTGACTTGGTTTTTTCTTCTTCTCCATGGAGAAATGTTTGGTTGTCCAATTTATTGCTTTAATATATATTTTTTTTTTCTTAAAAAAGAGAGCCGAATTTTTGCTGACTTGTCATTTCCTCTTTATCACGATTGGATACAAATTGTTTTCACAGTCTTTTTTTTTTTTTTTCAATAAAATATAATTTTACACGTTTTTTTTTTGTTGGTCCACAATTTTACATGTTTTTATTAGAACGGGAGGAGTTTGTTATCTGTTGAAAATTTGTCTGGTGGCATGAGAATTTTGAGATCAACAAAACAAATTCAAGTTAAATTTCTTTTCTGTAATGAATTGCATCTAAAACTCTACAACAATAGAATTAAGAGGAAGAAATATATTGTAAAGTTAACTCGTAAAAAAGAAGAAAGTATTATCACCATTAAATGGTTGCATTGACTCTTCCAGTTCAACCATGTTGTTGATATATATTGTAACATTTCGATTTCTGGTATATGGTGGTGCATGATAAGAGACTTAAGAGTTAAGAGAATTGATTTGGCTACATATGTCATAAAAGTGCACTTATCTTTTTCGTCAATCATTCTGACAGAACTCCAGTGCGTGTTCGGGTTGGAGTAGCACTAGAATGGATAACCTACCAGAAAGTGATTGTCGGTACTGTGTGAGTGAGGTCAAAACACGGAAAAAGATGATTTCCGCTATGTTATCATGTATTAACAAATGTTGGTCCCGAGGGATTAAAGCCCAAAGCCATAACCGCCTCCTAAAAAAAGAAAATAGAAAAACAAAAAAAAACCCAGTATTTGTCTATATGAGTTAGAGTATTCAATGTCTGCATTGACTATATTTGAGTGGATCAATCCCTATATGTGTTGTTCAGTTTGCTAGCAGTTTATGGCTTCTGTAACTAGTGTTAGTGATATACTAGTGATGTTAATATGGGATTAAACCCATTTAATAAATGGGTATGTTAAAGGAATTTGAACTCATTTAAACTCATTTAGTAGATAAAATTATATGGGGTTAAATGGATTTTCCCATTTAGACCCATTTATTAAATGGGATTTAACAAAAATAAATGTGTACCCATTTAAACTCATTTATATTTACATAAAATAAGTTATATTTATAAAAAAATTAATTCTGGTGGGAAAATATTAGTTTGAGAGAAAATACGATTTTGACGGAAAACATAGTTTTAACAAAAAAAGAATATTGCGGAAGATACATAAAACATAATTTTGGCGGCAAAGCGTGGTTTTAGCGGGACAACGCAGTTTTGGAGGGAAAACATGATTTTGGTGGGAAACGCGGTTTTGGCGGGAAAACGCGGTTTTGGCGAGAAAACATGATTTTGATGGAAAAACATAATTTTGGCGGAAAATATAATTTTGGCGGGAAAACGTGGTTTTGGCGGGAAAACATTATTTTCGTGGAAAACATAATTTTGGCGGGAAAAGGCGATTTTGGCGGAAAAATGTGATTTTGGTGAAAAATATGATTTTAGCGGGAAAACGTAATTTTGACGGAAAAGCATAATTTTGGCAGAAAACGTAATTTTGGCGGGCAAACACGATTTTGGCGGGAAAACGCGATTTATTACGGTAAATATAAGGAAACTGCATTTTTAGCGGGAAAACGTGATTTTGACAGAAAAACGCGATTTTGGCGGGAAAACGCGATTTTAGCGGAAAAACGTAATTTTGACGAAAAAACATAATTTTGGCTGGAAAAAGTGATTTTGGCTGGAAAACGTGATTTGTTAAGGTAAATATAGGGAAACCGTAATTTTGGCGAGAAAACGAGATTTTAGGGGAAAAACAAACGTGATTTTGGCGGGAAACAGGATTTGTTACGGTAAATATAGGGAAACCGCATTTTTGGCGGGAAAACGTGATTTTGCCGGAAAAACGTGATTTTGGCGGAAAAACGCGGTTTTGGCGGGAAAACGTGATTTTGATGGAAAAACTTGAATTTGGCGGGAAATATAGAAAAACGTGATTTGTTACGGTAAATATAGGAAAACCGTAATTTTGACGGAAAAATTTAATTTTTGAGGGAAATTCGAGAAACATGGTTTTGGTATGAAAATGAGATTCCGTTAGCGGAAAAATTTATTATACAATTTTGGTGGGAAAAAATTAATTTTACACAATAAAATAAATATTTATTTATTATATATAGTTTAATGGGGTTAAATGAGTTTAAATGGGTTAGTGTTATTTAAATGGATTTAAATGAGATGGGTTTAAATGGATGATAATATTAAATGAGTTTAAATAGGTTAGGGTTAAATGGGATGGGTTTTACCCATATTAACATCACTATGATATACTAATAACACTATACAATTGTTAACAAAGTTATGTTCCAAATCAACACGACAGATTTCTAACAGTTGGATAAATAATAGTAATCTAGGTTTCAAAAAAGAGAAAATAAAAAATCAAACCTTACTAGTCAAGATACACTTGAGTTGTAGGTAGAAGCGTCGACATATGTAAACTTAATATGATGTGGTAACGTTTTAAATAGTTAAAACATTCGCTGTCAAAATATTTTTATATTGTTATGATCATAGGTTCATCATACATACTTTATTCATTTGCTCAATATCTCTTTGCCCAGAAAATATAGTTAACAAGATTAAGAGTATTAAGAACACATAGAAGAGCATAAAACAGATCAAGTCTAGATTTGTTGAGATCTTCCCGATCCAGCCATTGATGGCCAAGCTTCCCTGTGACTGCATTTGTGATCTCTACAAGAAATGAACTAAGGAAGAAACCCATTGCAGTAGAGCACCACCCCAATGCTATGCTAATACTCTTCATACTCGCAGGAGCTTCTTTAAAGAAAAACTCTTGCGTTGCTCCTAGCGTCACTATACCTGAGAAACTTAGCATGAGATACTGAAACATTAGCCAAAAAACAGATATTTTGTAGTCGTTTTGAACAGCCTCGTGTTTCCTATTAGCCTCCACAATGGCTGCAACCGCCATTGAAATAGAAGAAAGAGTCAGGCCAAGTCCAATGCGTTTCAAAGAGAAGCTTGATGTTCTATTGATTCTTTGGCCGAAGAGTTCATATAAAGGTATGAAAGTGAGGATGAAAATGATAGAGATATGGCGTTGAGGGAAGATACGGGGATCTCAAATGAAGGAGAGATTTTTCTATTCATGGTCATGCCATGTTGTACGGTAAAGGTTAATAATTGTGCAACACAACAGTTCATGACAATTATGCTCCCAAAGATTGGCAGAAGACAGATAATTGTTCTTGTTTCTTCAACTTGTCTTAAAGATATATCTTTGTTCAGTAATGCTTTATCTAAACACCTGAAAAAAATAATTAGGGTCATATAAAAAATCAAATTTTCAAAATAATTTATAGTCTATATATTAGTATTGTTTATTTTATTTTTAGTTAGTACTAGGTTTCTAGGCCACCACATCAACTATATTACCTAGAAGAAATCAAGTCTTTTGGTTTAAAAATTTCTCACAAGTCTATAAATCAATCAATAAAAGTCAATATAGGGCAGTTTTGTTAAAAAGTATTTACACACAACTGGAATTTCAAAAATCGAAGGACACCAAATTTAAGGCCAAACCCTTCCCAATTGTGCTAACCTATATGAGTTTCTTTGAAGTTTGAATAGTATTGATGCAAAAAGATGACTTTAAAAAACATTTAAGACACAGAAAAATCTTGATGTTCCACAAAAAAAAAGACACAGAAAAATCTTATGAGGATTACTTTAATTCAGTGTTCAAAAAAAAGGTTTAGGCTGTCAATTGTTAGACTACTATTTGTCCAATTGTTAGAAATATGTTAAATTCAATAAATATATTCTTTAAATTCTTTATCATAAGAAAATATTTAAGAATTTTTTTTATAAAAATATTAAAAAATGACTAACTTTAACTAGGTGTGATGAAAGTGGTTGTTGTTGTCGGTAGATATAAAGCTTTGCTACATCTCTATATCCAAAACAGACCTATTTCGATATCTTACGGCAGAAATAAACACATTTGCAATTCTTGTCAAGGGACTTCCGCTAGGACGTTTCAATCGATACAAAGGTAATGCTATCGCGAAAATACATAGCGCAATCGCTAGAAACACAATTGATATGTTGAAAAGCTCTTTGATCCATGCCATGAAGGTTAAGACCATGAGCCATCCAATGCATATAGAGAAGTAGTACCAGTTGAAAAATTTCGAGATCAATCTTTGTTCTTTACTATCAAACTGATCACCACCGTGGGCAAGCAACGAGGGTCTAGTACCGCCCGAACCAACAGCGATCGCATAGAGTCCCGTGAAAAGAACCGTTGCTTGAAGACTCGACGGTGGTTTATTTCCCTCAGGTTGTAGGTTAGGGTTATGAGCTTGGAATGTCAACACAAGAAAACCCTATCAAAGTATATATTAAATGAAAGTTGAGAGAAAGAGATGTTTAGGGAAAACTTGATGATCATCTTATTCACGTTACTTCAATATATATACACTCTTACAGATAGCTTCTAGCTAGATTTAGTGTATCTTTATCTCAAACTAAGACTTATCGAAACTATATTTTATACAAACTTTATCTAACTTCTAGAACCTTCTAGATCTTCTCGTAACACTCCCCCTCAAGTTGGTGCATGGAGATTACACATGCCTAACTTGGACAATAAGTAGTTGTGACTCGAAGTACCCAAAGACTTGGTTAAAACATCGGCAAGTTGCTCCGTAGTGCGAACATGACGTGTGACTATGAGCTTGTCTCTAACTGCATCCCGCACACTGTGGCAATCGGACTCTATGTGTTTTGTTCGCTCATGAAACACCGGATTAGTTGCTATGTAAATAGCTGACTTACTGTCACAGACAAGCTCCATTGGATTCGTGTGCACCACTCCAAGATCAAGCAACAGGCGTTTTATCCACTTGAGTTCCCGTAGAGCTGCAGCCATTGCCCGGTACTCCGCCTCCGCCGAAGAGTGAGACACTGTCTCCTGCTTTTTCGTTCTCCAAGACACCGGAGACCCTCCTAACTTCACCACAAACGCTGACAACGATCTTCTCGTTCTTGGACAAGAGTTCCAGTCGGAATCACAAAATGCACGTATTTGTAGATTACTATCCGCGGAAAGAAAAATCCTTGACCTGGGCACCCCTTTAAGTATCGCACAATTCGTACCGCGGCATCCCAATGAGCTTCTCTTGGATCATGCATCACCTGGGACAAAACATGTACAGCATAACACAAGTCTGGTCGCGTAATACACAAGTAGACCAACCTACCAACCAGCCTTCGAAAACGTGCCGGGTCACTACACCTAGGACCCTCGTCGGCTAACAGCTTGTGATTAAGTTCCATTGGCGTGCTGAACGGTTTACTACCAAGCATACATGTTTCTGTAATTATATCAAGTGCATACTTTCTTTGTGTTAGAAAAATACCCGACGATGCTCGCGCGACTTCTATTCCGAGGAAATACTTCACCTTGCCCAAGTCTTTCATATGGAAACAAGTACTCAAATACGTCTTGAAACTTTCTAGATGCTTCAAGTCATCACAACTGATAATCAAATCATCTACATAGATGAGCACACGCAATGAGGCTGCTCCTTTAACTAGAGTAAATAATGACGGATCAGCATAGGATTGAACAAAGCAATACTTAACCAAAGCATCTGTAAGTTTAGCAAACCAGCACCGCGGAGCTTGCTTTAAGCCATAAAGAGATTTTTTTAGCTTACACACTTTACTTGGGTCGGAAGCTCTATAACCAGGAGGAAGCTTCATGTACACTTCTTCCTCTAGATCACCATGTAGAAACGCGTTATGGACGTCCATTTGATGGACTTCCCATCCTTTCGCCGCGGAAACTCCTAACAAAGCTCGGACAGTGGTAAGCTTTGCTACTGGTGCAAATGTTTCTTCAAAATCCTCCCCCTCGACTTGGTGATTGCCAAGAACAACAAGGCGAGCTTTGTACCGTTCAACCGTTCCATCAGCATGATACTTAATCTTGTAAATCCATTGACATCCAATAGCTTTCTTACCGGGAGGTAAATCCTCTAAGTCCCATGTGTTGTTTGTTTCTAAGGCGTCTACTTCATGTGACATGGCCTTGCGCCAACGTTTATCTTTTACGGCTTCATTATAGTGTTTAGGTTCTACTCCTGCGGAAACAGCTGCCAAAAATGCTTGGTGGCGCTCAGAAAAATTCTCATCAGACACAAAGTATTCAACAAGATACGGTGTCTTACCTTGGACCGAAGGAGGAACCGCTGAACTGGTGTCGGGAAGTGTCGACGGGGGTGGTGTATCTTTATCACATTGGGCGTTATAAGTCTCGTAACCCGAGAGGCGAACCGATGGAAATTTCTGTCGACATCCCTTTCCCAACGCTTGTTCTGGACTCGGCAGTGACGCTACTTGCTCAACTACATCCTCTGTTTCGGTTGTAGCAACTGGACCTATATTCTCTGTTTCAACAGCACGTTCTGGTTCAGGAATACATGGCTCAGGGAGACTGATATTCGCGGGAACTACTTCTTCTTGCGAATCCAAAACAACCGGAAACTGTTCTGTTCTTGGTGCCGGTATACCCGACCCAGTGTCCGGTAAAATCTCATCAATCACTACGGTACTTGGTTGGAAGCTAGGCAGAAGCTCCTCATCCTCTTCTAATTGATATGGAAAAGTACTCTCATCAAACACAACATCTCTGGATACAAAAAAAAACATTTTTTTCAAGATCATATAGCTTCCATCCCTTCTGACCATGTGGATACCCCACAAAGATACACCGACGACTCCGTGCGCCGAATTTATCCTTATCTCGAGAGGTTTTATGCGCAAAGCTCAAACACCCAAACGTTTTGACAACATCATAAGAAGGTGGCGATCCATGTAGCATCTCGTACGGAGTTTTGCCGTGAAGAACATTGGACGGAGTCCGATTGATCATATGCACGGCGGTGAGAACACTTTCCCCCCAGAATTTCGTTGGTAAATTGGCTTGAAACAAGAGTGATCTAGCCACGTTTAAAATGTGTCTATGTTTGCGCTCCACACGCCCGTTTTGCTGAGGTGTTCCAACACAAGATGTTTGATGCAAAATACCCTTCTCGTTAAAGAACGTCGTCATACACATGAACTCCGTTCCATTATCGCTTCTCACTACTTTCACCAGCTTCCCGAACTGACGGTGAGCCATGGCGATAAAGTTTGACAACACCGTCTTTACTTCGCTTTTCTCAAGTAACAAGTATATCCACACTGCACGGGAATAATCATCAACGATCGTCAAAAAATACACGGCTCCACAGGAGGATGGCACGCGGTACGGACCCCATAAATCGCAATGTATAAGATCAAAAGAACCAACTGCTTTATTAATACTTTCAGAAAACACCTCACGTGTTTGTTTCGATCGAAAACAAACATCGCAACCTCCGAACTTGTCGGGAACATTCTTAACACCAGAAATAAAAGGAAGAAAACTCAAAACACCAAAAGAAGGATGCCCTAATCGACGATGCCACAAAGACTGATCTTCCGATGCTTTGATCTTGTTTGCCCGTGCGACTGCAACATCCCGATAAAGATACACACCATCCCGCTCTTCACCGACTCCAATCAGGGTCCTCGTGAAACGGTCCTGTAAAACACACAACGTATCAGTGAATATAGCAAGACCACCGGTCTGTTTTAACAACTTTGACACTGACAAGAGAGTGCAATTAAGATTAGGCACAAACAAAACATTCTCCAACATGACTCGTGGGGATAACACTAGAGAACCACACTGTGTCGCATACACCTGACTGCCATCGGCAAAATTAATAGCACATGAGAGAACATCTCGTAAATTTGAGAGTATACTAGCGTCACCGGTCATGTGATGCGATGCACCGGTGTCTAGTATAACATCTCCTGTTTGTTTCTTACCAGTTAACCTCTCCGGAATTGGGGTTGTCTTCTGTTGTTCAAGCAACTTGCTTAACGAAGCCCACTGTTCGGCAGTGAAGTTGGGAAGTAGCGAGGCCTGTGTTGTGTGTGAAGCTTGCACAGCATTAGACCGGACCTGCTGCT
The DNA here is from genome assembly GCA_963667165.1 of Barbarea vulgaris. Taxonomy (NCBI): domain Eukaryota; kingdom Viridiplantae; phylum Streptophyta; class Magnoliopsida; order Brassicales; family Brassicaceae; genus Barbarea; species Barbarea vulgaris. Next base: position 45,777,608 of record OY763887.1, read on the forward strand.
GTCCTCGTCCTCTGCCGCCTCCATTGTACGAACCTCTACCTCTACCACGACCGGCTCCATTCTTTTCAACCCACCAATCCGGAAAGCCAATTATCTGCCAGCATTCTTTCTTCTCATGACCTTGACGACCACAGTGTGAACACACAACTGACTTGTCTCTTGATCGTGCAACTGCTGCCATCATATTACTCGAGAAATCCACGCCATCTTCTCCAATTTGTGAATCTGTTTTGGCCGTGAATCCAACAACACTCTGTTGTGATTCATTACGAGCTGAATTCAAACGTCTCTCTTCTCGAACCACCCGTTGATATGCACTGTTAAGGTCTGGAAGTGGTTCCATTCCAATAATATTTGTGCACACGTTCCCGAAGCGAGCATCATCTAATCCCATTAAGAACTGATGCACACGCTCATCTTCATACTCTTGAAGATACTTTGCCTTTGCGCTACACGAGCACTGAGGAACAGGTTTGTAGTTACTCAACTCTTCCCACTTAGAAGACAACTTCCCAAAATAGTCCATCACCGTAAGACCACCCTGTCTACACGACGCAAGCTCTGACTTGAGCTGATGCACACGAACAGCATTACCGATGGAGTAACGGTCTTTGAGATCACACCACAACTTGTAGGCGTCGGTGGTGAAAGTCACAGTAGACCGGATTCTTGGCGCAATAGCAGCACGGATCCACCCTACAATCATAGAGTTCACCGTCTTCCACTGCTCCAGCTCATCTGAGTTGTCCTCCGGCTTCACTTGACTCCCATCGACAAAACCGAACTTCCGTTTTGCTCTAAGCGCGTTCTCCATCTCGGTAGCCCACTCGGCATAGTTTTCACCCGACAAGATAACCGGAGTTATCAACGAACCCGGATTATCCGAAGGATGCAAGTAGTACGGCGTACCCGCCCCGATCTCCTTCAAACTTGAAGGCTCTGGTTTCACGATTTGTTTTTCCGTATCAACGTCACCCATTGTGTTTAGTTACTTTGATTTGTTTTCTCTATTTGAAAAGAAATCTCTCTCAATCAACTTACGTTCTTTGAACAACCAAGCTCTGATACCATGAAAGTTGAGAGAAAGAGATGTTTAGGGAAAACTTGATGATCATCTTATTCACGTTACTTCAATATATATACACTCTTACAGATAGCTTCTAGCTAGATTTAGTGTATCTTTATCTCAAACTAAGACTTATCGAAACTATATTTTATACAAACTTTATCTAACTTCTAGAACCTTCTAGATCTTCTCGTAACATTAAACATTAAAGTTAGTTGGATTGTTTCATTTTTCATATATTGATAAAGCATTTTAATTACCAAGATTTTTCAATGGAACATGAGATGAGGAAAGTGGTGGAGCGAGTAAGGAACGAGTCAGCCACAAAACCACCTAAGAGAGTGAGCAAATACGATGTTCCAATGAAATTGGTGACCATGTTTGCTGCTTTGGCTGATGAGTAATGCATTGATTGTCTGAAATATAACACCATGGTGTTTCCAATAGCTATGGACACCATAACCTCTATTATCTCCACAAGACCACAACTGCATTTACCGTCACAAAATATATTTAATGACTATTTAAAATCGTTATTATTCAATAAATAATTTTTGGAGTTTTAATGATTTTACCACAAGCAATTGAAGCAGCTCTAATCCCACCATGTTTCCCTGGAATTGTCTCTCTTCCTCTCCAATCTTCAAACTTTTCTTCCATCTCGTTTTCCATCGATAAGTTAAATGGACTTTTGAGTGTTTGTATGTATTTTTTTTTTTAAGTTGTTTATGTTGAAATTTATTTGTGTTTTATAAATGTTCGAGTTATACTTTGTTATATTGCATGTAACAAAAATTTATAGATACTCAAATAATATTCAGATTTTGACACATCTCAAACTATTTTTTGAAGATAAGGGGACTTATATATAGGAAGTAAGAACTAAAAATAATTATTATGAAATGTTAAAATATAGATTATTTTTTAAAATGTTTTGAGATACGAGATTTATCTCATGTTGCCAAATGTCAGAGTATCTTATCTTATGGTATGTCAGCTATATACCACAATCTACATCCATTTGTGAAGGACATGTATACATCCTAATACTATTATATTATTATGAAAGTACATTTTAAAAATTAGCTTTTAATTTAAATATGACATTAATGTCATTACTAAATAAAAATTAAAATTAAAATAGAAAATGTTTGGTTTGTCTTTTGAAATAACTAAAAAATATTTAGTTTTATTTAACTTTTTCTCAAATTTCCAAAAGAGATCTTTCAAGATTAAATTATTTTCTAAAAATTGTAGTTAAGGAGATCTTTCAATATTCATTTAAAATTCATTATTTATTAAAATAAAATACTAACACATATTTTTTTATGGAAAATTAATGTAAATAAATCAAATTACATGATATTTTTCTTAGTATTTTTAAAAGATATTAAGTAAAGAAAATTATGAAAAGTATATATTTACTACTACTTTAAAAAAAAATTGTTTGATTAAAAAAATATATATTTTAAAAAATACATCTATATTTTTAAATAGTAATATATTCATATAGCATCTTACTATTATTATTGTGTAAGTACATTTTAGAAAATGACAACTTACATATAAAAGAATACATTATTTGCCAATTGGCGCGGTAACAACAAAAAATAATTTCGTTGAAGGTGAAAATGTCTAACAATTAAATTTTTTATCCTTATAACCAAAAATAATCTAAAAATATATTTACTATATTGTATTATATGTAATGTGACCAAAACAAATTAGTACATTTTGAGATTTGATATCCAATTTCATATCATGTAATTTTATTTTTAATCATTATAGTTGTTTTGCTCATCTTTGTTTAATCGTATTTTTTTATAAAATATTTAATAATCACATTATCCATATATTAAAAAGTTTTATATTATTTTTACATAACAAATTTATAATAGCAAAAATAAAGTGTGTACTATAAGTCTCACATAACGAGTGGTGTAAAATATATAACACTTAATAGTTAATACACTTTCCTTTTTACAAAATTTTTTTTGTAATTTTGATACATTTTTCATATAAATTAAAAAAACTTATAGTTATACATGTATGTTGTTATTAAGTAAGTGATTAATTAGATGATAATAAGTTGAATTCAAACATAAGTAATTTTGGATCAACTTTTCATTTCAAACAACATGTTTTGTAGAACAAAAATGAACCATGAAATGGAAAGACTAATATTCTATATTTTATGGGATTTTAACTTAGGCACTAACACAATAACGATAGCAACGTTAATTAATTTACACAAACCATGAAAGGTCTAGAAAATTAAGTTTAGTAGTAATGTTTTAGAAACCAAATAATTCTTGAAATTTTTTTTGATTTAAAAAAAATAAAATTAAAAAAATCATTTTTCGTTTTATTTATTGTTGTTGACCCAAGTTGCAGAGTCACAGTAAAAAGAGACTCTGGATTTCAAAATTTTGGCGATACGCGGGACAATTTCGAAAAGCGAACCTGCCATGGAGATCATCGCTCCGGCTCCGAAGCTTCTTCTTCGAGTAAGTCACCGATCATCTTCACCACTCTCTGCACATCTCTCCGACCGATTCGTTTCACCGTTTTCATAAACTTTCTATTTTCACCTGAAATTTTCCTGTTCTGGGAACTCGAATTTCTGCAGTTGATCTCGTCTGCTTTTCAACGATGCCGTTTAGCAGAAGATTTCTGTAGATTATCAGTTCTTCTTCATCAATCTACAGATAAGGATCTTCCGATTACATGTATTTCGAGTAATTTCACTCTCTTTGGCCCTAATTTTGTTTTTGATTTTTCGTCGGAAATTGAACTTTTCATCGTTAAATTGTTCCCATGTCTATGCTGTGTATAGTTTCGGATACGGGAATTGGATGTAACTTGGAGGAATTTCAGAATCTGAAGTGCCCTAGAGAATTCAACGGAGTGAAAATTTGGGGTCAGTATTTTGAATCTGAACTACAAAATTTTAGAATAAAATCAGCATTTTAGAAGTTGGAGATGAATTTTTTTAGTTTCAATTCCATGTTAAAGTGAATTCTGAATGTGGATAATGTGATGCAGATGGGTTACTCTCCGTCAAGACGACTTGTAAGTTTTGTCCTTCTAAAAGCTTTGCTTATGGTTTCTCTTGGATTTGCTCTTCAATGAAGAAAAATATTCTATTAGTTCTTTTTTTTGGGTTACATGATTGATTGTTATTAAGTTCTCTTAGTTTGAGTCCACAAAGCTACAATATAAAGTTTGAGTCTAAAGGACATCTGTGTAACTTGATGTAGGCTTTTCTGACTATGAGGTATACTATTATCATATCAATCTTGATGAGTATGTATCAAACAATAGACTGAAAAGACAACCTTCTCAGGCTAAGAATGGTGCAAAGTTTAGGTTTGCAAATTCCTCGATTTATATATTTATTTACTGAGTTTTTAAGCCACTGTGAATGCATTGACTTGTTTATATATTAGGTTTGTGTTGTTTTCAGTGGTACGGAAGTATCTCTGAGTGTTTTTGGAAGTGCGGGTGTTCTCTTGGCACCAATAACTGGCTGGTTTCAAAAGGTCTTCCCTTCTCTTCCGCATCTTCGTTTCTCTTTTTAACTACTTATTTTAAACTGAATTCAAGTATGCTTATTGGTAGTTAGTGTGACCATAGACACAACCTTACAAAAGAACTGCTGACAACTTGTTATAGAACCAAGATAATGAGCAAACATATCCCATCTTTAAGGGAAAATGAACGGTTCTGAATTCCAATGTTGGTTGGTCAGTTGGGGATGACAGTTTATGTTGAAGTCATTAGAGGTCGTTCTTTAGATAACCAGTAGTTAAGTTACTGCTTTGATAAGGTCATTTAATGTTTCTATCTCATGAATTACAGCAGTTTTTTCAGTGGTTAACTTAAGCTTTTCGAGCTTTGAAAATTGATGATCTCACACATTTTTTAGATTTGATTTGTTAGCCTCCTTGCGCTATCACTTGAGTGTAGTCAGTTTTATCAAGTTTAGTTTCCCTCATGATTGCTTAAATTGTTCTGTAATGATATTTCTTCCCTGTTATCTTGCAGATGCTTGTTCTGCAGATACCTGTAAGTTCAAGTTCCTCCCATTGTTATACATATGATAATCTAGTAACAGAATTAGCAAATCATAGAACTAAAATGCTTGTTCTTGTCTTCCTCTCCAGAATGTCACAATGGATTTGATGGTTAAACAAGGAGCTTCTCCTGGTACTCAAACTCAATACGTCTTTGCAGTGAACGCTGACGAAATTCCATGCTTTACTGCATCCAATCTTGAACGGTTGAAGTCTGGTCTTGAGGACTATGTTTTAAGGCATGGGAATTGTGTGGATATGATGTGTGAATATTGCTTCTCTGATAGGTATATATATGTAACACCATTCTTGTTTCTAAAACACGTTAGACTTAATATAGTTCTGCCTCTACTGCTGGACGAAATGTATGTCCAGTCATATTCCAGTTTAATCTGACAAATCTGGTTATATTTTTAAACACTTTCAGAGAGCATCTAAAAGTTGGAAGTGGAGCAGCATGCCCTGAAGAAAACCGTAAGAGAACTGGAGGGACAATGGAAGTGGTGATTGTGATAAGTGACTTATTGGAGACGACTCGCCATTGCAGCAGATCACGTGACGGAAAAACAGAGGTCTGTTCAGTTCTCAAATTAAACACATTATCCCATATTGATATGTAATGTATAATTGGTTGATCTTTAATGATGGATTTTCCTCAGGTTTTATACTTGGACAATTTCTCACCTTCCCCTATCCCACATGTTGCCTTGAGCGCACTGAAAAAGATTGACTGGAAAAGTTATGGTTTGATCCTGGCGAGTGTGAATGATCAAGATGGACATGTGTTTCTCGAATGGGAAAATTTCCCTACATATGTTCAAATACAAATCGCCATCCATTGGTATCACAATCAACATCCAACAAGACAAAAGAATGGGCCAGGTATAAATCTTGTGAAGAAGGGAATTAAAAATGCATTGGATGATTTGAAGGCTAAACATGAGGGTTTTCTTCTAAGTTCATATGCTCGTAAGGTGCTCTTTTGATCAATCTCCTTTGAATTGTTAGTGTCAATCTCTTAAATTTCGACAGGTTTGACCAAGAATTTTTTGTTGTTTTTTATCTTTCTTAGATTTGCAGCTATGTCCCTGACCTTGCGAGATCAATAGCAGGCCTAATATTCTCCTCTACTGACTTGGACTTCCAAGGAGATTGCTTATCTATTCTTGGCTTTCAGCCTCAAGAAGTTGAACGTGAGGCGATTGAAGACTGTCTCCAGAGAAAGATCGTTACAGTTATAGGATTGAATGAGAGGAAACCCCATAAAGACCAAGAACCTGCTCCTTTTCTGTTTTTTGAAGGCGAGTCTGAGACATCGTACTTTGAAGATGAGGAACTAGAAGGTGAGTATTACTCTACCTCTCTGGAATAATACATCTGCATCTAACAAACGGATACAATAGATAGTAGAATTGTAAAAATTATGCTCAGGATTTGCATCTGTTATTGCTTCCACCATGGCTACAAATCCACAAATATTTTGAGCATACGTGTCTATAGAAACCGTACATGATCTATGTTTCAGAATCTGCAATTTCATATGTTCTTGAGATAGTTTGTCCAAGCCAATAACATATTTTAGCACTTCTTGACTGCTCTGTTTGTTTTCAATCATATCTGGATCGAGAACATTCCACGCATGAACATGATGCTACTGAAACTAAAACCGAGCTTTATACAGTTCAAAATTCAGGCCACTATGCTGCAGGTATAGTCAATAATAGGGCCACCTTGTGATTACTAGGTTTAAGCAATAGAACATTAATAGTATATTTCTTCTGTACAGCTTCACAGTGATATGTTCTGGTTCACACATAACTATAGTGATACAAATACTCCATTTCATTAGTAGTTTAACACCTTACACACTGAACACCTCTCGGGTCGAGAAAAGGGCAGCTAAGAACTGTGAATCCAACTCACCAAGGTTTCTAGTTCTGCTTATACTATTTCAAACTATGTATACATATATCATATATCAAAAGAAAGAGGATAAGAGGAACACACCAAGTCTTGTGAACTTCCCTGCAAGACAGCTCAAGCAGCAGAAGGTGCAGGAAAGTATGTAAGTTCCGGTTCGAGTACCGAAGCTAAGATGCTCGATTTTGTAACGGTTTGTTCCACATCTGCAGGTATTTTCGATTTGAAATCGAGAGATTCATCATTATATACATCCCACCATTTGTCAACTAACATCTTGATGTCTTCTCTGTCCATGTTAGCTTCTTCTCCTGTGTACCTCCATGGCTTGGATCCCTATCAATTTCACCAGTAAAGGAATCAAATTTTTAGCAACAAGCTAAACAGGCTCGGATTTCTAAGCACAGAGAGAGATACTTACAGCTGCACAGTAATGAACAACCTTGACTTTCTCCAGCTCCACGTTCTCTGGGTGACGCCAAAGCATAGCCAGAACCAGATTGTAAACCAGAGGGATCGGTTTGTACACTTTCTCAAAGAACATATTGAGAAAATCCTGCCAAGTCAAAATTTACAAAATAACCAAAATCCGTCAAAACCAGGTCTTTGATTTTGATTTGGAGCATTACAAAACCGAAGAACTAATGTAACTCACTTGTTCTGCAAACGGCGAAGGCGGTGTGATCTCCAGGGTCTGAAGGAGACTCTCATAAGTCAAAGGACTAGGCTCAAACACAAACATACCGGCGTTAAAATACAGAGGAGGAGGTGGTGATTCCATATCTTCCGGCCACGTGACCTTCGCCGGACACTGTTGACAATACCCAATCGAATACTGCAACGAGTGGCTCCATGTTTTCTCACAGAAACAGTCCATCACAGCGTGAAAGTACCCATCAGGCAAATCGAAAAGGCCATCGATATTCTCAAACACTTGTATATCTGCATCCAGGTAAATCATCTTGCTATACTCTTCAAACTGCAAGAAGTTACCACAGAAAAGCTTTAACTATAACATATCTTGAAGCTATAGGTTTTTGTGAAAAATCAAAATACTACTTACGTTCCAAATACGCAATTTTGAGTAGTTGAGAACGTAATACGCCATGGCGAACTCAACTTGGTTGTCTGGAGGATGAACAGGCTCGATCTCACGCAGGACACAGCCTTGAGACCTCAAGATCTCTCTATGTTCCTCAGGCACATCAGGTAACATAGCAACAACAAGAGGATAAACACTTTTAACCTTACGCAAACCTTTTGCTAATCCAACCACTCCTTTCACGTAGTCTCCATTTCCTGCCAAAAAGGTCACATAAGCTCTCCTTGAAGGTGATTGATGTGCCTTTTTGGATACATAGATTGAGTTTACGGGAATCTCAGGGACCATTTTTAGCAAAAAAAAAGAGTATTGGGGTGAGGTTTTAAAAGATATTTGAAAAGTTTTCTTGAGTGTTTGAGAAGTAAAAGAAAATAGAAGTTTAGTTACTTATTTCGGCTTTGGCTTGTGAGTAAGTTTTCTATGAAGTATGAAGTTTACCACAACATTAGATTAAATAGGCGTAGCAAGAAGGGTAAATCCGGAACAAGGTAATTTATAAATTGCTATTTTTTTGTTTTCTTGTTTCATAAAATATACTATATAAAATAAAATGTAAATTGTTTTCTAGTGAATGTGAAAATGAACCTTGCTTGTATTTGTTGTTGTATTTTATATTATTTTTTTCCTAATCGAGGATGATGCAAGTAGGGACATGAAAGCCCAAATATAATAGTTTTAAGAAAATATCAAAAGAAATTTTATGAGAAAACGAAGTGGTAGAATTAACTATTTGAAAATAGTTTATGAAAATCGTTTTTGAAGTATAAAAAATATTTTATTGAGAAGACGGATTCAAGAGGAAGTAGTAATAAAAAATAACAACGTTGGAAGAAGATCGTGGAATGACGTTAAAACTCCAAGGAAATGGGCATGTGGCATAATATTGTAGAAACTTGGCTATTTGTTTGTTTATTTCAAAACAGCATATGCATCATATAATGACGGTGTAGATTATATAATATTAACACAACGGCTACATATTTTTGGTTATTTGGCAATTGTTTTAACAAGTTAAAATTACGGGATTTTGTTATTAATTAGACAGTGTTATGAGTTACGACCAAACCAGACAAATACAAATGATTTTGGATAGTCTATAATCAATTACTTTTTAGTTGAAACCAAGTTCTAATCTGTGTTATGCACGGAGTAAGAATTTAAAAATATTCATTTAAAAAAATATGATGTAAATATACATGTAAACTACATTTAACTATACGTGTAGAATAGTCAAAATTATGATGTAAATATACATGTAAATTACATTTAAACTATATGTGTAGAATAGTCAATGTGATAACACTAGCAAACAAAAGGCGTTGGTATTTATTTATTTATTTATTTTTTATTTATTTTTTTTTCTTGGTATTTGAGTCTTTATCAAGTGACCCCTTTTGTCTTTTTATTATCAAATGTGCCAAAAATTCCACAGTTTTTTTTTTTTTTTTTTTTTTTTTTTTTTTTTTTTTTTCAACTTGTGATTCTTTAGTATATAAGCCAAAATAAACTTACATCATCTTCCACAGTTTTAATGGTCTACTATTTTATTTAGCATTATATTCTCTCTTTTTTTAACTACTATTCTTAACGTTGGTTGGATCCACTATTTAATTTAGCAATATATATTTATAACAATTCTAAATTATGGTCCTATGGACGTCGGCCATGCCACGTAGCTCTTTTAGATCTTGTATTATATAGATTTTGTTTTGAAATACAAAACAAGAGAAAACAATCAAATATTAAAAGAAGAAGTCACATCTTTTACATAATAGAATTTTTATATACTATGTCGTTACTATATAAACAGAGTGACCTTTTCTCATCTCTAAAAACAACTTTTACCTATTACACCTTCGATTAAAAAAAAAAAACAACTTTTACTAAATTAAGTTTTTCTTTCCAACGACCGGTATTTTTATTTACGGTGCCAATGTAAATTAGTGTCAAACCTCACATTAAAGTCCATTCTCAAAAGCCCACTGTTATGACTTGTGAGAATGATGGCTTTGGTTTTGGAGGTCCGATGTTAGCGCAATAGTCAAGTTTACTATCGTTGATAATCTGGTAATAGGAGAGCCAACTTATAACTTCAAATCCGAGTAAAGTTCGATTAGTCAACCACTAGGTCAAAAAATGTTTCACTTCCACCGCCAAAAAAAAATTAGGATCATGAATGTTTGTAATTTTTTAATTAGTTTTTGGTTTTTAGTTTTTGGATTCTTGATTATGGTTTTTAGATTTGTATTAAAAAGAAAATTAAAAATTAAAAATGTAAATAAATAAGTCAAGTCACAATAGAAAGTAAAAAACTACTAAAACAAAGATTTTGGATTTTCTTTGAAAATTGACAAAAACTATAAAAATCTGGATTCTCTATTTTTTTGGAAACCCATTTTTCTCATAATCATGATTAGATATAAAGTAGATTTTATGAAAATCTAAAACCAAAAACAACTTCAAAATCTACAACCTTTACACATAGCAGTAAACTATTTTACAAGACATTGGAAAGAAAACTTATTTTTTTCGTTTGTAAAAGCTTTCGGAGACTCCTTTTTATTTATTTTTTGAGAAATTTGCTTAGAATGACTCATATTTCTATTGAAATAACTAGAATGATCTTTTGTTGGAATGAGAGAGTATAAATATGAGTAAAAGACATCTTAATCTAGTCTTTTAAACAAAATTAAAATTTATTTTAAAAAAAAATAAATAAATAAATAAATAAAATTAAAAGAAAAAAAAAAAAAATAATAAAACAAAATAAAATAATAAATAAAATAAAAATAAAAATAAATAAAAAAAAAAAAAAAATTTAAAAAAAAATTTAAAATCAATAAATAAATAAAAAAAATAAAAAAAAAAATAAAAAAAAATATTAAAAAAAATAAAAAAATATATGAGTATAAAATATAACCTATTAAAAAAAAACTTAAAATGAAAAAAAAAAAAAAAAAAAAAAATTGTATGACTCAGATTTAACGATCATTGAAGTGAGAAAAAAAAGAAGTGGTGAAATTATGTCGGTGCGAAAGAAGAAAGGCTGTTGTTTTGGTTTAAAGATCCCACTTTTGCTCCGAGTTTTCATTGGATGTTGAGGAGCATGGGACTGTGAATAGACTGTCTTCTATCATGTTCCTATACTATCACCTTTTTTTTTTGGATAAGATTTGGAGTTAGTGTTAGTATGTATACTCTATATATCAAACTATAAGGTATATACATATTCAAAATTAGGATCTACGATTTTTTTATTAGGATTTAATTTTATGTATGGTCTATAAGGTATTTGGATTTTTTTTTCTTCCTTTGTAAAGAATTTGAACCAAACTAAACGTTGTAATTAGTTCATCTTTTTACCCATTTTCTATTATAGAAAAAAGAAAAAAATCGACTCTCCTCACTTTGCCCGGGCTAGCATTTGTAACTTTTTTTTTTTAATTCCAACCGACGTCTGAACTAATTACAACGTTTACGTCAAAAAGAATATGTTTATTGGTTTCTTGTCCAACTAACATTTTGGAATTGTAGTGGGGGGGGGGGGGGGGGATATGAAATAAAGAGATGTTGATAACATTATAAAAGAAAACAGTTTTTTTTTTTTTTGTCGTTAGCTCTTATTTTAAACTTATCACTTAGAACGTTCCAAAAGTGAACCACAACATTTTAAAAGTATCAATAAAATCTTCACATCCGTGCATGCGCGTTACGTCCACTAAATTTTGGTCTACGTCCTTCACAACCCTGATCCATAACCAAAGTCTTACAACGCAAGATAATTAAAAAAAAAAAAAAAAAAGATAACAAAACTTCCTAGAGCCAAACAACAACCCATAAGGAAGAATATTAAACCAATTGAGTAATATCACTTTTCCGTTCATTAAATTATATTTTTTTAACAAACCAAAATATCTTTTCATTTGTGTTGTGTTTGTATGCACTTATAAACATTTTATGTAGGGTGCGAAGACAAAATTTGGGGACCCTTTAGAACACAAATGATAAAAATATGTATCATAAAATTTCTCTTTGGTATTTTACATTTAATTAAAATTTTGGTCATTTTTCTAATTAGATATGGACCCTAGTTCTCGAATGCTCTGCTCCTTTAATTTGGACCCGACCTGATCACATGATTCACATAATGCTATTACTTTTTAATATCATACAGCTATGATATCAAATTCTTTTACGAATGGGCAAACTAACGCAAATCACAAGGTAAATAAGTGGAAAATATATCAATAAAAAAAAAACCCTCAACCTATTTGCAACCGAGTGACTTATCGTAACTCGGTTGAGGGTTTTTTTGCGTTAGTAGCCCATTTGCAAATCCATGTCAGATCAATAAAAGTATATTTTCATTTGCATTTAAATGTTTGTTAACTCGGACTGTATATGTAATAATAATATAACCCTCCGATCACGTAGATTGATCCTTTTTTGGGCTACCTACCAAAAACCCCATCATTCTAGTTTGAGATTTGAGTGAAACACTCGTCAAATATTTAAGATCACAGTTACAGGCCCGACCCAATAAAATTAAGAGAGCCAGGCCCAGAGGCCAGAGTCAACACAATCATAGAGGGAATACGTTTCGGAGAGAATGGTTTAGGTATGATCACGGTTACGGTTATTATGGTTACGGTTAGTTAACTATTAGTTACAGTTATAATTTTTGCTTAAATCTTAATTTTAACCATTTAATGTACGGTTAAAATGGTTACGGTTAAAAATGATTACGGTTAAAAACGATTACGGTTAAAACGGTTACGGTTATATACGATAATTCATATTTGATAATTATGATAAAAATTAATATTTTTTTTACTTCAAAAAAAAAAAGTTTAACTTCTATTGAAAAAATTAGATATAATATTTATTATCATAATTAAATATATATAAATATTTTGTTCAATTTTTAAAACGGTTACGATTATAATTTTATGGTTAACCAACAGTTTTTATGCGGTTATGGCTCCAGTTAATTAATGATTACGGTTAATAATTTACGGTTAACTATATCTAATATATTTTTACGGTTACCGGTTACACTTTTTAACCATTTTATACGTTTACGGTTTGATTACAATTGAAAATAGTACGTTTACGATCCGAAATACGGTTACTGTTAGATTTTGGCCATGCCTAGAATGGGTTAACAACAGTTTTTTAAAAAATAAGCTCATCAAAGTTGTCACATGATATCTATTAGTTAAGAAATCAAAGTGTCTTAACATCAAAATCCCAAAACAAAAACACTTTTAACTGGCAACATATACGATTCCGTGATCACTCATAAGCAAAACAAAAAAGAGGAAGGTTTTAACAGAGGAACAAAGATATTACTTCTCCTGGAATCCGAAGCTTTTCGTCTCATAAAACTCAAGCCTGTCATCAAGTAAAACGTACAACATCAAATATGACCACAAAAAAACATACGCGCTAATTTTTCGTATGTACCTGAAAGTATAATCTGGAATTGTGTATTAGAGGCTTACTTTGTTAGCAATGTTGTTGGAGAGCCAGTCTAGACCTTCGTACAGTCCTTCACCAGTGGTGGCGCATGTGCTCTGGATGTACCTGAAGTGAACAATGGAATAGTGTTGGTTCTCTGTTTTCAGAGAAAAGACTAATTAACAATGCAATGTAACAAAAATCTTCTTGATAATTACCAGTGACGCTGTCGGAGAGAGTGGAGTCCAAGCTTATCAGTTATCTCAGCAGCATTCATTGCGTTTGGAAGATCTTGCTTGTTGGCAAACACAAGCAGTACTGCATCACGTAGCTCATCCTGCAGATACAAGCATTCATAGGTCAGTCCGAGTATAGGAGCCTTAGCTGCTCATGCTAGTGCCACATTAATCAGACAAGTCAGTTTCCTAATCGTTTACTATCATAAGTGTTGCACCAGATTAATCAAAAGAAAAGGCGTACGATTACGAAATAACAGGTGTAGTTTCATGAGTTTAAATTCTGAGGTAGGGACTAAATGAAGAGAGTAGTAAGCTACCTCGTTTAACATTCTGTGAAGTTCATCTCTTGCTTCAACAACTCGATCTCTGTCATTGCTATCCACCACAAATATCAAACCTTGAGTGTTCTGGAAGTAGTGCCTCCACAAGGGACGGATCTGTAAGAGAAGACAAGTGAGCACACGTTGTTTCCTGTTTCTCCTTTTCCTATTTCAGGGAGATTCATAGAAGAAAGTAACAGATGATATAAAACCTTGTCTTGACCCCCGACATCCCACACTGTGAAACTGATGTTTTTGTATTCAACTGTCTCCACATTAAACCCTGTAAAAACAATTCATTCATCAATCAAGTCTCACTGTCTAATCATGCTATTTTAATTTCAATCATGCTTCAAAATATTGCTGGTATCTAAATCACTAGACAGTGAACTTTCTGCACTTGTTAAAGGCATTAGGTTAGATGTCAAATCGTATATCCAAATTCAGAAACTCCATAATCAACCAGGTCTTCAAACTAGTAAAAGAAAATATCGAGTCTCTGTAGCATATTCAAGGAAAGAGTAGCTCAAAGGAAACACTAAAACTTGCAAGGACACAAGAAATGAAATGCAATGGTTCTAGCGATTGTATATGTTTAGAAGACTCACCAATGGTAGGGATGGTGGTGACAATCTCACCAAGCTTGAGCTTATACAAAATGGTAGTTTTACCAGCAGCATCAAGACCAACCATAAGGATACGCATCTCCTTCTTGGCAAAAAGCCGGCTGAAAAGCTTTGCAAATGAAAGCCCCATTATCTTCTTCACCTACTGATCCTGAAATTATTATGCAAAACAAGGCAGATCAGATCAAGATTTTGCTCTATTTCTCATTTCTCGCATGAAAATTATAGGAAAATACAAAATAGATTGAGCAAATTCTAACATACGTAGCACTCAGATCACTTGCCAAATTGAAAAATTCAATAAACTAAGCTCTATATATATTGCATTACATCTTCGTGATCCTTGGATTCACAGAATCAACTACGAGAAATTTGAGATTCAAATCACGTAAATATATAAGGAATAAAGACGTAAATCATATCAGAAAAATCACAGCAAAATGATCAATCGATCGATCACGATGAGAAACACGGACAGTTTCTTCAAACTGCAGATTCAGATCAAGAGCTCCAAAATCACGGATTTGAATAACAGAAAAAAAAAAATGTATAAAACCTACCTTTGAATATGTAATTCGAAAATGGAGTACACAATCTTTTGAAGAGATGCGAAAACAAATTCACGCAAAGGAGATCCGATGATGTTTTCGGCAAATCAAAACCATCAATGAAAGTTCAGATTCCAGAAATTCACAAGAAGAAGCTAAACGATCGCAAATACCTTTCGAGCTTGAAGCCAAGGGATCTGAACGAGTGAGAGAGAAAAAGAAGCTTTAATAAACCAACGCGAGAACGAGGCACTAAGAATAATAAATGAAAATTTATTCTATAAATGTGAATATTTCACTATTACCCCTCTTACTATTTACATTATCTAGATTTTTACCCAGACTAAATTTATTTCGGAAAACACCCCTCGAATTTGGGTTCTTCAACAAATATTTCAATATTTTCTTTTCCCATTTAATTAAGAAAAAACGTCGAGTATTTTACTTTTTTTTTTTTTTTATTGTAAAAGATTTATCAAAGAAAGAACTCTCGAATATTTTTTTAAAAAATGTAAAATCGCAGATGCATAATTACTTTATTAAAAGAAATTGAGGGCAAAAATTCGGAAAGTTCCAGCAATATTGGGGCATTTTCCAAATTCCATGATCATATTATATTTTAAAATACACACGAAGATTAATTAATAATCCAACAGAATTAACAGGGCAAGTCAACAACACAAACGAACATGCTAATCACATTGTTTACAAAAAAAAAAAGCCAGCTTAAGCACAAGGACCACAACAATGAAGGAATGAAAATAAAACGTCTATAATCTTATCAATGTTTTCAAGGTTAAACGAGATTATTTACAGATATAAGCCAAGAACACAAGTTAAAACCTTCGGGTGTTTATTCACGTGCAAGAGTTATATGTGTGTATCTACATTTTTCCGGCTAACCCGGATACAGCGTGGTTTCATCGCCAGTATTGAGCCCATCTGTGTATGGTTTCAACCATTTGCGGGAAAAGCGCGCTTACGCTTTCATTAATCAGGTCTTGAAAGAAATGGATGCATGCTTCATCGTCCATATCAAGCCTAAACTTTTCTTGGAGCTGTATAATAATAACGAGGAACAAGCAAGAGCCAAATCAATTTATGAGAAGAATGGCGTGTGTTCCGTTTGGTTAGTTTGGTGAGAGTAAAAAGAAACTTACTTTGAGAATGCCCTTTTCCGGATCTGAAGCTATATCGGGAATAGTGGAACCCGCCATGAGATGAAACAGATTCAGAATAAGGTTACTCGATTTCCGTAGAATGTTGTAGGCTTCGCAACAGTAGGATTTGAACCTTGTGTAGTATTGGCTGCAACAGGTAATATAAGAGTAGCCAACATTTCAAGTCTTATGCTACAACTCTCAGAGCAAAATATATTCATGGAGTTATATAATTTCCGAGTACCTTTCTGCTCCGCCCATGGCTTCCACCATTTCCTTGCAGAGTTTCATAGGTGGAGGAAATGGTTTAGGATCTCTACCCAGAATAAAAGCGAAATCAACGTGGAAAAGACGGCCATCATCTGTAAGGAGGAGGTTGTCCAAGTGTCTACATATCAAAAACAGGGCATCAATATTCGATTAAAAGGTAGATTAATAGAGCAAGCAAATTGGAAAAACTCCTCGAACACAAGCCTGGGAAAATGTTTTGCACCCTACCTGTCTCCAATCCCAAGTATATATGTGATCACAGAATAGCCCGCACAGCTTTTTATAAATGTCTCAAGACAAGTGGCTGTTATCCCGAAAGGCGCATGCTCATCAGGATGAAACTTCTGCAGATAGCTAGTTATACTTCGGTGCTCTGAGAGAATCTGAACGTGCAAAAGACATTTCTTAGGATAACGAGATTTTACTCTCAAAATTATAAGCGAGTGTCGAAATTACAAAAGGCCTACGGGAAATGGGTATAGGCATTGATACTGTACCTGAGCCAAAGAACGGGATGGTATGAATTCCAACATTCCTTCGTCATGTCCAGTTGCTAACACCTTATAAGGCGTTAGACACAGATCTAGATTTTCCAGCTTAAGCAGTCTATCCATGAGCCAAACCATTTGGACAACCTATCGAGGAAATTTCAAAAAATCACAACATGAACAAAAGATCTTTGATAATATGATGAAATGAACCTCAATATACCAGTTGGTCTTGTCGGAGATCATCTCCCTTCTTAAATATAATTTTGCAACTTCCTTCGTCTTCTGTTCGGAAGGAAAGGCGCAGAGGATGCAATGCACTTTTAAAGAGTGTTGATTCTCCTGCCACAATCCCCTCTATGAGAACACTAGGGGTAAGCGGTGATCGAATAGGCTGAAAAGTAAACCAAATCCAAAATTAATACAAAAGGGTCAGCAGAAACATCGACTCAGACATTCTTGGATAAACATCACATTTAAAGGCATTTATAACGAGTTAAACCATACTGAAAGTAACCATACTGAAAGTACCTCTTCAAAGTAGGTTAGTTCGCTAAGGAGTCCACTTAAAAGCTGCCTGAGCTTTTCAATTTTTTTTTGGGTGTTTCCACGTACATTCCTCACTTCTCGAGTAATGGTAACTAACTGAGCAGTCAATTCTGTTTGGCGCACCAAACTTTGCCACAATTTATATCCATCTTCTCCATTAACACCAGGCGGCAGCTGACATAAAAGCAAATATCATTCTAGAGCAGCTAAACAGATCTCACTTGATGTATAAAGCAGCTCAATTCCTTTCCTCAAGAAGGACACAAATTAGTTACGGCATAAGGTGATATATGCTGTAAGCTACACAACCCTGTATGTGCAGTTTTAGCAGTTTTCTTATCATTCTTGGACAACAACAACTCCTCTAACTAAAAAGTAAGGACCAGTGTATTATATTCACTAGCTTTTCAAGAGACAAAATTCTGAACAACCTGACACTGTTGACCATACAGAACCCACATCCAAGTTCAAAAGGTATACAATCTGACTATTACAAAGAAAACAGAGGCAGGAATTGATTTACGTATTAACTTATCTCCAGTGAAAAGAAAAGTATGAAAGGGAAGAGAGTAAATCTAAATTAGGTCCTCACCTTGATCATATTCTCCTCGAGTAACTCATATGTGCTGTAAAATCGCTTGGCATAGACATGGTCATGAAGTTCCACAGCAACATACCAACGAAGAAAACTGGCCAACTCAATATTCTGTAATGCTAGAAATTTGGAAGACAAATAATAGAAGTCAGTCAATGTATAATCATGGAACAAATATATTAACCCGTTTTACAAAGAAAACTCAACATGATTTCATGTCTAGAGGGTCAGCACATACCCCGTTGGACAAGAAACTGAGAAAGGCGAGATCTATCAGAGCGTTCAAAACGGAGAGCCTGAACCAGTTGAAGCAAGTAACACTGAAGCTCTTCATCATCAGCTCTTTCAAGGACACTCACAGCATACGCTCGAACCTATCAGTAGGTGTAGTGAGGAATTAGCCTACATTTAAATATACCAGGATGACAGACAAGCGATTCCAGTAGAAAAATAAATTGGAAACTCGTAGTACCTCTTCACTTTCAAATAGAGGAGACAATAACTCCAAAGCATCACATACATCTATCATTTCCCATTTGTACATCAGTGTAATTGCTTGCTTTGCTTCCTGCCAACATGAGAAGATCATGCAACATGAAAAATTAAGAACCATGGAAATTGATCTACAAGCAAAAGATGTACGCTTACCTGAATATCACTCCACTCCACACAGCGAAGAAACTTTGTTAGAGCTTTCTTTTCAGACATTTGAGAGAAACGAAACTTCCAAAGAAGCTGTCGTTCATCTCCACTCAATGTCCTTGTTGGCGGATATTTCAGAACTCTTTGTATATCTCTTTAAAAGAAGAAAAATAGGGGAAAATAAAAGAAGTAAGCACCTAATCATTAGATTAAAATGCGAATATATTTTATAGTAATACGATCAAGAAATGACAGTAACTGTTTCTCTAACAATCCACACAGCATCAATTCAACCAAACAAAATGATTTCATTTCATACTTACTTCCGCTCATTAATACTTGGCTTCAGATCCCTGTCAATAATCCCACGATCCAAGCTTCTTGCCAGCTTTAGTTGCTTGTGCTCTGAAGGATTGATCCTTCCGAGTTCTGTATCCCAGACAGTAACAAATTCATTTGTTGAACCTATTGGGGCAGTTATGAACAAATTGGTTCCAAACTCCTAGAAAACAAAAGCAGACAGACATAACTCCATTGATCATTTCAATATAGCAAGATACACATGGAGAAACTTCTATATTCGAATAGAAAAGATGGTCACAGACAGATCCAGTTTCAGTGAAGATTGCACCTGAATTACAACTCTGTGTTCAAAACTACAGAAATCGATAACCAAGAACAGATGTGAGTTTCCATGTTTGGAGCTTTCTTGTTCCTTAATCTTATCCAAGGATTTCAACATAAGTCGATCCAGCCAATCAATGCTTTTGATCTGCCCCCTCTCATACTTATTCATTAGCTTCTCCAAACGCTCTAGCTCCCCGCGCTCCTCCCGTGGAACCTAGAGTATGACAAATAACAGAAAACCCAAGAAAAAGAAAGTCAACATCAAGAATAATATTTCGAACCATATATTTAGTGTTGAGAGTTATCAGAAACCTTTCCAGGAGTAGAGGTAGGAAATGAACCGTCGGCTTCTTTCCCCTGCCAGAGTCTGAGCTTCTGCTTTCCTGATTTCATTTGCGTCTTTCTGTTGAAGAGAACTACTGTTGCTCCACCAATCAGTCCCTCAGCTTTCCCACACGAAACATCCCATACCTGATATACACATAAACTTTTGGATAAGAAGAATCAAAACAACACATAAAAAAAAAAAAAGCAATGGGGACAGAGATTTATTTACTGTGATAGCAAGTTGTGAATGAGCAGTCAAGTCCCGATATTTAGAACTGAGACTGATGAGTTCATTCCAGCAGTATGGTGGTCCTGTAGTGTTCAATCTGGAAATTAAAAAACAGAGCTCAATGAAACACATAAATCACTTCTAACAATGGTGATCAACATCATTAAAATATAAGAAATTTATGAGAAATAACATAAGAAAACCGAAGAAACCTTGTTCTCATGGGAAGGCCAAAAAGAGCTCCATCAATATACAATGCACACTCAACGTAAAGCTCTGGTTTTTTCTCCTCTGTGATGGAGACAACTCCTAAATCAAACCAAATTGATCTCAAAAAACTAAACCCAATTTGCACTAAAATTTGTGAGTCTCTTAAATTCCCACACACCAAGTAATTAAAACCAGTTCTCATTAACATCAATCAAATTAGAAGAGATTCAAATTCAAATTCAAATTCCTTTCAATCAGTAAAATCAAAAATCTTTTTGAGTACCCGAATCAGTAGATTTCTTGACGGGAAGGTTTCCATCGAGCTTCTCGATACGAAAAGTGACGGGTGAATTGATATCGGAGGAGAGGAAGAAACGAAACTCGCTGGCACCCATGTCCGATTTTTTTTAGAGGATCAAAATTAGGGTTTTTCTCATTTGAGGAAGAGTGAGATCAATTGAAATTGGAGAAGCTGAAACTTAGAAAATTCGAATTTCGAGGCACAAAAGCAGCGACGTATATATGACCGGAGAATTAGCCTTTTGTTCTTAAGATGTAATCGGAGTCTTAACGTAGACGGCTTCAAGGGAATATTGACTCTTTAACATAAGTACAGGGAAAAAGAAAAACACTTTTTAAATTTACAGCACAATACATTTTAGAATTTTTCTAAAATCTTATAAAACTAATAAAATGTTATTCAATTATATATATTTTTTAAGTAGACTATAAATCCTTGACAACAAAAAAAGTAGACTATAAATCCAATATAGTTTAACTTATCTACGACAATTTTTTTTGTTTTGTTTACTTAATAATTTTTTGTGTCAAGTGTCAACAATGAAACTTCAATTATGTGATATGTTCAAAGATTTAAACCAGAAGTGTGCATATACCTACAAAAATAAAATTGTAAAATAAATGTTCTAGCATTTTTGAAATAAAGAGAGAAGAAAAAAAGAAAATGATTTCCGAACTCTGGAAATTCATCCAAATGTATAGAGACCGTTGGTTGGTTAGTAAATATATCGTTTTCATTTCAGTCTCAAAGTTTAAATTCCACTAAGGGAGAATGCATCAAGGCATAAAGAAGGAAACAAACGAGTACAATAACCACCATAGACGTCATATAAATAGAATTTTTAAAGCAAACAAAGAGTCCAAATATAGTTTTAGGGATATATGCGAGCTTATGGGTTCAACCAAAGTAGTAATCACACCAATACTTCCGATGAAAAAGACTTCTTCATCTTGATAGCCTTAGTTGAATCCACAAAGAAGAGGAGATAAAGCCTCCAACATAGTTGAGGTCAAGATGTCAGCACCAGCAAGCGCTAAACAAGAAATATAGAACATCCTCGCTTCTGCTTCAAGCAGAACAAACTTCTACAATATGCTCCCTATAACGAAACTACTAAAATCAAGTTGTGAATTTGAGAGGAGAAAACGATCATTAAAGGTGAACATCGGACAATGATTGTCCAAAAGATCCAGAATCACTGGTAATATGAGATCGATGTCCCAACTGCCACCAAAGGACACTGAAGCCCATCATACCAACTACATCCATAGTGTGATCATTACAGAATCTGCATAACGCAATAGAGATCCACACCATGGCCCAAAAAGAGCCAACATATGACACAACAGTCATTGAAATCATCTGAGACAACCAATCTAATCCTGTAATCCATAAAACCAGAACTACATATCTCCCTAGACTGATAGATTCCTCAAGGAGCATCGACATATGAGTAGATTATACTTGGGGAATTGGGAGGGTCGGAGATGTTGATGACATGGTGGTGGTCAAAAGGAGACACGCTTTTAAAAACGTTGGAGAAACTTTCCGGTCCGGCGAGACAAATTCCAGTGACGGAGAGGAAGGAGCTTCTCTCGGTTAACTCGTCGAGACAGAGATCCTTTCGAGCAACAGCAAGTTAGAGGAAGAGTCGCGAGAAGTAAACCTGAGTTTTAACACAGCGATGGAGGCAGATCTGGCGGGTCCAGTGGCTCTGATGGGTAGGCAGAGCCAACCAGTTCAGAGAGGTAAGAGAGTGAAGGGGTCGGCTCTGAAGGAGGCAGGAGCTTGGAAGATGAAGAGCAGCGGCGATTTCATCCTTCTTTGATTTAGCCTCAAAATCCACCATCGTCCAAGATAGAAGGAGACCGGAGCTGAAACAGGAGAAGATATATCCACCCGAGGAGATCTGGTCAGAGGGGATTCATCTTGGGGAGGATGTTTTGTGATGGCTGCCTTGGACTTTGGGCCGAAAGAGAATTAAATTTCATTTTTTTTAATGTTAGGTTATATTCACTAGTTTGGAACAATATGTTGAAAAAGTTATTATAACTTGCAAATTTTCAATGGGAAAAATGTCACAAAAACGTCGAACTTTCAAATTTTGGCCATTTTAAACATGAATTTTCGTGTAGGCCACTTTAAACATCACATTTGGTTGACTATACTTTTAATACATGAATTTTTCGTTGACCCAGCCAATCGACACATGTCGTTAAATCCGATGACAGATCAACTAACAGATGTTAATCTGTCGTTAGTCACTCTCCGTTAGTATCAAAACGACGTCGTTTTGAGGCTAAGTTAACATTGAATCCCTAAATCAAAATAAAAAATCCCAAATCAAAATAAAAAATCCCAAATCAAAATCAAAATCAAAATCAAAATATCAAAATCAAAATCAAAACCAAAAATATGTTATAGATTATACTTAACTTGTTCATGGATTTAATTTGATATATATATTGACATTTTCTTTGTGCTTGAACAGGAAACAGATTCGTGGGTTTATAAATTCTAAATTGTCGGAATTTTGTCAAGAAATTAAATTACTTACCTTTGGGATCTAAGAGCTCTGTATTAATGGCAGCTTCAGCATCTCTTCTCTTCATCTTCCTCTTCTTTCTTTTATAGAAACAAACGAAGATACAAACTCCGATTAGAACAATCGTTGCTCCGAGAACTACTCCAGTAATTAGTCCAGCTTATGCTACAGTGCCTAAGCCTCCTCTTAACTCCGCCGTCAACGTAAATTAAATCCATGAACAAGTTAAGTATAACCTGTTCTTAGATCATTAGACACGAACTAAGAACAAAAGAGACAAGTAAAGAAGTAATAATCTGATTTAAAAGATTTTTAGACTTTCTAGAAAAAACATTTCATACAAAACACTCTCATAAGCCTTATCAATGAGAAACTTCAAGCAACCTATAGGCTTCGTGAACTAAACCCACAACACTTTCTACTTCTTCTTCAATCTTGCTTGATACGCCATTTTTATTATCATTCTCCAGCGTCTTCAACGCATTCTCGACTCTCTCCATCATAGTCTTGTGCACATCTTTCGCTTTAAGCTCCTCTGTAACGAGCTCTTGTTTTACAATTCATCGCCTCATCTTTTCTTAGATCAGATTTAAAGACAAGCTGGTGAATCTCCAATCTTTTTGGTTTTGATTTTGATTTTGATTTTGATTTTGATTTTGATTTTGATTTGGGATTTTTTATTTTGATTTAGGGATTTAATGTTAACTTAGCCTCAAAACGACGTCGTTTTGACACTAACGGAGAGTGACTAACGACAGATTAACATCTGTTAGTTGATCTGTCATCGGATTTAACGACATGTGTCGATTGGCCGGGTCAACGAAAAATTCATGTATTAAAAGTATAGTCAACCAAATGTGATGTTTAAAGTGGCCTAAACGAAAGTTCATGTTTAAAATGGCCAAAATTTGAAAGTTCGACGTTTTTGTGACATTTTTCCCAAATTTCAATCATACAAGAAATTGTCTAAATTATAGTTTCAAGGAAATCAAATCGTCTAGCTGAAAACAAACCCACATAATCTTATGAACTTATCTATCCTTTATTTACTTTTCTTTTTTGAATGTAATGTTAAAATAAATTCAGAAGAAAGTAATGTTTTTACATCCAATGTTACTTTTGCTTCAAATATTCAAAATGAAAAGATAAATATTATAAGTTTTTACCTTATAGAATCTATCCACATTGCAGTCCATTTCTATAACGCTTGTTGCCCAGAGCTTGAGTTGATGAGAGTTGATTTCTTATATATATCCTTTCATGATACCTTCAAATAACATTGCTAACCAGTTTGATCCGTGTCCAAATCTACTCGAGGGTTAACTTATGTTTTTTTTTTTGCTCCAAACCCCGAGTTTTTCTACAAGCTAAGGCTTCACTCTCCATTGTTTTAACAATTCGAACAGTATCCAATTTAGCAGTTAGAAACTTTGTCATTTCAAGTCATCCATAAATACTAAAATAATCCCAAAAAAATAGGAATTACGAATAATTTTGATTCCTACAATTTATTTGTTTTCAAAATAGGTAATATAAATTCTTATAAAATAAATCAGAGGTGGGCATGAGCATGTGCAAGAAGAGCATTTGTTCATGGCCCAAACGAAATTTGATCAATTTAAGATCCAAATTTAAAAAAATTTTAAAAAAATTAGTATAACCAAATTTTAATTATTGGCAATGGGCCATTAAATTCATTGGACCGCCCCTGAAAATAATTAAAACAAATAAATTCTTTGATGACACTGGGATCTTCAACAAAACTCAAGTCTCAGAGTGCTGACGAAAATGAACATAGCATGGTTTACCATTTCCTCACATCCAATTGCAACTTATACTTCAAGTGTGTAGCTCTATTATACCTCTGGAATGATAGTTAAATCTTGAATTTCTATTATATTTTTCTCTGTTTATTTATTGTATCAATTGGAAGAAAAAAAATAGATTCATATCAAACTGAAAAAATAAAAGTAAATTCATATCAAAACTATCAATTTCTCTCAGGTTTGAGATGGAGAGAGAAACAGAAATGTGAAAATATCTTCATTCAATTGTAAAAGATGTACAACCAAATCTTAAAATACTAGAGTTAATAACCAAACTATACACAAAACATTGAACCAACTAAACCAATAACAAATCAGCTCTAATATTGAAATTATAAAATGATATTTATTTTGAAGTAAAAATTTATGCTAAAATGATTTATTTATATGAATAGGATCAAAATAGATAAATTTCTGTAACAATTGTTTCTATTAAAATTATAAAAGTTATTGTTTGAAAACAAAAAAAAATAATATAGAACATATATAATTTGAAAAAAAATATATAACTTAAAAAGATAAGTGTGGGTATTAGCATTGTTATTCTAAAGACATATATAATCATGATGGGTAGGTCTCATAAGGACCACTTGGTCATAGTGGAGAGAATAATTGTGTTACATGTGTAAGTGAGCGATATTAATTAGAATATCCATAAGAAGCCCAAATATCATCTCAAGAGAAGTCCACCATTCCATCTAGTTACGGTTTGATAACAAGTTAAAAAAACTATTTTAACTTTTTAAAAATTAAATCTTGGAAAAGTGAATTTATAATTAACTATATGTATATTAATTGAAATTATCTCACTAATGTGAAAAGTTAATTAGGTAACAAAATCAGTAAATTTACTATCTATAAAAGAGAAGATTGTTTCCTTTGTCATATTTGACTAAAATAAGTAGAATTGTTTAATTAAACATTAGAATTATATATCCTTAAAACATATCTGAAAATTTAGTCATTTGAATTTACTACTACTTTCAAACTAAAAATCACTAGAATTTAGAAAATCAATATATTTATTATAAATTGAGAGATTCTTTTCTTTTTGAAAAAATCATATTTAAAAACAATTTCATATTAAATCATGTAGAAAGCAATAAATATGGTCTCACTAATGTTTAAAAATAACTAGATAACAATATCAATATATTTACTAGAAATTGGGATATTCTTTTCTTTTTTTATCTTCGCCAAAAGTTACCTCTTTTGCGTATGTTTGTGTGTGTATATATATAATTATTCCAAGTGAAAAAGAAAATCACAACAACAAATATTAAAAAAATATCAAAGAAATGGCTATCACCAAAAACATGCTTTTGGTATTTGTCCTCACTCTAATTTTTGTCATATCTTCTGTTCATTGTTCTAATATCACCTCTGGTACTTTGTTACTCTCCTCTTTTCTTTTCTTTTTTCTAATTATAAATATATTTTTATCCTTTAATGAATGTACATATTTGTTTAATGATTATTGTTAAATAGGTTTTGAAACAAAAAAAGATTTCAAACAATGTTACGGACAAAAGATGTGCTTTAAGGGAGGAGTCCAAATGTGCAACGACTTTTGTAAGCGAGAAATAAGTAAATTATTATCGGGTCATTGTGAATCCGGAATATGTTGTTGTATGTCTTAAACCTACTCAAATATTGCTTTTGAATATCAATAAAGAATAACAAAAACAGGTTATCTTTCTACTGAATAAGAACATATTTTTTACTGATTATTGTTAAATACTTTTTGAATTGAAGAAATAATTTAAATAGGGTTACACACCAGATCCGTGAAAAGGAAAGACAAAATGTGCATAGGCTTTTGTATTGCAATTAGTCATTTATTGTTGGTAGTTGTGACTCCAGAAAATGTTGTTGTATATCATAAACAAGTAATCTATTCAAATATTGGTTTCAAGTATCTAATAAAAAGGAGGATATACAAATCATACTAAATCGAAGAAATCAATTAATTTGAGCAATTTTTTTTTGGTTAAATGCAAAAAATTTGCATTTTGAATTAAACTTTAATGATGTATATGATGAAAGTATTATCGTAATCCAACATAAATATACTAAATTGTAAACAAAATAGATAGCCAGTGCAACATGTTCACCTGTTTCAGTTGTGATCCATTTCGTAAATGTGTTATATATTAATATTTTTATTTCTTATGACTTAACACTGAGATGAATTAACATATATTAGAATGAGTTTTTATACATTAAAGATTATTCGTGTAAAATTTGATATTAATATGTAATATATATCATTTGCATTTTTATGAGATTAAGGATTTTATGTATTGTGGGATTTCAATATTTTTATTTTACACTAAATAAAAAAAATAAAAAAAAAATATGAAATATGATTATGTATGAATAAAGATATTCACCTATGCACCAATTTGATGAAAGGAACATGGGAGGAATATGTACCCTTCCTCCCTCTTCCTTTATATGTTTTTCTTATTAGCATTGGTTTGGTTTATATGTAAGATGAGGAATGATTATTATTATTATTTTTACTGTCATGTCACTATTTTCCTAACACTTTGAAATGTATGCGGATTGATTTATTTTGTCAATATTTTATTAACTTAGGACTGGTTTTCTTGTTATTTGGAAGTGAGACATGTCATATGGGATTAAAGTTTAGGTATTCAATGTATAAGAGCTTAAGCACAATCGGACTAACATTTTCGCCTAAAATTATTTTTAATAAATTATCAAAATTAATTAAGAAAGTGATGATACAATAATACAAAGACCAAGAAAACAAACAAACATTAAAAGATATAGCAGATAATTAAATTATAAACCAAAATTCCATGCATAGCACGGATACTCACCTATAATTTCTGATACATTTGGCCGTTGCACTAGAAGTTATTCTCTCAAAAAATTGACCAGAACATGCCCTCTAATAATTGGATTTGACGAAATTTTTTGATTTCATGCCAACCAAACTTGTCGTCTTTATATTCTCGACCTATTAGTAATGTTCCAACGACAACATACTTCTTACTACCTCTATTTTTTTTTTTTCTTGAGACAAGGGGTGCTTAGAAATTAGATTTTTTTTTTCTAAGAAATTTTTTATTAAAATTAGAATTTGTTATTGACTTATTATAATCATGTTGAAGAAGAAGAAGAAATAAACTAAACGTTTTACATGCCTCATCACAGATCATTCATCTACTTATATTTATATATTCAGTAGTACATATTAATCTACCCCATTTTGCTTTCAATATTTATATTAATGTATTTTTCTATTAAACAAAAACTGAGCCAGCCTTTTAATCCATTCAGATTTAACAAAAAACTCTCTCCGTCCCAAAAGGGAATTGAATATGCAAATTAACAAAACTGCAAAAAAATTTGATGTATATGAAAATTCAGCCAGATGAGAGAGTCTATTTAGCTATAATATTTATGAACTTAAGATGTATCTATGAGCCTTCCTCTGTTACCTACGCATTTCGTTTTAATTCCAAACGTATACCTGAAAAATACCAAACGTCAACACAGATAGTTTAAGAGTGTCTTTTTAGTTTCATTCACGTTTCAACTATGAGCTATGTATGTAGTGTAAGTAGTTATGGTCCTTATGGACTTAAATAGCTTTTTTCAATTCCAGCATGCACGTTACAAACATATCCTTTCATCTCCAACGTTTACATTTTTCGTATACTACTCATTGTATATATATATATATATTCACAAGCCCTTCTAATATCTCTGCATATCTCAACGTACCCTTAAAACTTCTCTTTTCTGTCTCCATTCTTATCTTGTCTCATGACGAAAATGGGAACTAGTAAGAAGAAAATTGTCTCTAAAACCTCTACTTCTCGTTCTGTTGTCAAAACAAAGCGGCATGACAACAAAGATGTTCTCATTGAAGCACCGATTTTATCTTCTTACAATGATCAGATCAGGCCGTTGCTTGACACTGTCGACAGGTTGAGGAACCTCAATGTAATGAAAGAAGGAATCCAGCTTCCGACCATTGTCGTGGTTGGAGATCAGTCCTCTGGAAAGTCAAGTGTTCTTGAGTCTTTAGCAGGGATTAGTTTGCCTCGTGGGCAAGGAATCTGCACTAGGGTTCCTCTTGTCATGAGGCTTCAGCAAAGCTCTAGCCCAGACCCTGAGATCTGGCTTGAGTACGATGACAAAGTTGTTCCTACCGATGAGGAACACATAGCTGAAGCTATTCGTGCTGCAACAGATTGCTTTAAGTATGTTTTGCTGCAAGAAAGATTACTGAGAATGATAACTTTTAATCTGAAAATTTGATGTTAGAAAAGAGTTAATTTAGAGTGTTGAAAGGAGTCCAACAGATGAAAATTAGATGTGTACATTACATATACAAGTGCCTAGAGATGTTATATGATTCTGGAACTCCTAGTTTGATCTTTACTCATCTTATATTTTTAATGCTGCTTACACTAGTTTTTTTATCTATATGATGGAACTTTAGATTGTTGAGTTTGAGACTAACCAGTTTTGACTGTGATTAAGTACTTATAAAATACCTGCGATGCAGGATCTGGTAAGGGAGTCTCAGACACTCCCTTGACACTTCATGTGAAGAAGGTTGATGTTCCAGATCTTACCATGATCGATCTTCCTGGTATAACTCGAGTTCCAGTGAAAGGACAACCGGAAAATATTTATGAGCAGATTTCTGGGATGATTATGAAATACATCGAGCCTCAAGAATCAATAATCCTCAACGTTCTGTCAGCTACGGTGGACTTCACCACCTGTGAATCCATTCGCATGTCAAGAAAAGTTAACAAAACCGGTGAACGGACTCTGGCTGTTGTGACCAAGGCAGACATGGCTCCTGAAGGTCTCCTGCAGAAAGTAACTGCAGATGATGTTAGTATCGGACTAGGTTACGTCTGTGTCAGAAACCGCGTAGGAGAAGAGACATATGAAGAAGCAAGAACACAAGAAGAGTTACTTTTCAAGACTCATCCAATGCTAAGCTTAATTGATAATGACATTGTGGGGATCCCTGTTTTAGCTCAGAAGCTAATGCTTATCCAAGGAACGATGATTGCTCGCTGTTTACCCGAAATCGAACGAAAGATCGATCAAAAGATGGAAACTGCTGTCCTGGAGTTAAACAAACTACCAACAATGATGGCTACTAGTGGAGAAGCATTGATGGCATTAATGGATATCATTGGTTCTGCAAAAGAGTCTCTACTGAGAATCCTTGTCCAAGGAGACTTCTCTGAATACACAGATGATCAGAAAATGCATTGTACTGCTCGTTTAGCTGATATGTTAAGCGATTTCTCAGATAATCTCCAAACAAAGCCGAAAGCGAATGCGACTGAGTTCTTGATTGAAGAAATCAAGATCCTTGAAGAATGCAAATGTGTTGGATTGCCTAATTTCATCCCAAGATCAGCATTCTTAGCTCTTCTTTCACAACATGTGGATCATATCAATGTCAAACCAGTTGAGTTCATCAGGAAGATATGGGACTACATCGACGTTGTTCTCACATCAGTCATCACCAAACACTCCATAAACTTACCACAGATTCAATCATCCATCAAACGCGCAGGTCGGAAACTCGTAAGCAAGATTAAGGAACAATCAGTGGAGAGAGTGATTCAGATCGTTGAAATGGAGAAGCTAACGGATTACACATGTAATCCTGAGTATATGAAAACTTGGACGGAGAAGACAAGTGAACAACAAAGCTTCATCGGAGCTGTGTTGAACAATGGGATCAACAAATCTGAATAGTTCTCTTTATCTGGATTTGGGAATGTGAAGATTTCGCATCTAAGGAAGTATCATGATCATTTACTGCAGCAAGCTTTTGATATGAAGATGAGGATCAGTTCTTATTGGACGATTGTGTTGAAAAGGATTGTGGATAATATTGCTCTGTATCTTCAGCTATCTGTGAAGTATCTTGTGAACAGTCAATTTCAGAAGGAGATTGTGGCGGAGATGGTGGATCCAAGAGGTGGCGGAGGAGTTGAGAGGTTGCTGGAGGAGGCGCCGTCTGTGGCGAGTAAGCGAGAGAAGCTGAAGAACAGTATTAAGCTTCTCAAGGAGTCCAAGGATGCTGTGGCCGCCATTGTTGATCAGAATTCTGGGTATGGAGATCGTTGATGATTGGGTCGGGTCGGGTCGGGTCGGGTCGGGTCGAGTTCTATGATGGTTTTTGTTGTTGTTGTTGGGCTTTTGTGTTTTTTGAACTTTCGGATTTTCTCGTTTATGTCTTTACCGTTTGATATGAATTTTAAGTTTACGTTTCATTAAAAAAAAAGGGGGAAAATTATTCTATTGCCTCAGATAAGTTAGTACTTTCTGAATTTTGCATTCCTTTCTTCTGAGTTCTGATCTTCACTTAGTTATTTATTATACTAAATTTATTTCATTTCAATACATGTGTTATGTCCTTCATAGGCTTGCACGTTCGGATACTCGGATCGGGTTTGGGTCGGATTTAGATTTTTCGGGTTTAGAAATTTAAGATCCGTTCGAGTATTTAAAATTTTGAGCCGGTTTTGGTTCGGATTTGGTCGGGTTCGAGTTCAGTTCGGATTTACTCAAATATCCAAAAATCAAAAAAATTTATATAAAAATCTACTAAACTACTTGAAAATATCCAAAACTTTAAAAACAAACACGAATATTATTACCTAAATCTATCCAGAAGTAACCGAAAATACCAAATAATATCCAAAATACCCAAAAATTCTGAATATTTTTGACATTTCGCTTATTACAAGTGACTTATAGTCTAGGTATATTCGGGTACCTGTTCAGGTTTGGGTTCGGATCGGGTTCGGATTCAGGTTTTCAAATTTAAATCCATTCGGATATTTCAAAATTTTGAGCTCGGATTCGGATCGGATTCGAATCGATTCTTCGGGTCCATGTATTATGCTCAGGCCTAATCCTTCATTATAAAGCGAATTTTAGTTTCCTCAATTTTACATCCCAAAGAAACAGATTGTGAGATTTAAGATTCACGGTTACTAAATTCAGCTTCGAACGTCTTAACCACTAAACTAGACCATGGAACCAGTTGGTACGGATTCACCCATTCACAATATTGATCTCAACTCAAAAAAGTTATATAAAGTTCTTTATTAATAGTATGAAATGTGGGATAAAGTCAATAACTTCGTATGATGGGTTTGCTCGGTGGAGGAAGAAAAAGAAAAAGAAAAAGAAAAAGAAAGAGAACCTCGGTACATATTAAAGTAAAGACGACCCCTAAAAAGAGTTATAAATTAGAAATTTTTATACCTAATGACAAAAATTTGTACGACAATTAAGAAAATAACTGTGATCTGCAAGTGATAAAGTTAGATTCTCCAATATTAGCAAAGCTTTGTCGAATATATCTTCAACAAGATATACGATTTTGTTTGTAAATCTTTTCTTTTTTTTGGTAAATCTTTCCATATATATTTCGAAAACAACGTGATTTGCAGGTGATAGAGTTTAGATTCTCAATAGTTCAGTGACCTCAGTCGAAGATCAAAACTAACCACAATAAAATCTTACCGGCCGCTTGTATCACAATCAGATTTATTATATAAGATACACAAGAAAGAAGTTATTAGAGATAGATAGAGATAATTATAAAAGGTAAACAGTAGTTTAAAATTTATATTTATCTCTTGTTTTAAAAGTTTCAAACTTCTACTTCGTAAACGAACGTACGTCACCACAAACCACTCTATATATCTCACCACAAACCAGAGTCTTACTCACTAAAAACATTTCTTCTGTCTCTCATCTTTTTTCTACATTCTCGATCTCTTTTTTTTTTTTTTCTTTTTTATCTCAGTAAAAAATGGGAGGAAGTAAGATGCCTAATGTTTATGAAATTAATGTTGAAACCGGAAGGTCATCATCTCTTTCTATAGTGAACACAAATCTCCATGTTCCGATTGAAGCACCAATTGTATCTTCTTACAATGACAAGATCAGGCCATTGCTTGACACTGTGGACAGACTAAGAAACCTGAATGTGATGAGAGAAGGGATTCAGCTTCCAACCATTGTTGTTGTTGGAGACCAGTCCTCTGGAAAGTCTAGTGTTCTTGAATCCTTAGCTGGAATCAGTTTGCCTCGTGGACAAGGCATCTGCACTAGGGTTCCTCTTGTGATGAGACTCCAGAGAAGTCCTAGCCCTGAACCTGAGATCTGGCTTGAGTTTGATGACAAAAGAGTTGATACTGACGAGGAACATATCGCTGAAGCTATTTGCACCGCAACTGAAGAAATTGCTGGTGAGTTTTGACTTAGGCTAGAGCCTACATATGTTATTTGAGTAATCTGATTTTTCTTTTTTTGAATATAATGTTAAATTAAATTCAAAGAAAAAATAAACTTTCTTACATCTTTTGTTTAGAAGAAATAAATTTGTATACGATTTCTAGATGCGAACCACATTTGCAGTCACTTCTCATTTTAGTAATCTGATTTTTCATACTATAAAGCTGACTTTCTCTTTATCACAGTGTGGATGTATGTTTGGGATTAACAAATAGATTAATGAGAATTGTGATTATGATAAGTAATTATAATTTATAAATGTATCAATGTATGTTGCAGGATCTGGTAAAGGTGTCTCAGACACTCCTTTAACACTCCATGTGAAGAAGGATGGTGTTCCTGATCTGACAATGGTTGATCTTCCCGGTATAACTCGGGTTCCGGTTAATGGTCAGCCTGATAACATCTATGAACAGATCTCCAAGATGATAATGAAGTACATCGAGCCACAAGAATCAATCATCCTCAATGCTCTTTCAGCTACAGTGGACTTCACCACTTGTGAATCCATCCGTATGTCTAGGCAAGTTGACAAAACAGGAGAACGGACTCTGGCTGTTGTGACTAAAGCCGATATGGCTCCTGAAGGTCTCCTAGAGAAAGTAACCGCAGACGAGAGCTTCGCTGAAGCCTCATGACAAGAGGAACCCTAGTGCAGATTCCTTGTCCACGAGGCAAACTGATTCCTGCCAAGGACTCAAGAACACAACAATGGTGGGAAGCTGGATCCCTTCTCTCATCACATTGAGGTTCCTCAGCCTGTCCACAGTGTCAAGCAACGGCCTGATCCGATCATTGTAAGATGATACGATAGGGGCTTCAATGGGAACAACATCTTTGTTAGGATTGGCCTGAACAATAGCTAGAGAAGGAGAGGTTCTAGTGACAACTTTCTTCTTACTAGTAGTTCCTACCATTTTCTACTTGAGAGTTAAGACAAGACAAGAATGGAGGAGATAAGAGACCAAACAAAAAAGAGAAGTTTTAAGGGTACGTGAGGTTCTTCTTTGAGATAAGCAAAGATATATATAGAGATATTAGAAGGGCTTGTGTATAATGAGTAGTAAGTAATTAATATAGTAGGATAAATGCAAACGTTTGAGATTAAAGGATGTTGGTAACGTGCATGTTGGAATTGAAAAAAGCTACTTAAGTCCATAACTACACCTATTTAGCTCACAGTCGAAACTTGAAGCTAAAAAGCCTCTCTTAAATCCTTTAATTTACGTGTATATCAATTCTATATTATTGGCTCTATTTTGACGTTTGGTACTTTCAAGTATACGTTTGGAATTAAAACGAAAGGCGTGGCTAACAGAGGTAACCTCATAGATACACATCATAATTATAGCTAAACAGCCTCTCTCATATGCCTGAACTTTTCATATACATCTTTTTTTTTTTTTTTTTTTCGGTTTTTGTTAATTTGTAAATTCAAATTTAAATCGGTACAACATTTGAATATTTGACTTTGTAAATATCGACTCTAATTTATAAATGTTGATATCAATTAGTACATATAGTTTACAGTATTTCATAGACATATGTTTCTTTGTTAATTATTATTTTTTTATATATAAAAAAATGCATTACTGTAAATATTGAAAGCAAAACAGGTAGATAACATGGACTTGAAATTTTATATACTCCCTCCGTTCCAAATTAATAGAAGTTTTGAGTCATTTTTCTTGTTCCATTTTATTAGATGTTTTGTTAGTTTTTATGCAAACTTTACATTTTGATTGGCTAAATAAATTTTAAATAAAACATTAAATGATAATTTTGTAAAGAAAAGTAGGTTTTTTAATATGTGTGCTTTTAGGCAAAACATCTATTAATTTGGAACAGATGGAGTATAATTTTCTTCTATAAAATATTATTTTTGATGAGGCATGTAAAACGTTAGTTTAGTTTTTTTTTTGGCAATTCACTTATTCACTTAAATAACACAAAATAAAGTTTTTGTGACATATTTAGCGCATATTTTCGTAACAATTTTATTAGAGGATAATTCCAACCTCATATTTTTAGGGTTTAGGGTTTAGAAAATCTTAAACCCTAAATCGTACCTTTTACCCCTAAAAATTAATCTAAACCAAAAAATAAATAAATAAATTATGAACTTCATAAAATGCTATTTTTGTCCTAAATAAAAATGTGTGCTAATTGTGAAACAAAAACTTGTTTTAGTGCTATTTGAGGGAATTTCTCTATTTTTTTTCTTCATCATATATATTCTGATTTTAATTCTGTACCCCGGACAATAACAAATTCTGTTTTTAATTGTTTTTTTTTAACAAAAAAAATTCTAATTTTTAAGCATATGCCTTATCTCAAGAAAAAAAATGGTAGGTAGTAATAAGTATATTATCGTTGGAACATCTCCAATAAGTCAAGAATATAAAGATGATAAATTTGGTTGGCATTTTATGAAATCAAGAAATTTGATCAAGTCCATTTATTAGAAATCTTTAGTTATCAGAAACTAAAGTGTCTTTCAGAATTTATAACACTAGATGAGTACCTGTTTTATAATTTGATTACATGCTATATCTTTTAATGTTTGTTTGTTTTTTTGGTATTTATATTCTTGTATCATCACTTTGTTAATCAATTTTGAAAATTTATTGAAAATAATTTTAGGCGAAAATGTTAGCTTGGTTGTGCATAACCTCTTATCCATCATATCCCTAAACCTTAATCGGATAGGATGTGTCTCAATTCTGAATAAGAAAAAAGCTCAATTCTAAGTTAATAAAATAGTGAAAATATCAATTCGCATATATTAAAGTGTTGGAAAATAGTGACTTGACAGTAAAAAAAAAAATCATTTTTCGTGTACATCTATATTGAGTTAGTCTCACAAGAGATTGACACCTCAGCACTCCTCTCCATGACACATCATCATAATTTTTTTTTTTTAATAATTTATGTTTTATAAGAAATTAATACATCATCACTCTTTTCTGTGACACATTTAATTATTTATTTATTATTTTAAAATTTTTTAAATTTAATCTATTATATAAAGACTGAGTTAGTCTCACAAGAGATTGACACCTCAGCACTCCTCTCCATGACACATCATCATAATTTTTTTTTTTTTAATAATTTATGTTTTATAAGAAATTAATACATCATCACTCTTTTCTGTGACACATTTAATTATTTATTTATTATTTTAAAATTTTTTAAATTTAATTTGTTAAGTATTTCAAGAGTTAAAGTAAAAAGAATTTTTTTTTAAATAATATATATATTCTACCATTCTAAATTTATGTGTTTTATAATTATCGGTTAATAAAAACATATATACATTTTTCTAAATACTCTAATCTACTATCGGTTCTTATCTATTAACGATATTATAATATATTTTTCGACAAGATGGACATGAGAATGAGAAAGCATATGTAGACTGGGTTATTAGAGTTTTGAAAAAAAAATTATTATTTTTCATGGTTGGTGTCATTTTCTAAAGGCATTGTGAATTATGATATTTTTACAATAAAATAACAAAAATCTAGATATTCATTATATCATGTGTTAAGCCGTTTGTGAATTGTTATATTTTTATAATGATGTTAGAGGATAAATCGATTAATTCACAAGGATCCTATCTTCCAAAGAAACAAAATCAGACATGTATCATATCTATAATAATTAAAAAAAAACAATATAACGAATATAATATTTAAAAAAATATTACAGTTCATTTCTATTTTCAGGACAAACATGTTAGGATATTTTTTCTAAAAAATTTCCAATTTTTTTTTTAAAAACTTAAGTTATTTAAATTTTTTTTAAACAACATATTAAAATACAACAAAAAAACTATAAAACTTATAATCAAAATAATATACATGTTATTTAAATTATTATATTAATTATAATTTAAAAATATATAATAAAATGCATCCGCGTGTCCACGCGGGTATCACCTAGTATAAACAAATGTTAACAAGAAAAACATATAAACGAAAAGGAAGAAAGGGTACATATTCCTCCTTGGTTCCTTTAATCAAAGTAGTGCATAGCTGGATATCTTTATTTATACATAATCATATTTACAATTTAATATTTTTATGTTGGGTTACAACAATGCTTTCGTGGTATACAACATTAAAGTTCAATTCAAATTGCACAAAAATTGTATTTAACCAAAGAAAATTTTCTCAAATTAACCAACTTCTTCGATTTAGTATGATTTGCATATCATGCTTTTGATTAGATACTCAGATACTAATATTTGAATAGATTACTTTGTTTAAGACATACAACCAACGGCGGAAGTAGAAACGTTTTTTATGGGGGTCAAAATATTAATTTTTAATTTTATAGGGGGTCAATTTAGTAATTAAACTGAAGTTATTATAATTTTTATAAGAAAAATACACCAATAATACATTAAATAAAAAAAATTACGGGTGTCATATGAACCTCTTCATGACTATCTAGTTTGGATTCACCAACGACAAATTAATAAATTATTTATTGCAATACAAAAGATTGCGTACATTTTATCCTCTTCCTTGCACGTATATGGTGGGTAACATTGTTAAAATTATTTCTACATTTTAAAAACCTAATTAACAAATAGTCATTAAAAATATATTTTTAATTCATTAGAAAGATAACCCGTTTTTGATATTTTGTATAGATATTCGAAATCAATGTTGAATTAGGTTTCAGACATACAACAACATATTCCGGATTCACAACGGCCGAACAATAAATTGTTTATTTTCTTACAAAAGTCATTGCACATTTGGTCTCCTCCCTTAAAGCATTGCTCTTGTCCATAACATTGATCAAAATCTTTTATTGTTTCAAAACATATTTAACAATAATCATTAAATAAATATGTATATTCATTAAAAGGATATAATATATTCATAATTAAAAAAAGGAAGAGTGTAACAAAAAAAGTAGTACCAAGGGTGATATTAGAACAATGAACGGAAGATATGACAAAAAAGATAGTGAAGACAGAGACAAGAACCATGTTTTTGGTGATACCCATTTCTTTGATATTTTTTTTAATATTTGTTGTTGTGATTTTTTACACTTGGGAATGATTATATATATATACACAAACATATGCAAAAGAGATAGTTTTTGGGTCAAAGAAAAAAAAAGAAAAAAAAAATCTCTCACTTTATAGTAAGTATATTGATTTTACCTAGTCACTCTTAAACATTAGTAAGACCATATTTATTACTTTGTACATGGTTCAATATGATATTCATTTCAAATATGATTTTTTCAATAAAAAGAGAATCTCTCAGTTTATAGTAAATATATTGATTTTCTAAATTTGTGATTTTAGCTTGAAAGTAGTAGTAAATTTAAATGAATTACTTTTCATATATGTTTTAAGGATTTATATTTATAATTCTTAATTAAACATTTCTACTTATTTTAGTCAAAGATGACAAACAAAACAATCTTTCTTTTATAGATAGTATTTTTTTTTTGTCAACTTATAGATAGTAAATTTACTGATTTTATTACCTATTTAACTTTTCACATTAGTGAGATAATTTTAATTAATTTACATATACATAATTATAAAATCACTTTTCCAAAATTTGTAATGTTTAGGACTCATCTACTGATCTCTATGATTAATGATGGCATTGTGGGAATCCCGGTTTTAGCAAACAAGTTAATACAGATTCAGGCATCGATGATTACTCGTTGTTTGCCTGAAATCGAAAGGAAGATCAATGAGAAGATGGTAAATAATGTTCTTGAGTTGAACAAACTACCAACGGTAATGGCTTCTACTGAGGAAGCATTGATAGTATTGATAGACATTATTGGTTCTGCAAAGGAGTCTCTATTGAGAATTCTTGTTCAATGATATTTCTCTGAATACTCATATGATCATAACATGCATTGTACTGCTCGCTTGGCTGATATGGTAAGCCGATTCTCTGAAAATATGCAAGCGCAGCCCGAGGATGTGACCGAGTTTTTGATGGATGAAATCAAGATTCTTGAATAATGCAAATATGTTGGCCTGCCCTGCCTAACTTCCTTCCGATATCAGCCTTCTTGGCTACACTCTCACAATATGTGGATGGAATATATAAAAAGCCGGTTGAGTTCATTGGAGACATTTGGGACTACACTGAAGTTGTTCTTTCATCAGTCATTACCAAATATTCTGAAAACTTCCCACATATTCAAATCTTCCATCAAAAGAGCTGGTAAAAATCTCATCTACAAGATGAAGGAACATGTTATCTTTGAGTACATGACAACTTGGACTCAGAAGACAACTAATCAACAAAGCTTCATCAATTCTGTTCTGCAAGACAAAAAATACCCTGACTACTTCCAACTAAATGGATTTGAGGCTGTGAAGATTTCGCATCTACGAAAGTATCATGCGCATTTACTACAGCAGGCATTCGACATGAAGATGAGGAGAATCGTGAGACGGATCGTGGATAACAATTCACAGTGAGAAATCTAGTGAACAAGGAGTTTCAGAAGGAGATTGTTGAGGAAATGGTGGATTCAAGAAGCGACAACGGAGGAGGCATTCATAGGTTGATGGAGGAGTCACCTTCGGTGGCGAGCAAAAGAGAGAAGCTGAATAACATTATCAAGCTCTTGAAAGAGTCTAAGGAAGCAGTTTCGGCCATTGTGGACCAGAATTTTGGTTATGGAGATCGTTAGGGATCTCTCTCGCTTATGTTTTTCAATCTTGTTGTGGTGATGCCAAGTTTTAACGGTTTACTTCAAGTTAATTTAATATGAATTCAAAGTTTAACTTTGATAAATTATTACTTTTCATAATCTGGTAAACAAAACAAACAAATAAAAAAGGACTTGGAGTCTGAAATGAGCACAACTCTTGTATGAAAACAACTGAACTGGGGTAGTAGTGAGTTTAAGGTCGCCTTGGAAACTTAGAGAAGTTCGGTGGTCGGCGTTGCATATAAGCTGTTCTTCCTTCGATTGCTTCTTCAGTTCCATAGAATAGGAGTGTTGCATCGCCTCCGAGTCCCTGCAGCAAGAAAAATTTGTAAGTCTGTTTTTAAACTGTATGCTAGTAGGTTGCATAAAAACCGAACTGATTCAACTTTGTGACTACAACGGTGAGTTTGTGACTTAGGTTGCGAACGGAAATGGACCAAGCAAGTTGATTAAAGGAGGTACCTGAAGTCCAGCATGGCCATCGTCGACTGCATTAAGTGCTGCCTTAAGCACTCGGATTGCAGTTGGGCTGTTCCGTAAGATTTCTCTACACCACTTCACAGTTTCTTTCTCCAAATCCTCTAGCTGGAACACGAAAACAGGTCTCAGTACAGAAACAAAACAATTATTGGCAAATAGAAAGACTTATTTTTTGAATTTGTGAGTTCACTATGGGGTTTACTGATTAAATTTACCGGTACAACTGTATTGATAAGTCCCATTTTTTCTGCTTCAGAAGCTGAGTAGAATCTCGTTATGAACCACATTTCTCGGGCCTTTTTGGGACCAACCTGTTTTTATTTCAAACAGTTTGATCAGTCCATGTTTGTTAGATATTGGATGTTTCATCTCAGAACTAATGCGAGAGTAGCAGAATTAGTCAGTATCGAGCCATTACCAGACGAGACATGATGGAACTTCCATAACCAGCATCAAAACTTCCAACCTGCAGACACCAAGTTAATCACATGATCAATGGGGATTAGTAATAACTCTGGTTCTTACTTCACTGACACATTCAAGACTGAAACAGAGGGTAGAGGGAATACCTTAGGACCTGTTTGACCAAAATAAGCATTATCAGCTGCAATTGTTAGATCACAGACCATGTGCAAGATATGTCCTCCTCCAACAGCATAACCAGCAACCTGACTCAGTCCAGAAGCAAACAGATTAGCCACAAGAAATGCTCTCTGCCCATGGGCATAGATGCACACTAACAGTGCTAGTCGATCAAGTATCAGTACAATGATGCATAGAGTAAACCCGCAGGTGTTAAAAGATGCTTACCATTGCGATAACTGGCTTTGGCAATCTGCGGATTTGAACCTGAGTATGAACAGAAGAAGGAAGTTGGAAAATACATGAATCCAATTAGGATGAAGAAACGCGAACTTTTTATATTTGTCTTGTAGATCATCAAAGACACATACCTGAAGATCAAGGACATTAAGGCGGCCAACATCATTGGGATCAGCATAACCGTCTTGTGTTCTCACCGCCTGATCACCACCACTGCAAAATGCTTGTGTTCCCTAAATCAGCAATATTACAATTCAGAACAATTGTTTCATCAATAAATATCCAAAACAGAGGAATAATATCAAACTCTTTGTCATCAACTCCAATAATTTGACCTCTCTCGCACTTCTCAGACTCAACACAAAGCATATAGCTAGACTCTGACTTAACTAACATAACCTAAATCTATGTTTTTGATCTGATTCTATAACATTTTTGTTGCTTCATATCATTTAACTAGCAGATATCAACACAAATACTAACCATTATCGAAAAGCAAACACAAGATACTGATGAAGTAATAACTTTACCTTGCCAGTGAATATGATGACTCCTACAGAGCTGTCATCTCTAGCGTCATTAAACGCACGCATAAGCTCCTTTATAGTCTGAGGCCTAAACGCATTTCTTCTCTCTGGCCGGTTTATAGTAATCTACAAAAATCCCAACAAAAAAAACGATAACTACTCAAATCAAACTGACTCCACCAAAAGCATAATTCTTTCAGTAATTTCATCAAACACCTTACAAACACAAACCTTTGCAATGCCTTCACCAAGGGCCTTCTCATATAAAATGTCAACAAACTCCTTATTGTTACCTCCATAACCTTCCCCGTCACCAAAGAACTCAGCTTTCTTCCAAACAACTTCGTGGGTCGGAACTTCACCATGAACTTTATGGTAATTGTCATTCATCGCCAAAGCGGTACAGAGTTCCACTGAGTCAACACGAGTTGGAATCGTTCCGATAGGGAGGAGATGATCGATGAAGACGGCGATTCTTCGGTTCACCATGCATAGATCCTTAGATGGCTTAGATTCCGCCATTGGAGAGGAGGATTCGAGACAGAGAAAGATGATGATGATGATGATGATGATGACCAGAGATACTATGGAAAAGGACTTTTATAGGGGTCACAGCAGTGATAATGCATTTTTTTAATTAGAAGAAGCAAAATCTAATTAAAAAAGGTTGAAGCTTTGCACAGAATCAGAGGAAGTGGACAGAATTACTTGGCGCGTTTTTGTCCCTTCTCTATAAAGAACGTTACGTTTTGACGATGAGATAAGATAAGGCAAAACGCAACAAAAGCGTTCGTTTCACTTTTGACACTTGGGACTTGGGAGTTATCTTTTTCCCTCTTTTCCGGATTTAGGTTGCATGGAAACTCCGTCCTATGTCCGTTTTTAATTTTGAAATTGATGATTCTAGAAAATGCGAGGAAACGTAACAAAAATGTGATTCTTAAAAATTGCAATTTGGAAATCGTTTACACGTTTCCCGAGTAAATTTATTTCCTCATTCCTTAAAAAAATCGTTTTCACGTTTCACTTTCGCATATTTTCGCATATCCGTTTGTATTTTCGTCAAACATAGTTTTTTTTTTTTTTTTTGTCAAACGTTGTGTTCTTTTTTTTTTATTATAAACAGAGTATCATACATAATTATTACAACAAATACAGAAAAAAAATCAGGACGGTACGAAATGAAGCTCTTAGAAACCTCGGGTAAGTCGGAAAGAAAAACAATAGACGCGGAACACACAATTTTCATTAGTTGTTGATAGTATCTACAACCGAAAACGGAGGAAAACCGAAGATAGAGAAAACCGCAAAGAACTAACCGAATTAAAATGATTAACCCGAAAATAAAAAACAATGTACAATAATCTGATTCCATCCATCATAGTTATGATTCAAAGTTACTCACTCTGTTCCAAATTAATAGATGTTTTGGGTAAAAGCACACATATTAAGAAACCTACTTTTCTTTACAAAATTATCATTTAATGTTTTACTTAAAATTTATTTAGCCAATCAAAATGTAAAGTTTGCATAAAAACTAACAAAACATTTAATAATATGGAACAAGAAAAAAGACTTAAAACTTTTATTAATTTGGAACAAAGGGAGTAGCTTATTGCCGACAAAAAGTTAAATAAAATTTTCATTATTAAAACCCGTTAAGGAATAAGCCAAGCAGAACCAATGAGGTGGTGGCCTAATGGTAACACAAGGGGTTGGTTCCCTTGTGCTCCAGGTTCAAACCCCCGTTGGTGCGGAGAGACATTCTTTAAATAGGAATGTACTAAATGCTGAGGGAAATTACGGGCAAAAGGTACGGAACTCTCGCGGTTTATATCATAAAAAGGAGATAAGCAAAAGACTAGAGTTCAGTTTCAGTAGAAGAAAAGGGAAAGATTAAGGCTATAAATCACAAAGCATCTTCTAGGAAATGAAACAGCAGACTTAAGTCTTAAATCGAACTCTTCTAAATCTCTAAGGATCACATAAAGAACTAACAAAGGAGACAAACGTAGAGTTAAAGTCTTCATTGTGTATTGTACTTAATCCAACCTAGACGATCTTCAATAGACATATTAATGAATACGTCTCTCATTTCAAGCTTTTGAATCATGGTAAGAGCTTTGTATCGCACATTCTTCGACAAGTTAGGAATCTCTGTGATAACATCCCAAACCTTGTTCTTCTTTTCCTCGACCATTAATCTTTCTTGCATTATATGAAGCATTTGTTTACTTACCGAATCAATTGATCTTAGCTCTGTGAAAACCTTTTTCAAAAGATCTTTTTCTGTGACCGATTCATCGAATGATGCACCAGTTGCAACAACTCCTTGATCCAGTAATGGCTTTTCAACGACATTTTCCATTGATTCATGAACCTCATCATCATCATCATCAGTAGTAGTAGTAGTAAGAACCACTTCTTGTTTTGGTTTCTCATTTTTTCCAACTTTAAACGCTTGAGAATGTGATCTCTCAAATCTCCTCATTGCCATACGTTTTCCAAATACCAGCTTCATATCCTCATACTCTTTATGTGTCTCGTAACGCATGTGTCTATGATTCGGATAGTCCTATACCAAAAAAAATGTATGTAAAACACAATCAACTCTAAATGTAGAACAAAATTAAAGAAACTTACATTGAAGTAAGCGCTCCATACTTGATCAGGAGCAGTGAACTTGTTAGTAATTGGATTCCATTCAAACTTAGAATCGAAATGCAAAAGATTGACGAAATCGCGGTATTGGTTCTTCAAGATCTTCATTCTGTTTATATAATGCTTATAAGTCTTATAACCATTAAATTTTTCGTTAAGCACAGAAAGGATCTTTGTCTCAACAATTCTCTTGATCATTCTTTCTTTGGGATCAAACCATCCTTGCTTGATGCAGTTCGCGGCTCGTTCAATCAA
Organism: Barbarea vulgaris; assembly: GCA_963667165.1. Taxonomy (NCBI): domain Eukaryota; kingdom Viridiplantae; phylum Streptophyta; class Magnoliopsida; order Brassicales; family Brassicaceae; genus Barbarea; species Barbarea vulgaris. The sequence continues at coordinate 45,822,521 of OY763887.1, forward strand.
CATTTTGCTCTCCTCTGGTCTCCATTGAATATATTCACCTTTTCCTTTTCTTTGATCTACCATCTTAATGCTTGTTAACCACCACCAATACCTATAAGTGTTCGAAGAAGCAAAGTCAAAAGCAACTTTATTCACAACTAAATAACTAATAACCTAACCATATAATTAAACAACTACTAATGCAGAAAGCAAAAAACAATCCAGAAACTGAATTGCTTTTGTCTAAAAATGCAGGAAGAACAAAGACAAAGATAGTGACATGAGAGATCTAAAACCTGGAAGTTGAAGCCGGAACCGTGATCGGCGGTTATGTGTATCGTGCCTTCTTCTGTGCCCTAGTTTAGTTATTTATATAACTTGAAAACTCGGAAAAATCTAGGGTATCAAAATGTTTGAATATTTTTTTTCAAGTTTTATTTTTGCTGTAACTACCGGATTTGGTAGTCAGATCTTATAAAATCACAGATTCAATAACACAGGATTGTAATGGATTTTGAAATTCATCTTTTAAAACATGTTTTATACTCTGTTTACTTTTTTGTGTGTGTGTGCAAATACTCTGTTTTGCCCCCAAAACTCTGTTTTAATTAAAGAAGAAACAATCTGGAGAGAAGAATTTACACTTAAAACATTAGGATATAAAAAAAAAAAAAAAAAAAAAAAAACAAGAAAGAAGAAATGATTGATGTTAGAACCTATAACTATAAACTAAAGATCTATGAATATTCTAATTCTGAAGCTACGCAAATCCTGCTGGTGGATCTTATGAGCAAAGACAAGTGACTTATCGCTTACGTTTCAGACTCCTTCTCTTTGTAAAGGCAGCAATAGAAGCAGGAATGCCTATGGTTGTTCTGCCTTTCTTACAACCCCATTTCACCGGCAAATCATTCACTATTTTGCTGATATCATCTGTTCTGCTTAACTGCACCAACTGCTTTATCTGATCAAACATCTGCAGTGTCAATGCCATTGACAGATCCAAGGCCATTGAATCATCCATAGGTTTCATCTTTATGCTTTGCAGTTTCTCTTTGAAGGACCGCAAGGACATTGAGTCACCATAGCCTTCGCGGTTTTCGCACATTGTATTTACCTTTATGATGTGTTTGCATAAGTTCCCTTGCAAAGACCAAGCACAATCACAGAAGGCAAACTCTGAACCTGGGTTCCACACAACTCGTGTTACATTGCTATCTCTTTGAGACTGGACCTTTGCAACAAGGATGTTGTTGTCGTCTAGTGTAACAGCAGAGTCTGGAATCCCCATTGCTCGGTGCCATGAAGTAGAAGCAATGTATTCTTCTTTAACATTTTGGAAAGAATCACTTTCATCAGCATACCGATCAAGCCAGTAGCTCGAATGGAGTTCAGTCGTCAGCTTGTGTACCAACCAATCTACTCTCTGAAGGGCACCCAGGTGTGTATCGTCAAACAATTTTACTTTAAGCTTTATATGGTAAGCTTCTATAGCACCACATGCTTCTTGGCTTGCAAGTGGAAGATTTTTTATAGTTGAGAGCCACATTCCTGCAAAATTTGAAGAAAACATAAGGTAATAAGACCAAGAGTACATGTGCACTTGTTAACAGCGATCACGAAATTTCTATATAATAGGGATAAGATGGTGAAAAGTTAAGGGAAACCACTAACCTATCTTAGGCAACCAAGTGGATGTGAAATACTGCATGAAGGTGGTTTGATCAACAAAATCCTGTGTTAACCTTTCTAAAGCCTTTGGTGTATCTACTCCATCCCATATGCTGTACACGAGTTCTCCTAAACATTTGAATAACTCTCTTTGAACCTCAATACTATCACACTTCTTCACAACATTCCGAAGCCATGATCTACGAACACGCCAGAGAGAGAAAAGGATGGGACAACAAAATGTATCCCTGGAAAAATTAACAAGGAATTGAGTCAGTTTACAATAGACGCATTATCCTATTTTTATATTTTTTTACAGAGTTGAATCTTTGTTCATGCCTTATTGGATCGATCTCTGTTGCAGCATCGTCAATAATAAAGCCATTGATTTTAAAGCCAGGCTCAACACTCTGGGCGCGTTGGAGTAGTATTTTCATCCACTTCTCAACATCAGATTTTAAATAACTACGAGAAATAATCCAAGCAACTGGGAGAGCATGATGTCTCGAATCAAATACAAGAAGCGTGCACAGAGGATACTGCCACAGAGTTTAAGAGATCAGGATTACGCACATTATCTTTCATAAAAACAGAGACAGACATTAAAAGAACAAAAACCCATTTTACCTTAAGTCTCTTTATCCCAAATGTCGAATCGGCCGCAACAAGACTACAATGCCCAAAACGCACAAGTTGCTGCAACTGCCACTCCGTTTGAATCCCCAACATGAACTGATCCGTATCCGAAGATTCCTGATAAAAGAAGATTGATTTCTTGTTGCGCTCAGCCCATATCTTGATACTAGCTTGATCATCTAAATCCAGCTCATGAGTGGAACGTTTGATAATCATCCCAAGTTTATGAACATACTGAGAGGCAAGACTATTAACAGTTGCATCAGAACCACAATACCTCTGAATCCCTTCAATATGTTTCTCCAAAACATTTTCTTCAGGAATCCCAAGATAGATCATAGACATAGTTTGCTGTTGAATCTCATTACATATATAAGGAATCTTCTTTGCACCAGGTCCAATAGCATCTCTATCAAGAGGTCCATGACAAACAAACCCAGCTTTATTCACATGTCTTCTCTCATTGTATATAAGAAGCGCAAGTGAAGGACGAGCATAAAGTCGTTTAACCACAAAATGACATGTACAGCCTCTCATTGATTGAGGTCTCGCAGCTCGATTTCTAGTATTGAGACGATATTTTCTACTGGGCAATACACTACCACCTTCACCATAGTTCTCAGGACCAAATGAACACCAATACCTTCATATAGAAGTAAACAAATTGAAAACCACAAATGAATAAAAATGAGATTTTTTTTTTTGATTACTTATAAAGATTGAAACTTACAGTCTATATTCTAAGTATTCGTCGGTTTTGTACTCCTTGAGACTGCCTCGAGAGCGTTTTCTTCCTCTTTCGATGTGGAATCGTGTAGGGCACTCAGCGTTTGAGCATTCTCCGATGATGAATTCATCGACTCTTGCGTATGGAATCAGTGCTACATCGTCGTGATGCTCCGATGTTCCGAATTTAGTCCAGGTTAAATCAGACCATGAAAAGTCTTCTACTTGTGGGTTTTGAACTGGAATCTCTTCTAAAGATTCGACTATCTCCATCTCGTTTGTACTTTTGAGTTAACTGTGCGACTGCACAGAACCCAGAAATTAGGGTTTATTTGGAGACGAAATTGAAATGGGAAGGAAGAAGATGAAAAAAAAAGAATTGGAGAGGAGAAGAGAATATTTAATTAATAACAAAATGAGCCTTTTATATTCTTCTTTTATTGATTCTGCCCTCTTTGTATTTTATTATTTTAAAAACAACCCATTGTTTCCTCTTTTTATTGATTTTGTTCCCTTTGTAATTTTATTATTTTAAAAGAGCCTAGCGAAACCGTCCTTTTCTTTCTTCTTTTAATCGCCAGCCAAAACGTTTGATACGAAAAGTACAGGATGAAAACTGAAAAATAACAATCAAATTGCTGCAAAAAAGGGAAACATTGGGAAAAAAGAAAAAAGCTCAGACAAGCGGCCCAATCTCATCTGTTAAATCAGAGACATGCGAAGGACCCAACCAACGCTGAAGCCTAATTCTTCATTGCTCAGTTGCACCAGCTGGGAATTGAGCCCGGGTCTATACTATTGCAAGGTACTAACTATTCTACCACTAGACCACTGGTACTTTTTGGTGAATGTGTTCATTTGTACATATATATATATATATATATATAATATAATATAACATGAAATGGATAAGAAAAATTCCTGGGCGTTCGGATATTCGGGTCGGGTTCGGATCGGATTTTTCGGGTTCGGGTTTTTTGGGTTTAGAAATTTCTTATCCGTTCCGGTATTAGAAAATTTCGGGTCGGGTTCGGTTCGAGTTTACCCAAATATCAAAAAAAAAAAAAAAAAAATCGAATGTAAATCTATTAAATTATTTGAAAATATACAAAATTTCAAAAAAAAAAAATACAAGTATTATTATCTAAATCTACCAAAAAAAATAACTACGTATACTCAAAATAAATCTAAAATATCTAAAAATCATGAATATTTGGGCACTTGGCTTATTACAAGTATAATTATTAGTTTATACGTATATTTCGGGTATGTTCGGTACATGTTCGGATTTCGGTTCGAATCGGATTTGGATTCGGGTTTTTGGGTTTTGAAGTTTAGTACCCGTTCGAGTATTTTAATATTTTGGGTTCGGATTCGGATCGATTTTTTAGGATCGGGTTCGGATCGGGTACTCGGGATCGGATATTTTACCCAGGCCTAGGAAATAGAGTGGATTAAGCTGAGAGAGATCTTCTTCTTCTTCTTAAGAAAAGAACGATAATAATTAGAAAATAAGTTTTTTTTTTTGGGTTAAATTTTGTTAAATTATATTCAAAAAAAAAAAAATATTTGTTACAAATTAATGCATATTTTTTTAGTTTTAAACTTAACTCCAAAAAGATTTATTATCTTTGAAATTGTCTTGATGCAAAATATACTTGAATACAGCCTTCAATTTATTAATAAAATAAAATTTTAAAATAAAAAACTTATAGAAATAAAAAGTGGCGCTAATGGGAACGTACACCCACTCGATTAGTCCAAGAGAATGGACCGAGACAATCTATCGAGGGATAGTCTCGTCCCTAGGACCCTTTGGCTTACATTTTATTTTGATTTTTCTTTGCTTGCTCATGCATTATATTGAGCTTTTGTTCTGTTCAAGTCCATCTAGAAATAAGAACCACTTTGGTTTAAAATTTAACTCGGAGAAATCTAGCAGTCACTATTCAATCACATATGATACTATAGCAATTTTTTCGTTGATTTCATGACATTATAACACGGTAATTTGTAAATGGTCTATTGTATCTGGATACAGATTAAATCAATAGATAAATCATATACAAAAAGAAACACCTTAGTGTAAAAATAATCCTTTGGAACAATTCATATAATATTTTTTAATATGTGTACATCATAGAGACCCATGAGAAGATATTTTAGGTCCTAATCTCATACTTGAAATAACCTTGGCGAGTTTAAGTTCAAACATCCAAGGGATGGCTTATTGATTCCTTTTCATGATGACATTTTGTTCTTCCGAGTTAAAAAGAGACTTGCTCATTGTAAATATACGAGTTTTTTCTTTGTTTTTCTTTTTTAATGTTTTATCTAAAAATTTGTTCTTAAAGTTTGGAGAGTGAATGCTATATTCATGTCTATGGAACATGCAAAAGCCGAAATCTTTATTAGATGGTAAATAGCACAAAGAAATAGAAAGAAAATATATTAATTGATTATCCATAGTCTAGTTCAAAAAAAAAGACACGAATCAAAGGAATGAAACTCAGGAGATGATGCAAGAAACAAATAAAACATTGCAAGCGGAACTAACTAATAAACTCTATTTTTTTTTAATCTTTTTTTCTTTTGGTTTTGCAATCTCTACATTTCCTCTTTCCCTGTTGGTTGGGGTCAGGTGGCGGAGACATTTACTCCCTAGCTGATTCTCGGATCAACGGGCCATGAGATCCGACTAACGGACCATGAGATCCGACTAATCTCGGGGCCCGGAGATGCCATGTGAATACTCCGGTGACCAAGTGAAAATAAATAGAGAGTTTCGCGTTCGAGGGAAATCGATCATTGGCCTACACCAACAGGGCAACTCCTCCTCAAGTGGAACCACTAGACCACCACCACTTGGGTTTACAATTCCATCTTTGAAAAACAAAAATCACAACATATGACAAACTATTTTACTTATATTTATTCTGTTATAGAACAAGCTGGTGTCTTAAAAAGAGACTAAAACATGGAAAAGTCGAAATTAAAAAACAAATTATTAATTGAATTATCAATAGTCTAGTTCAAAAGGACATGAAAAAAGGAATGAAAACAGGAGATGATGCATGAAACAAACAAAATATTGCAAGCGGAACTAACTCATAATCTCTATCTTCCTTTGTTCTTCTTTCTTTTGGTTTTGTAACCTCAACATTTCCTTTTCGCCTGGTGACTTGGTTTGCAATTGGTCTAAACTTGGAACATAAGAACAAAAGAGATCCGGACCATACCCGATATTCATAGACTTTGAGTATCCATCTTCTCCAATGATGTGTGCTACGCATCGATCGAAAACCACAACTGCTTTCTTCTCCTCGTCAATGAAGAAACTCACAACATCAAACTTAGCCGGGAAACCAGTTAGCTGTGTGGTATCCACTATCAAAAACATGGACCAGGACATGGCATCGGGCTCAATCTTATTCGAAACCCAAACCTCCAATGTCTTAGATGTCTTCCAGGCGTTATACAACAACACGAGCTGCTCTTCTCTAACACAAGATAAACTCACATTCTCTCCAACATAATGGCTGAATGGTAGAGGAAAATACGATCCGAAGCTTTCTGTTGTAAAATCAAAACAGATTAAAAAATCACCAAACTCTAATCTATCTTCTAATTCTCCCTCTTCGTCTTCGTCTTCGTCGTTGTCATCGTTTTCGTCATCATCATCATCCTCCCCAGAAACAAAAAAATAAGTGTTCCCCTTCAAGGACACAGCATCGCATATATTATTCAATACATCCCAGTCAGGAGTGACATTAAGTAGCTTCCAGGAATTAGAGTCAAATCGGAAGATTTCGAATTTTGAACCGCTCTCGTAATCATCATCATCCAAAATCCTCAAGATTTTGTGGTTACGCTTGTTGTCGTAACCCAAAAAATATAAGCTAACTTTCCTGAAATAATTGTTGGCTTGGATCCACTTGGTTTGCGCCAAATATGGATTCCATACAAGGATACTTGAGGGATCCTCAACGAGGCATAGCAATAAGCCATCACAGTGAAAGATATAATAAATCTTGACGTGATCAAGTATACTTACTTGCTTTATACCTATCTTGACATCGAATTCTTCATCTTGGAGATTAAAACTCAAGGAACTTAACTTAAAGGTATATATTTCATTTTCTCTAAGCATAAAACCTAGAGACTGCTTTGCTGCTTTACCGATAATCTGAGCTTTTGAGAAAGCGTTCCACTTTTTGCAAGTGGATCGCATTGATTTCAGAGAAGTAATCGGAATCCTAGAGAGAATCTCATCCTCTAAACTGCTTGGAAGATACGACATTGTCGTCATCCTTCTAAACACTTCAAAAACAAAGGCTGTCAATGGTGTCCCTTTCTTTTATGGTTTGATGTGAATTGCTGCAATACAGATTTCATTTAAATATACAAATATGTTAGTTTACGATCTAAGTATAATCTCCAAGAAAACCTTTTCAAATTTCACAATAAATGGTCTATGTCTATATATATATTAACACAATTATTCTAGTATCATCTTTATTTTTTCATTTTATGTAAATGATGACAGTTTATAATCTTTTAGTAAAATGGAATGCGATTTATGACTTTTTAGTCAAATAGAACACGGTTTATGCAGATCTGTATAATTGAAATGTGATTTATGCAGATCTAGAACAAAATAGTATGATATAATATGGATGTATGAGCAAAAAGAATTAATATTCGATTTTATCTGTATAATAGTATATCGGACTGTGTTACCAAAAAGAAAAATCACGAAAGAATTGTATTCAAATAAAATGGAATAGGTCATCATACGAACCTCTAGAACGTCGATTTAGTGGCAAAATCCAAAACATAAACGACGGAACAATGAAAAGCAAAGAAGAAATGAGAGCGGCGCGGTGAGAGAAACAAAAGATGTGGATGTTAAATAATAAGTGTTAAGCCATGCGAGTAGGGCATTATGAGGAATGGGCTGAAATATATACTTTGTCTGGGCTTAGAAAAGGCTATTATATTTTTGCTAAGTAAACTCCAAATAATTGTCTCGCAGTGAATTTATTATAAATTTTATTAAGAAAAATAAAATGATTACAAAAGTGGGCCGACAAAATGTAACATCCCGGTTTTGTTACTTGGTATTGGACCAATTTATTTTGATATGAAGTGAAGCCTATTAAGACCCAAGTCAGAGTAAAACGACAGCGTTTGGTTCTGGCGGCTTTGGGGTTTGGTTGTGCGTCGCTCGAGGAGGCGGCGTTATCTTTCACCGGTCACCAGTTAGTCAGTTACATCTACTCACCGGACTGCGGCAGTCCACCCTTCTCCTCCCATAACAGCGACTCTGTTTTGCTCTCGATGGTGGCTCACGCGACTAGTGCTAGAGCTTACAAGTGGTGGTGGTCTTCTTCCGGAAACTCTGGTGGTCCTGCAATCTTCTATTGTGGAAGGTCTGGTCTTGGTGGGTGAACTCGGCTCGATGCTGCACAGCTGCTCGCGTTTCAATTTCTCTGACTTGTTCCCATATCTATGAGCCTCTGCGGGTCTTCTGGATTGGTGTGAAACGTGTTTCTTCGGGGATTGTTCATTCATGGCCTCGGTGGCAGCTTGGCTTCGTTGGTGTGGTGGTAGTTCTTCTGGATTAGGTGGTCTTCGTCAAGGGTGGGGGCTTAGGTTCTCATATGTGGCTTCATTCGCTTGGTTCTCCTCACCGGTGGAGGCTTAGTGGTAGCGAGCTTCTGCCTTTCCCGTTGTGTGCATAGGTTTGGCAAGTGGTTTTTTTTGTCTCGGTTTGTGGTGGTAGCATGGTCCGTGATCGATTTGGTTTCGGAGTGGCTCTTACCGGTTTGCCCAAGCGTGCTTTTTCTTGTCGCGCTTCCGGATTTTTTCATAGTACAAGGAGTGGATCTTGGTTCGGTAGGGGATGTTTGCAGTTAAGGCTCGGGTCGTGTCCCGGCGTTGAATAGAGGCGGCGGTCTGGTTGTAACGGCTATGATACTCACATAAAAGAAACGATACTAATTTTCTCCACCATATAAAAAAAAGAGAGCTCAGTAACGAGGCCATATACATCCAAGAGATCAGAGGAATGCGAAGGACCAAACCAACGCTGAAAGCCTAAATCTTCACAGCTCATTTGCACCAGCCAAGAATCGAACCCGGGTCTGTACCGTGGCAGGGTACTATTCTACCACTAGACCACTGGTGCTTTTTGATAAATGCAACCCTTTTCTGTTTATCTATATCGAAAAATGCAAAAGCTTAAAGCCTTCAACTAAGCTTAAAACTTACAAGAATGAAGAGGAGAAAAGTCCTTCTCAATGCCTGCTTTTTCAGTGTTGTGCATTGAACATACACCCACTCGATGCCTCGATGTGTCCACAAGAATGGACCAAGAGTCCGAGACCATCAATTTAGAGATTGACTTTGCCCCTAGGTCCTTTTGCCGGAAGGAGTAAGCTGTAACCACTTGAGACACACGGTGAGCAAACCCTTTTGCCCCAACTCAAGCCACCATGTCCCACGAGCTTTGTTACCATTATTGCATAACCAACAACGGTTTATATACTGGTGTTTTGCGTAGCACGTTTCCAATGTGAAATTAGTATAGCCCACAATTAGGTTATGTAATTAAACACATGCCTAAGTCACGTGCACCTCTTCAATTTCCCCAAATCCACGAATTCGAAACCTTAATTTCAAAACATCGGAGTCCCTTAAAATTAGACAGAAACGAAAGAATATTGAAGAAGAAATGATTAGTTTTACAAAATAGTCTATCAAATTCATTGCTTATTGTGGTTTACAATCTGTTTCTCGACCATCATGATATATATGAAACAATTAAACTATATGTTATACAAACAATACACATATACTGCTTCAGCAAACTCTTTAGAGTCTTCCATAATTACTCTAAAGAAGTAAAAAAAAAAAAAACCTTTCTATCCTTCTAAACACACCACAACACTTTCACAACAAATCAATAGAGCAAACTAATTGTAATCCGTATGAAGTAATAATAGTATTATTATACATTGCTAATCATTTTACATCTAAACCTTTTTTATATGCTGTTCATGAACATATATCATGATCTGAATGGACTCCATTTCTCGCTGGCTTCCCGATCTGTAAGCAATCAATCGGTGGAACGGTTGGCGTATTGAGCTCTCCAAATGTTTTCCAACAAAATGGATCATACATATGGTATTGTATTTGCATTGGTTTTAGCTCTATGCCTGATAATTGCACATCTACGCAAGGGTAACTATCGCTGCAAGCAAAATGCACGGGCTTCACGGTGTAAGTTCCTCGTATCTTCTCATATGTGACTCCTTCCACAGCCACAGCTGAAGTCTGGTTCTTGCATCTGCTATGATCACAGTAGAATTGATCTATCACTATTGGAAGCTGAACTTCTGTGAGTTGAATGTTTGAGAAAAGTACTCCTTTCACTGATCCTACACCTCCCTGTATATTTCACATTGAAGTTGTTAAGTTCCATGGACGATCCAACTCAAAATCAATTGACAATGAAAAGGGTTTATCTTTTTTACCTGCCAAGTCTTTATCCGGACACCGGTCATTGTGTTATGCATTACTACATCTCGGACTGTTATGTTGGAGACACAAGCTTTGGTACTGTCTTTACCAAGGCTCCCAATGCTGATTCCATGTCCTGGTCCACAGTTCACATTGTGAACATACACATTGGAGCAACCCGTTTGAATCGAAATACAATCGTCTCCTGCAAAAACAGAGGAATCAATCAACGATACTAAGAACCGATATGTTTTACGATACATTTTTTTCCGACTAAATGGGTTTGTATGTACCGCAAGCTAGTGTGGTGGTGTGAATCATGACATCTCTGGTGTTTTGAAGATGAATCCCATCTGTGTTTGGACTATCTCCGGGAGATGACACATTCACATCATGAACTAATACTTGGATGCAGTTATCAAACTTGAGGTGACATTGAGGACTGTTCTGAATGGTTATACCCGTTACAGTCACATCGATACTCCCATAGAACCGTAGCGCCTACACCGTGAAAACCCGAGGTAAACAAAAGTACTCACCAAGTTGTAAAAACATGTTAGAGACTTAATTCATTTTTGTTTCTCACCGTTGGTTTAATACTTGGCATCCAATCAAGCTCACTTCTTATCTGCCATGAGCAAAACAAAATTTGAAAACAGAGTTTTGGTATTAGATGAATCTTGTATGGATATAAAGAACGAGATGAAGAAGAAGAAGATGATGGTTTTTTTACCGGCATTGGAGGGTGTTCTTGGACTGTATTGTTCAATGGGACAATGAGCTTGAAGTCATCGTCAGTAGGATGATCTTGTTCCCACCAAACAGAGCCTCTTCCATCAATAACACCATTCCCTTGTATTGTAATTCCACTAAGCTTTGTGAACTCAATCCACCATAGTAGCCCTCTTCCCCATGACTCTGAATCCGTAGGAGCTACAATCATCCCATCCAGCTGCAACCAAACAAAAAAAAGCTCACATCTTTCAATACAAAAGGTACATTTTTGTTTCAAAAATTCTTTAAGATTTTGATGATGATAAATTTCTCACTTGGAATACAATGTTTGCTTGACAATAAGGACCCGAGAAAGAAATCGGGCCAACGAGGAAGATGTATTCAGCTGGTATGATCATCGTTGAGGCCTCGACTTTGCAGGCTGATGCCCATGCCGCTTCAAACGCCTGCACAAATTGTTAAACTCGTCATTGTATAGTTTCTTTTGTAACAAGTTTCATTAAGTTAAGAGTAAACACAATTATGGAGGAAAAACAGAGAGATTCTGGTCCCCTCTTAAATCGTGTATTATTGTTGTCATTTCTTTGTATTCATTTGTTTGCTTTTTGGGGAATTTAAAACATTAATAGGAAAAAAAAGAAAAAAAAAAACAGTTAGTTATTTGACTTTACAGAACAGAGAGGAAGCTTTTTTTTTAGCTCTGTTTTCTTGTTCTGTCTCGTGTTACCTTCTCAACTGTAATTCACATTTTGTTCTTTTTCCGCAAAATAATTCTCATGAAAGCGAAGATTAAGATTCTTGATTAATCAAGAAGCACAAGATTGAATTTTGTAATGGATAATAAAATTTTTTTGAGTCTATGTACCTCAGTGTCATCACTCATGCCATCACCCGTAGCGCCAAAATCCAACACATTGAATTCCTCGGAGCCCTCACGCGGCTGCAGCGGAAGAGGTGATGGTGGTGGTGGTTGGACTTGTGGTGGTGGATGTGACACAATTGGTGAACCGTCATCGGATTTTGGCGGCGGAGATTTAAGTTTCGGCTTTGCTTTAGGTTTTGACTTATGGGAATGGTGGTTATGGTTATTCTCATGGCTTTTTGGTTTCTTGCTAGACAAGGAATCAGACAATGATGAGGAACTGGTATGGTGGTGTCTCCAATGTCTTCCTCTTCTAGCAATGCAGGTCTCTAGAGTTGCAGACCAGACCAGAACTGTCATTAGAATCATAATTGTGATACTTCTCAGCTTTAGACACTCTCTCGTTATCATAGTTCCTTTTTTTTTTTTTGTATGATATGTTTTTTTCTTTTTTGCTGGTTTGAGAAAGAAGAAGAAGAGACTTTGGTTTATTTGTTGTTGGTATAGAGTGAATGAAAAGAAAAAGGTTTTCCGGAGGTTTATATAAGGAATCTTTCCAAGAAAATAGAATGACTCACGGGAGCCCAAAATGTGGAATTTTATATAAGAAACTATTGTTTTTTTGGGGTCAAACAAAAAAGAAAACTATTGTTTGTCAATAAGAAACTATTGTTTTTCTAACAAGTAACAATATAAAACTATTGTTTGAGCATTTGCAGTAAGCAAATATATAAGATAATGATCATTTAGAAACTGATAGTGGTGGTCTCTTTGTCCAATAAACAAAATGGATTAAATCATGTTTTTGTACGGTTTTACTTTATCATTTAACTGTTATGATTTATATATGATTTTTCATAGTTCAACATCTCATTTATTAGTTGGAGGTTTTGGAAGGTTTTTACTCATGTTATTTAACTATCATAAGACACGTTTCTTTTTGGATTGACACTTAAAACTTAAAAATCTAAGATTCGTACTTCTATTAAGCATAAATTATCCACACAAGAAAGTTGTGTGTGATTTGGTTGCAAATTTTGGATAATATTTGATTATGATAGCAAGTAATCTTGGCATCCTTAATATGATTGAGTAAACTTATTGAAAACTATCCTCGATGGTTAAATTTTTTTTAAAAAAAATATAAGCTTTTAATCATTTTTTTTATGCCAAAAGTCAGGATAGTCTATTTCGAGTAATAGTGGTAGGGGTGTCAAAATGGTTTGATTGGGTTGACCCAACCCATTAACCCATTGAGTTTAGAGTTAAATGGGTAATGAGTTGACCCAACCCATTTAAGTAAATGGGTTGGGTCAACCCATTACCCATTTAATTTCATGGGTTAATGGTTAAATGGGTCAACCCATTTAAATAAATAAATTATTTAATTCAATTAATTTAATTAATTTAATTTAATTTAATTTAATTTAATTAATTTAATTAAATTTAACTAATAAAAAATGATAATCATCATCATCATCATCATCATCATCATCATCATCATCATCATCATCATCATCATCATCATCATCATCATCATCATCATCATCATCATCATCATCATCATCATCATCGTCATCATCATCGTCATCGTCATCATCATCATCATCGTCATCATCATCATCATCATCATTATCATCATCACCATCACCATCATCATCATCATCATCACCATCATCATCATCATCATCATCATCATCTTCATCATCATCATCATCATCACCTTCATCATCATCATCATCACCATCATCATTATCATCATCACCATTAACATCATCACTACCATCATCATCATCATCATCATTTTTTGGCGGGAAAATTACGGATCCATTTTTAGGCGGGAAAATTACGGATCCGTTTTTGGCGGGAAAATTGCGGATCTGTTTTTGGCGAAAAAATTACGGATCCGTTTTTTGGCGGGAAAATTACGGATCCATTTTTTGGCGGGAAAATTACGGATCCGTTTTTGGCGGGAAAATTGCGGATCCGTTTTTTGCGGGAAAATTACGGATCCGTTTTTTGGCGGGAAAATTACGGATCCGTTTTTGGCGGGAAAATTTCATATTTTCATTTGGCGGAAAAATTATTGATTTGCATTTTTGGTGGGAAAATTATTGATTTGTATTTTTGGTGGGAAAATTGAGAGATGGTTAAAATTAGTTTGGTTCAATTGAATTAAATTAGATTGAAAATTGGTTAACTTATTTAAATGGTTTCTAAATGGTTAAAATTAATGGTTAAACTAGATTTGTACCCGCGGTATACCGCGGGTCAATTATTTAAATATAAATTATATTTGTTTTTATTTTTATTTTTATTTTTAATAAATATTTTTATTTTGTTTGTATAATTTTAATTTGATTTTTTATAATGTTTATAATTATTTTTATTTCTTTTAATATTTGTAGTTTTTATTTATTTATTTTTTATAATATATCTAACGTGCTTTCAACATCAAATTGTTTTATTTCTCTGTAACAATAGCAAATTTCTGTTATTTGAATCAAACATACGCCAAATGAATGATGCTCTATACTCTCATTCAAACAATTTAGACCAAATCGTACCGAATTAAATATTAAATTAATCTGAACTAAAAAAAAAACAATACAATTGTAAATCATATGTAATTGTCAGTTATATCTAAACCCATTTTAATATTTGGTAATTAGTTCTAATATTGAAAATAGTAATTATACTTATTATATATTTTATGATCAGTTCTCTTTGTCTTAAACCTGCTCATTTTGGGATAAAAACCCGTATTGTCCCATAGTTGTCGGAAACTTTCCATTCCATTTCGGATTGATTATTTTAGATTTTTGTTCTATTTATATTTAAAATAATTTTTACTAAATAATTTATTATTATTATAAATAAGTAGTTATATATATATTATTGATTAGTCGATATTATATAATTTTAGTATTAATAATATTTTAAACTTAATATTTTAATAGAGTTAAACCGAATAAATATTTTAAATTTTAAATATTATTTTAAATTATTTAAATACGCACCAAATTAAACCTGACATTTTTAAAAACATTTGTATTTAAAATAATTTTGGTCTTGTTTTATAATATGACTTTGAACTGTTGCACAAAAAAATTAATCGATGTGGGACTTTTAAATTATTTCAACTAATGAACTGAATAAAACTGAATAAGTTTTTAAAATAAATTTGGATGCACGATAAATCAAGTTTCTTGCTCATTCGCATTTAAAATAATTTTTGTGTGTTTTATAATATTATTCTGAACCATCCACCAAAATTTTAATCAATGTGAGATGTTGAACACATTTTTTTTTCTTTAATTGAGTAATATATGTCCATTTTTTAAATTTTGAATCATAATATATAGAGAAAAAAATTTAATTTTTATTAATTATATGTATGATATAATAATTTTAAATAATTTATAAATAAGATCTAACAAATGTGATAGGAGAATTATAATTTATAGTATTAATATTGTAATATTAGATAAGGAAATAAATGATAAAGAGGAGAAAGAAAAAGATGCAAATAAAGTGTTTAATTTAATTTTGGTGGAATTAATATTTCCTTTTATGAGTGTTTGGATATAGGATTAGCTATAAACTTTTTAATTTTATACTTATAGAGTGTTTGGAAACACCCTATAAGATTGGGTCTTTTTTAATAGTTTAGTAGATGGGTAACTCATCAACTCATCACAACCCAACCCATTCAACCTATTTAACCATTTACCCATTAACTCATTTGACCCATTAACCCATTAGGGTCAAAATTTTCAACCTATTAGGGTTGGTAGGTTGAGATGGGTTGGATAAAAACCATTACCCATTACCCATTTTGACACCCCTAAATAGTGGTAGAAATCGGATAAGTAATTCAAGTAACTAAAATGACTTTCCGAACTATACCTTTAAACATCGATAAAATAATTCATAAATAACTCGGGTACTTTTAATAATTGTCGATGCCTTTTAGATCAAATAATCGTTGGATTCATGTCCTAATTCTAACTAAATAACTAACTTTTTTTTATTTTATAACGTTTGATACAATATTAATGGAAATAAGAGTGATCATCATAGAGGATTTGAACAATACAAGGAGGAACATAAAAATGTAACTAGCTTATTATTGTTATATTTTGAAGTGGTAAATACGATATCATATTTGAGATTATTAGTTTTCATTTGTTTAGTTTTTGGAGATTATTAGTTTATAAATTAAAGAATATAACATTATGGGATATGTGTGTGCCACGTGTTGAGTAAAGGTTGGTTGAGACTCATCCACTTTGGTTGGTTGAAACACACTAGAGCAAGCCAAGACAAACATACCACAAAGGCACCTGTTCAGACAGACACATATACCTTTCCTGTTGCAAAACCTCATCTACTCACATACAAATACATATACTTATATGACTATAGTTTATGCATATGTATGCACCATATATAAAGTGGGGCTACTGAAAATGAGGTGGTTGGTTTTTTATGTATGCACATAGGGATACACATTGGTGTATAGATGTAATTGTTGATGTGTCATAGACTCATAGTGGTGTAAGTGTCCTATGGTCTCTAAATTTATTATGGGATATCAAATTTTACAATTACATCTCTCGTTTATGTGGTAAAATGTGTGTATCAATTAAGACCCAATTAGTTAATATTTACTGTATCCAAAATCATTTTCGTTTTATGATGAATAAATCTTGACAGTTTCTTGGATGGTACTTTGTCGTTTTAGTTTCTTCCAAGTGAAACATATATATATAAATAATGTGTGTGTGTGTGTGTGTGATCGATTGTAAAAATGGATGAGACATGTGATTGGGTCTATATTTTGTCAATAGGCAGTGATTATAACATCTCTTTTAGTGCTCACATGCACTACTTCACGGGCTTTGCTTTTGTCTCCACAACTCCTCCAATCTTTTCTTTCAAGTTTTTATCATCATCTCATTTCTTTGTTTTATATATTCATCTTTTTGTCACACTTAATATATAATTCATTCGTTATTATGTGAAGAAATCGACCTCCTCAATTAGTTGTATTCGATCGCAGATCACATATACGCTCAACAAATTAAAAGTAATTACACAACACGATTCTACATTTCTCGTCAGTACATATCGACATGATCTTGTGCCCTATAATCTCCACTATGGAAACTAAATTATCTAAGGATTACTCATTTTTGGGAGGTTTTTGTGTTGCGTCACATTACAAACAAACTGTCTTTTTGTAAGGTGCATTAGTTTTTTCTACGATCAGTCGCCTATCAACTGATGGGGATTATTATCACAAGAAAAAAAAAACTGATGGGAAATATTACTTTATCTAAGGTTATTTTTAGGTATGAGATTTACGTGTCACTTTATGATTGGCAAATACATTGACAACTAAAGATTATTCCCAACACATACATAATCATAAACTGAGGATTTGTTTGGTAAAAGGTACAAATGAAATGAGGAGTCTGGTATGCACAAGAGAGAAAAAAAACAAATTAGACATGTATACCCGTGTTTTAGACATAATTGTTTCTATGATTAAAAGTAGTTAGCTAAAATATAAAATTATTAGCTATTTAAAATAGAATAACATATATTGAAAATGAGATGACTATATTATTAATTAATATAATGATACTATGATGTAAACTATAACATATTTTTTTTTTAAATATCATTATTGAGTAAACAGTTATATTCTAAACTAAATTTAACTGTAAACATGTAAACATAAATTTGAAGAAATATATATATGGATCACCACTTATATCATATGGTTGACACTATACTAAGAAGAACATAAAAGTTAAAACTTCAGTAGTGAATGTGTGAATACGAGTGAGAGGAGAGATTCCATGGTGCACCATCACATATTTGTGTGTGTCTGTATATGTACACAAAATCAAAATGCTTTCCACTTTCAAATGTTCCTTTCTCATTAAATTCAAAAAATGCCACTACTGTTCATTGTTACACGAGACATATAGTAATTAAGTACAAGAAACAAGAACCCTTTTTCATTTCAATTTATTACGAAAGGATTTTGCAAAATCGGGAGTTTTGTCAGACAACCATTTACTAGTACTGTTTTATTTCTATTAAATATAGAAGTATGTCCACCACAACAATGAGCATATGACAGTTTCAAAATTTTATATTTTGATTGGTTAAAATAAAAAGAAAGTCCTTGCATAATTCTTTTGTTCTAGATGAGACACGAATTTTATATATAGTGCTAAATAAATAAATATAATTTGTTTTGTAAACAAAATATTTTCAAGTGGGCTCATGATTTATTGTGCCAGTTATACATGAAACTAGACGAGTTTGGTACACATATATATTAGACATATGCGGTTGGTAAGAGCAAAGTATTTTACACTGAATTAATTCCGTATTGGTGTTGTGGTTTTCGTTTTTTTTGTTTGGCTTGAAATAAACTTTCAGTAGTAAAAACAAATTTCATTTCATTATAGCAAAATTTTATTATCTTTTTTGTTTGGATTTAATTTAGTTTGCTTTATCATTTCACTCCTACTTAATAGTTTCATATACAAGTGGATAATTGAGCAAGCAAAACTGAATAATATAAAAATACAAATACAATATATATAAGCCCCATTTTGACTACATAGCTTGCAACTCCTTGATCATGTGAAATATGTATATATATAATATGTGGACCGTACCATTTTTCTTGATAAGCCAAAATAACTAATCTGCCATACATACGTTACCTGTCCTCGACGTTTTCAGTTAAATTCCAACATTTATAATAATAATAATATATATTCTATGTATGCCTTACACACACTACGTACGTACACGTAACTGCATGTGTGCACATTTGTTTATTATACAGTATGTGTACTGTATACATACGAACACACTTAAGTTTATAACCTATATAATAATTAACAATTTTCCATGTACTTGAAAGGAAACTTTATATATTTGAAAATTTGCAAAACGTACCCTTTTTTGTTCTTTAACACACAAAAAAAAAAAAAAAGACTCATATATAGTTATATGGTTTCACAATGTGTCTTTATCATTCTTGGCAAAAAGTATTTGAATTGTTTCACATAGTAGTAACTAAATGAATAAGTACTAAGTTAAATTCATTTTATAAATATCGCATTAAATAAAAAAAATAAGGATAAAATAATAATTTGTTGCAATTTTTTCATGTGGCTCTTGTTTCTCTGATTTTTTTACTAGATTTTATATAATTTGGCTTAACTAAATTTAAAAGATGCGTTCTTCTATTTCTATATGCCGTCTTTTTGTGAAGACATGCTCGTGATTATTTCTTTATTATTATTTTTGTGTTTCGTTTTGTTTTAACGTTCCCGTGAGGCGTGAAGTAAACTCCATTCGTTGGCTATATAAATGACCGTTTTAGCCCTTCTGTCCCAACTTCAGTTTCTGTACAATCATTCATGTTTCTTGGTTTGATAAATGTCCTGATCATGATCCAGCCAAAATACTTGATGACATATGCAGTTCTTAGAAAAAGAACGAATAAGTTCGATATAGACCATGATTAAAATTGATATTTGAAAATCACTGTGGCATGTAACAATATGAATTATGTATATTTGCATGTACAATTTTTTTTGTGTTAAGACATAGTCAATTAATTGAATACACACATAACGGTTCTCACGACATATATAAGAAAGAATCTTTTGTAATAAAGTTAGAAGCGTTGATGTGATTATAACTATACAATAATTTGATTAGCAATTTGAGATACAACAAGACCAAAGAGAAAGACAAATGTTTTTGGATATCTCAGCAAGCGATAACGAGTCCTGGCGGCTCCAAGCAATGCGTGAGTATTACAATTTTCAATCATAACCTTCTTAGCTTGTGGTGTAATTTTTCGACATAGCTTTGAAACCAAATACCTAATATGGTAATGTCATGAAACACATCAATTGAAACACCCAGCAAAATGTAAAAGTGGCTTTTATATGTTCTTGTTTTCCATTAATGTGTCTCAAATCTGTTAACTTACAAAGGGTAGTGACAAAATCCTGGTTAAACCAAGAACAAGAAGCATTGAAAATATACATATCGATCGAGTTAGTAAATTCTTGAATAAAGTTGATGAAAACCTCCGTCATCCTAATGAGGAGAACGGAAATGCCACGAGGCAATCATTATATTGGAGACATACCAAAGACAACTAAACCAACCAGCTCAGCTTCATGATCGCTGGATTCGTGGTTGAGTGGACATACGTTGAAAAAGGTGTTTCGGTCATCAAGGAAACACAAAAGCGCATCGACGTTTTGAATCTAAGGGCTGAACTCAGCCTAGGCTGCCTAGCTGTACACTCTTGTCAAACGAACTAACACACACGAGGAGAGAAAGAAGAAGCCAATGCAGCAATACTTTTTTTTCTGATATAGTTGTAGATTTTTTGGCTAACTGATTGACTGATATATACATGGTATAATTCTTATAGTTTCAATTATAAATAAGAAAGAAAAAAAAAAAAGAAAAAAAAAAGGAAAAAAAAGAAGAAGATAATTCTTATAGTTATCTTGAACAATATATTTATTTATAAAATCCAAAATCACATTTGTTAATGAGAATAATGGCAAAATAAACTAAAAATCTATGTGAAAATCAATTCTTGTTAAGAAAACAAACAAAATTTACGAGTAGACTCTATGTTATGGTTTAATTTCGAAACGAATTTGTATAATATCTATAATAGTTTAAACTAACTTGCACTAAACCCGACATGACCAATTTACTCGTTTTCACATCCAATATCAACCTAGAGAATGTAATAGGGTGTGGTGGACAGAACCGCTCAGTATGCTTGTGATTTGAGTCCTTTGGCAACTGTTATAAGTTTGAATGTTCCCTTTTGGCTACAACACTCTGTAAATGTTTGTAAAACAAATGTTTGGTAAGTGAAATCTAGCGAGCGATAACAAGTCCCAATGACAAAGCGGCTCCAAACAATGTGTGGAGTCTCACACAATAATACTTGGCCATGAATATCTTCTCATTATCCTACATTGAAATATTAGATTAGTAAAACTTTTAAGTATCACAATTCTCAATTCTAAATTTTCTTACCTTGTGGTGCTTTTCAACATAGCTTGAAACCCAATTCCCGACTGGTAATGTCAGGAAACACATCAACTGTAACAACACCCAACAAAAAAAAATAAAAGATGGTTTTTATATGTTCTTGTTTTTCAATCATTTGTCTCAAATCTGTTAACTTACTGTGCAAGGTAATGGCAAAATCTTGGTTAAACCAAGAACAAGAAGCATTGAATATAGCAAACGAATAGCCCATCTCACAACAAATGCTCCTCTTTCAGTCCCTAACCGAACCTGAGTCAACCAAGAATAACAATCAAACTATAAAACCATCACCATAATCATACTAAAACCTGGTTAAGTTTTTCAAATCTGTACCAGAGGTGAATATTTCTCCACAGCTAAATCTCCTTCAACCTGTGGAATGTATTAAGGTAATCAATCAGCATTGTGTGTGTCATTTCGGGAATCATTAGACCACGTTTTCTTTAACCAACCTGATTAAAGTGGCTGCAGAAAAGGATGAGGGATGTGGTAAAACCAACAAGGAGAGATGATGAAAGCACCCTACTGCTTAACGGAAGATGCCTCATCTCGCTGCCATATCCGATTTACCAGTTTCCGTTTACAAACTCATTGAAACAGAAAAATGATCAAGGTTGGAACAAAGTTTTGATATAACCTTGAGCTACCAAGAAGAAGGTAAAAAGCAGTAGTAGCAAATGGACCAAATGCTGCAAAGCATAGAGGCTCTCCTAATCCTTGGTAACTTAACCGAAATGGTGGACACTAGAACCAATTTTAAAATGTTAATACAAATAAGAAATCTCTTATATTAGTATCAAAATAGTCACCTAGGCAGTAACATTCACCTGGTATACATAGCCGCAGAGGATTGCAGAGGCTAGCAATAGTATTGCACGGATGTTACTTGTTATTAATGATGTCCAAACTAAACCAGAAACACCAAGCACGAGCGATGTGATTGCAGCGGCTAAGGTTCCTGCGCGGCTATTCCAAGTAAAACCGGCAAAGCACATTTTTGTTAGGAGGAAAGAAAAAATAAAAAAACATAAACTTCAAAGTTGCAAACTCGATCCTTTGATACTTACTTTCCAATGAGATTTACTACCGATTCCTTTTTGTTCTTATCAGCTCCAGTATCGAAATCGTAAACATCATTGCTGCCATAAAACCATGTTTCAAAAGAGTAAATACATGAAAGAGTGATATAAAGAAAATGTTAAGGGAATCAATCAATTACCTTAGATTGAGCCAAGTAATGATAAGAACTGATGAGAGCAATAGAGTAACATAACGTCTAACTATGAACAAACCCGTCTCTAAATAGGCCGCTGAAGCACCAACCTGTGGCATTTGAAAAGTGAATACTCCATACTATATAAAGGAAATAGTAAAAGGTTTCTCGAGGAAAACATACGGTAAGAGGAATCAAAGCGACAGAAAAAATTGGTAGTTTGATTGCTCTCCATATCAATTCTGCTTTGGAAGTTTCCTCTTCTTGATACATTTTTGCTGTATCTTCATAACTATTACAAAAGACTGGCCTAACTCTAAGGTCTCTTCTTGTTTTAGCATTTAGATTCTTCCTTGTATTCGAATCAAACACCGGTAATCTTGTGATTACATCTCCTCTGCTGGGAAACTAAGCCAAGTAATTTTAGTGACAGTCAAAGTAGATGAATCCATCATCAACAAAAAAGAGTATAATCAAAGAACAAAGCTTTGGATGAAACACTAATTAAGCCTACCTTGTAAATCTCGGTTTCACAAACAAATCAGTTGACTTTTTGGGCACAAACCCATAATTTATATCACAGAGAGAAACCAAATTCATCATTTCAGTTCTCTGTAATAAAAGAAGATATATTTTCAGTTAGTAACAGGAACAGAGCAAGAACAATAGAACACGAAGCTACTTCCGAGTTAAAGTCCGAGATTCTGAAATCCAATAACTAAAAACCTTTGTTCCGAAATCAAATTGGCGACAATGGAAATGAGTAAGTTGGGAACTTTACCTTTTTTATACGAATCCTTCGAAGAGAGCATTATCAGCGAAGGGAATTGATAAGATTATAATATTGGATCATAAACCTCTGAACTTTGGTGCTCGAAACAGTACAGAGTGACCTCAGGATCAGAGGAGTTGTGAAGGAATCTATGGAATGCAAATGCAGAGAAGGTGTTTGGATTTGTTTATTCGGACAAAAATTTGAAAGTTTGGGTTTTGAGGAAGAGAAGTAGTGATTGATAAAGTGGATAAGACACAAGTTTGTCCGAAGATAATATCACGTGACGCTCACGTGTCTTTGACTTATTTCGTTTTTCTAATTTGCAAATAGAACATGGGCTTTGAAGGACAAGAATTTAAATGTTGGGTTCAAAGTTGCCGGAAAAAAAAAGAAAAAAAGAATGTTGGGTTTCGAGGAAGAGAAATGTCGCACTCGATCTTAATTAGTGGCTCTGATCGGTAAACAATGCATAATTGTTTAATTGCATAATTGCATAATAAAAATTGCAGATTGAAAAGCTGTAGAATAAAAATTTGCATAATCAAAATTTTGTGTGATTGGATATCATGCATAATGAAATAAACCACTAAATGCATGCTTATTTGCATAATGACTTTTTACTTGTAATTTTTTAGGCAAAAAGTAAATCTTGCGTTTTTGCCTAATTGTCTATTATTAGGCAATTTTTTGTGATTGGTAAAATACTTGCATAATCGCATTAGAAAACGCAATTAGGCGATTATGCATGTTACCAATCAGAGCCAGTATCTCTTGTTCAAGGAACTGCTGCTTAATAACTACTAAATTGCAGAATCATGTTATATGGGTTCAATGGCAAAAGCAAATAAAAGACTTGAGCTCATCATCATCATCATCACATACAAATATGTTCATGTTTCTCCATAATTAACTTTTCAAGAGTATGAAAACAGACTCAGGAGAAGAAGACCTGAACGCTTGAAGTTTTCAAAGAATGGCAAACAGGACAAACACCAGTAAACACATCACAGTCTTTACATAAACTCAAGTGCCTACACGGCACAAGCAAGACCGAAACATCCTTTACGTTACACGACTTGCATCTCAGACCAGCAGCTGCACTTGGCATCCCCGGGATGTTCAGGTAGTTGTATGAGGCAGCCTCGTCATCAATCTCACTATCCCCAAACCCTTCTTTCACTTGATGATGATCAGCTACTACTACTCCTGTAGCATTGTTATTGTTTCCATGTGTCATCACTTGTTGCAGGTTTACCTTTAAGGCATTAACCACAGATTCATTGTACTTTGCTTTGTAATGCCAGTTCTGAGCTTCCCCTGCCACTTCTTTTATCTTCTGCACAAGTTCCCGGTTCTTCTTGTTCATGCTTTCGATCTCCTGGTCTTTTTCTTGAAGTTTCTTGCTCACATCCTTCTCTAAGGCTGTGACAAAAGACGTTACATGTCTATGTTTTATATCTCGCACACCTTTCGCCATTTGATCCGCCTGTTCCAAGATAAGACTACAATCTCAAGAACGTGGGGTATGTAAGTAAAAATCATAAGCTTTGCAGATAGATTAAGTACCCGGAATTTGATAAACTGATCAAGCTCATCTTTCTGTCTATCGAGGTTTAATCTGATATTGTCACCGACTGACTGAAAGACTGGAGTTGTGCTGCTTCCATTTGCCGAAGTTACAGAAGAGTTGCGCTCATCGTCGTCACAAGACAGTCTCAGACCAGTTGATACTAAGTTCCGCTTTGGGGTGGTTTCATCTTGAACAACACTATTGTTGTTATAGTTATAGTTCAAAGAGATCTGCAGTTTCTGCTGTCTCTGGATATTATTCATCTCGGTTTCCCTTCCTCGTTTGCTGTTATGCCGAATCATTGGAGCAAGGTTATCATTAGCAAAGTAGTTCACAGGATCAATGTTACAACCAGCTCTCACTGCAATCAGATACAAAGGAAAAAAATTTAGCTCTATAAGGTTTTAACAACATTCGAACCAAATGATGAACAAAAATCAGAAACTTACTTGTCCCGAGCAAGCGAAGCTGATTCAAAGATGGGTTTGTTTGGTACTGAAACTGGCTATCGTTCATTAGAACCTGCGACACAGGGTTCTCATTGTTGCTTCCCAACATCTTCTCTAGAGCCGTAAAGTATTAAACTTTCAGAAGAATTACAGTAAGAAACCTGCACAAAAATGAAACTAATGAGCTGAAGAGCCAGGACATGCCAAGATTTAACTGTCTTAAGCAATAGAGATTCAATCCAACAAAGAGACAAAGTTAAGCTCTTTGAGTAAAACTAAGCTTCAACAGAATGATCAAGGCCTGGAAATAATTACAAATACTAACTAGTAGGAGTTGATTGATTCTTCATCAACACCCAGATGATGAAACTGATGAGTTGAGTTGTTTATAATCTATATAGTCAACCAAACCAAAATAGATATCTCTGGAGAATAAAGTTTGCATATTTGATGAAAGTTTCTATGATCTTGCCTATTAATTGGTGATACAAGGAAGTTAGGAACCAGATTGATTGATTGATCATGGTCAAAGATTCATCTTAATACTAAATAACTAAAATAGGCAAAAGAAATATGTCAAAATTGATCAAATAAGGCATATTCAAAGAACGAGACATATTCAAAGATCTTGTAAAAAAGAACATTTGTACCTCTTAAAGATTTGCCCATTAAAAGTTTTCATCTAATTTACAAAAAGAAAAAAAATGAAACCTTATCTTCATTCAGATCCTGCATAAACACACAAAGAAAGAAAGAAAAATCTTCACCATCATTATTAACATACACAAAAAATAACAGTAAAGTTTGAATCTTTTCATCAATCAAAATTCAGAAAAAAAAAAAAAACAAGAACCTGCAAAAAAGTAACAAGAAGTTGAAAGGAACCAATCCAATGAATATTTAAGGAAATGGGTTTGTTGAAACGCACAGAGACACAAACATCCACTAACTAATTTGAAAGCTGAAACTTTAATTTAAGGGAAGAGGAAGAAGAAGAAAGAATAAAGAGGAGAAAATAAACGGATGGGGAAAATTTTTTTTAAAAAAAAACGAATGAAATGAATGATGGAGAGGTGAGAAAGCAGGACACAGTGGTGAAGGAGTGGGAAAAGTTGGGTGGCAAAATCGATATTAACAAAAAAAAATCTTGAAAATAGAGGAAAAAATATTTTTTTTTAAAAAGGGTGATGATAACGAAGAGTAATAATAACCGGTGCCGGTGGTATTGGTTCTGCTCATTTCCCCGTGAGCTGTGACGCCATTTACTCCACTTTCTGCATTTTGCTTCTGTCCTTTTTACTCCTTTTTTGAATTCAATATTTATTAAATTTAATGAAAAAATTAAGAACATTTCAAAATCTTATCAGGACAACCTAATTTGTTAGTAATTAATTACGAAAGCGACCCATTTTTCTCTTGACATCCTGTATCCCACGTAGATTCTGAGGTGGACTTTCATCTCTAACCGGTTTAATGAACTAAAATTATACTATTTTTGAAATTAAATGTGAGGTGGACCAGTTCGAGCATTTATGTGGGGAGAGACTCACAAAAGTTTCTAAAAATAAAATAAATTATGTTTTAATTTTTTTTAAAGATTTAACCAATAAAAAAATGATAAATGTAATTAGAATCTCTTGCACTGTTATCATAGTCTCTTGTTTGAGAGACGTTTTTTACTATCTCTTTTACTTTTTTTTTATTTTTTAATTATTATTTAATTTTAAAAAATACTTTAAAAGACTCTAAATGGAAGTGTTCTAAGATTTTTATGGTTCGAGATACCCTTCAACCTTTCAATGAGGTTAATAGACTATTAGCCCCCTCCCCCAAAACAAAAAAAAGTTCCATGACAAGGTTTTGAAATCGACAAACTTGTCTCATCCGCATCCACCATAAACAAACTAGAAGCCATAAGTTGCCCACATTACTCTATTTACTTAGAAATTATCACCTTTATCTGTCAACATGACTTAATGAATACGATCAATCACATACTGAAATCTATGATTTGTTTAGTTTACTTCATCTTTTTTTCTTCTTGACTCATTCAGTCATTCTTATGGATATAGTATCAAAATAGACAGTGGGAACATTGTTAGTTTAGTAGGGCTTTTGTGAGGAGAATCATCACTATTATGGGTTTTGTTTATAAATTAGTTTAACTAAATTTGGAGAGTCGAGATTGTTTCAACCACCTAAATGTTTTGTCTAAACCATCTAGACATCCTTGATTATAGCTTTTAAGAAACCTATAATTTGTATACTTACTTTAACTTATATTTTATATAAATTACTTTGGGTTCTCCGTTTCGATGCAGATCAAAAGTCGCAATTTTCCTAGTTGTTTAGGTTGGTAAAAGTTTATACAGATCAAAATTGAACAAAACCTCACATCGATTTGTTTCAGTTCAGAAATTCGTTTTTTTTGTTTGCGATGATATGTACTTCTTCTGTATTTGTTGTTTAAATTTTGTTCACACATATTAAAAAATAATAAATTTTTCTGTTTTATCCTTAATTAATGTTTACGTAGTTGGTTTTATTTTATTAGTCAAAAAATTAAAATAATTTATAAATACCAAATATCTGCATTGAAATATAATACGATAAATAATATGAAACGAGTTTTAACTTCTACAACGACAACTAATATGAAACAGAGAGGGGTATACTGTATGTTAAAATGAATCAAAATTTTGGGTTTTTGTTACATGTATATTTGTAAAATATTAACAGTTTTTTTATATGCACTTTGGTTAAGTCAGTAAATTTGATCATTTCGGAAGTTTAGAACTTCAGTTTGATGATATAAAAAATAGAAATTGGAGTTTTTAAATGAACTAATCAACGTGGTGCTTTTGAACTGAACCAAACCAAACCAACTCTCAAATTTCTTCAAATTTCTTGCCGATCAGTTGAAATCTGTAAACCAAATAAAAATCGAATTAGTCAAACATTAATTTATTCCGGTTCGACCAAATCGGTTCGGAGTTATGTTCAAAACGACTAGTTTCTCCTTCATCTCGGTCCTCCGTTCACTTTTTCGTTTTCAATAAACCCTAATTTCCCAGGTTTATGGAATTAAGAACGAAAGTGAAGTGGCATTGAAACTTTCTCTTCGTTTAAACATAGTCCAAGTCATCCTCTTCTACTCTTATAAACCCTAATTTCGGATTCTCACGGGTTTTCGCACAAATCAAACTTGGCTCCAGAGAAGATGAGCACTAAAAAAGAAAAAGAGACAAAAAGGATTGTGACTGAAGCAGAAAAGATAGAAGCCAAGAATTTCAACATACACGATCTCCCTGACGTCCCTACCGGACTTCCTCCGCATCTTGAGCTCCAGCGAACTCGCGCCATCTGTAAAGTTGACGCTCCCATTCATGTGAGAACCATTCTAGTTCGAAATTACACTCCTTTATGCTCTATATTGTTGCTTATAAGTTCGGCTAATTAGAAATTTATTGGCTTTTTCTCATTGGCTGTTAGGAGTTTTATCGTTGCTGTGTTCAAAGACAGAGTAAAAAAAATGCTGAATTTGTGAGTTTGGTTTTAGCTTTTTATAAGATTACACTGTGGCTTTGGTCTTTATGATTCAAATCTAAATGATACTGAGTGATGATTATTTGAAATTTGAATTCTTTAATCTTGTTCTGTGTTGCTTATAAGTTCAGCTAATTAGAAATTTATTGGCTTTTCTCATTGGCTGTTAAGAGTTTTATCGTTGCTGTGTTCAAATACAGAGTAAAAAAAAAGCTGAATTTGTGAGTTTGGTTTTAGCTTTTATAAGATTACACTGTGGGTTTGGTCTTTCTTCCTCAAATCTAAATGATACTGAGTGATGATTATTTGAAATTTGAATTCTTCAACCTTGTTCTGTGTTGCTTATAAGTTCAGCTAATTAGAAATTTATTGGCTTTTCTCATTGGCTGTTAAGAGTTTTATCGTTTCTGTGTTCATAGATTTCGTGTCGAATACTGTGACTTTGTGAGTTTGGTCTTAGCCTTTTACAAGATTACAGTGGCTTTGGTCTTTCTTCTCCAAATCTAAATGATACTGACTGATGATTATCTGAAATTTGAAGTCTTTAATCTTGTTTTTTTGTAGACTGGGGGTATCATTTACTCGGGTGCATATGCTCTATGGGAGTGCTCAAAATTATAGTCCTTTATGCTCTGTATTGTTGATTATAAGTTCAGCTTATTTGACATTTATTGGCTTTTCTCAATGGCTGCTAGAGTTTTATCATTGCTGTGTTCAAATACAGAGTAAAAAAAAACCTGAATTTGTGAGTTTGGTTTTAGCTTTCTTACACTGTGGCTTTGGTCTTCATTCTTCAAATCTATATGATACTGTGTGGTGGTTATTTGAAATTTGAAGTCTTTAATCTTGTTCTATGTTTTCTGTATTTTTGCTTATAAGTTCAGCTAATTAGATATTTATTGGCTTTTCTCATTGGCTGTTAAGAGTTTTATCGTTGCTGTGTTCATGGAATTTGTGTCGAATACTGTGAATTGTGAGTTTGGTCTTAGTTTTTTTATAAGATTACACTGTGGCTTTGGTCTTTTTTGTTCAACTCTAAATGAGATTAAGTGATGATTATTTGAAATTTGAAGTCTTTAATCTTGTTTTCTGTAGACTGGGGGTATCTTTTACTCGGGTGCCTATGCTTCTATGGGAGTGGACAACAGTGTGAAACTAGAAAAATTCTATGAAGATTTCAAAGTTGATGTGATTAGTCTCGATGGGACAGATATTGTATTTGATATGATTGGTATTAATGCACCAATCGCCAATGCTTTCCGAAGGATCCTTTTAGCTGAGGTCTGTTCCACTGTCTCACAACCTATGATTCAATCCTCATTATTAGAAATCTTTGGTTAAAATGTTTTCCTTTTATTTCAGCTTCCTTCAATGGCTATTGAAAAAGTGCTTGTAGCAAACAATACATCGCTTGTTCAAGACGAAGTTCTTGCTCAAAGGTTGGGTCTTATTCCAATTGTCGCAGATCCTAGGCTCTTTGAATATTTATCCGGTAAGAAAATGTTCAGTGGCATGTGATCCATATCCATAAGTAATTATGTCGTTCATGTTAGCTTACTGCTTGATCTCTATCTCATAGAAAATGATCAGCCAAATGAAAAGAACACCATTGTTTTCAAACTCCATGTGAAATGTGCGAAAGGTGACCCGCGTCTTAAAGGTAATATATGTTCTTTGGTTCGTACCAGAAGAGCCCTTGTTTTGTTGTTAGCTCGATGTCTCATGAAAGGTTTCATTTTTATTTCTTGAAGTTTTAACGAACGAATTGATATGGTTACCAAATGGAAGTGAGTTAGTTAAGGAATCAGGAGATTCAAACTCAAAGCCAAAAACTTACACTTCATTCAGCCGCAGCCAAGATTCCTTCCCTGAATTTGCTGATAATCCTATCACTCCGAGCCACCTCGATATCTTGATAGCAAAACTCGGCCCTGGCCAGGTAATATTTCTATGTATTCTCTTCTTCTTAATTGGTACACTTAATTAAGAGGACTTTACTTGAGATGAGAGTGAACAAACAAAAAAAGGGTAATTAGTTCTGTATGAAACACTTGCATCTTATTTTATCCTTTTCTTTGGCAGGAAATCGAGCTCGAAGCTCATGCAGTTAAGGGCATTGGTAAAACACATGCAAAGTGGTCCCCTGTAGCAACGGCTTGGTATCGAATGCTTCCTGAGGTGAGGAGTTTACCTCAATCTATTGTACTTTCTAAGTAAAAGGGTTTGCTATTTTCTTACCTCGTCCTAATTTTTTCCATGATGCTTCTGTGTATACTATCTCAGGTGGTTCTACTAAAGGAATTTGAGGGTAAGAAAGCTGTACAACTCGTAAATGTCTGCCCAGCGAAAGTTTTTGACATTGAAGACATGGGTGAAGGTGAAGTTAAAGCCTTCCCAAGTTTCCTGGAAAATCTTAAAATCTTCTTACTTGCTTTTGAGTAACTATAATAGGAGATTATGATGAAACCTGAGAACTTTGGCTGTAACTCTCTGCAATTTGATTTCATATTGACTTGCAAAAGTGGAAAACAGGTAGGAAAAGGGCAAAGGTAGCTCGGCCGCGTGATTGCACGTTGTGTAGGGAATGCTTAAGAGAAGGAGAGGCAGAAGCAAAGTTGAGAGCGGAAGCAAAAGCGAGAGCAGAAGCAGAAGCGAAAGCAAGAGGAGAAGATGTAGCAAAAGCAAAGGCGAAAATAGGAGACTATGTACCCGAAGTAGAACTACGCCGTGTCAGGAACCATTTTATATGTAAGTAAAAGAAAAAGAAAAAACATTTCTTAAAATTCATTATCCGAAAGAAAGCCTAATTGAGTTTCTTCTTGTCTTTCTCAGTTACGATTGAGTCCACGGGATCACAGCCTCCAGACGTTCTTTTTACCGAAGCAGTGAAGATATTGGAAGACAAATGTGAAAGCGTAATCGCTGCACACTCCGAGTTTGAATGGAGTTAGCTCTTCTGGCATGGCTCCAGGTTTAGTTCAGTTTTGGGTTTTGTATCGAAATTAATACAAAGCACATTGAAATTTACTTATAGTGTTGGTTCGTTTCGGTTCATATTGGAAATCAATGTACGGGAAACACAGCTGATCACAACTAATCTGGGGGCAAGCAGTTCATGTGAACGTTGAAGAGAAAGATACATCATCATCATCATCATTCATCACTCATATGACACATCTCTATTTATGACATCAAGTTAAAAGTGAAATGAGAACTACACATCATTTTCTATAACATTGTCTGTGAGAATATCTTGTGTCCCCCAAAAATGCTGCAAGATACATAATTCAGGAGGCAAAACAGAGCTTTCCTCTCGAACCAAACCTATCTCTCGCAGAATCTGATAGTTGACAAATGTACACGCTTGATGATTCCATATGAGAACGTTTCTTATGTAATGTAATCTTAGAAGTTACAACATACTTTACTTATGTAATCTTATATAACATATTAGAGAATTTTATAACATAGTATACTTATGTAAAATAAACAAGCTAAACAAAAAGCACCAGTGGTCTAGTGGTAGAATAGTACCCTGCCACGGTACAGACCCGGGTTCGATTCCCGGCTGGTGCAACTGAGCTATGATGATTTAGGCTTTAAGCGTTGGTTGGGTCCTTCGCATCCCTCTGATCTATCAGATGAGATTTGGCCGCTTGACTGAGCTCTTTTTTCCCAAATCTGACTTTTTTTTTGTCTCCTTGGAGCCATAAATCTCTACTCAATGCATTATTTAGTGTAAAAAAAAAACACTTTGCATCCAACTTGAACCTTTCTCTTCTTTAGGTGTGTGTTACATGTTTTAGATGCATTAGAATGAAAATATAATTCATATTCTTCGGATTGATTTGGCAGGAACTTGAAATACTGAAGCAATGAGGTCACAAGATTAATCTCTAGGGACTAGGATCAACGAGAATGGCATCAATAAAAGCTTTACACTATCAAACCCTTCTTAGCTACTTCAGAAATCTAAAAATAGAGAACACATAACAACTAGCTTCATATGCTCATATGATCCTCCCTTGGCAAGCTCTGAACCGTATCTGACCATCTTCCCGGAGAACGATCACTACTGTAAGATGAGTACAATGCTGCTTCAGCTCTTGCATCCTTCACCATCTTCAATACTTCTCTCATCACAGGCCTGTTTTCAGGTTGAATAGCCACACAAGTCGTCGCGATGCTCAAAAGAGCCTCAAGTTTCTCTGCTGAAGAACTCAGCTCCTCGCCTAATTCAGTCTCTTCCTCTCTCACCGCACGCACCCATGTGGAGATATCAGACTCGTATTTGTGAACAAGGTCATGGAATGATGTTTTACCTGTTAAAAGCTCTAGAAGAAGGACACCAAAGCTATAGACATCAGCTGGTTGTGTTGAGGTCTTGCGTGAGTCTCTGCATTCAGGTGCTTTGTAAAAGAGAGAGGCTACACTTGTGTCTTCAACTGAGTCAGGATCTTGAAGATCTCTGAGACCATAGTCTGTGAGGCAAGACTCGAAGTCTGGACCTAACAAAACATTGGATGACTTCAAGTTCCCATGAGTTAAGCCAGGATTCTGATGAATGTAGACTAGTCCCATGGCTAAATCCTCAGCTATTTTTAGACATGATGTCCAATGAAGAGGCTTCCCACTCCCAGAAACCTTACTTCCTACAATCAAAAACATAGATAAAACACATCAAGCTTGAGAGAACCAAACTCAATGGGTGTGTGTGTGTGTGTGTGCAATACATACCATGGATAAGAGAGAAGAGACTTCCATTAGGGAAGTAATCGTAAACGATCAAGCATTCTTCTTTGGCTTGAAAATAGGCTCTGAGTGGAACAAGATTAGGGTGTTTAAGCCTACCAAGAATCTCAATGTGTCTCTTGAATTCATCCATTCGAGGAAACCCTGAATCCTTAAGCCTCTTAACAGTAACTATGAATCCTGACTCCATCACTGCCTTGTAAGTACTACCTAAAGTTCCTCTCCCCAACGTTTCCGCTGAAGCTTTGAGTAAATCATCCATAGAGTATCTCACCATAGTGATATCTGATTCACCTCTTCCCAAGAAAACTAGAGTCCCTACAGATCCTTCTTCACTTTCTTTCTCCCATGAGAACGTTTTGCTGCTTTCCTCTGTTTCCACTGCCATTGTTGCTTCTGACTCTACTACAGCTTTGCTTCTCGTCCTCTCTTCTTTCTTGGCTTTGATCCGTCGTCGTATCAGACATATGAGAAGTAATGTCAGCAGAAGAAGTATCACAATTCCACCAACAATGCTTACGGTAATGATATCGATAAGCTTCTTTTTGTTCCTTGGCGTTTTGGCTACAGGGATTGCTGGTTTTGCTGATGGTGTAGAAGTGATTCCGGTAGTGTCATTGCATAAGTTTTGAACTTGATCACCGCAGAGAGCAATGTTGCCGGTAAACGAAGACTCGTTGAACTGTTTCAACGCTCTTGTTAGTGGGATATGGCCAGAAAGCTGATTCTTGGAGACATTAAAGAATCTGAGAGTTGTTTGGTTGAGAGGAGGAATGGTGCCAGAGAAGAGATTTTCCTGAACGTAAAGCGTGTAAAGGCGGGAAAGACGAAGCAACGAGGTAGGAATCTTGCCGGAAAACCGATTTCCGGCAAGGACAATGGTTTTCAAACGGTGGAGAGACGTCAGTGATTCAGGGAACTCACCGGAGAAGTTGTTATCATTGAGATAAAGCGATTTGAGATTGATCAAACCAGAGAGATTTGGGATTGAACCAGAGAGATTGTTTCCTTTGAAACTAAGAACTCTAAGTTGGTCTAACTGGTTCAAGCTCTTGCCGTTGAGTGAACCAGTGAGGTTCAAATTTTCAAGAACAAGATTTGAGACTCTTCCATTAATGCATTTCTTAACTCCTTGCCAGTTACAGAGATCTGTTCCTTGCCATGGAACTGAGTTTGAAGGATCAATGGATGCTTTTAAACTCAGTAGAGCTTCAACATCGCTTGATGATCTCACCGGAGAAATCAAGAAGAAAGCAAACAACAACAAGAACATATAGAAAGAAGAAGAAGAAGAAGAAGAAGAAGAGGCCATGATCGAATCAAGTTGAAGAAAGAGTTTTGAAAATCAAGATAGAATCAGTTGTAATGGCATCGATGAAGAAACTCACGGACATGACAGTAGAGATGTCACGTGAAGCCAATGCTTGTACATACTTTAAGAACAGTTGGAGAAGTTAATCAAATCTCACTTGTCTCACTCTTCCCTACTTCAAAATATTATTTTATGTTTAAATATACATACACACACACTCACATTGTTTTACTACACATATATAATATGTATATCAATAATGTTATTTGCAAAGTGTCTTATTTGTGGTGGAGACCAAGGAATAAAATAAAGGGAAGAAAATGTTAAAAGTTGTTTTGTCTTTCTGAAGATTCAGGCAGAGATGGGTTGGGGACAAGTGAGTGCTGACTAGGGGAGATAAAGAGGAAATGCGCGAGACCAATGGTGGTTTTGGATCATAATTATTTATGTAAACTGTGACTTGTTGTATTTTCAGTTTAAGTAATCTGATTTTTGGCTTCTTGCTTCAACCAATTGAAGTTATGTTTCATAACCTCTCTTGTTTTTAAATGTTAAAGTTAACATATTTTTTTGTTTACAAACTGACTTATAGTACATCTAGTTAATATGTTATAGAGATATTTAATTTCATTTTCGACTTAAGTTTTTTTTTTATGTAAATAAAAACCATGATTCAAATCGGCTTCAGCTGTTATTCAAAACTTCAGAGATGAGATTAGAACTAAAGGATAAAGGATAACAAATTGTAGACAGATCAAAACTGAACAAAACAGAAACACAATAATTGTATAACTCAATTTATCAAAAGTCAAAACCATATTATCAGTTACAAGGACCATATTTAGTAGTCAAAATTTGAAGTTCAAGAAAAGCACATAATCAACTCACTCTTATCCTATGTTTCTTCATGTATCCATCGACATCCAAGTGAAATTAACTTCAGGCCTATCATTTTGCTGCTTTCAATCCTTAGTTTGACGCCTTTTCTTTCTAGATTTCTGTGTTGCATCTTCGTTTTCTCCTTGTTTGGTCGATGAACTCTGAATGTTCATATAAAAGAATGAATCGATAAGGTTTTCCAAAGACCAACAATGGTCACAAGGCTAAAGTTATAAGTAGGCTACTTTTACCTTTTCCTGTTTCTGTGCTCTCCTAAGCTTTCTTCGTAACCAACTGTTTTCTCTTATCTGCTTCTCCTATATTTAAGATTTTTCCAACTATTTGGTTAGGACTCATCAGAAGAACACAAAGCACTTGTTGGACATTACTCAAGTACCAAAAGAAAAACCTGAGATGGCATCTCTGGATCATCAACTTCTTTGTTTTCTCCATGTTTGGTCAATGAACCCTGGATGTTCATATTAAAAAACGAATTGATAAGGTTTTCGACAGACCAACCATGGTCACAAGGTTACAGTGATGAGCAGGATCTATTTTTACCTTTTCCTGTTTTTGTGATCTCTTACGCTCTCTTTGTGATCTACTGTTTTCTTTTATCTGTTTTTCCTACATTTAAGAGTTTTTGCAAGAACTTGGTTAGTTAGCACTCAACGGACGAATACAAAGCACTTATTGTCATTTGCTCAAATGTTAAAAAGAAAAACCTGAGACGGCGTCTCTGGATGGTCAACTTCTTCGTTTTCCCCATGTTTGGTTGATGAACCCTTGATATTCAGATTAAAAACGATTCAATAAGGTTTTCGACAAACCAACCATGGCCACAAGGTGAAAGTTATTAGTAGGCTACTTTTACCTTTTCCTGTTTTCGTGATCCCTTACTCTGCTTGTGTGATCTTCTGCTTCCTCTTATTTGCTTCCCCTACATTTAATATTTTTCGCAAGAATTCAGTTAGCACACTCATTGGAAGAAAAACAAAAGCACACACTTGTTGGCATAATCTCCAATGTCACCTGAGATAGTCTCTCTGGATCGTCAACTTCTTCGTCATCAGTTCTGAGCTTTCCTTCTTTCAGTAATTTCTCCATACGGGCGTGCTTCTAAAATGAGTCAAATGAAAAACAAATACCTTTAAATAAACTACAAGACCGAAGAGGAAAAGCTCAAAACAAATCTCATGCTTATTATCTACTTCTTCTTGATTCCAAAAAGACCAAACACTCAATCCTAATTCAATACTTTGAATGATAAAGCTAACTAACTTTACCTTTGATGAAACATGAGCTTGCATTGTTCCCTCATTCAAACAAACAACAGTTGGACAATATCTGCATTTATAAACCGATTTGCATTTTATCATACAACCTAAGATATAGTTCTCTTCCTCCTCTTCCGGTGGTTCTTCAAACTCATATTTAGGATTTATTGATGTCTCCTCCAATCTCCCTCCATAGTCATCACCATCAGAGTTATCATCATCACCATCACCATCATCATCATCAACATCAGCATCGTCATCAGCACCTACACAAGAGAACAAGCCAGGATTGTCACTTAACTTTAAAACTTCTCCAAAGGTTCTCATTCAGTAACAGACATAATTGATGGCTAAACTGAAGTTACAAACCTGGGGAATCAGATTCTCCAGAATCATCGTCGTCCTCAGAAACTTCTGCAACAGAGCCTTCATCTTCAGATGCTTCTGATTCTTCCGTCTCAGGATCAGAATCAGAAGAGAAGCAAGATGAATCGGATCCACTGTCTTTATCACCATGCTCAAGCTTGTAAAATCGTCTCTTTATCATTTTTTTCTTAATGCTTCTACTCTACAAAAGTTAAAAACAACAAAAACCCTAAATTTAGAAATTGAAATTCTCCTAGAAATAATCACAAAGGACCAAACTTGAGATTGGAGTGAATAGAAAAAGAGGAGACTTTGTACCGTGAGTTTCGCAGAGAGCTTGGAGACGACCAAAAAGGGTGAGAGTTAAGTGATAAAAGAGAAAAGGGTTTTAGGGTTTAGAGGTTACTTTTGTAATTAAATCACTTTTCTAAGGGTGTTTTAGTAATTTTGGGCACACCAATTTCTGTGTAAGTTAAAAACTTAAAATCCCCAGTTGCATCGTTTGTCCATCACCATTCACCACCAACGCAGAAAGTTCTCACCTTTGAGTATTATCGGTGAGTAATTTAGGGTTTATCGAAGCAAAATTTATAGGGTTTCTCGACCCGATTCGTAGTTCCGTTTGATAAAGTTTGACTTGTTTAAGTAGTGTTGTAGTTTCGCTTGTGATTCTCTGGAAAAGGATGAGTTTTTTTTTTAAGGTTTTTTTTGAGTTAACTAATGTTTATGCGTTTTGTTGTTTCTCGTTGGTTTCAGTGAGAGTTTGCAACGATGAAAGACAGAGAAAACGATGGGAAGCTTGAAAGCAGAATCTTCGTTGGAGGATTGTCTTGGGATGTTACAGAGAGGCAGCTTGAGACTTCTTTTGATCGCTTTGGGAAAATCATCGAGTGTCAGGTCTACTATCGAATCTCCTTCTTTACATTGAGTGATACAAACAGAAAGATCAGAAATTTCAGAGACTCGTGTGTTTGAACTTTTTTGTTTTGTGAATGATTATTTGGAATGTTGTATGTCATGGTTTGAGATGGCTTGAGGAAGAACAACACGCATCTCAGTGAGGTTTGTTTGACTTGTTGTGAAGGAATTAGTAGAGGTTTCTTAGGGAGTAGACACGCATGTCTACCCTCTCTTGACCTGAACATATGTTTGAAAGCAGTATGCTTGGAAAGGCGAGATTTTTCTTACAGATAATACTTGGTGGACTGTAGTGCATCTTGTTCCCTAGCATCAGTGCAGTACTTTTGGTTTGACATCAGTGATTCTTTGTGTTTTGGAATACAAATCAGTTTGGATTCTTGGGTTTTATCAATCTATTCACCAAGATTATAAGTTTCTGGTCAATAATGGTCTTGATCAGGATATTAGTCTTCTTTATTTGTGGCAATGATTTGTGGTAACATGTCTGTTGCAAGGTCTGAAAGGTATGGTTGGCTAGAGGCTGATCTCAGACATTGTTTTGCTAGGATGTTTGATGTGGGAGATACTCCTTGTGGACTTGTATTTCGAGAAGTAATTTGACATTGTTTTGTGTGATTCTAAGGACCTCAAAGGAAGTGAAAAAAATTGCTATGGATTTCAAGAGCTAAAAACTTATGAAACAGAAGTTTCTGAATCTTGCTGTCTTCTGTTTGCTTGAGAATGGTCTGATTTTGCCACTTCTAGGACATGCTATTTGAGTGATAGGAATGTAATGTATCTGCTTATTTATTAACTCTAATGTATCATCTGATTCTAAGTAATGTATCTTGTTTTTGCTGCTCTATATGTATTTTCATAACATTATCAATCTTCTTTGTCAATTGCAGATCATGGTGGGGAAAGATACTGGCCGCCCACGCGGTTTTGGGTTTATTACATTCAGTGATCGCCGAGGAGCTGATGATGCAATCAAACACATGCATGGGAGGGAGTTGGGTGATAGGGTCATCTCGGTGAACAAGGCTGAGCCCAAAGCTGGTGGCGAGGATGCAGACCATATTCATAAGGGTGGAGGCTATTCATCCCGAGGAAAGGGTGGTGATCGAGGAGGTGAGGATGAGTGCTTTAAGTGTGGACGCCTTGGTCATTGGGCTCGAGACTGCCCATCAACTGGTGGTGATCGAGGACGATTCAGAGATCCACTTCCAATACACTCTAGACTTGGAGAATTCAATGGACACAGAGACAGAGATCGCTATGGAGATCGTGAGTTGGAGCGTGAGCGCTACATGGATGGACGCCGTGACCGTGATGGGGGGCGATATAGCTATAGGGACCGCTATGAAGGTGGAGACAAGTATGAAACTCGTGATCACTATCCCATGGAGAGGTTTGTAGACTCTTATCTTTAGTATTTTAAATGGTTCCAACATGTATTGGTGTGAAAAAGTCATAATCTTCTGATGCATTAATAATGTAGATATCCACCACCTGGAGACCGCTTGGTGAATGATAGGTATGGGATGGCTGATCATCATCATCTTGAGAACGAATATCGCGGGAGAGAGCGAAGCTATGACAGGGATAGATACTCAAGGGATGCAAGTGATAGGTATGGAGGAGGTATGGGACCGTTACGCGATGAAGGAAGAGGCTATAGAAGCAGACCAGGTCCTTATGATCGTCCTAGCCGAGCTGGAGGCCGACCTTCTTCATATGAACGTTGGTAGTTTTGTTTAGTAAACAAAACTCCATGCTTGTGTTTTTGAATTTAGGGCTATATCACAGATGAAACTTGAATTCTAGTTCTCTGACAATCTTTTTGTTGATATATTATGATGATTCTTCATCACATTTTTAAAAAATTATGCCCTTCTGATTCTATTGAATCCCACATGAATTTCAATGGATTAAACTAACAAAATTGATGGATTTAGCACTGTTGAAACAGAGCTTAGGTTTCAGAAGAAAATAAGCAAAAACCCTGAAATTAAAACTTAAAGGAGGAAACTTTAGCATTACAATGGAAGACAAAGAGTTCTAAAATCTCAAATCTTCAATCTCAAAAAGAAACAAAGATCCAATTTTTAATTCTTACAAACGAAGTTCACCGATGTAGAAATCATCGATAATGTCGAAAACACGAGTACCGTGTTGTGGTCCGAAAAAACCAACAGTGGAATCATCACCAGCATGATCAAGAATGGCGTCACCACCAGGATGCTCTTCAACATAAGAAGTAACATCATAAACCTTATCTTTGAGTATAATCCAACAATCGTCTCTTTTGTTATGTTCTGCGACTTCACTCTTGCTGTAACTCTTAGGTCTTGAATCTACAGGCTCATTACTAGATTGCTTCTTCTCCTGATCTTCGTTTGATCTTCTTCTCTTTCCTTGGATTAAGAACAATGCTGATATTAGAAAACCCAGAAACATTCCGATCACAGCTATCATCTTTCTCTAACTGGAATAAGCACAAACAATTGGAGAGAATAATGGTGGATTTAGATCCAATTGATTTGTACTGTAGGGTTTCTAAACGACGACGCTTTATATTAGGGGTATAAAAGTCAGAACACAATTATTTATGATTTTGTCCTCTTCGTATGACTCTCTCTCCCTTGGGCTCATTCTGAATACTACTAACTTGGATTTAGATTAGGGTCGCCATGATAAAGCCCAACGCTTAGAAACGAGGGAAGAGGGGAGTTTTGTGTATAATTTTCTTGACATCCAAGATAAAAGTAACACTAATAAAGAAAGATTTATAATAAAAAAAAGTGATGATTACTCATGAGTTTGTGATGATGCTTTGAGATAATTTTTCTGTTTTGTTTGGTTTTTCAACGTTTAGATACTAAAGTTGATTATTTATTTTTTGTAAATAATTTTCCCAAGTTGCAAACCCTCGACTCAACAAGCAAATTAAAGAGAGGTGAAGACAATGCCATTCCCGATTTTGCTCATAGACTCATAGTAGTACTAACCAGTAACCACATCGTCTACTTGAAATCTACACATTTCTTCAATCGAAGCTACTTTTTAAATGGTCTGATCTTTGTTTCTTGCATTATAGGTCTTCAAGTTTTGCCTATAAAACAGAGCAAGTACTCAACACATCTTACTCATACTTACAATCTTCGTTTCATTGCTGCTTTCTTTCCTATACATTATTACTCTGTATTTTCTTCAATCAAAGGTGTATATTTAGTTATGATCTTTGTTTCTTGCTTAATTTCGAATGAAACGAAACCTTAGAGATTGTAATTTGATTATATATATATTATTATTTTTGGTAAAGATTTGGATTATATATATTGAAAAAACAATAAGTTGTTCAATTTGATTCAGTTTTATCATTTATTCATAAATTAACTGCAACCCAAATTTGATTAAAAGTCAATAGACCCGCATGTGTTTTAACAGAGAGACGAGATTGAATTCATCAAAATATTGGAACTTTTCATAGCTTTGAAGCTTAGTCATGCTGATCTTGATTGCAGCTCGTGACCTCTTGTAGATTTGCAAGTATATTTGCAGTTTATTAGATATAGTATTACTAATCAGCTAAAATTATACGCTAATGTAAAGTCCAACGAAGACTAGACATGACCACAGTTACGGTTATTACGGTTACAGTTATAATTTTGTTTAATTTTAATTTTAACCATTTAATATACGGTTAAAATAGTTACGGTTAAAACGTTTACGGTTAAAAACGGTTATGGTTAAAACGGTTACGGTTATATACGGTTAAATAATTTATATTTGATAATCATGATAAAAATTAATATTTTTTACGCTTTAAAAAATGAATTTAACTTCTATTCAAAAAGCTAGATATGATATATCAACTAATATTTATTACTATAATTGAATTTATATATATTTTGTTCAATTTTTAAAACGGTTACGATTAGAATTTTACGATTAACCAACGGTTTTTATGCAGTTACGGTTAATTAACAGTTACTGTTAATAATTTAAGCTTACACATATCTAATATATTTGTATAGTTAACAATACAGTTTAATTACGGTTAAAAACAATATGATTATGGTCTGACTAAGACTATCCGCAACACGTTTAACTATCTGAAATTTTGAATAGTCCAACTAAGGATATTTAAAAATGGTTCATTAATAAAAAAATTGGATGCATGAATCTTTATGTGGTTTCTATTTGTAAACTTTGACTAAAATTAAGCCAAAATGCTTATAATATTTTTTTCTGTGCAAAATCAAATAGAAAAAATCTATATAAACCACTTTTAAATTAATATAAACGTTTAATTACAACTGTAGGAAGATGTATATGAGTTATTGACAGATTCTTTTCCTTTCTAGTTCATTCATACTGTATTTGTCTCGTGAAAGAAAATGAGCTAGATGATATATATATATATATATATAATGTGTGTGACCTTTTCAATAAATTTTTATCTGCTTAATGATACTGGCTTTTAGTTTGTAAACAATAATTTCACCGTCACCAATAGCAACAAATCTTCGAAAGAGGTAATGCTATATTCTAGTATATCCAAATAATTTACTGGTTTGTTAGTGTGTTATATTATTATTTATGTTACAGTTTGATAAAATACATGTTGGTGATCAAAGTAATTAGTTTAATGGTTTTGCAGTTGTTGTCCAAAAAAAAAAAAAAATCTGATTATGAATTTTTACTATTTAAAAAAAACAAATATGAAGCATCCGCAGATTGTGCAAGTTCCAAACTACTACTATACGTTACTACGTTAGAGTTTGTTTTTTCTTAGTTCTTGTGTTATTGAGCAACATAAATATGCTATTTGTTTTTATCTCTGTAACCATTTAATCAAAATAGAAAAAGGTATAATCCTTCAAGTAAAACAGAATGGGTGTAACAATCAAACATAAGTGTAGGGGAAAAACAAATATGGGATAAAGGAAGTCTATCGTTTATAACTACTTTCCCTAATAAAATATAATTAGTAAATTATACAGGTAAGAAAAAAAAAACAGAAAAAATCTAACTAAAAATGGGACAGATAGGTTAGTAAGGAGTTAGAGAAAATTTGCCCATAAAAAAGACAGATTCAACATTTGTTATCCTTTGGCTCTCTCTTTCTTGAGAAAGTTCCATAAGTCCCAGCAAAAAGACCTCTCTTGAATCTGAAACCCTAAATAGATTTGCTCAGCACGATTCTTAATTATATGTTTCTGATAATATTCTTAATTAATTTCTTCAGCTGTAAGGCTTTGAATAATTCTGTAGATATTCATTTTTTATTTTGAATTTTTCAACAGAAACAAAAAAAAAATAGTTTTTTTTTATTAGACATTATAAAGCCGGAGTCGCCGGCAAGTTATGACAGCCGGAGGCTGTTTTGGAATCCAAACAACAATGTTGTTCGGTCGTAAACCATCAAGCAAGTTACAGGTAAATATTGTTCTTATTTCTTGATTGATTTTGGTTATTTCATACTCACAAATATTTTGAAATTATTCATATGATTCATTGAAAAGTCTTAGTTTAATCAAGTTATTGTCGCTTAATTAAGTTATGGTTTATATGAACTAGTT
The DNA here is from genome assembly GCA_963667165.1 of Barbarea vulgaris. Taxonomy (NCBI): domain Eukaryota; kingdom Viridiplantae; phylum Streptophyta; class Magnoliopsida; order Brassicales; family Brassicaceae; genus Barbarea; species Barbarea vulgaris. Next base: position 45,866,416 of record OY763887.1, read on the forward strand.
TCAAAAAGACATACCATAATTCTCATAAATTTTTATCTTGTTCATGTTAGATCATGCTCGTATATATGCTATCATAAATTCTGTACCTTTTTGATCATATAATCATAAAAATATATATGCATCTTTTGTTCCTTCATTTAATCACTCTACATCTAGTTTTTATCATGACAAGATTATAAGTTTCTAACCTACCTTTCTCTGGTTTAAACTTGTTTGTTATGATGGTTCTTGAGACTTAATTAGAAAACTACCAAATTTTTCAGGATCATATTTTCAAAATGTAAAAACCTTAATTCCCAATATTTCTCCTTTTTTTTTTTTTTCTTTTTTTCTCAGCCTATAAAAGGGCAAGCATCTCCTAAAGTTAGCAAAAGTAACAAGCAGGATGTTAAATCTTCTTCTTCTTCTTCTTCACCTAAAACTACTTCCTCACCCATACCGATTAGATCATCTAAGTCAATATTATCCGGTAGCAACTTCACATCATCAAGACGTGTTTCATCACCTATAGGCAGCAGCAAGAATGTTTCTATTAGAGAAGCTAAGAGCCCAAGGACGAGCAGCTCACCTAAATGGACAGGAAATTTCATTCTTATGGTCGAGCTTCGAAGGAAGATGTTTACCTTTAGAGACATCATTGATCTTCCTCCTCTTGATGGTTCTCCTTCGATAACCGATGTACGTAAACCGCAAAGTCTTCCTTTTGTATCAAAATGCTTTTAATGTTATTTTTACTCACTTGCTTTGTATTGTTGGCTAGATGGTGATGCATACAATGAAAGATCTCCAAAAGTTGTGCCCTGAGATCATCCATAGCTCACATATCTCGGAAATTAGACGCGCAAATGTCGATAAGGTATTTCAAAACATGATCCCAACATATGACTTCCTCTGTCCTAAGTTCAACATTTCTTGAATGTGATCAAATGTTTCTCCCATAGGTTCTTGACCATTTCTTCAATGCTTTGAAATCTATTGGAGATTCCTGGATCAATAACCCCGAATGGATGGCTAAATCCAAGTATTGGAGTAGCAGCGTTGGGAAGAATCAGTCTGATCGACTAGGTAACAAGAAAAACCATCTTTTAAACGTTTAAAATGTTTTGGATTGCAAAAACTCTTTAAAATGTTTTGTTTGCTTTGCAGTGGAACAAGTGTTAGCAGCATTAGATGGACTGATCAAGATGTCGAAAGAGAGGTTCGATATGATGGAGATTGATGAAGAAGAAGAGAAGAAAGAGCTCACTACTAGTCCACGAACAGCTAAAACATCGAGCAGTCGAGTTTTATCGCCATCTGAGTCATTCTCTGATAGCAAGTCATTCTCCGATAGCAGAAACTCGTTTTGTGGGTCACCAATCACGCCAAGATCGGTTCTACCAGAACAGATGATGGGTTCACCGGGAAAAATTGGAGACTTTGCTAACTCTGCATCACATCTTTTGTGGAATATGAGAGTTCAAGCACTCGAGAAACTTAGTCCTATCGATGTTAAGCGACTCGCTATCCATATTTTGTCACAGAAAGAAGCTCAGGAATCAAAGCAAAGCAATGGAGAGGCTGAGAGTAATGTTGTTGAAGAGATCAAGCAGAAGAAGGATGAAACAGAGAGCATTGATGTGAAGATGGAGACAGAAGAGTCTGTTCTTCTTGATGAGGAAAAAGATACTGTCATGAAGATCTCTTCATTGGACTCAACATCAGAAAAAACTGAAATTGCGCTGAAATTTTCACCACCTCCACCACCTCCTCCTCCTCCTCCTCCTCCTTCACTATCCATCACAAAAATTGCATCTTTACCCTCTCAACCACTACCTCCGCCTCCTCCTCCTCCACCATCACCACCGCGTACTGCTGATGTGGCAATGTCAGTGCCACCTCCTCCACCACCACCACCTCCACCAGCGGTTATGCCTATAAAAGGCTCTGCTCCACCACCACCGCCACCTCCTCCACTTCCAGCTACTGCAGTCGCTCCACCACCGCCTCCTCCACCTCCAAGAACTGCGGCGGCCCCACCACCGCCTCCTCCACCTCCAGGGACTGTGTCGGCCCCACCACCGCCTCCTCCACCAATGCAAAACAGAGCACCACCACCACCTCCAATGCCTATGGGGAATAGTGGAAGTGGACCACCGCCTCCACCACCTCCTATGCGTCTAGCTAATGGAGCAGCACCGCCACCGCCACCACCTCCTATGGCAAACGGAGCAGCAGGACCTCCTCCACCACCACCTCGAATGGGTATGGCGAATGGAGCAGCTGCTCCACCACCACCACCAGGAGCTGCAAGAAGCTTGCGTCCCAAGAAAGCAGCTACAAAGCTGAAAAGGTCAACCCAACTAGGGAACCTTTACAGAATCCTTAAAGGGAAAGTAGAAGGGCGTGATCCTGCAGCGAGAACAGGCGGCGGAAGCGGAAGAAAAGCCGGAGCCGGAAGCGCTCCGGCCGGTGGAAAGCAAGGAATGGCTGATGCTCTCGCTGAGATCACAAAGAAGTCTGCATATTTCCAACAAATACAAGAAGATATTGCAAAGTACATGAAATCAGTCAATGAGCTGAAGATTGAGATCACTAAGTTCCAGACCAAAGACATGACTGAGCTTCTTAGCTTCCATCGTCGCGTCGAATCAGTTCTTGAAAACCTAACAGATGAGACACAGGTCAGCAACATTTTGTACATCTTCTTACCATCACTTCTATGTCCTCTGTTTCTGTGATTCTTGATTGTGATTTAAAACTTTTTAGGTTCTTGCGCGATGCGAAGGGTTTCCACAGAAGAAGCTCGAAGCAATAAGAATGGCAGCTGCATTGTACTTGAAGCTACACGGTATGATCACTGAGCTACAGAACTGGAAGATCGAACCTCCTCTGAATCAACTTCTTGATAAAGTCGAACGTTACTTCACAAAGGTAACTACTTTAACTCCTACCTAATTTCAAACCATTTCAAAAACACTCTGTAACTAAAAGATCCAAAACAGATCAAAGGAGACATTGACACACTGGATCGAACCAAAGATGAAGAAGCTAAGAAATTCCAAAGCCACAATATCCACTTTGACTTCAATATACTTATTCAGATTAAGGAGACAATGGTTGATATCTCCTCAAACTGCATGGAACTTGCATTGAAGGTAACTAAAAGCTACAAATATTAAAACCCTTTATTTGTTAAACCTTTTGTACGTTAACCTAAATCATATCGGATATTCACAGGAGAAAAGAGACGAGAAGCTAGTGTCGCCTGACGCGAAGCCGAGCCTGAAGAAGACAGTTGGATGTGCTAAAATGCTTTGGAGGGCATTTCAATTTGCTTTCAAAGTCTACACATTTGCTGGAGGACACGACGATCGAGCTGATTCATTAACCAGAGAGTTGGCTCATGAGATCCAAACTGATTCTGAGAACCCATGTTAATTCCATCATCACAAGTTCCCAACTACTACTACTCCTTTTTGCCTTTTTAAGACCTTAAAATAATCCAAAATGTTCGATATATATCGAACGATCAAAGGGTAATAATATGTATAAGATTTAACCTATTGTTTTGACTTTTTGAGTTTGTAATTTTGAAGCCCCCCTCAAAAAAAAATTAGGATTTAGAAGTTTCATGGGAGCTCGGAGATACAACGTCTTTTGAGTGAAAGGCTTAGAAACCTTTTAAGTCAAGCAAGACCTTTGTGTTGCCATAATATGTAATATTGTTTTGTTGTTATAAACTTTTTTTCTTTCTTTACTTTTTATTTGTAAACTATGTGTATAAATGTCAACGGCAAAACCTGACAGAAGAAATGAAAATTATAAAGGAATTTAGCAAAAAAATTGATGGTGATTTTTTGGTAGACTCTTATAGAATGTGTTAGTCACGTAATATATATGAAATTTTTTGGTGGAAGAACTATAAAAGTGATCTTTGAAATAAAATATACAAAACTATATAAGTGGGGGTTATAAATAGCTAGCTTAGTTTTTTTCATATCAAAGAATCATGTTTTGTGCATTGTCTAAATTCCAAAAGATGAATAGAGCAAGATCCAAAGAAACGTCAATATTGTGATCAAACCACTCTAGGAAAAATCTGATAGCGGGATATAAAAAGTAGAGTAAATAAATAGTCTAAAAATCTGATAACATTTTTAGACCCTTTATATAAGTGCCATCTTCTTCCATATTAGCTCTGCAAAACATTTGTGTCTCTTAAAAAATGAAGCTCTCTCTTTGTTTGTTCTCAACCGTTCCCTTATTGTTCATGCTCCTCGTTGCCACAGGTTCATAATTCACATCATCGTAATATCTAAATAAAAACTCATGTTAATATGTAATCATATCTATCCTATAGTATTTTAGAGTTTATCTAAGATTTGAAATTTATTGTAAATTGTAAATATATATGTAGGTGTAAATATGCCCATATACGTATATACACATACACAAGCTATGGTCCAGAACTCCAGATGAATAAGAATAATCTACATACTACATTTAGTACATGTTCGAAAAAATCTATTACTCGTCTTGATTTCTTATTTAGTTATAACGAAGTTATGATTATTATTTTTAGGGATGGGTCCGGTGACGGTGGAGGCAAGGACGTGTCAATCAAGTAGCCAGTTGTTCAATGGACCGTGTCTGAGTGCAAGCAACTGCGCTAATGTTTGCCACAATGAAGGTTTCATAGATGGTGACTGTCAAGGATTCCGTCGTCGCTGTTTCTGCAACAGACCATGTTGATAGATGAATATTCTCAACATAAAATAATTTTATCTTTGCTATCTCTTCGTTTGCCTTTGAAACAACATAGGGGAATCTAAATCTTGGAACTTTTTTTGTTTGTATTTTCTGTTTTCTTCCAAGGTTAAATAATGATGTCTTTTAGTAAGGATTTTCGAGTCTTATGATATAATACTATATGATTAATGATTTTTACTTCTCCATTTAGATTGGATTTATGAAGCTACTCTAGATAAAAAAAATGAGAATATATTATATAGATATAGAGTCAAATACCTTATTAATTAAAAAAATCAGTTAAATCTTATTTGTTACATATAAAACAAATAATCGAACGTACACAATGTCATCGAGTCGAGAAATTCATACATCATGTTACAAATTTATTCTACACAATCTCAAGTCTCTACTGTTTAAGATATTTTCATAATTGTAACGCACAAAAGAAAAAACTAAAAATAATGGATTATAATCGCAATAAATTTATTAAAATTAAATGTAATAAATAATTAAATTATAGTACTATTAAAAAACCATGCTAGAGAGTGGTTACTAGTTTGTGTCCGAATAAGTTAATAATGCTAATCAAAATAATTCAACAAAAACTAGAAATGTTGTCGAATATTTGACAACTGTCTTGACAAACAATTTTATTCCAAACAGACATTTGTTATGCTTTTGTTTTTCACAGCCTTTACATCTCACTTTTTCACCAGGCTTTACATGGGTATGTGCAAAAATACGATATAACTATAAAAAAATAAAAAAATAGATTTAATAACTAAAATTTGACTCGTTTTAACTTTTATGGGCAAATTATCCTAATACACAAATTTAAAATTTAATATGGTTACTAAATTAGTTTTAAATTTAACTAATCATAAAAATACAAAGTGGTATCAAAAGAACCCCATTACTATGGGTTATATGAATGAAATCAACTTGCTGGAAAAAAAGAAAAGAAAAAACTAATCATAAAGTAAATATATATATTTGTATTTTTACAATATATATTAGTTCATAAGTTTCCTCCTTGCTTCGAACACTGTGTTTTTAACTTTTTTTCGCCTCGGTGTTATAACCCAGAAATAGATTTGAGAGTGGAGGAAGAAGAAGAAGAAGAGATTTTGAGTAACTTGAGCTGCTATGTCTTCCGTATTGCTACTGCTTCTGGTGTTCGTGTTTGATCTCATAGCTTTTGGTCTTGCTGTTGCTGCTGAGCAGCGAAGAACCACCGTCAGTTTCTCTATTCTCTCTTCTCTTCTCCTTCTCTGCTTCAGTCATTATCTCTGATTTCTCCAACATTTCTTGTATAATTAATTTGATTCCACCTCTCCTCGTTTGATCTGTCTCCTGTTCTTCAAAAAAAATTTCTGGGTTTTGTCAAAACTCAATAAGTTTCATAGAAAGCTGAAATCTTTTTGGGGGAAGATTTAGATTCAAATACGATTTGCTCTGTTCCCTTGTTTTTGTGTTCATTGTTGTGTGTTGTTCTTCTTGATTTTGTTGACAGTGGCAAGTTTCTAAAGAATCAAGAGATTCAAGCTACTGTGTGTATGACAAAGATATAGCAACAGGTCTTGGAATCGGTTCTTTACTCATCTTATTGGCGAGTCAGCTCTTAATAATGGTAGCGAGCCGATGTTTATGCTGTGGAAGAGCTTTGGCACCAAGTGGTTCAAGATCCTGGGCTATTGTTCTCTTCATCACTACCTGGTAAAAATACTCTTCACTTCCTGCACAATCTATCTATTATCATCTTATAGATTACACAAGTTGAATTGGCTGTGGCTTGTATGCTCTAAGCTTCTACTAGTCATAGATGTATGCTAAGATCAATGGAGATTTAATTAGACTGAACTTATGTTGATCTCTGATACTACACACTCAACTTTAAGATCAAAGAAGTAAACATTCTTTGAGGTTTACTGTATCTATGATTGATTGTTCAAGTGGCTTAAATTGGCAAGACTTCACCTTAGCTTACATGATTTTATCTACTCTAATTGCGGAAAAATGTTGGTTTGATTTTCGTCGTGCCCTCAACTTCAAATGATAACTTGTTTGTGTCCATATGTGAATGTCATGGCTTGTTGCAGGGTTTTCTTCTTTATAGCAGAAGTGTGTTTACTCGCAGGCTCTGTGCGAAACGCTTACCATACAAGGTACCGTGTTTACTTTGGTGGTGGGAACACTGCTCCTTCTTGTCGATCACTGAGGAAAGGCGTGTTTGGAGCTGGAGCTGCGTTCATAGTGCTCACAGGGATTGTCTCCGAACTTTACTATGTGAGCCTTTCGAGAGCCAAGGACTTTCAGGCTCCTAGAGATCCCGGTATCCGAATGAGTAGCATCTAGAACTTTTACACCTGAATTAGAATTAGAAACCTTTTAAGGGAATCAATGGCTCTAATGCCACAACTTGAACAAGTTTTTTTCTCTCGTCCCACATTCTAATATTTATCTTATTTAAACAATTTTTTTTAATTCGAAAATAAGGTAAATGTCCAAAAAACCAGACCATATGACATCTTACCAGTGGATCCGATCCAAGCCCAATAACCCAATAGATTTGACCCAAGTAAACAAAAAATGATATTTACTTAAATTATTTTTTCTAATTCGTAAAAGAAACCCTATTTTCACCGACTCCATCCCTTTCACTGCCGCTTGAGAAAGGAGAAGAAGAAATTTAGAAGAAACCTTACCGTCGCTCGCTTCCTCGCCGGCGAAGAAGAAAAACTCGACCACCGCTCTTTTCGTGAGATCTAGCCGCCGCCGCCGGTAGTTTCTTCAATTAGGTAAGACCCCTCCCATCGCTCATTTGGTCGTTTTCTCATTTCGTTTTCTCATATCGTGTTCTTTAATTTATTTGAGTCAAACTACTGTAATTCTATAAAAAATTGGTGTTCACATCTTTAATCGAAGCCTAATTTTGAATTTTGATGTTTTATTCTCAATTAAACATACATCTAAGTTCTTCCTTTTCTCGATTTGTTCTCGTTATGTTGTTTGTTCTTGTTGTCCCAGTTGCTCTGGATTTTTTGTTCTCTATGCGTAGTTGTTCTTATTGTTCTTGATATGTTGTTCTCAATGCATAGTTGTTCTTATTGTTCTCGATTTGGTGTTCTCTATGCTAGTTGTCGTAGTTGTTCTTGATGTTTTGTTATGTATGCTTAGTTGTCCTATTTGTTCTCGATTTTTCATAACACATTCTATTGTTGTTGTTGATGTTCTCAGTAATGGCAAAAGTAAGAGATGGCAATGGGGTTTATGAGTCAACGAAAAGAGTGCCTAAGAAGCAAAAAGAAGTTCCGACAGAACCAACAGTTGATGGAATAGAAGCTATAACAGAAGCAGCTGATGTAATTGATCGTACATAAGCTATAACAGAAGCAACTGCTGTAATTGGTCGTACAGAAGCTATAACAGAAGCATCTGATATTGATCGGAGAGAAACTGAAACAGAAGGAAGGAGAGATGCAACAAAAGCAGTTGTAGAAGCTCCAAGAGAAACCGCTGCAGAATCTTCAACAAAAGCTCCAACAGAAGCAAAAGCTGCTGAAAATGAAGGGGAAGAATTGAGTAATTCAAATGAAACGCTTGGGGAGGAAGAAAGCGAAGTTGTGCAGGATGAAAAAAAAGGAGAAGAAGATGAAAAGGAAGAAGATGAAAATGAGGAAGGAGAAGAAGATGAAAAGGAAGAAGATGAAAAGGAGGAAGGAGAAGAAGATGAAAATGAGGAAGGAGAAGAAGATGAAGCTGAGGAAGAAGAAAAGGAATGTGAAGAAGAGGAAAAATCTAGTGAAGGTGATGATGAAGAAAATAATATGGAAGGAGAAAACCATCAGGTATATACATTAAGATCTTTTTACATTACTTGAACTGTGATTAGGATGGATGTTGGGAAAATAGTTTAGGAAATTAGAAATTGTGGTTGTGAAACAACTAGGACAACTTAGGCTTATATTTGTGGTCGTAGAACAACTCTGGATAACTGGAACAACTCTGGAAAACTGTGTTTAAATTTTGAATAATTGGATAACTGGAACAACTGATTAGTGTTTACATTCTGGATAACTGGGTAACTGGAACACGTTTATGTGCTTAAATTTTCAGGAGATTGATGATGATGATGATGATGATGATGACCAACTAGTGCATCCAGAGATGTTGTTTTGTCCAACCGAATACAACAAGACCTGTAAGATAGGAACTAGGTGTAGGGTGAGCCAGACAGTGGAGTACATAGAGACCAATTTTACAGAAGAAGTGAAGTGGTTCAAAAATCATCCTCAGTTTCAGCATATTTTCCACATGCCTAAGGAGCCAAACCACATGAGTCAAGGCTTATGAATACTCCTGCTTCGCACAGCTTCTACGGAGACCAAGAAGGAATGTTGGTTTGTAGTTAATGGAGTCTCTATCAGGTATTCTATTAAAGAGCATGCATTGTTGAGCGGATTAGATTGTGGTACATACCCTAAATACTACCCAACAGAAATTGGGGATTTGAAGTTTGTAAAAAAGGTGTTTGGAAGGTCAAAAGGAATAAAAGTCAAAGATGTGGAGAAGAAGATGAAAGAAGTGGAAGAGAACAATTCTACAGACATGAAGAAGATGAAAAGGAAGAGGTCTACACATAAGAAGAAGATGATGAGCTCTATAAACAGGCTGAAGTTGACTGTGTTGTATTTCTTATGTAAGGTAGTAGTTGCGAAGTCTAAAAGTTCTAGAAACATTGATAAGTTCATTTTAAAAGTTGTTGATGATTTGAAGACTTGTGAGAAATTTCCCTGGGGACGTTTTACATTCGATAAGTGTGTGAAAGAGATCAAGCGCGTGACGAATAGCATGGGGGGCTTCGTGAAACCACTTCAGCAAATATCCATTTCTGGATTCATTGTTCCTTTGGAGGTAATTGGTATTGATTTATATTGATTATAATGATTATAATTATTGTAAGTAAGACTGCTATATTGGTTTAGTGTGTGTAGATTCTGGCGTTTGAGTGTATTCCACATTTTAGACACACATTCCGAGAAGCTGTACCCGCAGAGAATGACTGTTTAAGGATGTGCAAACACAAGTTCAGCCTAAGTTGCTTGAAAGGCTTTCCTTTGGATGACCTAACTAAGGCGCTTGAGGACATTAAGGTTAGAGTTTGTTAACTTATTTGGTAACATTTGTATTTTGTGATGAGTTTGATTCGAATTTAAATTTAAATTAATTGATACTCACGGGATATTACTAGCATCTTGGAACCGGACTCTCATGAGCGTGATCTTTTGTCGCGGATCATGAGAGTCCGGTTCCAAGATGCAAATAATATCCGGTGACTATCAATTAATTTAAATTTAAATTCGAATCAAAATCATCACAAAATACAAATGTTACCAAATAAGTTACCAAACTCTGACCTTAATGTCTCCAAGCGCCTTAGTTAGGTCATCCAAAGGAAAATCTTTCAAACAACTTAGGCTGAACTTGTGTTTGCACATCCTTGGACAGTCATTCTCCGCGGGTACAATTTCTCGGAATGTGCGTCTAAAATGTGGAATACACTCAAACGCCAGAATCTACACACACAAAACCAATATAGCAGTCTTACTTACAATCATTATAATCAATATAAATCAAATACCAATTACCTCCAAAGGAACAATGAATCCAGAAATGAATATTTGCTGAAGTGGTTTCACGAAGCCCCCCATGCTATTCGTCACGCGCTTGATCTCTTTCACACACTCATTGAATGTAAAACGTCCCTAGAGAAATTCCTCACAAGTTTTCAAATCATCAACAACTTTTAAAATGAACTTATCAATGTTTCTAGAACTTTTAGACTTCGCAACTACTACGTTACATAAGAAATACAACACATTCAACTTCAGCCTGTTTATAGAGCTCATCTTCTTCTTCTGTGTAGACCTCTTCCTTTTCATCTTCTTCCTCTCTGTAGAATTGTTCTTTTCCACTTCTTTCATCTTCTTCTCCACATCTTTGACTTTTATTCCTTTTGACCTTCCAAACACCTTTTTTACAAACTTCAAATCCCCAATTTCTGTTGGGTAGTATTTAGGGTATGTACCACAGTCTAATCCGCTCAACAATGCATGCTCTTTAATAGAATACCTGATAGGGACTCCATTAACTACAAACCAACATTCCTTCTTGGTCTCCGTAGAAGCTGTGCAAAGCAGAAGCATCCATAAGTCTTGACTCATGTGGTTTGGCTCCTTAGGCATGTGGAAAATATGCTGAAACTGAGGATGATTTTTGAACCACTTCACTTCTTCTGTAAAATTGGTCTCTATGTACTCCACTGTCTGGCTCACACTACACCTAGTTCCTATCTTACAGGTCTTGTTGTATTCGGTTGGACAAAACATCTCTTGATGCACTAGTTGGTCATCATCATCAATCTCCTGAAAATTTAAGCACATAAACGTGTTCCAGTTACCCAGTTATCCAGAATGTAAACACTAATCAGTTGTTCCAGTTATCCAATTATTCAAAATTTAAACACAGTTTTTCAGAGTTGTTCCAGTTATCCAGAGTTGTTCCACGACCACAAATATAAGCCTAAGTTGTCCTAGTTGTTTCACAACCACAATTTCTAATTTCCTAAACTATTTCCCTAACATCCATCCTAATCACAGTTCAAGTAATGTAAAAAGATCTTAATGTATATACGTTATGGTTTTCTCCTTCCATATTATTTTCTTCGTCATCACCTTCACTAGATTTTTCCTCTTTTTTACATTCCTTTTCTTCTTCCTCAGCTTCTTTCTCTTCTTCATCTTCTTCTCCTTCCTCCTTTTCATCTTCTTCTCCTTCCTCCTTTTCATCTTCTTCCTTTTCATCTTCTTCTCCTTCCTCCTTTTCATCTTCTTCTCCTTTTTTTCATCCTGCACACCTTTGCTTTCTTCCTCCCCAAGCGTTTCATTTGAATTACTCAATTCTTCCCCTTCATTTTCAGCAGCTTTTGCTTCTGTTGGAGCTTTTGTTGAAGATTCTGCAGCGGTTTCTCTTGGAGCTTCTACAGCTGCTTTTGATGCATCTCTCCTTCCTTCTGTTTCAGTTTCTCTCCGATCAATATCAGATGCTTCTGTTATATTTTCTGTACGACCAATTACAACAGCTGCTTCTGTTATAGCTTCTGTACGATCAATTACATCAGCTGCTTCTATTATAGCTTCTATTCCATCAACTGTTGGTTATGACGGAACTTCTTTTTGCTTTTTAGGCACTCTTTTCGTTGACTCACAAACCCCATTGCCATCTCTTACTTTTGCCATTACTGAGAACATCAACAACAACAATAGAATGTGTTATGAAAAATCGAGAACAAGTAGGACAACTAAGCATACATAACAAAACATCAAGAACAACTACGACAACTAGCATAGAGAACACCAAATCGAGAACAATAAGAACAACTATGCATTGAGAACAACATATCAAGAACAATAAGAACAACTACTCATAGAGAACAAAAAATCCAGAGCAACTGGGACAACAAAAACAAACAACATAACGAGAACAAATCGAGAAAAGGAAGCACTTAGATGTATGTTTAATTGAGAATAAAACATCAAAATTCAAAATTAGGCTTCGATTAGAGATGTGAACACCAATTTTTTATAGAATTACAATAGTTTGACTCAAATAAATTAAGGAACACGAGATGAGAAAACGAAATGAGAAAACGACCAAATGAGCGACGTGAGGGGTGTTACCTAATTGAAGAAACTACCGGCGGCGGCGGCCAGATCTCACGAAAAGAGCGGTGGTCGAGTTTTTCTTCTTCGCCGGCGAGGAAGCGAGCGACGGTAAGGTTTCTTCTGAGTTTCTTCTTCTCATTTCTCAAACGGCAGTGAAAGGAATGGAGTCAGTGAAAATAGAGTTTCTTTTACGAATTAGAAAAAATAATTTAAGTAAATTTCATTTTTTGTTTACTTGGGTCCAATCTATTGGGTTATTGGGTTTGGATCGGATCACTGGTAAGATGTGTAGTTTCATATGTTTGGTCTGGTTTTTTGGACATTTACTTTATTTTCAAATTAAAAAAAATTGTTTAAATATGATAAATATTAGAATGTGGCACGAGAGAAAAAACTTGCTCAAGTTGTGGCATTAGAGCCATTGATTCGCTCCTTTTAAGGCCATTGTTGTTAATCTTATTGTTCACATTAGTGTATACTAGGAAAGAACCCGCGCAACGCGCGGATGTATTGTTCAAACTTTTAAAATTATTTTTCTTTTAAAATCTAAAATTATGATTAATTATGTTAATTTTTTTTAAAGAAAATTTAGTGTGTCATATATATAATTAATTATCTAATGGTGGTTTACAATTATGTCATATGTCTGGTTTAATAACATATGTAAAAATATATGGTAAATAAAATTTCTTCCGAGTTGGTGAAGATGGTGTTTACACCGGCATATTGACATGATTTCTTGACACTCTTTGCAGAGTTTGTCAGAATCAATAATTTTTTTATATTATTTTCAATTTTTTAAATTTTCTTGTACTTTAAATTCAAAAAACGGATAAATTATTCGCTTTTTATTATTTATGTAAAATATGTTTCCCCGGTTTGGATATCTGAACCGTTTTAATTAATCTACAATTTTTTACAAAAAAAATTAACATAGATAAAACTAATGTTACTATTATTTATTGGTGTTTAGAAAACAATCAGGTTTCATATCAATATTCATTGGTGTTTAATAGGTAAAAGTAGGTTAATATTATTGAAAAAAATATCTTTGGTGTTTAGATTAGACATAATTTAGATTTAATATTGTATTCTGTCTAAATTTATTTTATTATTTTCAAAATTATTACGTTAATCCTTTATATGTTATTAATCCTAATGTATCATCTTTTTATTTTTATTAGTGTGGACAGAGGATAAAGCTTCTACTTATGTTAATTTGGTTTATCAGTTTGTTGATTTATAGCTAGTTTATGTTTTTCAAAGTTAATTAATATATAAAAAAAGCGTTTTTAAAGACCTTTGGATCTTAAGATTCTAATATAGTTATGAATACATCGTTTATCTCTTTATTAGTATTTGATAGTTTATATGTACATATAGCACTTAATCTTTACATCTTTTATATAAATTAAAATCATAAAGTATAATTTTAAAATATTCAGACATATGGCTTATGATTTAAAATGGTCCATTGTTTTGCACATCAAAGTTTTTCCACCAACCAAGAGCTTGACATGGAAGTGATGGTGGCACCATCACCATAGTTTGAGATCCTGACTTGCATGGTGCCATTGTTGAACCATTGGTTTAGAAAAAGAGTGAGAGTTGCAGTTTTGATGCTCGGGTGTGTTGTTTATTTTTTTGCATTTTTATACAGAGATTACCTTTGAAACTTAAAAAATATTAAAATTAAAATTTACATTGGATATATATGCCCAATTTTTGTTTTCATATTGTAATTGAATTAGTCGATGTTTCAATGTTTTGTTCATAGTGGTGATAATTTTTTCTCGAGCAATTAAACTCATTTAATTTTATAGTTTCATTTATGCATTTTTGTTACATTAGTAATTCAATTTAAAAATTTAAGCGGTTCTAATCCGTAAGATGCTACGGCCAACCTTAATATTAAAGAAAAAGAAAAGAAGAGATGCTACGACCTAAAGTGGAGATTACAAAGTAACTAATCAAGATACTCTTAACTCTTGTGTACAATTGCGATACTCTTAACTCTTAATCTCACCTATTATTATTCCTTTGTAATTAAATCTTTTTTTAGATACATGGTATTACTCTGTTGTTCATCGAGTATGGTAAATCTTTCTAAGATACATGTAAATACCATAACTGTTATTATTACTGCTCTTCCTCCTGCAAGGAATGGTTACATTTTGACCTTCTCTCACTTGTTACGCTGGTGATTAATATGTAGTATAGACTTAAACGGCAAAGAGCTAGAAATAGTGTATGCTTAATTAAGTCAAAAGTGATACATCGGACATGGGCAGTAGATGTAATGTTTGTACTTGTTCTACTCTTGCAATGTCCTTGAAACCAAGACTTGCATCAACTTGATCAGGATGTCCTTACTTAGTCCCTCCTTTTAGTATTCTTGCAATGTCCCAATGATCCCTTTGACTCTATGAGACCTTTTTCCACTGGATAGATTGTCATGGTCCATGCTGTACATTAGGAATTGAAACCGCTGAGCAAGAATGGAAGATTAATTTACTCTAACATCACGGGAAAACACTAACATCAGAAATAACAAACAGCAACCTCAACTGGGAAAAAAAAAAAACCAAAGTAAGATATACACCCAACGAAACTACCACCAAATCATTCTTTCATTCTCTGTAATCCATATCCTTGGAGCTGTCATAATTGCTCAAATCTGAAGGTTATATGATCATCTTTACTACTAAAAGAGTAAAGCTGTACCTGAACACATCCCTTGTCAGAGCTGTAAATTCTAAGGTCATGACGGTATGTAACGTGGAGACGAAGCAAACCAGTCCCTTCACCAGCAAGAATATGTCACTTCATCGTGAAATAGACGTGATGAGGTATTGATCATCACAAGTACAATAAACTGCTTCTGAAAGTTTTGAGAGACAGATGGAAATAACAAATAAAAGCAGCTCAAGTGCCCTTACCTGGATAAATATTTTCAAAAGTATCCACCAAGTTCTTCTGCCTGCAGATGAAGCATATATTGAAAACATTTGAAAAGAATACATCAATGGTCTGCACCTGAGTTAGATAAGCAACCATAAGTTGCCTCCATTTAGCAACAAGACTCTTGAATTTTGCAACGCATTTTACATTAAATTATGATACTAAATGGTAGTCTACCTGCTTTCTACCAGCGTGTGTTAGAACACCCCCCATATTTCAGAACTATAACTTTCATCTTCGCCTTCAACATTGCTTTTTGGTATTTTAACCCACTTCAGTGGCTTCAATTGAACCTTCTTGTATATACCAGAGAAATGTCCACCCTTCATAACAAACTCATATAATATGAGGGGGAGCTTACAGAGAAAAAGGCAATTCCAAATATAAAATGTATGAAAGTCCCAAATATATCTTTAAATCAAATCATTGTAAAGCCAAAACTACCTATCATAATAAAAACTAAAAAGTCATTCTTTCATTCTCTGGAATCCCTATCCTTGTAGCAATCACAATTGCTTGAACCACTTTGAAAACTACCACCAAACGAAGCTGAAGCTGAACCAGATTTATATGTTATTCATGTTGATGAGAGGCCACCGTATTTAATTGAAGGCAGAAAAAACCATTCAAGGCAACATATAAAGTAGAAGGAGCAAACAAATTAATTTCACTTGTATGAAAAACTAACTTGTTTTGATTTGTTGTTGCTTTGTCTCTGATTTCTGAGATTTTCTCTTTATTATTCAAGAGAACGACTATGTTTTCTGCCTTCTTTCTCTTGTTGATTCCCACATGTTTTTTCATTCTGTTCAACATACACAAAACTCGTGAGTGACTACATGGATGTCAAATCACTAAACAAATATCATGTCAGTAGTAAACTCACACCGCAAGAGAACCACATGCATGATCTACATAATTAATTGAGGTATGCTAATACACACACTTGAAAACGTCAATGTCAGTTAATGTTCTAAATTAGTATGTTTTAAAGATATTTTCAAATGAATCTGATGTAAAAGTCAAGCTTGATATTCGATTATTCAGTATACACTTATTTAGGAATCGAACATTAGGACTATAATATGTAGATTGGAATTTGTATTAAATAATGATCAAGACTTCTTTCTACGATATCCCAGTGACAAATTTAATATTCATGTATACAGTTCTGTACATGCGTTAAGAAAATAGGCAGAGACAGGAGTGAAGAATAAACCTCTTTCAGAAATCTAGTTTCCAGGTGTTCCTTTTAGGAGGAGGTGAGTAGATATATCTATAGAGGGTAAAAATTTGAAGAAATGGTTTTAAAATAAGCGTTCGCCGTGAAGATCGGAAACAAATTGATGATATATTTGTATTCTACTAACATATATCTGCAAAGCAATAGATACGATGATAATGGAGAGAACAAAAATATATCAAACAACAAGTAAGAAGGATTGAATTCAGGGGAGGGATATTCAAAATAAGAAAACAGAAAAATGAAGAATACATAGACGTTAGGAAGGTCTTCAAAAATCAAAAGGACGATTAACAAATCATATATATACGAATTGACAAACCTGCATTTGTGAGGACTGATGGAGTTAGATCTGAGATGGAGATGATAATTTCCAAAAAGATTTTGGGACGGAACGAAAGAAGGGGAAGAGAAATAATAAATTGACCTGAAAATGAGGGGAAAATAGGGTTAGATTAGGGGAGCTGAGACCATGTCAAAAAAATAAAGGGAAAGCAGGGAAAGGGAGAGGAAGAAGCTGAAGGAAGGATTTAATATTTACGGAGGTGAAGAAGTTGAAGGGGAAAAACGTTTTCTTTTAATAAAGATGGCAATTAAGTTTTTTTTTTTTTTTAAAGAGTACACGTGTCATCACCTAAAGAGGCCACGTGTCATGTTCTGGGAGAGTGCAACTGTACTTTCATAGTATAGATTCTTACTTGTATAAGAGAAATAGCTTAAAGTGTTAATCTGATGTGGTAAGATTGCATTAGGGACTCAAGCATTTGTCACTCAGTGATTTGCAAATCGCGAAAGACGTATTTACCCCTGATTTTTGCAATAAATAACTAAAAAACCAGACTTCTAAGTTCTGATGTACATTGTACCCAATACACACAACACATGGCCTATTTGTACGGCTCTTAAGAGTGGTAGCTAGATCAGCAAATCTGTATGACCAAAACACAGACAGAGATTTGTGTTTTGTGTGTGTGTGTCTTTCTCTTTCTTGGGGAAAATTTACTTTACATGTTTTAACTAAAATGTAAAGAAGAAGAGTTACAAAAGATGCAAGAATGAGACATGAGTTGATGAATGATGCTTCCTTCTTCAATCCTAAGCTTCTTACTCTCTCTGTTCCAAAGATGAACAGCAAAAGTATGTTTATGTAAATGTGTAAGCCTCTTCCGCAACCAATTAGCCTCGGTCTGGTTCGCGGGCGCTCTGTAGAACCCGCGGATTCTAGTCCAATCCACTGGATAAAATGCAGATGGTGGAAGAACAGAGAATCCCACATCCGAAGAGGAGGAAATGTTGAGTCTTGCAACAACTCTCGACACTAAGTATGGACCGTTGTGTCCCCATTTATTACCGTTGAAGGTTCTTGAGAATTCGTCGATGAACCTTTTAAGCAAAGGATGGTTCTTGTCGAAGATGAGCACCGCGTTGTTGAGCCTGCTCCATTTTCTTGTTACCGGATCAACTGTTTGTGCTCCTAGTGCGTTGTGGAGATTGGTTAGAGGTTTGAGGATTATAACGTCTGTGTCTAAGTAGGTTCCGCCGAATTTGTAAAGCAAGACTAATCTTAGAAGGTTAGAGAGGTTTTGCTCTAATGGAATCACTCCTGGACTGAACATTCCTTTCTTCAATCTCTCAAACCATTTCTCTGCTGATGTATCTTTGAAGATGTAAGCAAAATCAGGTTTAATTGGAAGCACTTTAAGCCCTTTATCTGTAAAGGGTTTCAAGATTAGGGTTCCTTTGTCACAGTCAAGTGAGTTTGAGATCAATATCAAACAGCTATTTGAGTGAGATTTGAAGAGACTCTCTATGGTGAACCGCTCTCGATCACCAAAAGATTCAATGGATGAGATCCATGTCATGAAGAACAGTGACTCACATGAGGACTTGGACAAGAAAGACTTGATCCTCGTCTTGAATCTCTGTTTTGATTTGCCTTGTGGCCGCTGTGTTATCGCGGGTTTTAACTCGATTCTTCTCTTTGATCTCTCCATCTTTCTCTCTATCATTGTTGACGAAACGTTCTGCTTCTCTACGAAACCTAAAGAGATTTCTTTCACCACAAGTAACAATGAAGAATCTGACTCAGATGATGATGTTGATGTTGATGTTGATGTTGATGATGATGATGATGATGGATGAAGAATCTGGTGATGTGGTGAAAGAGTGGATTGAATAGGTGAGATGGGATCAAGATGAAGAGAGAAGACAGAGAAGCTGTTGTAGATCAAGAGAAGCATGAGAAGGAGACCTAGAAGAGACATTGGAAGACATGAAACAAAAGAGACGACCAATCTTTTTAATCTCTGCAATAACAGAATTTGTTCTGTTCTTTTGCTCTGTTCCATTTTTTCTTACTTCTTCAAACAGATTTTGCAAAAGATGCAGACTTGTTCTGTAACAGACTACTATTTTTTTGGGACAGGAGGGTGTGTATTATGTGTGATGATAATTGTTTGTTGAGTAAGAAAATTAACAAATTATTATTATTTTTTAGCATATATATATATATATTATATGTAAATATCAATTAAAAATGGTGAAAGAGAAAGATTACCAATACAAAAGATAGTATTATAATATATAGCAAGTGCAAAGGATTAGTAAACTATCATCTAAAGACTGTGGTTGGAGATTCTATATTAGATTTATTAAAATTTTAGAATTATAACTAAAGTATTATGTAAGGTTTACATAGTTTAATGAGGTTACTAGCTTGTAATATTCAGCATAACTTTTTTTTTTTTGGTAAGGTGTAGTGTAATATTCAGAATAACTAGAAATGTCAATTAGGACCAAATCCGGGAATTGAGGGGCCAATATGCTTAAATCACTTTTTATTTATTTTGTTTGAATATATAATTATTGGGGTTTTTTTTTACAGTAAGGTGAACAAAATTTTATATGAATTTTGTTTGATAGCTTCGTATGATACATCACACATGCAAGATAGTTTGCCCAGCGCGGTAACGACTTTTATAGGTTTCTTCTGCAATTGAAACACTAATTATTGACTATGCAATAATTAACAATGTTGGTTGTTGATATGTAACATTAATTCAAGGTATATTTTATACTGTGAATCACACACTATGTGATATATTAATATTACAATAAGGATTTTATTCGTATTAAAAAATATATGGACGTTATGATGATAGAGATTCTTATGGATTTAGCGATTAGTCAACACTTTTATTTGATTTGCCTAATGAGATATTTTTTTCTTAATTCTTCGTCTGATTGTTTACAACTTGCAAATTTGAACTCCAACTATACCATGGGGCTATTAACAGTAGAGTAATCTTTCCATTTCATATTGAATGTCGTTTTAAAAATATATATATATATATATATATATATATATATATCAGATTAAGTGACATTTTAGATCTTCTATACAGTATTTTAGACATATAGTGTATTAATGAATAAGGAAGAGTAATATAAAATGCAATGTGTGAAAAACATTAAATTACACTTACTATGAAACAAATGAAGTATAACATATAAACTAGTGAAAACAAATATTTTTATGTTACATTCTTGTTAATAATAACTTTGTATACAGGGATTATTAAAAGAAAAACTTTTGTATATAGGAGAAAGAGTAAAAAAAACTCAAATTTAAAGTGCGTCTCCCTAAAGTTTCCAAATCCCCTTTTATCTCATAATTTTTCGAAAAGCATCTAATTCAAAGAATCGAGAAGACATTAATTTCCAATCTCAAGCAGTCATACACTAATCAGGAGAGTTCACACAAAAATGAGTACAAAAATATTTCAGGACAAAAAAAAACAAATTGCTCTAAACATATCGAGTACAAACGAAAAAACAGAAGAAGAATCAAGTCGCAGTATTAAGAAGAAGATGATGAAACACAGAGACTTGGAGACACAAATCCATAAATCAGAGAAGACCTCTTCTTCTCTTGTAATCACTAACAGTTAACGTAAGGCCATGTCTCTTACCATCATTCTCAGCAACTCTACATCCCACTGTTGCTTCTGTCAACTGTTTCCTCGCCATGAACGCTTTCTGTACTCCTTGAGGTCCTCCGTACTTCTGCAATGCCGTTAGCGATAACGGCAATTCAAAGTTATGAAGTTGATTGTGTTCTGCTCCTTGACCTATTGGAGCTCTTGTGTCTATTAGCTTCCCTGCATCTGCAGCTGCTTCTAAAGCAGCTTCTGTCGCTCCAGCTCCTGCATCTGCTCCATTGGTCTCAACCGCTGCTGCAACCGCTGCCTCGTTCTCTCCTCCGTCTTTCCCCTTGTTTTTTCCATTGTAGTAGTTCGATGATCGGGTCCATCTCCTTGAAAACGGATCATATCCAGCTTCACCGGCCTTGAGACTAGCGGTAATTGATTTTACTTCGGATGCATTCTTGAAATTCTCGGCTCTGTTCTTTTTGTTCATCTCGGCAAGTTTAAGCGCTTTTTTATCTACCTCTTTCTTCTTCCGTGACGCATCGAGCTGTTTGATTTTCGCTTTGATCCTCTCTACACCTGCTTCATCGTTTTTGCCCTGCGCAACTTCCAACTCTTTTCTAAGCCTATCCTTCTCAGCCGCAATATTCATTGGCCTGATCGAGGCAGATTTTTTCTCCTGCAACATCTGTTTGACGGTTTCCGCCGAGTAAACAAAACTGTTTGTTCTTTTGATTGCCTCTTTCTTCTCTGATACATCTTGCTTTGTGGGCATGCGACCATTTGTTCGCTCAACTTCTCTGATCCATTGCCTATACTCTTCCTCCAGCGGATGCCCATCTGAGATCATTGCCATTTGCCATCGAGCTGCCGAGCTTTCATTTCCCCACATGACGTTAAGGTACTTGTGTGTACTTTTGTTCTCTAGCTTGTAAGCCTTGTCTGGCTCGGTTGCATCTACATTCCTCACCAAGCAGAGTCTGTAAATTGGACCGCTCTTTGACCTTCCAATCCCAACCCTCACAAAGCACCCAACAATAAGCTCTTCAAAGAAAGGCTCCATTAGCCATTTGGCAAGCTTAGACCGTCTGATGGTAATTTCCTTAACATCCTCAAACGTAGGCACATCTGACCTGTCATCATCACTGTCGAGCATTCCTCCATTCGAGCCTTCATCGTCACTCTGAGACCTACTATCACTGTCACTTTGGCTGGAGCTACTCAAATTGGAGGAAGCTAACGGTTTCCTCTTCATTGATGAGAAATCTCGACTACCTGAACCACCTTTTGATGCATCTCTCAGTTTCCTAAGAGCCGCTGGGTCCTGCTGCTTCATACGCTTTGCCCTCAATTCATTCAGGGCATCATCCTTTGCAGCTGCTCTGTCTGCAGATCTAGCAGACGAACGCACACCACGAGAAGCTGGAACAGGCTGGGTCTCCTTTTTCGAAACAGGGGTCTTCTCATTCTCCCTCTTCGATCTAAGTTTCTCAGTGAAGTTCTTATCACCTTTCTTATCAGCACGTTCAGCTAAAATCATCTCTCTCTGAAACTCAGTCATTCCCGCAAGCTTCTGTCGATCTTCCTCATTCTTGTAAAGGTCATCCCCAAAATCAGATTCCTCGCTGCTATCACCTTCATGATCAGATGGTCCATCACCATAACCACCTTCAACTCGAGCAGCTCGATCTTCTCTCTCAGCTTCCAATCTCTTCTTCAAAGGTACTTGAGAACCAGAGGGTTTTCTACTCGCATAGCCACGATCTTCATCAGAATCATCCCTTGAATCACTACTACCATCAGAGTAAGAACCCTCACGTCTCCTCGATGACGACGTAGGTTGAGAACGACGGCTCCTCCCTGATGCAGTAGTTCTCCCAGCAGCTTCCAAAAGCTCGTTCTCTAAATTCTGATTCATAGCTTCTGAGGAGGCTCACCAAAGCCAACGAATTTAACTGGTTTTCACTATCACCTGAAATTATTAGAAGTTCACAGTTAGAACAGCAAAAGATTGATCAAAGATTTAGAATTTGAATGAACTTTTTCCCTAATTAAGCTCCTTGTTTAGGGCTTAGATAGATGAACTATTTTCCTAACTATTTTCTCTTTCATTCCCCTCAATTAGCTGAAGATAGGAAGATGTTATGCTTATTCATGTCGCAATCAGAGGATTTATAACCAATTGGAGTATTGAGCAAAAGATCTCGAATCACGTTGCGGTGAGGTCAAACGCCAAATCGCGGTTTTTGACAAAACCTATCTGAGTTCTGAGCTAAAATCTGGCGAATACAGAGGCGGAGAACCATTGATTTCTCGTATAGATCTTAAATTCGATTGGAATTGCTAGGGCCGGACGAAACAGGGAGCCCCCCAGACGTCTAAACTCCGTTGGCGGCGGAAAAAAAAAAGGGGGGAAAAGAGAGAAATCGAGAAAGAGAAGAAAGATGAATGGAAACTCACTTGGGATGAGACGGAGAAATCGCCGGAAAGTGTTGGAGAGATCGACGGGCGGCGAAAGCAGACGGAGAGAGTATATCGAAAGCAGATGATTAGCAGATCTTTTAGGTAGACGATGAGAAATAAGAAAAGGAAAAATATATATTTTTCTGGATATTTCAGTTTTTAACAAAAACCCTTTAATGTTCAATATTGGAAATTTATGATTTGTTTCGCTTTAATTGAAATTAGATCATATAGGAATAGATGAATCAGATATTCATAGATACATACCAATTTAGGAATCTACAATCGGACGACATATAAAACTTATATTGATGTGTCAAAAAAAAAAAAAAAAAAAACTTACATTAAACTATATAAATGGAAATATTTAGATTTTTTTGGTAATCTCTTTTGAGTTCTAACTCATTAACTTTTTTTTTTAATCGGATTTCAGTAAGAATTAAAAATTTTGTTTTTGATCAATAATTTGTTTTTTTTTTTTTCATTTTAAAAAAGTTCTAACACTCATTGTTTATTGATTAATATCTATGCTAAATGAATTAAAAAAAAAAAAAAATAGACACATGTGAAAATCTAATCGACCAATTAACATAAGTAAATTAGTATGTATATGTTTTGTTTTTTTATTTAATTTTACTTTTTGTTTAAGGAAAGTAGATTTAAAAAAAAAAAAAAAATAGATATACACATGTAAATTTAGTATATGCAAATATGTTTGATTCGGGTTAATATTAGTAAGAGTGATCTTGATTTATTGACACATATTTCAATCTAGTTAATTAGAATTTGCTACATGTCAGATTCTTGTACCAGGGTTTAAAGTTTATTTAAAAAGTCCAATATCGGAATTTCAAAAAATAATATGATTTGTCAACATAGGAAAAACAATTATGGTAAAATGAGATACACTCATGAAGCATTCTATTTCCATGTATCTGTTTGTTCTTTCTTTGTATGACAAAAAGTACAAAAGAATTGAATTGCAAATCTAAAGTCGAACAAGAGAAGCTAAACCTCTAAAGAGAGAACTAATATGCTCTATTTGTAGTATTTATTCTATGGAACATTATCATTGTGTGATCACTAAACTATAAAGTATGGAGCAAACCCAAAATGTGTTGTTGAATCTGTACACTCAAAGAAGAAGGAAGGTTTCGCCAGTTTTTTTTTCCCATCTTTATGGCAATTTGCATGACTCGATAACTTCCATAACCGCTTTATGAGTTTCCGGAGGAATCATGTCCAGCGTTGTATGAAATGCCTACACAGTAGGAAGAAGGTTAGAGTCTGCTTACCACATCGATTTCTAAGACTGAAATAGAAATGGTTTAGAGGAACATACCACAAATCTATCCAACACTGGTACGAGAATTGCCAGGTTGCGTTTTGGGAGATAGTCTCTGATCGCATTGCGTATACTTCTACTGCTAAGAATAAGAGATTATGTTACAGCTTTCGACAATTAGAGTACCTAAAAAGGCAGAGAGAGGAAGCTAAGAAAATATATAACCTTTGTGTAGACAGAAATGCGAGTAAAAGGGCAGAATAGGCCTCCACAATCATCTTTTCTGCTTCCTTTTCGCTTTCCAAAACAGCTTCTTCATCATCCTGAAACATGAGGAAAGGGAAGGGTTTAAGACATACTTTCTACTGAGGGTTTTTCAGAATCAATAAGAATACAATGCTTAGATCCTAACCAAAGTGAAAGTACTCGTTTCTTCTTTGGTGTCTGCGGATCCTTGATTGGTGAGAAAGATTGAACATAAAAGAGGAATCATGTCTTGCTCACTCTCTTGCAACCCTTCTGGATCGGTGATCGGAACACTAGCTGCCGCAAGCCTTGACCTACAACAAAGCAATAATTGGTAAGAGAAGATTTTTTGAAGACATTGGGTATGACTGTATGAGTCAGATCACAGTAGAATCATGTAATCAAGAGTTTCTCCAATTTGCATAGAAAACAAATCACGACTATTGTTTTCCCCTTCTAAGGATTTTGATGTCAATACACACTCTAAGTTCACAACATAAAGATGTAAACAGAAAAGAGCAGAGAATTTGGTACCTGTTTGTTCCGTCTTTCTCCACCAAGTTTACCAGTAACCCCAAGATGGCAACAAGTAAATCTAATTCCTCATCTGTGAGATGTTTTTCTTTCGGGTGGCATGTCCCTGGCATTTCCATCTTACTGAAAAGGGGAGATCTGGTGAAGGAAGGAAAGTGTCCAGCAATTAATTCAGCCATGCTCTCCAGTCCTCTGCAGGCAGCAACTTTCCGACAACCAACGGAATTCTCATTTGTTAAGTTCATTAAAACCTGAGAATATGTTCATAGCATCAGAAAGTTGCAAGAAACAACATGATATCCCCACATCTAAATAGATTAGAGTAAAAGGTGAGATTCAATTCTGTTCCAATATTAATTTCGTTCCAGCTGAGAAAATTTTGCTACACAACAGAAAATACTTGTTAAGAAGACTGTACAGTTTACATTACCTTCACAGCTGTTAAAAGGCAATCAGATAAAAGACAAAGACATCCTTTATCAATGTCATATGATAAAGATGGTTGCTCTGTTAAATGGCGATCTCTATCACTTGATTCTTCCTGAGAATTTAAGCCATGGTTTGATTCCTCCTGGCTTGAGAAGAGCTGATGTGAACGTTCATCTTTATTATCTCTGTAGCTTCCCTTCCTTTTTCGATCTTTAGATTTCTTTCTCGATACTGCTGCCCATTTGGAAGGTCTGGAATCTTCCAAATCAAATGCATAAGGATCTTGGCTATCCTCCAAAGATGCAGAGTTTCCAACTCTTTTACAAATGGGTTCTCTAACTTGACTAACATTACTTCTGGAAATGCCACTACCCAATGAGGCCAATCTGCCTGCAAATGATCCAGTGTTGGAACCTGCTCTTGTCGTTAGCGTGCAGGGATCATTTATTGACACTACACTTGATTGATAGCCCAACATTGATGTTGCGGAGCAATCTAACAGGAATGCAGACTGATTTCTCTCAGATACACTCGCACTTCTCATGGAGCTACACCTAGTGATGGACCAAGTATCTGTGCTGATTGTCACAACCTCCTTGTCAACTGCAGAAGATAGATGTGGCTAAGCAGAGAGTAACATACAAAGGGGCAGAGAGAGATAGAGAGAGCAAAAAAGTAACAAGAGGTGGAGCCGGGTTTGTGGCTATCAGAATGAAATACCTTTACGATTTGCTCCCATAATAGACTCACTATTAACACCATTTGCACCGCGAGGGTGAGGATGCTTTTTGTTGCACTGAGCTTGTAGCTGAAGACCTGGTATAAATAGTACAACCATCCATCAGAATAAGAGATGATAACATCGGAGGAAGTCATGGTAAAAAATCCAAAACTAGGCATTGTATACCTGACAGTATCTTGATGACACTTATGATGAGCTCTGTGAAAGATAGTCGGGTGCCATGAGAACCCATGCTTTTATTAAATCCGAGCAAATGATTCTGAAAGGAATAATAGCTAGTTAGTTAATCAGTTGCAAAGCTATTCAATACAATCTATCGTGAGGCTAGGCATCCAGAAAACATTAAAGCTACCTGGTTTTCTGTGCTGAGGAATGTAGCATTCTCCATGATTTTAAGACATTTCAGAAGCAACATCAGACTTTGCTTATTCAAGTCATCTTTTATATCCTCGACAGAGAGAGTGTCATGTGCCACCCAGCTCTGCACATAAAATAAGCATTAAATACTCTTATTGAACAATCACGAAGTTCCAGTAACCATTGACAATGAAGTACAGAGTCTTTGCCTCTACTAAGACAGAAATCTTTCTTGTCCACAACAAAAGTATTCTGCGCAGTCACAATAACATTTAACCATGATACATCAACAAGTGACCTCTCTTTTGATATATTAGCAAAGGACAAGTAATGCAACGGCTTTCAGCAATAAATTGAATTGAAATAAAATATGATCCTGAAGATACCCGAACAATTACAAAGCTAACACTTTATACAAGTTATTGACGTCCTAGGCAAACAAAGATGGTAGTTCTTATCTTATAAAAAGATACTTAATGCTGATGATAAAGACGGGGATAACAAGATCCCAAAACAAACAAGTTCACACCTCCATTACAGCGTGACAATCCATAACAACGTCAACGACTGCATCAAGTCCTCCAAGTTCTCGTAGTTTCTCCTTGAACATTCCACCAGATTTTTTCACAGTACCAGAGGTATCTGAATGAGGTTGAACAAAATAATTAATTAGCAAAATCAAAAGAGATCAATTATAATCTGGCTGTAAGATCTACTACCGCCAACACATTTGTTAAACTAAATCATGGGAAGCAAAATAAATCACTGGAGCTAAAATGGCTTTACAATTTCTATTACCTAAATCTAATACACCAACAGTCGATGGCCTTTAAATAATTAGCTAGTAATTGTTTCCAAATTCCAACAAAACAAACAAGAAGTTGAAGTACCATCAAAAGAGATTTTGGACAAGCACGCCTTCTCCATCAACAACAAAGCTACCCATTTCGTACTTAGCTCAGGCCTCAACCTTTCAAGTTTATAGCTATCAATCAATCTTAGCTCCTTGCAATTAACAAGAATGTCCTGCGCTCTGGACAGTATATCACAAGAGCTTGAATCACGCAAATTGGCTGCATCACGTGCTGCATCAACATACTTGATTATTGATAAGAGCCTAGATCCTATATTCCGCGGCTTCCCTTTAGTACTGGCAGAAACCACAGGTCTCAACAGCTTTATCAAAAACTTGATGGCGTTGGGTGACTCCATAAAGTGGTCATCTTGACCCTAATATATGAAAGTACAACGGTAAACAAGAGAAAAAAAACATCACAAAGCAAATAAAGTGTGAGTTGCTTACATCAGCCGTTAGCACAAAGAAAAGGGTAGCTGCAGCAAGATTGCTTGGTGTGTCATCAAGGCTGAGACCCAAAATCGCACCAATTATTGATTGTGAGGTCCTGCAATAACATGCTCCAAGAAAAAAAAAAGGAGAAAGATTTAGTAAGAATTCACAACACTCATCGTTTATGACTTCTCATCAACATGTACCAAAACTGCGAATCAAAAATTCCAGTCCTTTGACAGATTTAACATGTTCTAGACATTAGTAAAATCAACACTAATCGTTTTTACAAGGTGACTGTTCCATGAAACCAGAAATCTTCATTAGTTTCTACATATTCATACCCTAATACCCTAAAAAATGTGGCTTCACTAGCTACAAGGAATTGTACCCAATTGTGCCCTAATCAGGAAAATACCCAAAACCCAATTCAGGAAATTTCCAAGAACTCAATAATGAACAAACCCTAGAAACGCCGACGTACCCTAAAGCCCTTAAAGAGCGTCGCTGATGTTGAGGTTCGCAAATTGACAATAGAGACGAAAGCGCAGCTCTTCTGATCCTAACATGATGACCTTTCTTCAACCCATCAAGCGCGAAGTTAACTTCGTCCTCGTTCTCCATTAACTCTCCAAACTCCTGAGCCTCCATCAAAGTCGAAGTCAAACCACCGAAGGCTCCACCACTGTTCTTGGGTCTCTTAGCCCTATTCTGAGAGAAATCATCATCAAAAAAAGTGGATCTTGAAGAAAAATTCCAGCGTGATGATGACTCTTGAGTGGAGAAATCTAGTGGCTCTTCAATGTCTGGAGACGAAGACGAAGAAAGATATCCCACATGCGAAACGGTGTCGTTAAAGGAATCGGAGAAAGTCCTTAACATCCCCGGTTTACGACGGCCGTACGTTCGCTCCATCATCGCCGAGAAAGCTTCAAAAGTTGCTCTCTCTTCTTTCGCAGATTCGAAGTTGAGAAAAAAAAACAATACAAGGGTATTTTCGGTATAATTTAATATTGATTTTAACCAACCGGTTAGGGTTTTAGTGTATTTCAATAATAAAAGATTTAAAACGTTGATGTATTGACCGCATAGCGCAGTGGATTAGCGCGTCTGACTTCGGATCAGAAGGTCGTGGGTTCGACTCCCACTGTGGTCGTTATTCTCTTTTTTTTTTTTTTTTTTTTCCCCTATCCAAAAAAATATCCTAAACCATTTTTTTTTTTTAGCGTTTTAGGGTTTAAAGATCGGAAATTGGAATTTCTTCTACAGTTGTTCGTGACGGAGAAGGAAATCGAGCAATGGCTTCGCCCTCGCTGAAAAGACGAGAGCAACCAATGTCACGAGATGGAGATCAGCTTATCATTACTCCTTTAGGTGCTGGGAACGAAGTGGGTCGTTCTTGTGTTTACATGTCCTTCAGAGGCAAAACCATTCTGGTCAGTTTCCCTCAAATTTCCTCGGTTCTGATTTTTGATTTGGGAATGTCTTATTGTTTGACTTTGTTTGTGTTGTGTTGTGTTGTGTAGTTTGATTGTGGGATTCATCCTGCGTACTCAGGAATGGCTGCGTTGCCTTACTTCGATGAGATTGATCCTTCCACCATTGATGTCCTCTTGATTACTCAGTATGTTTACTTCTTCTTCTTCTTGCTCTATTGGCTTGTTTGAGTAATGGGTTTGATGAAGAGAATCAATCTAAGGGAAAAAAAAAGGAATTTTGGAAAGGAAACTCAAGTTTTTATTTGATTAGATTCATAATATGAATTTGATTTGAGCATAATTATAATTTTCTTATCATAAGAGATCAATTAGGAAGGCTACTAGAGAAAAATCTTCCAACTTTGGGTTGGATGATGTGTAAAGGAAACTTTTCTTGGAGTAGCTCAAGCTTTTAGAAGGCTTGCAAGTTTGTTCTTTGTGTCTGTTTGTGGAGTTGAGAAGTTTTTTTTTTTTTTGTTCATTTTGGTGTGAGGTTTCTTGGTTTAAGATAATGCTTTCTGTTGCAGCTTTCATTTGGATCATGCAGCATCCTTACCTTATTTTCTGGAGAAGGTTTGTTACTCTTTCCGAATGATTTTGTTGTTGAAGCGTTTAAACATTAGCTGGGAAATGACGTATTTTTGTAATCTTTGGGTAGACAACATTCAAAGGGAGGGTTTTCATGACACATGCTACAAAGGCTATCTACAAGTTGTTGCTTACAGATTATGTCAAAGTGAGCAAAGTCTCAGTGGAAGATATGTTGTTCGATGAACAAGACATCAACAAGTCCATGGACAAAATTGAGGTTGGTACTGCAAATTGCATCCTATTACAGCTTGTTCTTGTTTTTTTTTTCTTGGGATTTGGAACTGATGTTTCTGTCACATGCATGATTTAAGAACAGAATTCGTTTCCTTGTTTGTTTTCTCGGTTTATTTATACTCTTCTTAAGAGAAATGGAAACTAAAGTAGTGTGCTCGAATTTAGCTATACAGAATCTAACAACTGCTTTAGACAAATAGCAATTTTTCATATGATTATGTTTATACATCAGTTACTCCATTGTGTTAAGTTCGAAAAGATTTAATCGGTTTAAAGACAGTGATAGCATTGAGTTAATGTTTATGTTTAATTCCTCTCTAGGTGATTGATTTCCATCAGACGGTTGAAGTTAATGGCATAAAGTTCTGGTGCTACACGGCAGGCCATGTTTTGGGTGCAGCTATGTTTATGGTGGATATAGCCGGTGTGCGAATCCTCTACACAGGAGACTATTCCCGTGAGGAAGACCGACATCTAAGAGCAGCTGAGCTTCCCCAATTCTCCCCTGACATATGCATCATTGAATCCACTTCTGGTGTCCAGCTTCATCAATCTCGTCACATCCGTGAGAAACGCTTCACTGATGTAATCCATTCAACGGTTGCTCAGGGTGGGCGTGTGCTAATTCCGGCTTTTGCTCTCGGACGTGCTCAGGAACTTCTCTTGATTTTAGATGAATACTGGGCAAACCACCCGGATCTACACAATATCCCTATCTACTATGCATCACCGCTAGCCAAAAAGTGTATGGCGGTTTACCAAACCTACATCTTATCTATGAATGACAGAATCCGCAACCAGTTTGCAAATTCTAATCCGTTTGTGTTCAAGCACATTTCTCCATTAAACAGCATCGATGATTTCAGAGATGTCGGTCCATCTGTGGTTATGGCTACTCCTGGAGGTCTTCAAAGCGGTCTCTCGAGGCAACTCTTTGATATCTGGTGTTCAGATAAGAAAAATTCCTGTATCATACCGGGTTATATGGTGGAAGGTACACTGGCGAAGACGATAATCAATGAGCCAAAGGAGGTGACTCTTATGAACGGTCTTACTGCTCCTCTCAACATGCAAGTACATTATATCTCGTTCTCTGCTCACGCAGATTATGCACAGACGAGCACATTCTTGAAAGAGCTCATGCCTCCTAACATCATCCTTGTTCACGGTGAAGCTAACGAGATGATGAGGCTCAAGCAGAAGCTCTTGACGGAGTTTCCCGATGGAAACACAAAGATCATGACCCCGAAGAACTGCGAGTCTGTTGAAATGTATTTTAATTCTGAGAAAATGGCGAAAACCATTGGGAGATTGGCGGAAAAGACACCGGATGTTGGCGATACAGTGAGCGGGATTCTGGTGAAGAAAGGGTTCACTTATCAGATAATGGCACCTGATGATCTCCATGTTTTCTCACAGCTATCAACAGCAACTGTAACTCAGCGGATTACAATCCCGTTTTCTGGAGCTTTCGGTGTGATAAAACATCGCCTTGAAAAGATTTTTGAGAGCATTGAATCTTCAACAGACGAAGAAACAGGGCTTCCGGCACTGAAAGTACACGAAAGAGTAACTGTGAAACAAGAGTCAGAGAAGCACATCTCACTACAGTGGTCATCAGATCCGATAAGCGACATGGTTTCAGATTCCATTGTAGCTCTGGTTCTCAACATCAGCCGAGAAGTCCCCAAGATCGTTGTGGAGGAAGAAGACGCTGTGAAATCCGAGGAAGAGAACGGGAAGAAAGTGGAGAAAGTGATTTACGCGCTTCTTGTGTCGCTCTTCGGGGATGTGAAACTAGGAGAGAACGGGAAACTGGTGATTAGGGTCGATGGCAATGTGGCTCAGCTCGATAAAGAGAGTGGAGATGTAGAGAGTGAGCATGAAGGTCTTAAGGAAAGAGTAAGATTAGCTTTTCAGCGGATTCAAAGTGCTGTGAAACCAATCCCTCTCTCAGCTTCTTCTTAAGCTTTTTAAAACACCATATAGAGTTGTATCATCTGTTTGTTCCTGTTTTCAAGTTTATTAATGATAATGATTGTCTAATGGATGCTATTAAGAATGTGTTTTTTTTGGAAAACTTTGCTGCTTCTATAAATTAGTCCAATGAATGTTATTGAGTTTGCTTCTGTTCTACATTGTTTGAAGAGGGATGAATCAAAGAATTTCGATATTGGAGAATCTTATGGACAATTCATGCTTAAACAAAGATTTATGATAAGTTTATTCAAATCCACCATAGTATATGAAATCTATATAACGTTGTCGTTGTAAAAATTTTAGCTTCTGTATATTTAATAGCCACTTTTAGCTAATGTGAAATAAATTATCAAATAATTTTCCAAATTATTGAAAAAAAAAAGTGAATCTAATTCAGCATTTCACCTGCTCAAAGCAAGAACCAAGACAAACATAATATATTAATAATTTAAAACCAAACTGAGATGACAAAAAAAAACAAATTCAGCATTTGACACATTTTTTGGTAAAAAAAAAACATTTTTTATTTGTTTTGAGCTAATCCAATATTATCCATCCTCTAGAGGAGACTGCAGATTCTCTATTTGAAAGCGGTGGCCTTCGTCTAGGCGGGAAAAATCAAAAGGCGAAACATTTATCGTCTTCTTCCAAATTTTGGATTGTTCTCTTCTCGGTTTCTTCGAATCCAGAAACACCAACGCCGAAATCGAAGCTGAGAAACTGAAAACTATGTCGGGCTACGAGTATCCGAGGTTCTCTCGTTCCGACATTATCACGGCGCTCACGGAGGCTCAGATCGCTAGCGTTAAGGATTCCGATTTCAGAAACCCTACTCCCGACTTCGTTTCCGAGGTTTACACCAGACTTCTTATCTATCTCGACGTCCTCAACGAGTATGGATTCCTTAAACCCTAGTTTCCTTAGCTCGACACTGATTTTACCGTCGATTTTGCTATGTTTGAATTGCGTCGTCTGATCGAATTGTGTAAAAAAAGATTCATTTTTTCTGTATAAAATATCTTTATGATCTTTTTGATTTTGAAAAAAAATCTAATTTTTGTATGAACTGCTATGTTTTTCCAAAGCCCTAATTTTTTTTCAATTTGGGGAACTTTAAATTTTATATATTCTTGGTTAGTTTTGGGGCTTGAGCGAGTTTGAATCTCTGATGATGCTTCATTTTTCAATTGTTTTTTTTTTTTTTTTTTTGGGGTCTGTCGATTTCAAATCTATGGCAGAGAAGACAAAGGGCAAGTAGACTTTGAGGCTCTGGGGCAATTGGAGAATCCAGATCTTCATACCAGCTCAGTGCAGGCTATGAATCTTTATTGCAAAATGGAAGATATGCTAGATATGGTGGATTGTCCATTAAAGATTAATTTCAAGGATCTGTTGCGGCCTGAATCATCCCGAACCGAGTTTTTCGTTAGCGCACTTTTGAATTATGGTTTACACAAGTATGCCCCTTCTGCTTAAATCTTTTTCGTGCTAGAAAGTAAAATTAGCTTAGTACTCTGTAGTTTCTATTTGGATGTACCAAGTAATAAAAAGATAGAGAGACCTTTTTAACCAAGTTTCTACTTTGAGAAGATGAGTTCTTACTTGTCATACCTCACTTAGAAATGGAAAGAAAACTAGAGATATTTGAATTTGAAATCGCCTTGCGGAGTTTGCGATGCACTCAAACTTTAGTAAGAAACAGAGAATTGAGAAAAAAGTGGTTAGTATAAGATAAAAATAGAGAATACTCTTTCCCTGCCAGATTCTGCTAGATCCAATAATTTGCTGCTCTCTTGATCATTTACATCTCCTTGCCTGGACTAGAGACTCAATAATGGATCTCTATATTTTGATGCTCTCATGATTATTTGCATCTTCTTTTTCATACTAGAGATTCAAAAATGAATCTTATAAGACCGAAGGCAGAAGAGTTGACTCTCCTTGATGAGCAGCGGAAGCAGTGGGAGGCAAAGATCTCCGAGGTAGTGCAAGAAAAATCTGTATCCCATTGATATCTATTATTTTTTTCTAAATGCTATCTATGCAGTTAAATGCAGAGATTGCAGAGTTTGATGAAGCCTGTGAAAGGGATTTACCTTTTGTCCAAGAGTTAGAAGCTAATATTGAAGAACTGAATCAGACAATATCAGGACTCAATAATCAGCAGCTGTCACTGCGAGCTACCTTCCAGAAAATGAGAGAGAAGAGTACACAAATGGATAATGAGGTAAGAGCCTCTTACAGATCCGAATTGCGTATGCACAATCTGAGAGCCTTTTTCTGATCCTGACTTGTCGTTTTTATCTCCACAGATTTCTAAAGCTGAGTTTGACCTTGTGCAAACTGTCCAAGAAAATGCAAACCTCCGGTCACTAATTGTTCAATCCCCAGACAAGTTGCAGGTATATTCTTGTTCCTATTGGCACCAGTTCTAAGAGGAAATTTGGTGTGTACAACACTGGTTCAAATGTTTTTTTGGTGGAGACAGGGAGCTTTAGAAGAGAAGAAACTAGTGCTCGGGGAAACAAAGAAAGCTGAACAATCAGCAATGGAAACCTTTCAGGAAAAGGCTGCCATCCTTGAGGTTTATGAAAAGGTATCTAATGAAAACTCTAGATAATTACTAAATCCTGTTAGTCAATACCGTAGCAAAATGCGTTTATGACATCCTTTGCAACTTGATGGTTGTAACTGTTTGAGATTTCCAAGTCTTTGGTCATAGCAGATACTGCTCTGTGCTCTCAAACAATTTGGTCAGAGGATTAGGATTTCAACAAGATCAATATTTTTCTAAGTCTGGTGTTTATTGCTCTAACCACAGTCACTTTTGTTCATACTCCACGAAATTCTGTCCAGGATCATTAGGGAACTACTTCATTTACTTTGGTGTATAGTGGATGAAAGTGAATCCAAGATGGAGATTATTTAGATTGAGACCTTAATATATGCTGTTACCCCAGAATCTTTTTTTGTTTAGTCTTACAACAGTTTTATGCTTTCATTATTTGTGCTTAATAGGTGTACCATAAATGTTTTGCTTTATCATTGTGATAATAAATTTCATTCTATCTATGTGTGCGTTTTGCAGGCATTCAAGAAAATGTCTAAGGCATCTTCGCAACTGCAGTTAATTAACGAACAGGTGACCAAGAAAATAGACTCCTTTCCTCTTTCATTGCTTGTAGATTCTGAACCATGTATTTGATCTCTAGCATGTGGCAAGACAAGGACCCTTACAATTTATCTGATAGAGATGTAATGTATCTTTGGATTTATCTTTAATTTTTATGTGTTTGATGATGTTACAGGTAACTAATGCGAAAACAGTTGAGAAAGAATTCAAAGCTCTGAAAGCTAAACTGAGTGAGGATGGGGTAGCATACAAATCACTTGAGGCGAAAGTGGTTGAGCGGGAAAGAATAGGCAAGTCTTGGTTTATTTCTCCCCTCTTTAGATATTGTTTCTCATTTTAGTTTTTGGTACAAAGGCTGTAATTTTCTGTTCTCTCAACAGTGGAACAGTTGCACGAATCATTGAAACAATTAGAGAAAGAAAAAACAGTCATGTTTGAAGATTGGACGAAACAACTGAATGAATTAAAACTGGAAGTTGAATCCAAAAGACTTCAACTTGAAGCAAGGCAAATGGATGTTGAATCAGTAGTAGCTATGGTAATACTCCCTTGCTTTTGAACATGTAATAATATGAATCTGTTGTGCACGATGCCTTATCATTGCCATAAGTTCTCTTTGTTTATATATCAACAGGTTGATGAGAATACTGCCAAGACTAACCAGGTAAAACAGTCAGGAGAAGCTAAAGTGAAACAATTAGCCGCTAAATATGAACAGATCGTGAAGCAGGTTTCTTTCTTTTCCCTTATTCTCAGCTGAATCGCCTCGAGAATGTCGTCAAAGATAAGTAGATCTATTATTTATTGAAGATCATGCAAATGGGACGGTTACAAATATCGATTTTTCTGATCTGAATTTTGGAGAAACAGGCCAATTTCGCAATGCTGATATATATAACCTTGGAAACAAAAGCTTTATGCTGCTTCTAGATTTCCAAATTCAAACTCTTACAAGGCTTCTTTATAAGACATATGTTGAGACTTGTCTTTTGATGTTTGCAGTTTCATCAATACACAGTGTCGTTTGATGAGTTTCTTTCGAGACTCTAAAGGAGGAGGCTGGTCTGATTGAGCTAAGTTAAGTTATAGAGAGATTGTAATGACCACATTTCTCTTTTTACTGTTTAAAATAATCGATTAAATATAAGCTACGGACATGAAGGACACTGCTGTGATTGTATTAAAGCAAATGAATTTGGTTCTTCTTGAGTTTTCTATAAACAGATTCCATTTTCTAAGTAGTTATAAAATGTAAAAAGCTTTAAAAAGTCTTAAAAAAAAATCAGGGGAAAATGAAAATTTATGATGGTGAGGGAGATTCGAACAGGAGTCCTCAAGCACTATTGTTGACTCCCCCATACATACTTATCCCAACAGAGCCACGAGCTCGAAATGGTCAGATCACAAAAAATGTATCTTATATATTAAAAAAATAACACAAAAGTAAAAATTTCATTCGCGGTGCTTTTCAATCTTATTCAATTTCTGTGGATTCCGTATTCTGTAATTCTCTCCCAGAACGAGAAGAAATCAACGATCATCGCTGCGAAGCAAATTCAAATTCGATGTCGACGACGCACTCGTTACAGTTCTAAGAAGAAGAGGAAGAAGTGTATAAGAGATCGGATATGGATCCGGAGCAGACGTTTATT
Organism: Barbarea vulgaris; assembly: GCA_963667165.1. Classification (NCBI taxonomy): domain Eukaryota; kingdom Viridiplantae; phylum Streptophyta; class Magnoliopsida; order Brassicales; family Brassicaceae; genus Barbarea; species Barbarea vulgaris. The sequence goes on from OY763887.1 coordinate 45,903,419, forward strand.
AGGGTTCAGGAGAGGTTTTCGCAGATCTTAACGCCTAGGATTAGAGGTATTTTAGAGTATACATACCTCTGCGTTGCGGTCACGTTGTTCTGCATCCTCGTTGTTATGCACGCCAATTATGTTCAGCAGGTACTTTGACTCTCTTTTGATAGTGAACCAGAAACGTTTAGAAAAATCTTTTCTCTAGGGTTAAATAACCACCGGAGAGCTTTAGGATTAAATTAAAAAAATTGTGGAGAAGGTTAAGCTTGTTTTCCGATGAGGTTTTGTGTCCTTTATGCTGTAAATTGCCTCTGTTAAGATTGAGATATTACAATTTCTGATTAAGTAGCATTTTTCTTGCTTATATCAGATTTTCATGTATTTATGTTGTTATGAATCTAGGCACTGAAAGACATTTTTCTGACTACTTTTTATGTGTTTTGTGTTTTCTTTCACGTCAAATGGATTTTCCTTTTTAATATACTCACTCACTTCTTATCTTGATGTTAACACTAGTATACTTCTCATGCAAATGCATTTGAAACGTCTAAGTGTGCAAATTATCTTCGACGTCGAAAATAAAATATCCATGAAGGTTTTCTGCTAGCTTAGTCGAGTTTTGTGTTGCCTGTATGCCTTCCTAAGATATTCCATGCTAGCCTCTCCGAAGCTTCTGTTATCTGACCTTTATTGTTCCCCTCTTAACTATTTTTGTTAATGTTTTTTTCTTGTCTTGCAAAGCCTGGTTGTTCAAGTGAGCTGACTGGAGTTGAGTTAACCGAAGCACAGCTTATGCAAATCAAGGTATGTACTTGTTATCCCTTCTGATGCTAGCTTGCATAATTAGTAAAAATTCTAGATTTTCCAAGCCCATGAGCTGGTTACTCACTCCTTGCAAGACATAAGCTACTTGTATTTCAAAGTCTCTTTCTGGAAATCAGTTAGCCATAAATAAAATTTGTGTTCCTCTTTAGTTCTCTACAACATCTATAACACCAACTGATTCACGTGTTATAGATAACAAGTGCAGGGTTGTGGTCACGTACTGATGAAAGTACTCCCGCAGATGTTCCTCAATTTGAAGCTACAACTGATAAATTAGAAGACTCAAAGACTGATCACGGTGATTGTTTATCTTTGGGAGTAGGCTGTGGTTAATTGGTTTGGATAGACTGCCTGTAGGTGCTATATATCTTTCAAGTTTGCAGGGACTGATGCTGCCATTTTGCAACCATGCAGAAATCTCTAGCAGTGAAGAGAATGTCGGTGATCTATTTGTTAAAGTTGATAAAGAAGAGCCCCGCAGTAGTTTCTCAGTGTCTGCAAAAGAGACTGTCAGAGCAGCTATTCTTCGCTTTCCCAAAAGGTGGTATAGGCGCATGTCTTTCATTTTACAGAAAACAGCATGGATCCTCAGAGGTGTACGAAAAATATGGGTGAGTTGTCTCTTAAATGTCTTAATATATGTTAGAATAACTACTTGCTCACATCTTTGTTTCATTTCCTTTTATTTCTTAAATTCTGACTTAGATAGTGCTTATGGCTGTCATATATAGACGTTGTATCTCCTCTGCGAATTTTCTGTTGGATGTCTTTGGTATATCACTTATGAAGCTTGGTTCTTAAGTAGTTCTCTTTTGATCAAAAATATATGTTACTGAAAATTTTAACTGGCAAGTGACTCAATTCTTAGGGTGTGAAGATTTTTCAGTAGTTGTTCCCTTTAATTTGTGAGGAAAATGGACTTAGGTCTAGCTATGACATTTAGCTCCTAAAGATATCTGTAATTTGGTGCCACAGTAATTAGGTTACAATCTTGATTATTTGTATTTTGACTAAAACAAATTGTTGCGCTCTTCAAAATTGAAATGCAGAACATTGTCGGCATACCATTGAACCTTGATGTGCCCAAATTGTTGCATGTACTGTATATGGATAAGGTCAACTACTATGCAGGTAAAAGCCACCTCTCCATTTTATATTTATATTGGTTTTGTTATTCATCATCTAAATGAACCTATCAGACAATGGTGACCCTTGCAAAAATGTAAAATTAAATCTGAATACATACATTTCCTTGTGAAAAGCACTATTTGTTTTGGTAGATATGCAAACTACCAAATAAATTTTCTGTTTATGGGCGTCTTCTGAATAGGCTTTCTACGATTTTTCATTTAAAAGATTTAGTTATTAGAAAAGTAAAATCGCAGAGGTTTGACTTTTTGCTCTGATTTTGGTGGGGAAATGTCTTCATGACCAACTATCTTTGAAATTAATTTGTCTGTTGATGTTCTTGTCAGTTCAATGGCTTGAGAGACGAACTCAAGAGTTTGAGCCAACATATCTATATACCATGGAAAAGGTAAACATTATTCTCTGTTAAGAATTTAAATCTGACTAGAGGAAAATGCTCAAGCATCTTATACCCCAAAAATAACCTATTTTATGAAGGAAGATGTAAAAAATGAGGAATTCGTTAGTTGAATTTCTGGTTCAGTCTTAGAATTGCTTGCACTTTTTCCATATAGGGTTACTTTTTGCTGCCTGATGAAGCAAAGTCACGGCATAACATCCGCACTGCAAATGTCAGCATATCAGCACGGCATCCCTGCTTTGGCAACAGGTAAAATTCATGTAGTTTGCCCTCATTTTGGAAACGATTAACTTAATTGGGACTTGGGAGGCTGTATATTAATAATAAGCATCTTAAAATTGAATTACTTTTGCAGGTGGCAGCAACTTCTTATAAACAGAGTTGTAGGATATGATACTATTTTAATGAATAGCTTACAGAACTCTGCTGGTCAAGGTAGGTATTGTTCATGCTTCATGCAAGTTTCATTATTGTGGGTCTCGTCATTTCACAATTAGGCAGAGTGAAGTTATATATCTGCATCCTTCGAGGCCTGTGATTCCTCAACTATGTGTTTGACCTTGCTTTTGTATATTGTCTATGACCTATTTCCATCTGAAAGGTTAGGCTACCACTAAACAGAGGCTGTCTGTTTATCTTTTAGTTAGGTTAAATTAAGTCGGAGATTATTGTGCACCAATCAATTGGTCCATACATGACATGACTATGCATAGTGTAGAATAACCAATGTCATTGTTGGTAGCTTTTTTATGATTTCTCCATCTGTCATTGTGGGCTTTTCATGTCCCTTTGATTATTTCTATGTGGTATTGTGAAAGCTGCAGTTTGCACTCCATATGACTGCCAACTTACTCCATTACAGGTTATCTATACAACTACCAGACAAGAGAGTTTTACAATCTTAGTTACTCCCAAGAACTTCCTGAAGGTTCTACGCAATTCGGAGGTTCGTCATGTTGTCTTGTGAATGGCATATGTTAAACTTTTCCCTGGCATCTTGCAACTCTTTTGAGTATGAGCGTTATATTGGATTGGAAGATCTCCCTAAGGCTGCCTTATTAGCTCTTGCAACTTTATTTGTAGTTCAGTGTAAGCATTTGGTTTAAATAATTGAGTAATATTATTATTCCTTGTGTATGCAGATTACTTGGTGACGAAATGTGGTGTACTTATGATGTCACTTTTTGTGTTTTTCACAACTACAATGTCTGTGTCATTCACATTGCGAGAGACGCAAACTCGCATGTTGAAGTTCACAGGTTTTTCTTTCTTCTATTCCAATAGCTTATGGTTTGCCATCTTTGCTTCTCAACAATTATCTTTGTTTGGATATCAATTTGTTGCAGTGCAGCTTCAACACCATGCCCAGCATCGATTACCAACATTTCAGTTGATTTTTGTCCACGTGATTGAATCACTTGTCTTTGTACCGGTATGCATACGTATCCCTTGTTTCTTTTTATTCCAATATCTCAGAGGATTCTCTTGACCAACATATAATATAATTATTTGAAATTGCAGATTATGATTGGGATTCTGTTCTTCCTGTTTGAGTTTTACGACGATCAGCTATTGGCTTTCATGGTTCTAGTTCTTGTCTGGCTATGTGAATTATTCACCCTGATAAGGTTTGGTCTTCTCGTTTGCCTCACTCATTGCCAATTTAAAGTTTGTTTTCTAGTTCAATGTAATAGCGACAAAGTCCTATCTTTGAATAATGCAGTGTCAGGACACCAATATCGATGAAGTTCTTCCCCCGCTTCTTTTTGCTGTACTTCTTGGTGTTCCACATTTATTTCTTCTCGTATGCATATGGTAAGAACCAAGGTTTTATATATGCTTCATTAACGACTGTATTTTCAGACACGCTCTCTTACTACAATGCTCTTTATACAGGCTTTTCTTATCTTGCCCTTATGACAACTGCTGTGTTCATGCAACACTTGATTCTATACTTCTGGAATCGTTTTGAGGTAAATGTTTGATTCCAACAAGATAAATCCAGTGGAGCTTCAATTAAAAGTTTCTATCTGAAAACTAAACTCAAAGTCGCAGGTACCGGCTCTTCAAAGATTCCTTCAAAGCCGACAGTCACACCTTCAGCAACACCCAGACTTCCACATCACTTCCTCAACAATCCTAGCATCAACTCTTCACATCACAAGGCTGAACAGAACAACAAGAAACCGATCTCCACCTGGTCCAAACAACACAATCCCGAACCAAAACACGGAAACGAGAACTGCAACAGCGGATGGAGGAGTCGAGAATCCAACCCAACATCAAGAGCAAGAAGAGAATGCAGCAAACACCATTCCTGCAGAGCCTAACCCACAAGCCGGCGCGATGAACTCGTTCAGCTCAATGCTACTATGGATTTTAGGCGGTGCTTCCTCTGAAGGACTTAACTCGTTTCTATCAATGTTTAGAGATGTTGTGAGAGATGAAGATGAAGCTCAAGTGTTTGCAGATACTACTTCCCCTCAAAACCCACATCTTGCTCCTCGTTTGGTTGACTAAAGTTTATCCCTTTGTTTTGATGTATATTGTATTTATTTTTGGCCTCTCATCATTTTGTTCCTTGTTTGCTTGTATAGTCATGCCCAAAGAGACAAGCTTTTGAGAGATTAACAAGGTGAACATATATATTGGTAAAAAGAGGGAGAGAACAATAAAAAAAAGTGTTGGTAAAATATGAAAAAATTATGATGTTACATTATTTTATCATTATCGGAATTTTATTTTTGGTTTTGTTTAATACTTCGAGTCGTCTTGGATTCTCATGTCTGAATTTGATTTATGGTAATGTAAATGTAATAATGTACATTTATATATGTTTTTACAAAATGAACTGAAAACATACATTATTATTTTTTAAACATCGAATGCAAACGAAAAAGTAGTTTACATAATAAAAGTAATTATATTTTAAAATTATAAGAAAAAAAAAGAGAGATTAAAAACGGTGATATAAGCATTTTACCAAAAAAAAAAAGTAGGTTTAGAAACAAAAAATTGTAAAATTGGCACATTTTCCCCCATTTTATATGTTTAGTTTAAGTTTATTCATCCAATCAGAGAGACACGAATTATCCATATTTAGATAACAATAATAAACTCTGAAGAGTTTGTACGGACATGGCGATGATGATGATGATGAGGATAGATTGTGTTACCAATACAGCTTCTCTGCTTCCATGCCTCTTCAACGCAACACTTCGAAGTGGCCACAGCTCCCTTCGTCTCCGAAATGGTGTTTCTCTACAACGAAAGTTTCATCTCCAATGCGTCTCCTCCGCTTCTGATTCGTTGCACTTTGATTTCTCGCCGCCTCCAATCGATCACGATCTCCTTGTAAGCTTCTTCTACGATTGCTGCCGCAAATTACAATTTATTTTTGAGAAATTAGTCATAATTTTATGGTTTTGTTTTTGCTTTCATGTGAAATTGGCTGTTTCTGAGTAGTATAATTATGGAATTTTTGTTTATGGACTTGTGAAGGATACAATTAGTGTAGCTGGAGGTAAAGTATCAGAAGATGGTATTGTTGAGAGTTTTGATAACGACGATGAAGCTCTTGATGCATTTGATAATGGAGTTGTGGTATTTATAACTTAAAAACTTCTTCTTTTTATTTGTTTTTAGTTTAACTTTGGAGCTCTTCGGTTGTTTGCATTATGATTTTTTTTGTTTATAGGTTGTGGACCTCTCACATTTTGGGAGAATACGAGGTATATGATCCCTTATTTTATCTCTTTGTCTTGTCATATGCTTCTTCGACATGGAATTGGTTCTTATTTCGCCTATGATGTTTGTTGTTTTAACTTAAAGTTAGTGGAGATGACCGAGTTCAGTTCCTTCATAACCAAACTACTGCAAATTTTGAACGCCTTAATGAAGGACAGGTGAGTCTCTTTTTAGGGATATTTACATTTGAGTGTATATTATTATTGCTTCTGTGACTTTTAACCACTTGTTTTTGATCTATTTGCTCGTTTCTGAAGGGATGTGATACTGTATTCGTTACCCCAACAGCACGAACGATAGATATTGCACATGCCTGGATCATGGTAATAATACTCCTTACTTCTGGGAGATTCTTTTATATGCAAGTTCTGTGTTAAAACGGATCATTTTATTTTCAGAAAAATGCGATACTGCTAATGGTTTCTCCAACGACTTGCCAAAGCTTAATTGAGATGCTGAACAAGTATGTTAAAAACGTTTCATCCTTGTTCTTCTTATACAAAAATATTTGCTGGTTTCTTTGAAATTCAAGCTTCATTTTTGAGAACCGTGGCATTACTTAGTCTCATCTTCTTCTTCTCAGGTACATATTTTTTGCTGACAAGATAGAGATTAAGGACATAACCAAGCAAACTTGCTTGTTTGCTTTAGCAGGACCCAAAAGCAACCAAGTAAGACTATTCTTTAATCATGAGTGACAAATCCTTGTAAAACGTTCTCTGTTTAGCATTTATGGTAGTTCGAATACATTTTATGCTGATTTGAAGAACTTGAAACAGATTATGTCTAAACTGAATCTGGGAGATCTTATTGGACAGCCATATGGCAAGCATAAGCATTATAGTGTAAGCCTTTTTTCTTATCTCAAAACAGATATAGTGAAGTGACATGTGGTAACAAAGTTCCATTCTTTGTCAGTTTGATGGAATGCCAATAACAGTTGGGGTCGGAAGTCTAATTTCAGATGAAGGCTTTACCATGTTAATGTCACCAGGGGGTGCGGTTTCAGTCTGGAAGACTCTTTTATCTGAAGGTGCCATTCCAATGGGTTCTGTAGCCTGGGAGAAACTTAGAATCACTCAAGGTTAGTATAACTGTTGTCCAAACATAGGCGCCATCACGATTTGGTATTGCACCGATGACAAGAATATGACTCGTTAACCTCCAAATTTTAATGTCTTGAGAGTTTGTAGTCACTAGTTAAGGCATGATTGTTCAATATTTACCTAATATAGGCAAGAGGCTCATAAAGATGCTCCCAGATATGGAAGCAGTGTTTTACAAAGCTGTTCTTGATTTCTTTGCCTTGCCATTAGCGAAATCAAAATTGTTTAGATTTTTGCAGAACTGTTAATTTAGTGAATAAGCATAGAAGAGTATTTTCAGGAAGCGTTGATGTTTTTCAGGAAGACCAGCACCTGAGAGAGAACTCAGCAAGGAATTCAATGTTTTGGAGGCGGGTCTCTGGAACTCGATCTCTCTGAACAAAGGTATTTGAGATGCTTTGTTCTGTGAACTAAAATGATACAAGACCTCGCCTTGAGTAACCAATCTTTAAACATATCAGGATGTTATAAGGGACAAGAGACGATAGCAAGACTCATGACATATGATGGAATCAAGCAAAGGTTATGTGGACTTAATCTCTCTGCACCTGCTGAACCTGGCAGCACCATCACATTCGACGGGAAAAAGGTTTGGAGCGCTTGTGTGCATACCTTTAGTAGCTTAAAAACAAAGAAGAGAACTGCATTTTGTTCTATTATTCCTTGACTAGTTGATAAACATTGTTTTCAGGTCGGGAAGCTAACGAGCTACACTACTGGAAGAAACGGGTCTGGCCATTTTGGGTTAGGCTACATCAAGAAACAAGCAGCTTCTATTGGAAACACAGTGATTATAGGAGAAGACATTTCTGGGATAGTATCTGAAGTCCCTTATCTAGCGCGGCAACTTCCTCCATCAACTAACCCAAGTTCTTGAGTAAAGCTATGTGCAATGAAACTGCAACGGACACAATCTGGTACCCAAAACACAGAACTTGTTTCCATTTATTTTTGAGATAATTGAAACATTATTAATAATGATACATAGGAAAACGATATAGAACAAGAGTTTGGAAATATAAATAGAAGTTTTTTAGAGGCAAATCATATTAGGACAACTGCAGATGCGCTTGTTGTGAGGATGAGGAATGCAATCACAGTAGATTGGGCTTAGCCTTACACTTGGATTCCATGTACTTAACAAGTCATTTAGACATAGTTGTCCTCCATCTTTGAAGCATGAACCACTGAACACTTGTTTTTTTGACGGGCACCATGTCCTTCTCTGCGCAGAAGCTTCACCTAATTCATCAACGGAGAAACAAAAAAGAGTTAAACCAAGCTGGTTTGGGTAAACCGGAGTTCGATGAGCAAAACGGTAAACTCAGTAGAATGATAGGACCTTGTGAAAGGTGGGTTGGGAGAAGGGAGAATAAGACACAAGTAGCCAAGAAGATTGCAGTCAACTTCATCTTTTCTTGTAAGTATCTTCTCTCTTTGTATTTTTTATGACTTTTGTGGTTGTTTCCAAACAAAGCACTAATATTTTATATATCATTCACCAGCACATTTGACTGTAGATAGTTTTGTATCTTGTGTTTTGCCGTTTTGGGGTAGTCCCATAAATATTGAGACTAACTCTCTGTTTTATGGTCACCTATCTTTTTGTGGCATTTGTATTTTTCTTCTTCTTGAACCTAAGAATGAAATCTACACTAATCCCCAAAGACATAATCATGTATGTTTGTTTGGCTGCATTTGTTTTTTCATTTTTGGATGATAATTATAAATTTGTCGCTTGTATATAATGTTTCTTTTCTTTTAATAATGTTTTAGTGGATCATATTTCTACACCTGTTGGTTCACTTCACCTACCGCTTTAACTTTTTAGTCTCTTGCTTTTTCTTCTTTGTCGACAGAACTTCATTTTCTTAATTTCATTATATTAATCAACGAACATAATCGATCAATATATGGAAATGGAGCCCATCTGTGGAACACGTTGTGATCATTAATTTCGGTTAGAATATTATTCTGTCTACATATATTCAGATAAACATTTTTATGCATAAAATTTTAGAAAATTGGACGATAATGGTTTAATAGCTTTAAGATTATGTAGGATTTTTTTTTATTAGTCATATAATTATGCAGAATTGTTGCTAAAATAAAGCTATTATCTCGCAAGTTTAATGTCATCTCGAACCTTTTTCACTTGAATTTAAATACTTGCTTGATGTATATTCTCATTCTACTGTATAAACACGATTCTGTAATTCTGCAATTTTTGTTACCAATTAGTGATTCAATCTACTTCGAACCGTCAAAATGTTTAGGCTTTGATAGGCCCTGCTCCAAAGATGGGTCTAAGGGAGAAGGCAAGGCCCATGACCCACCACGGCCTTCTCGCAGCCATCACCCTTGGTTCCCCACCTAATTCATCAACAAAAAAAAATAGAGTCAAACCATGCTGGTTTGGCTTAACCGGATGAGCAAACACTAGATTGAATATATAAAACCTTGTGAGAGATGGCTTGGGAAAAGGGAAAATAAGACACAAGTAGCCAAAAAGATTACAGCTAACTTCATTATTTTTTGTTAGTTTGTTCGCTCTCCTTTTTTTCTTTTCTTTTGCTTTTACTATGTTGGTGTGACTTGTGAAGTTGTGATCCTCTCCAAACAAGTATTTATATTTGACATAGACATGGCAAGTCTATGTGTGGTTGTTTGGGGGTGGTTGTTTCTTCATCAAGTTTTCTTCGAGTGTTTGCGCCGGTCTTCTTCTTTTTGGTCATTTATGTTTCTTGCATCTTATTATTGTTTTTTTCTCATCGTGTTTTTATTTCTGTAGATTTTTGGTCTTTCTGTTTTTTTATGTTTCTCTGTAACTGCTGTCACAAACTTTAAAATGATTTAATTTAACATTTTATCAAAAAAAAAAGACATGGCAAGTCCTTACATATTAGAAGCCTAAAGCAAATTCATTAAAATGTGGCCTTTTATTTTAAAATATACCATGATTTTTTTCTACTTCTAATAATATTTTCCATTAAGTATATTAATGTTTGTAAGAAACCTACATAAGCCATTATTTAAATAGGTTTGATAGTACTTCTACATATTTATAACCTCTGTTTTGAAATCTAGTACTTTTTATTATATTTTTTCAAAACATTTAGTTTTAAATTTAATTAAGAGTATAAATGTGGAAGCTAGTTTAGAAAGATATACAAAAATAATAATAAAATTTTATTTGGTTGGGATGAAGAGAATCAAACATTTATTTGCTCTTGCTTATATGTTATTGTGACTTTTGAGTCTGCAAATAAGCACTAATATACTACTAGTATTTACACCTATCTGATATATATACTTACATATACAAATGTATATAGAACATAATCTTCAATCTTTTGGTTTTGGTAATCCAATAATTGTTGAGATTAAGAAGTTAAAAATACAATCTATATTAATTAAAAGGGAAATAAAAAAATCAAAAAAGGGAGAATATACTGTATATATAAATAAATTAAAAACAAAACAAATAAAGTTTAAAAGATAATATAGGCAACACAACTAATGTATCATTGAAAAATATTTTTAAAATGAATTTAAATCTTATTTTCAAATTAAACTTTTGCAAGCTTACATTAATTCTAGAATAATAATTTATTATTACAAACAAATTAGTTAATTGTTTCTACTCTAGATAGGCATTCTGTTTTTTTTTTTATATGTATTTATCAAAATTTATCATTTCTAAATGATTTTTTTTTCACAGGTAGTTTTATACTTATATTAATCTAAATTGTATTAGAATTCTTTAAATACACAAATATTACACATTATTTGTTTCCAACACTTCTTATGATTTATTATTCTTTCTTATATACACTTCTTCTTTTCTCATTCTTTTTTTATCTTAGTCTTTCATTTTAGATTTATTAAACTATCTCCATTCAAAATAAGTTTAAATTAAAGTCCATCAAATATTTTATTATTAAATTATTTATATATATATATATATATTAATTTTATTTATTAATTATATATGAATCTTAGTTGAGAATTTTCATTAAAATTTTATGTGAGGGTTTTAAAATGAACATAGTTGAAGGTATTTTCACTAACTTCCCTATTCCATTATATAATTATCTATTTCAAATATTTTTAATACAATAATGGAAATATGCAAAATTAATAACCTCTAAGGCTCTAACTTCCAATTATTTGTGCACGTAGGCCTTCTTGAATATTAGTTTACATGGTATTCAAAAGAAAAAATTAATTAACTATTATTATTTTTTGGATTTTAATGAAAAAAAGCTCTTCAAATATTCATTTTAAACCCCTCAACTAAATTATTAATGAAAAGACCCTCAAGTATTGGCTAGTATATTTTAACCCCCTTTGCTTAATTAGTAATAAAAACCCCCTTAAGTAAAGATCTATTAACAAAAAAAAGACCTCAAGTAAAGATCTATTGACAAACGAACCCTCAAGTATCAACTACCATCAAAATCGCTACTCTTGCATGTTGATTTGTTAAAAACCAATGTGTATATTTTTCCTAGACATAAAATAACATGGTTTTTATTTTAAAATAACATCAGAAAACATGATGCAATTGATTGAAAACATGAAACGATCAAATAAGATATTGCATTCTAGGATGCATAAAACGATAAAATTTGATGAACTCACGTATAATTTTAGAAATTAAACGTATTTGAAATAAAAGAGTAGCATGACGACGATGGAAGTTTATATTTTACATAATATTTAAATTTTCATTAGAAACTTTCAAAATTTATATTACATGATTTTTAAATTGTCATTAGCAACTTTCAAACTTTATATTATTTTAAACAAACACTGCATTGTTTTAATTCTTAAAAAAAATACACATATCATTTCATAATAAGCAACAACACACAATATTTGATTAAACAATATATATTTAGGAGGAATTATAAACGAAAGAGATTTTTTAACTAAAATCTCTTACTTGCTGGGTTTTTTCATTAATAATTTTGTTGAGGGTTTTAAGATGTACTAACCATGTACTTGAGATAATTTTACATTAAAATTTCTTAGTTTAAAAGATTTTTCATTAATAATTTATTTTAGGATTTTAAAATGAATCGGCTGATACTTGAGGGATTTCTTAATTTTTCATGTAAAACGTGTTACTTTACAAATCAGAAAATAATGTGTAAAATTTTAAAAATGTTACCCTTTCTTCAAATATGAAATAACTCCTTATTTTTGATAAAACTTTGTAAAGTTTTGAATGTACTTTTACAAATAAATTATGAGAATGTTTTAATCTGAATTTATATTTCAATAGTAAGATTTTATTTGGTTTACAAATTTTAGTTACTAGATAATAAGATTTTATTTGTGTGTCAATATCCTTCTTCAGAAACTTCCGCTGTTCTTGAGCCCATTTGTGAACTCTTCAAGAGTATTCATGTCTGCTCTATAATCTTTCATTGTGAATTTAAGAAGCATGGACCATGTAAAATCAGGATACACTCTTTCGCCTTCTAATTCCTCTGGTGGCTTCACCACTTTGTCCAGTTTCGGACATAGAAAAAATGCAATTGTCTTCCTTGTCATGTCGCTATTCACGACCGCCCGATGCAAGCAACTCTTGTATGTTCCGTTTGTTAGCGCCTACGATAAAACTCCCCCCAATAACCAAAAAGAAAGAAAAAAACTCTTGTATTGGAAAGTCTCAATGTACATTTGATGTTGCAAAGAAATATTAGAAAATCCAAAATTTCAATTTATATATATTTAAAAATATTTCACCACTTTAATATATATCCAAAAAATATTGCTCCTTAATCCATTGTGAAACTAAGTTTTTTGTACTATTATTAGTCTCGGTTCTCTGCAAATTTTATTTCAAAAGTACAATTTCATATTGTAAAGAAAATTTAGATAAATTTGAGACTCCAATACTACATATACGCAACGAAAAAATATTGCTACTTCATGCATGCATTGGTCAAACATCCTAATAAAATTTAAAAAAAAAAAAAAAAAATTAAATTTCTTGTATTATCTTTTCTTCTTTGGACAAAAATATTTCTTGTATTATTATTAGTCTCGATTCTCAAACTATTTTGGGGGTCTCTGAATTTTTTTTTCAAAAGTATATTTGATGTTGTAAATAAAATTTAGAGAGACTTCACAACATATACGAACTTAAAATAATAATAATAAAAAATTGCTCGTAAACAAAAAGGGAAATGTACCATGAAAGTGTCGCCAATGTTCACCACCAATGCTTGAGGGTTAGGAGGAATTGACCGCCATTGGTTGTCCACGAAAGCTTGAAGACCACTGACTTGGTCTTGTTGAAGTATGGTTAGAGAGGTTGGGTCGCAGTGAGGTCCTGTCCCAAGTACAACATCCGGTTGCTTGCACTTTGGGTAATAATTCAATCTAAATATCGATTCATTGTCTTCGAAAAATTCTTTAAAATGGCTTCTTTTGATGCCAAGACTCATTCCAAGAATCTCCATAATTTTTAGTGATAGATTGCTCATCGCCTCCCCGTATTCTTGATAAACTATCCTGCATATATGCATGGACAAAATTAACCAATTAGTCTTCTTGTATTTACGTAACATACTTAAGAAATTTAATCATCATAACATAAAAACATAAACTATATATATACCCGAAATCTTGGTATCCGTCTCCCATTGTCTTACTAATGTAATCTTTAATGGTTTGGGAGTTGTCTTCATTCTTCTCCTTAGGGGAGAATGAAAAAGACAGTGTTTCTTTCCATGGGAGATTCGAAGCGAATCTTCCGAAAAAACTACTAGCGTAACCGGAGATTTCTCCCCATTTCCTCTGAGCCTTCTGTTTCTCACAAGTCGGTGACTTAAAGAATGTGTCCATATGTGAATGGGCAGAAGACAAGAGCCTCTCGTCAACTCCATGGTTGGTGACTAGAAAGAAACCATGTTTCTTTGCCGCTTCCGAGACGAGTCTTGTAGCCTCCGAGACCAAGAATGGGTCGCCGGAGAGGAAGCCAGCAAGGTCGATGACGGGGACTTGGAGGATTGGAACATTTGTAGAGGGTTTCTCATGGTCAGGCCATACAAACTCTTGAGGTATTTGGGTTGGTTGATGATTTAGGACCTTTGAATCGAAGATCATCATCACAGAGTTCTTTTTGCAAGAAACGAGAACTTTAAAAATGCTTTTTTAACAGATAAAATTTAGATTCTCTTTAGAGTTGTTGTCTAAGTGTAATGGAGAACAATGATATTTATAGAGAGCTAGAAGGAATTTAGGCTCAAGGAATAGTATGGAATCAAAGGTATAAGTTTAAGGGATAATATGGAATACGTAGTATTTGGATAACTACGCAATAGTATATATTTTTAGATCTTAAGAAAATTAAATGGCTTAAGATTATTTCCCCCTATTTGAATTAAGTTTTTTCTCTTTTGGCCTCGGTATTATTCTATCTAATTGAAACCACATTCTTTTGTTTTAAGTTGAGAGATATAAACACTTAAGAATAGAATTAAGATTAACATTCTCATTGATCTTTTTTCCAAAAAGATCTTTACTAATCTAAAAAAAAAACAGAAATTTGAGTGATAAGATTTAGATAAGATCACACAACATGATCTTCATTTCAGTTTTTATTAACTTAAAGATTAGCATTTAGTCATTCAACTTTTACTTATATTTTTTTTCATTAACTTTTACCACATAATTACTTACCACAACACTGAAGTAAATCCATTTTGGACTCATCATTTTGGAAGATTTGGTGGGTTTTTAAAAGTCACATGTTATTCAACTAGTAATTTCTAAATGTTTTCCCATATTCTATGTTATTGAATTTGGAATTTATATAAAATCATCCAAAATAAATTACAATCTCTTGTTATTCAATCAACAATTTGTAAAAGTCATATCAAATCTCATGTTATTCAGAATTTAACAATTCTTTTTGATAAAAGTACAATTGCTGAATTTAGGAGATTTTGAATACTTAGGCTCAAAGAATAGTATGGAATAAAAGGAATAAATTTAAGGGATAGTATGTATTTGAAGTGAGGATAACAACGACTAGTAGAGTTTTAGATCTTAAGAAAATTAAATTGTTTTAAGATTATTTCTCTCTACAGTAAAACCTCTATAAATTAACAAACACTATAAAATAATAAAAAATTTCGGTCCTAGATATGCATCATCTTATTTTTACAGTTTTTTACTTTGTTATAGTGAGACATCTAAATCATTAAGTTTAAATGTGCATTTACAGTCTAAAGTGAATTCATAAGTAGTTTTGTTATTTATCATAAAAAAAAAAAAAAAAAAAATTCTTTCTAAAAATTATTCTAAATTACAAATTTATAGAATGTTTTTTTTTTGGGTTAAACCATCAAAGCAAATTGCTTACCACAACTCTGTAGCAAATCCTTTTAGGCAAAACTGTGGATGTTGTTATGTTAAATTCTCAAAGCTCTTGTATTTTGTCAATAATAGACCTAATGGGGTTTAGCTTAGCCTTAGGCTCTCTCTTACAAACTCAACAACAATATCAGATATCAAAAATGCAAAACAAAAATCAGTTCTCATGTCAACAAAGGCGAAACAACAGACAAATGCTTTTTCAAGAAAACTTGAACTGGACTTCGCATTTGGACGAAGTTCTGGGAAGCTTTAGAAGAGCATCCATGATCTGCTGCTTTTTGTCAGCTCTTCTTGGCTGAACATGAAGTTCCAATAGCTCAAGACATGGCAATTTCTCCAAGAAATGCTTTATTTGCACCATCTCTCCCACATCTCCTTTGAACTTGGTTATCTTTAAGACCTCAATAGGGCAGGTCAACAGGAAAGAGTACCCCATCAAGCAAACGCAAAGAGTTTCCATATCCCAACGATCATCATCAACATAGTGCAAACTTCCCTGAAAAAAGAAGAAAATTTTGAGATTGAACAGTTCTATGAGTACCTATATATATAGTGCAAATCCAATGGTCATACCTTGATGGTGAGAGTCTTAAGATTTGGAGATTTCTTTAGAAGAAATTTTAAACCTAACCAACAATCCTCTTGTCCAGCTAGAAATGATAAACGAGACATGTGTTCAAACATAGGAACTACTTCACGGATGACATAAAACAGCTGTTACAGAAATAAAAATCAACTTGTGATCAGTATCTATGGATTAAAAACTTGAACAAAACATCCTAATCTCTAGCAAGATAACAGTAGAGAACACTTACGTTCAATGTGTTAACAGAGTCTAACTGAAGAATCTGAACTTTTTCTAACCCTTTAATCAGATTCGTTGGATCGCTAATAATGTTTACTTCAGGAAAACTGAGCTTAGCTTCAACAAGAGAGCTGAGATTAACAACTGGATAGTCATCTAGAAGAACATCTTCGTATTCTAAGTAAACAAGACTCGGTGTATCAAAACTAAGAATCTCAGAAACAGAGCGAACATAATTGTCCCATTGTTGACGACGAGTAGTAAATCTCTTAAGGCTGAGACTAGACACAACGCGAGACCAATTCCACTTTTCCCAGTTGAGACGATCGATGAACAAATCCTCAAGCACAGGGCAAGAAATAAGAAGCTTTGTGAATGCACAACCATCAAGATCAACGAACCGAACTGAATCAAGAACGAGAGTCTTAAGGGATGGAAGCAGAGCTTTCTTAGGGATCAAGTCAATAACAAAACCAAACCCTAGTTTCAATTTCTCAACGCTCTTGCAAGTGAAGATTTCAGAAGGAAGTGGATAATCTTCTTTGACATTAATGTCGAGTTCAAGATCCAACACACCTCGCTTCAACACATCGCGTAAACAGTCGTTGACAAGTTGCCACCGAGATGAGTCAAAGTTCATATAACGCAGTTTCAGAGAGAATCTTCTTATACGGTGACTGGAGTGTCGAGCAAGTAACCCAGAAACGAAGTAACTCAAACATCCGATAATCTCAACCGACGAATCAAAATCAAGATTAGGTATAACGGTAACAAGATTCAAGTACTTCTTGGAGGTATACTTTAAGCACGTAGCTTCTTTAGTCGAGAGGAAGGAGACGATGTTATGTATAAGATCATCTGGTATATTGCTTATTCTAACCATACTTAGAACAGAACTTGAAGCGAAATGTGCAGAAATTGCGAAATTGGAGTTGACGAACGACTAAATCCGATCAATTCGTCGCTTGTACCATGAAAGTCGATAGCTTTTTGGAGAAAAATTCGATCTTTAAAGAGAATTTGACGAAGAACTTGATCGCATTACCTTGAAAGCAGAGAAGAGGATGGAAGATGACGACGACTGGAGAAAGTTTGAAACTTTTATTTTCAATCAATTTTGCTGTTTTTTATTTATACTCTTTGTTGCATACGTCATAAATAAAGCCAATCATTTTGCGCCAGCTGTAAGCAGTCCCAATCTAAATTCCGGTTTGGTTTGGTTTGGGTTAAATTGTTTTGATTTTGAATTGTTTGGTATAAGATTTGTGTATTATTACTACTTTTTGTTTAATTTTATTTCAAATGTACATTTCCAGAAGAACTAATTTTTGTGTATTAGTACTACTCTTGATTTAATTTTATTTCATATGTACATTTCCAGATATGAAGAAAACTTATAGAAATTATAGAAATTCACGACTCTAATATATATGTATATATAAATATCCAAAATATTGCTACTTCAAGCATTGTATTGGTTTAAACGTCCTAATAAAATTAAATTTTTAGGCAATACTGTGGTCTGTGGATATTAAATAAATCCTCAAAATCTGTTTTATTTTTGTCAATAATAGACCTAATGGGGTTTAGCTTAGCCTTAGCCTCTCTCTTACAAACTCAACAACACAACAATATCAGATTTAGAGTACCATTAGTCTGATATTTACATCCTCAAATCTCTTTTATTTGTATCAATTATGGACCTAATGGGATTAGCTTTAGCCTCTCTCTTACAAACGTCTAGCTGTTAGACTCAAAACAAGAAAACTTGACCTGGACTTTGCATTTGGACGAAGCTCTGGGAAGCATTTGAAGATCCTCCATGATCTTCTGCCTTTTGTCATATGTTCTTGCATGAACTAGAACATGGAGTTCCACTAGCTCAAGACACGGCAATTTCTCCAAGACATGCTTTATTTGAACCATCTCTCCGATCTCTCCTCCGAACTCGGTTATCTGTAAGACCTCAATAGGGCAGGTCGATAGGAAAGAGTACCCCAACAAGCATTCACAAACAGATTTCACATCCCCACCTTCATAATAAGTAGTATAGTGCAATTGCTGCAAACAAACAAAACAAAAAGACTGTAAAAATTTGAGATTGATGATTTCATAAGTACCTATATATATATAGTGCAAAATCCAATGTTCATACCCCGATGGTGAGAGTCTTAAGATTTGGAGATTTCTTTAAGAGAACTTTCAAACCTTCCCAACAGATCTCTGATTGAGTTGGAAGTGATAAATGTGACAAGTTTTCAAACAATGGGACTGCTTCAGGGAAGTGATAAAACAGCTGTTACAGAATAACAACTAGTGATCAGTACTAAAATTACAATCTACGAATCAAAGCTATATAACAAACATTAATGTAATTTACCAACTGTGTGTCAGTATAGTCTGAGCGCAAAATCTGAACATTCTTTAATCCCTTAATCAGATTCGTTAAATGGTTGTTAGCTCTAAAGTTTACTTCAGGAAGATTGAGCTTAGCTTCAACAAGAGAGCTGAGATTAACAAATGGATACTCATCAAGAAGAACATCTTCATATTCTAAGTAAACAAGACTCGGTGTATCAAGACTAAGAATCTCAGAATTAGATCGAACATAATCGTATTCCCATTCTTTACGCCGACTAGTAAATCTCTTAAGACTCAGACTAGACAAAACTCGACACCATTTCCAGTTTTCCCAGTTGAGAGGATCAATGACTAGCTCTTCAAGAACAGGACAAGCAGAGATAAGGTTTTGGAATGCACAACCATCTCGATCAATGAACCGAACTGAATCAAGAACGAGAGTCTTTAGAGATGTAAGCAAAGCATTCTCAGGGATCGAATAAGAGTCAATAACAAAACCAGACCCTAGTTTCAGTTTCTCAACGCTCTTGCAAGTGAAGATCTCAGAAGTAAGTTTGTAATCTTCTTTGACGTTAATGTCGAGTTCAAGACCCAACACGCCACGATTCACAACACTGTTTAAACAATCGTTGACTAGTTTACACTGAGATGAGTCGAAGTTCTTGTAACGCAGTTTCAGAGAGAATCTTCTAATACGGTGAGTGTAAGGTCGAGATAATAACCCACAAACGAAGTAACTCAAACATCCTCTAATCTCAGACGAAGATTCAAAAGCAAGATTGGGTATGACTTTAACGAGACTCATCCATTTCTTGGAGGCATACTGTAAGCACGCAACTTCTTTTGTCGAGAGTAAGGAGACGATGTGATATATAAGATCATATGGTAAATTGCTGAGTCTATCCATAATTAAGAGTATAAACCCAGAAATTATCACAAAAACGCGTTTATGCAGAAACAAGAAAATTGAAGAAGAACTTGATCGCAATTGAAGATGACGACGACGACTGGAGAAAGTTGAAGTTTTTATTTAATTTCCATCAATCTAGCTGTTTTTATACTCTTGGTTACGTCATAATTAAATAAGAAAACAAAACAAAGCCAATCATTTTGCGCCAGCTGTAATCAGCCACTCCCAATTCCCAATTCCAAATTCTGGTTTGGTTTGGAAATTGTTTTGATTTCGAATTATTTGGTATATGATTAAAAGCTACCAAATTTAAATTATGGCCATGACTTTCTGGTTTTTGGTCTTTTGTTTGCTGGTTTTGAGTTTTTTGATTTTCTTTTATTTTTGGGAAAAATAAACCAATCATGTTGCTTGGCTAATTACACTTTTAAAATCTTGGTTTGACTTATGGTTAATGGTTTAGAATTTTCCAACATATGTGATTTTGAGGATAAGTTTGGAATAGAAGCAAAAGTGGAGAAGAATAGTTTTGGCTTCGTGAGACCTTGTATAGATGTCTCTGCTATACAAATGTCAAATTTGATCAATGTTTCATTTAGAGTGGCATTAGTTTGATATTTACATCCTCAAATCCCTTCTATTTTTGTCAACAATGAACTTAGCTTAGCCTCTCTCTTACAAAAACTCAACGACACAACAACAACCAGTTCGAGATGACAAAAACTTCAAACTGTTCGATACAAACCAATATATATGAAAGATGCAAAACAAACCAGTTCTCATGTCAACCCAACCAATATGAAAGAGAAGGACCTTTGTAGTATATATGAAAGTTGTTCATATTGAGGTCTTGACCTGGACTTTGCATTTGGACGAAGCTCTGGGAAGCTTTAGAAGATCCTCCATGATCTCCTTGTCATAATTTCTTCTTTGCGGAACATGAACTTCCAATAGCTTAAGACACGGCAAATTCTCCAAGATATGCTCTATATGCACCATCTCTCCGATATCTCCTTTGAAGTCGGTTATCTTTAAGACCTCAATAGCGCTGGATAATAGGAAAGTGTATCCCAACAAGCATTCGCAAACAGTTTCCAAATCATCCCACTGATCAGCATTATCAACATAGTGCAAAGTACCCTTGATGGTGAGAGTCTTAAGATTTGGAGATTTCTTTAGGATAACTTGTAAACCTTCCCAGCAGAAAATTGTTTCAGATATAAATGATAAATGAGACATGTTTTCAAACATTGGGACTGCGTCACGAAAGACACCAAACATCTGTTACACAATAAAAATTCAAGTAAGTGAGTTATTATCTAAAACATTGTAATATGTCTAGCAAGATATAACAATCGACAACACTTACGGGCATTGTGTCAACATTGTCTAAGCGAAGATTCTGAACATTTTTTAACCCTTTAATCAGATTCATTCGATGGGGGTTAGCTTCAATGTTTAGCTCAGGAAGATTGAGCTTAGCTTCAACAAGAGAGTTGAGATTAACAAATGGATACCCATCTAGAAGAACATCTTCATATTCTAAGTATATAAGACTCGGTGTATCAAGACTAAGTAACTCAGTATCAGAACGAACATAATCCTCCCATTCTTCACGCCGAGTAGTAAATCTCTTAAGGCTCAGACTAGACAAAACCCGACACCATTTCCACTTTTCCCAGTTGAGACGATCGATGAACAACTCCTCAAGCACAGGGCAAGAAATAAGAAGCTTTCTGAATGAACAACCATCAAGATCAACGAACCGAACTGAATCAAGAACGAGAGTCTTTAGAGATGGAAGCAGAGCTTTCTTAGGGATCAAGTCAATAATAAAACCAAACCCTAGCTTCAGTTTCTCAACGCTCTTGCAAGTGAAGAACTCAGAAGGCAGTGAGTAATCTTCTTCAACATTAATGTCGAGTTCAAGATCCAACACACCTCGCTTCAACACATCGCGTAAACAATCGTTGACAAGTTTCCACCGAGATGAGTCGAAGTTCTTATAACGCAGTTTCAGAGAGAATCTTCTTATACGGTGACTGGAGTCTCGAGCAAGTAACCCACAAACGAAGTAACTCAAACATCCGATAATCTCAACCGACGAATCAAAATCAAGATTGGGTATAACGGTAACAAGATTCAAATACTTCTTGGAGGTATACTTTAAGCACGTAGCTTCTTTAGTCGAGAGGAAGGAGATGATGTTATGTATAAGATCATCTGGTAAATTGCTTATTCTAACCATACTTAGAACATAAAACCTCAATTTCTAACCGAACCTTGAAGCGAAATGTGCAGAAATTGCGAAATTAGAGAGCTTTCTGATGGGAAATTGGATCTTCAAAGAGAATTCGACGAAGAACTAGATCGCAAATGTAACATTTTTCTTGAAAGCAGAGAAGAGAATAATGGACTGGAGAAATTTTTAATTTTTTAATTTTCAAACAATTTTGCTGTTTTAATACTCTTGGATACGTTAACCAATCATTTTGCGCCAGCTGTGATGAGTCCGTCCCAATCCAAATTCCGGTTTGGTTGGGTTCAAAATTATTTAGATTTAGAATTAATAGCTACTAAATTAAAAATGTTTATTCAAAAAAATAATTCAGATTATTCCATTTAATCCCGAATAAAATATTGTTATTTAGAAAAAATTAGTGTTAAGTACTACTTTTTCAAAATATAATTGAGTTTTAGGTTTATTGTTATTTGATTTTTTAACACATTATCACATACTATTATAATAAGTGATTATGGATTCGGTCTAGAGAAACCCGGATTTAATGACGTATGGAACTCTGGAATCTTCGTCGTTTCAATTTCAAAGTTCAAGTAGACTAAAAGTTCTAAAAAAAACAGTCATATGAAATTATTATTCATTTAATATCTTTTGGTAAAGTAGTTAATCATGTAAAAAAATTTCCCAAAATGTTTTGATTTTCTGAATATTTATATTATTCTATTACTCTCATTTAATGAGAGATATATTTGTTCCTTGAAAATATTTTTTTAATAATGGTATTTGATGTAATTTCTATAAGATTGGGCAATTCTCAAAAATACATTTAAAAATATACTCCACAATAATAGTAGATCAGAATTAATAAAAAAATGTATTTAAAAATCTAAAAATTCAATCTTTTAAAAACAAGAAAAAAAAATCTTGAAAATCTAATTTCTTAAAACAGAGAAAATGAATTGCCTTATTTCTAACGTATCAGAGAATTTTCTTTGCCATACTTACTCGAGGAGAGGAGAGATTTCTCAGCCGATTTCGTCTCCTTAAGCCATGGTAATGATCTATTTCCTTCTTCGTTCTTAGAGAGAGTTCACTGTTTCTCTTGCACCGTTCTGGTTCCTATGGATTCTTTTACGGGCTTAGGAGATGTTGTGATATGGCTTTTAGTTTCCGAGGTAATCATCTGAAAATCAGAAAAAATAATTGCATGCCATAAGTTTTAGTTTGATATATGAATGCATGCAATAAGTTAGAAATTCAGATTTTGTACTTGTTGTTTCATCTAGAGTTCATCATATCTTTGTAAAACTTGTCTTGCGAATTCTTTTTAACTGAACTAACTTTGTTGATGATGATCCTGATAGCCAAAAATTAAGGAGTTTTGGCTTTAATTTGAAGTCATAGGAGTTAGTTTGAGTTGCTGATGTTACTTGGCTAATTACACTTTGAAAATCTTGGTTTGCCTTATGGTTAATGGTTTAGAATTCTTCAAGATTTGTGGTTTTGTCTTTGTGCCATGTTGAATTTGAAGATAAGATTGGGATAGAAGCAATAGTGTGTTTAGTAGTTTGGCTTCTTGAGACCTTGTATATATGTTTCTGCGATACATATATATGGCACATTTGATCAATGTTTCAGGCCTATGAAGACATTTTCTATGGAGTTTTAATCGATACCATTAACTTTGGTTAACATTTTTTTCATTTGGAATGCCATTAGTTTGATATTCTCCATTAGACAATCTTATCGTTTTGTTTGATTCTTTTGTGAAAACGGAATGCTTTCAATATATGTGCTAGTGTGGTAAAAGATTGGTACAGTGAGACTGATTCATGTTCATCTACATTCAGCTCTCAGTTTTGCTATTATACGCCTTTTTCCTCAATGCTTATGTCGAAAAGATCATCGATCTTTTGATGAGTGATTTGCAGTATCTCACAATCTTCATACTTTCTCATGGATTTTTTTTGTTTTAAACATAGGAATTTCCCCCAAAAGTGAAAAACATATTGCTTCTAGATTCCGAAGGAAAGCGTATAGCGGTTAAGTATTACTCAGATGACTGGCCAACGAATTTAGCAAAAGAAGCATTCGAAAAAGCTGTGTTCACAAAGACTCAAAAAACAAATGCCCGAACAGAAGGTAGATTTCATCATGAATCATGTTTTTAGATACTCAGTGTCATTCATCAAATCTTTTAAGCCTGATATTATTTATGTCTTCATGGACATGTAGTAGTAACAATTTGCTAGTTCTTCCATGATATGCAGTGGAAGTGACAGCATTGGAGAACAACATTATTGTGTACAAATTTGTGCAAGATCTCCATTTCTTTGTTACGGGCGGTGAAGAAGAAAACGAGCTTATCTTAGCCAGTGTGCTTCAGGGACTCTTTGATGCAGTGACCCTTCTCCTTAGGTTTGTCTAATCATTCACAGCCTCAGATTTTGTTCTATTATGTCTGCATTCCCAAATTTGAATTTCATCTCTTTCAAACCCAAATTACAGAGGAAATGTTGATAAGAGAGAGGCACTGGACAACCTTGATCTCATCTTTTTATGCTTTGATGAAATTATCGATGGCGGGTATGAAACTTTCTTATACAATAACCATTAGATAAATGAACTGTTTCATAGGTTATATATAGTCTAATACCTTATCTTATATCTTCAGTATTGTTCTTGAGACGGATGCAAATGTGATTGCACAAAAAGCAGGGATCAATAGCACTGACCCTAACGCTACTCTATCCGAGCAGGTACCGTGCTTTCCAAAATGTACTAGATACTTAGAATATCCCGACTTAGATCGCAAAAAATGTGATCAGTCTTTTTCTTGATACTTACAAAATCTTGAAATGGTTATATACATATATTAGACATCACAAGTAACACCATAACTGATGTATTTGTTACATTTATTACAGACGATAAGTCAGGCACTTGCGACTGCAAGAGAACATTTGACAAGGTCACTTCTGAAATGATGTGGTGTGTGTCGCTGTTATGGTAATGTTGGTTGGTTGTTGTTGTTGCCGTCACTTTCGTCTCAATATGTATTGAAACTATGATCTCATGTGGTTAAGTGATAAGTTACTTTAAAGATAGTTATAGTTCTTAACCAAACCATCACCGGTAGTTTCGTTCACTCTGGTTCACAACGAGCTTGACTATAAAAGTATATTTATCTATATAAAACACAGTTAAGAACATATTTAGAATATATAATAGAATAAAAGAAATTGAGTAATAATTTCAGCCCACAAATTCTCTTGCAAAATTGTTGAAAAAACTTTTCTTTTGTTCCTAGAATTATGAAGTTGCTCTAAAACAATATGATAAATAAAAATCGGTATCAACATCTACTCTGTTTTTTGTCGTTAAACCCCATATATTAAGTTGTCGGTTTAGTGACTCTCTTCTACGAAAACCTAAGTGGAAAATGATATATTTATATGAAAAAAAAAAAGAGAAACCATGTGGTTTTACTTATTTCCCAAGATGATATACAATGACATTCTCACTATGCAGAATATATTAGACACAAATAAATTCCTACTTTGTCATGGTTCGATTACTTTTAGAGATGATCATGAGTTAAAAGAACAATATATCAACATCTACTTATAGAGATGCTCATGAGTTAAAAGAACAATATGTATCATGGTAGATCATAATTTTTTCCTTTGGCAATAATTTGAAAAAAAATTCTTGTTTTCTGTACAGAAAATTCGTTAGGGACAAAGTTGTATTTAACAACAATTAAGAAAGAAAAATAAGTTAGTCAAAAATTGTAATTAAAAAAATAAAATAAAAAAATAACGCCAAAATGTCGACATAAGTTGGCGTGTGGCTTGAATATTCGGGAAATAGTATAATATAAACCAACACTCTAAAACTCTAAACCTGTTTCTCAACTGCAACCTCCCTCACGATGTCGTCATTACTTGTATCTTTCTCCAACTTGCTTTCTTCACATCGGACTTTCAGATTCTCATATAATTATCATTCTGTAACATTTTCTGGGTTTGCGAGAATTCTACGCTATTTCTTCACTTTTCATGATCCCAAAGATATCTTAAGACTCCAATGTTCTTCATCGATGTTCGTCAATCACCAACCCTTTTAGCCCTTCGATGTTTTCAATTGAATTTTTTATTTGAATTGCGCGAAACTAAATCTGGGTTTTCTAAATTTAGGTTCTTTGGAAATTGTTTCCTTTATACTTATTGGGATCAGAAAAAGATTATCTCTCAGGTATTTCATCGAACACTTCATCAACTATTTTCCTTTGAGTTAAAGATTACTTCTTTCTTCTCAATTCAAAGTCTTTGCATGTGATTACGAAGTTTGATTGACTAGGGACTCTCTAGGTTCTCGTAATTTGTATTATTATTCAGGAATGTAAATAAATTCTGAGTCTTGGATTTGCTCTGATATGTTTGATTTGTTGTAATGGTCCTCTGTTTCAAAACAAAAAACAGGAACAGAGTCCATTTTGCAGATAGTTCCTGAGACAATGGCTGCTACTTCAACTAAAGTCCTTTGCAATGCCAACGAGTCAGATCTTTGTCGTGATGATTATGCTGCGTTTCTACTTAAATTTGTAGCCATTGCTTCTATTCTCTTAGCTGGAGCTGCAGGTGTAGCTATACCACTTATTGGCAAGAACCGTCGGTTCCTTCAAACCGATGGTAATCTTTTTGTGACTGCTAAAGCCTTAGCAGCTGGTGTGATCTTAGCCACGGGGTTTGTTCACATGTTGGCTGGTGGCACGGAAGCTTTGAGAAACCCGTGCTTACCGGATTTCCCTTGGTCTAAGTTTCCTTTCCCAGGGTTCTTTGCGATGGTTGCTGCTTTAATCACTCTGCTTGTGGATTTCATGGGGACTCAGTACTATGAACGGAAGCAAGAGAGGGAGGCTAGTGAGTCAGTTGAACCGCCTGGCTGTGAACAGTCACCGAGTATTGTTGTTCCTGTGGTTTTAGAAGGAGCAAACGATGAGAAGGTGTTTGGAGAAGAAGATAGTGGCGGGATTCACATTGTTGGCATTCATGCTCATGCTGCTCACCATAGACATAGTCACTCTCATGGTCATGGTTCATGTGACGGACACCGTAAAATCGACAATGGTCATGCTCATGGCCATGGTCATGGACATGGACATGTGCACGGTGGTTTGGAGCTCGGAAGTGGAGCTAGGCATGTTGTTGTTAGTCAGGTACAAATCTCTGTTCCCTTTTTCTTGATTTCGTGTTCATCGCAGATTTGTCTTTACTAATCTCATCTTGTTAAATATGGTTAGGTTCTGGAGCTTGGAATCGTGTCACACTCGATCATCATCGGTATATCCCTTGGAGTATCTCAGTCTCCTTGCACAATCCGGCCTCTAATCGCAGCACTATCATTCCACCAATTCTTTGAAGGATTTGCGCTCGGTGGATGCATCTCCCAAGCACAATTCAGAAACAAATCAGCAACCATAATGGCTTGCTTTTTCGCCCTCACAACACCGATAGGGATCGGTATTGGAACTGCAGTGGCGTCGTCTTTCAATTCTCACAGCGTTGGAGCATTAGTGACCGAAGGTATCTTGGATTCGCTCTCGGCCGGGATTCTTGTATACATGGCTTTAGTGGATCTGATAGCTGCAGATTTCTTGAGTACAAAAATGAGCTGTAACTTTAGGCTTCAAATTGTATCATATATAATGTTGTTCCTCGGAGCTGGACTCATGTCTTCTCTTGCCATTTGGGCTTAATCAGACTAAGGTTTCATAGTCTCTCCTATAGCTACAACAACAATGTGTATAGTTATTTAGACTTGAAGAAATTGAATTTCCAATGTTTAAAGATAATGTTTATTATATTCTCATCCAAATTGTTGAAAAATGTTATCCATTGATGTTTTCAAAAGGTTGGGCGAAACCAAGAACAAAGTACAAAAGAAAACAATACTAGTTTTTAAGTAAACAACAAACTCAAAACCAAAATTATAATAATAAAGACAAGATGAAACTTTTAATTAACCATCAAAAGCGCTTTGTGCTTAAACAATCTCTTCTTCTTGGTGAGTTCTAATGACAACATCAGAAGTAGGATAAGCCGCACAAGTGAGAACATATCCTTCACCAATCTGTTCATCATCAAGGAAACTCTGGTCAGACTGATCAACAGAGCCAGACTCAACTTTACCAGCACAGGTTGAGCAAGAACCAGCACGGCATGAGTAAGGCAAATCAATTCCAGCTTCCTCAGCTGCGTCGAGGACGTAAACGTCTTCTTCACACTCAATCTCTTGCTCTCCTTCAGGTGTGATGAATTTGACCTTGTATGCAGCCATGGCTGTGACACGGCCGCCACGAGCGGTGGTTGATTTGAGACCGAAGAGGGATTGTGTGTTAACTGATGGGAGGGAACGGAGACTGATTGGAGCTGTGTGACGACGAATGAAGGACGTTCCGACAATGGCGCTTGAGAGAGCAGTTGAAGCCATTTTTATGTGTTAAAGATTTGAGTAATAAAGTTGGGATTTTTATTTTTTTATAAAGGTAGGATTTTTTGTGGGAATCCTATCTGCCACGTGGCGTTAATCTTGTGGTTAGTTTCTGATTTCGTTTTCCCTTTTTGTGTGTGATTGTGTTTGACACACTTTTAAAACTATCTTGTTCTGGTCAGTATTACGTGGTCTCTCTTAGTACAGCTCACAGACTGTTCGACTTTGTTTGGATCTTTTGATAACTTTTCCAAATGTTAATTCGAAGACGAAGATTTTATTTATTTAACGACAAAAGAGTGTGGGCTATCATATTAGCATATAACAGCATATCCAGGGAGCAGAATTAGCCTAACCGAATCAAACCGATCAGCAGGACTTTGGATTTACTTGGTTAGCCAATTCGGTTTGGCTCACTCACAAACCTATTAACCCAACAGCCCAACCCTAAGGCTAAGCATATCCTTTTCAGTTTTGCTTTTTGGGGATTTAATTTTAGAAATTTGGTTTTCTTGCATTAGAAGACACAAGAGAACCAACAGTATCTCTGAATCCTAAATTAAATAGAGCAGATTCCACTTTACCAAAAAGGGGAGACTAAACCCAAAAAGAAAAAGAAAAAGAAAAAGAAGAAACAAAAAAAAAACAAAAGCGCAACGCTTCTCCCCCTAGCAAAAATAAAAAGATCTTAAGAAGAATATAATAAACGTTGGATCTTACAATCTCCTCTCCATCATTCCCTCTCTCCCTTGTTTATAACCTAAACCCGTAAGAAGCTTTCTCTCTTACAGACTTAACTTCCTCCAAGAACATTCCCCGATCCATCTTTACCGCGATTTTTGTTTTGTTTTCGGTTTGGTAACTCTCTCTCTAGTCGCACTTGATGTTTCTGTAGATCCTCCTAACAAACAGATTTGATCCTAAGAACCCAACAGCTCCTGCATATTTTTACCAAACAATCCTTAGAGTCTTAGACCAAACCAATGACAACTTTTAGTTTTGTAGTGGGAGGGGAGAGTGAAAAGAGAAAACTAACCACAAAGGATTCCGAGGCCGAGACAGAACATCAAAGTGTACCCGAAGTAAAAGCTGGTTTGGAAAAACCCAAACATCTTGGTCTTTACGTAGTAGTAATAGATCGAGTATAAGTAGACGTAAACCGCAGTCGAAGCAGCAGAGAAGAACGAAGTCCATTGCCAGTGGTAGTTTTCCGCGTTCAGCAAGAAGTAGGTTCCCACAATCGTTACACAGACGGTCACGACAACAAGAATCAAAAAGACAAGCAGCATGAACCCGTACACATAGTATACCTGTCATGATACCAAAACAACCAATAAGAAATGTAACGGTATTTTTGCACAAGGCTCGGGTAAAATTTTCCCTGTCTTTCTAATTGAACTTGCAAGTTGTAAGAGACTTTTACCTTGTAATTCCAGAAGGATGTGAAAACGAAGTACATTTCGATGAAGATACTGCCAAAGGGTAAAAGACCTCCCATTAGAGAGACTACTGATGGAGTCAAGTACCATTTTTTCTCAGGGATTGGACGTGGGATTGTTTTCACACGGCATGGATTGTTTGGAGCACCACTCCAATTTCTACCAACGACTGTCCCGAGGAGGGCCAGAGGAAACGAGATGAAACCCCAAATTACAAAAACAACCACCATTGTTCCAAAGGGAATAGCCGCAAGTGATCCATAGAATATGGCAATTGTGTTTAGAAGAAATCCGATCCCAAAGCACAAGAATGGGAAGAGAGAAGCTGTGAGGATCATGCACTTGATCCAATGTTTACCTGAAAAAACAAGTATAAGAGAAAGTTGAAATTAATCAAGGTAAGGTATATTCTCAAAGAGCTTGCTGCATTCAACAAAGAAGAATATGACGTACCCCCACTTCTTGAGTACATTCCACCGCTCACATAACCAGAGACAAATGACGTCAGAGCATAGCAAACTATAAAAGTTGTGACGATCGCTCCTCTCCTGAATAAGGTTAAACCAGAATAAGAGGTTCACATTGCAAGAATGATATTCAGACAAAACTGACATGATAAGTTGGTCGAAACTACGAGTTTAATACATACCCAATATAGAGTGTCCCAATGATTGCCATTAATATGACAAGAAGAACAAGCAAAGCCAACTGTGCACCAGTACCAACAACAGCCGAGAGAAGAACCAGACTACGTGGTGGTCGGAACACATCTCCATGCACAAGTTTCCATCCAGATTCTTCACTTACATCCCGTTCCTGTGCTCAACAATACTAACTGTCACAAATGGCTCCACGGTCTTGCACTTACAATGAAGATAAATATTGACAAGTGGACAAGACAATCGTAATAGTAAGATCAAACTTCCGCAGCTACTATAGATAAGAGGTTGAGGAGACATTACCAAGCTCTCCAGATCATCGTCTTCCCGAGCATACTTCGCATAATCATTTCTGAGAGTTCTCATTAAAATCATTGAGACCAAACCAGTGAGGAATATAACCATCATAAACGAATTAAAGATGGAGAACCAATGGATCTGCACAATAAAAGTACACCTTCAAACAGTTACAACAGCTAAAAACCATCTTCAGACAAGGTTTTAGCAATTTAATCAACAAGCAAGTAAAGGAGCATTCATTATAATAAGTTATCAAACGCTGAAGTTAAAATCTGATGGCAGAAGGATGAAGACATAAGACATTACATGCTATGATTTACCTGGTGTTCGAAGAATGGATAGTCTAGATAGACATCAAAACGACGAGCAAATGTGACATTGGTTGGGATCCATTTCACAGAATATGTCAAGTCCACTGTCCTTCCTGCTTCCAACGGTCTTGGATTGTCTTGAGTGAGATTCACATGAATAATCTACACAAAGAAGATAAAACAAGATCACGGGAAAGTTCATATGAGATCCTTAATACTGCAAAATGGCAAAGAAACAACTGACCTGGTCTTTGTTGTATTTAACAATAATATTCTTATGGGTGTAAAGAACATGCTTGCCATTCTCACTATTTTTACCAAGAGGTAGCTCGCCCACAAAGCCTATAACAACAATGAGATGGTAAAAACACTGTCTAGAAACAAACTGCAAATTTGGAAGTACAAAGTGAATATATATATAAAATCATACCCCACAAAGGCAGATCATCTGAACTTGCATCCACATACGCCATATACATCATTTGTGAGAAAAAAAAAAATAAGCAAGACAGAAGATTAGCAAGCGACAGATACTTAAAACTATAAGTTCCTTTGATGTAAGAATAGTGAATATATGGTACATTGTAGAATTTTCTCATGAAAAAGTAACCTTTAGCAAAGTCTTGCAACCGTATGCAAAATGCTTTTAAACAATGTTTATCATGCAGCAACATTAGTTCCCTTGATAATTCATATAGACTTTCAATTTCAAATATAATAAAGAGCAACAGCTTTTTCAATCAAGAATCAACCTTTTTTTCTTTCATACTTCTTCATCAGCAATATGTACAAGTAAATGCGATACATACCCATAAATAATTCAAACCAGTAACTATTTTCGATGGCATCTTTGAAATGCTTGACCTTAGCTTCATCGAGTTCCAACTGACAGATCAATTGTCTGTCAACATTTTCTGGGAGGGAAACAGAAGACAGCAATATAACTTTTGTGCAATCAAACAACAATTATGAAAACGGAATCTAGCATAAGAATTAACATACTCAAGAACTTTATGTCGATCTGGCTGTTGATAAGCTCATTTCCACCAAGAACCTCACCAAGACCACCCCATTTGTGAATACTGTTATTAGTTTTGCGGCAAAACGGAAGGCTATAATAGTTGTATGTTTCTTGTGGATTATTATATGGGCCAACTTTGTTCACCCACAGGGTAACCTGCTCATCAGGTTGATACTGGAAAAGTAAAAGAAAAAGATCAAATTTCATGAGATGAGAACAATAAGAACAGTTGGAAAAACATATGGGACCAAACAAGAGGAATAAACCAAAACCCAGAAAGGATAAATAAGTCAAATATCAAGCACAAAACTTAGAGCTCTTTTCGGTGCAATATTTTGTATGTTCAACAATAGCACACAAATCGGTATAGAAAATACGATAAGAAAAAGGGAAATCAATACAAAACCAGTCGTTGCAACCGTTTCCTCAAAAAATATAGGACTGATATTTAAGAAAGACTAATTTTCTCTTGTTGGACTACCTAATTGCTACCGTTACTGACTTTATCCAAAATCCCATCAAACAGACGAGAAAAGGTGGACACTAAACTAAGTACTTATATTAAGAGTAAACTTCATAAGAAAAGCAGGTCAACTATCACAAGAACCAAACCATACCAATATTGATCCAAAACTATCCACAATCAGGGAAATATCTTCGTAATATCATCAGAAAATCACAATTTAAAATTAATTTAGAAACGTTTGACGCTAATCTCTCCTAACCAAAAAATCTATCAGATCTAGATAACATACATGATCTATATATATATATATATATATATATATATATATATATATAATCAGTAAAACCTAAACCTAACGATCATGGATCCCAATTCCAGTACCACTGTTCTCTACTAAATATCTCAAATTGAACAAACAATCACACCTAAGCACATCCATTGACAATGATCGTTGCAAAAACCAAACACAATATATTAAGTTAGTAATGATGCCACAAGCAGAAACTGAACTTAGGCGACTCAAATCAACAAAAACTATAAACCATATTAAAACCTAATCCATAATGCTATGAACACTAGAAACCTAAAACATAGTGGAGAAAGACTTAGGAAAATAAAGCAGCTGGATCAAGCCTCCAAGCCCTAACACCACCCAAAATTGAACAGATCCGAGCCAAAAAAAAACCAACACAAACACATGCAATAGCGAGATCTACGAGCAAAGAACTCGATTTGAGCTACAGCTAAGGCCAAAAAAAGAGTAACGGTAGTCACTAGAGATCCAAATCTAACCTTATGATCTGAGTCGGAGGCGAAGGACGGAGAGAGAAGAAGGAAGACGCAAACGGCGGTGGAGTAAACGGAGAAGAGGAATTGGAAGGTGGAGGAAGACGGCATGACGGAGGACCGGCAGAGAATCAGATCTGAGGGAGGAGACAGAGACGGTGGTGGAAAATGTGTTAGACCAATGACTCGTCTCGGAGTTACGATTCAGGTGGCATATATATATGTATAT
Source organism: Barbarea vulgaris (assembly GCA_963667165.1). NCBI lineage: Eukaryota > Viridiplantae > Streptophyta > Magnoliopsida > Brassicales > Brassicaceae > Barbarea > Barbarea vulgaris. The sequence continues at coordinate 45,937,049 of OY763887.1, forward strand.
ATCAAATATATGATGTTATAATTTTCTCAGCTCTATAATTTTCTCGGCAAGTAGCGATCGAAAGAGCGACCAGAGATTCTCAGCATATCGTTTCGTAGAGTTAAGTTAAAGCACTAATTTTACTATATCGATTGGGCCTTCAAAACGAGAAAGCCCATTACCAGAATTTAATTGTAATATGTTTTTTTCTTGTTTTTGAACCTATTCGTTGTTTGTGAGATTAAATAAATGGAAAAATCCCATAAAAAATCTACAAAATCGCACACATTTCTATTTTGAATTTAAGATATTATACTTTTACTTTAAATCTTCAAAGTAAATTTTTTTCTAATTTAAACCTTCAAAATGATGTTTTGTTATAGGCTAACATTTCGGTTCCCGCAAAAGTTAATTCCGACGATTTTTATTCCACATGCATATTTAAATCAAGCGATTTTTAAATTCAATTAAAAATTTAAGGTCTTTATTTAATTTAAATTTCAAAATCTCTTAATTTTGAAAATTGCAAATAGCTTCGAAATTAATTTTTCCAGGATCGAAAATATCGGCACGAAATAAAACGTCACTTTGAAGGTTTAAACGGGAAAAAGTTTTACTTTGGAAGTTTAAATGAGAAAATATTTTATTTTGGAAATTTAAAATAGAAGTATAATAATTTGAAGATTTAAAAAAGAAGTGTATACCGCTTTGCAGGTTTTTTATGGAATTTTCGCTTAAACAAATTGACAAAACCATCAGAGGATATCAGCATTACACTTGTGATTACATATTCAATCAGTCAAGATGAGAAACGATATTACATAAACTATACGAATTTGTGAAGCTATTGCCATTTTAAGTGTCCTTTTAACGAAATTCAAAAACATGTTAAGCTTTTGCGAATTTTAGTGTCCATTCAAGGAAATTCAAAAATACCATCGCAAATAAAATTTCACTAAAAACTTCTGCAAAATGTCCATCTAAACATAATGTTTACGGATGATTGCGAGTGAACCAATGAAGATCTAAATCTTTATTTTGGTTACGCCAATCCCCATGACCATGGACCTTGCAACTCATCCACCCGTCCACACTACCAGGGGCGGATCCAGACGAGAAACATAATGGGTGCAAAATTACATTGTAAGGGAATTGAACCTTAGATCTCTAGGAAATCATGGGTAATCATGGGTGCATTGATACCATTTTGCCACTCTTAATTATTATGTCTCATGTAAAAAAATCAAATATTTATAATGTAACGGGTGCACGTGCACCCATACAGTCTCAAATAGATCCGCCCCTGCACACTACTCATTATGACCACATTCGAGTCGACGTATGGCGGTCTCTCCGTAGCAAGGATATGTGTGATTGGGGATATCGATCCCATTTCAAATGCTACATGTATCCCTAATCCCTATCCATTATCGTTTGAGTTCAACACGTTAATTTTGTTTACTATTTATTTGGATTTTGAATTAGGTTTTAATTAAATAAATGTAGGGTAGAGCAGAGTAAACCATTAACAGACTAAATCATCATATTTTTGAGGTACATAATAATCCACCACGGATCACATTTATTTCTTTGTAAAAATGGTATGTGGGTCAGCCATTCTACCAAAAACAACAAGTCAATGTTTGACTATTTTTTCACGCTAATCCATAAAGTTGCCCAAATTGGAAGTTATCAAAAATATTTCTGGATTATCCACTAATATAGTAGAAAAAGTCATATTCATATTCAGCAGATTAGTGTTTACGTGATGTAATATTTTAAACTTTGACCGTTAGGTACAATTACAACTTTAGCTTAAAGAAATGTATATGTCGTACTAACGGTAGAAGTTATTTTGACCCCAAAAAAAAAAACGAATAGAGAACTAAATCAATTATGTATATTATATGACCATTTAAAAATTATTTGTTGAAGTCGGCAATTGCAGAAAAGAAAGTTACTATATACTATATACGCAATTCTGTGACATAACTAAAAATCCTTTTCCCATACAGCGACGGGTCCAGTCAGCAAAAGGAAACATTATTGAATTGATTGAATAGAATTTGTGGGTCCCACTATAATTAAATGATTAAAAATATTAATTAATTAAAATAAGAAAAGCCATCGTGACTTCGTGAGAAGAAGCCAGCAAGGAACGATTGGAGATGACTGCATCATCATCATCATCATTGGAATCGTAATCATATCTTCTCTTGAATTTTCTTCACGGATAAGAAACAGGATAAAAAAACGATTCGCTTTTTGCTTTTTTTCAATTCTCTCCGATTCCATTCTCACTCTCCGTTTTCAAATCGCGATATTCTCTGAATCGCATCTTTGAATCTGTGTGTTTGTTATTGGGATTTTTGTCTTGTTTCGAATTTTCACGTGAAATCCGTGTTTGTGTTATGAGTTTGGTAGAAATGAACTGAAGTTTGATTTTACTTAAGAGAAACTTTTGGGGGATTTTTTTTTTTTTTTCCTGGGTTGTGTTTGTGGAAAATTAGGGTTATTTGTTGATTTAGCTGTGTGAAAAAAAAATGGAGAAGTACGAACTTGTTAAAGACATCGGTGCTGGGAATTTTGGAGTGGCTAGGCTCATGAGAGTCAGAAACTCCAAGGAACTTGTTGCTATGAAGTACATCGAGCGTGGCCCAAAGGTTCGATCTCAATTACTTCTTTATGAATGAACTCATAAGCTGTGATTTTTAGATTTCCATATAAGAAGACCGATTTGTGTATTTAGCTGATCTGGGTTTCTTAATTTGTGTGTGTGTTTTTAAAAATCAAAGATTGATTTATGTAAATTTTAAAACTTTTTTTTTTTTTTTCTGGTTTTGTTTTGGGTGAACAGATTGATGAGAACGTGGCGAGAGAGATCATTAACCATAGATCACTTCGCCATCCAAATATAATCCGGTTCAAGGAGGTAATTTCATTTTCTATAGCTTCATGGTGTCATGTTTAAATCTCTATGGTGAAAAAGTCTCAGCGGAAGTTGGTAGTTTTCACACCTGGCATCTCCTAATTGCACTATGTGGGTTTTTTATCTTTTGACATTTTCAGGTGGTTTTGACACCAACGCATATCGCCATTGTCATGGAATATGCTGCTGGCGGTGAGCTATTTGAGCGTATATGTAGCGCTGGAAGATTCAGTGAGGATGAGGTGAGCTTGTCATATTTAGATATGAAGTTATGGTGTACTATATGATCAGTTTCAGAGTTCTATATAGGTCTATAATAAATTGAGAGGAAAACATGTAGATTTTCTAATTTTTATTATGTAGCATGGGAAACAAAAGGGATATTTATTGTACATCATTTGGTGCGGCTTCTCTGATTTATGATATTCAAGCTTTTTGTGCACATGTTTCTTTTTCAGGCAAGATACTTTTTCCAGCAGCTAATATCTGGAGTCAGCTATTGCCATGCTATGGTAAGGGAAATAAATGACTTAGGAAGTTTTGTTTTTGTTTTGTTTTAACTTCATAGATATACAGAATCTTTTGCTTTATCAGTCCTGTACTGACATTAATTCCTTATTCTCCACAGCAAATATGCCACAGAGATCTGAAGCTTGAAAATACCCTCTTGGATGGAAGTCCTGCTCCACGGCTGAAAATCTGTGATTTTGGTTACTCCAAGGTCTGGCAGATATCACCAGCACGCACTTTGTTGTGCTAGTGATTTCTTAATTTCTCTTGTCGTAACAAGCTCCTTTTTGTGATTTTTCCCTCCATTTGCGAGGGACCTTGTCACTTTGACGTGAGCTGTTTTTCTTCTTTTGTAGTCCTCCCTGTTACATTCTAGGCCTAAATCAACTGTTGGAACTCCAGCATATATTGCACCTGAGGTTCTTTCTCGCAGAGAATATGATGGCAAGGTAATCTTATTGCTATGAAAGTATTGTTATATCAAGTGAGCTTAGCACCTTGATAGAGAATATAGTATGAAAAATCTTCATGTGTTGTGTGTAGTAATGTAGTTCTTTCAACTTTTGCTCATGTATAATAGTTTGATATATTTAAACCCATGCATGTTATGGTTGAGATAAGCCCCATCTTGGAAAAAATCTGTTGTGGCCTTCGTAGATTTGGGTAGACTTTATTAAGCGATTGAAAAAGATTTGTCTCTTCAAGATTATGTATTATTTTCCATGTTTATCATCTAATCTGTTTGCTATCCCTTGAGTCATGCATAAAGAAGTGGACAGATTTTTGGAAACGCAATGTATCTCAAACGCTTACCTTGACTGATACAAAGGCTATATAAAAAAACTTTTGATCTTATATGTTTGGATTTGGAAACATTATCTTCACAGAAATCATCAACGGTTTGTACTTACGTTTTTTTTTTCTCTCACTCAGATGGCTGATGTATGGTCTTGTGGTGTGACTCTTTATGTCATGCTGGTTGGAGCATACCCATTTGAAGACCAAGAGGATCCCAAAAACTTCAGGAAAACAATACAAGTAGGTTTCTTTGTTTTTGCACTCTATAATTTAAGAAATGACGCCACCCACTTATTGTTGTGCCACATTGTTACATGTTACAGAGAATAATGGCTGTCCAGTACAAGATCCCGGACTATGTCCATATCTCACAGGATTGCAAGCACCTCCTCTCCCGCATCTTTGTCGCCAACTCAATCAAGGTATCATCACCTTCTCAAGAAGCTACTTAAAGCCATCCTTTGTAAGATTATTACTCGTACATAACTTATCGTTTTCTTTTTGCAGAGGATTACCATTGCTGAAATCAAGAAACATCCATGGTTCCTAAAGAACCTGCCAAGGGAACTTACAGAGACAGCTCAAGCTGCATACTTCAGGAAAGAGAACCCAACATTCTCTCTCCAAACAGTTGAAGAGATCATGAAGATTGTGGAAGAGGCAAAAACTCCTGCTCCTGTTTCTCGATCCATTGGAACATTTGGTTGGGGAGGAGAGGAAGATGGTGAAGCCAAGAAGGAAGATGCAGAGGAAGAAGAAGAGGAAGAGGAAGTTGAAGAAGATGAAGACGAAGAAGATGAGTATGATAAGACGGTGAAGCAAGTTCATGCTAGTGGAGAAGTCCGAGTCAGTTAAAAAAATCAAAAAGATTGTTTTTTTTTCCCTTTAAGAAGAAAGTTTTCGTTGGTCTTTCGAATTATCTCTTGCACTCTATCTTTCAGAGTTTTTTTTTTTTTTTTTTCGTAATTTTTAAGGTTCGTCTTATAAAATCTGTAGTCGAAAAAAGAACAGACTTGTTGCTGATGAGTACTCATCGTTATCTTGAAATAAAATATTATGTATATATTATGTTTCTCTTTGTTAGTGGTATGTTTAAAATTTTCAGAATTCATTTTTTAGTGATACTAATTTGGAAAAATTGCAATCAAATTTTCGGAATTCGTCGCGACCCCTTTTTTTTTTTTTTTTTTTTCCCTTGTTTAAATTTTAAACCGAAATAGAACGTTATGTTTTAATTTTATTTCCTTTAAATTTCAAAATATATTTGTTTTTGATGTCTGTGAGGGAGAAAGAAAGAACCTCTAACTATCCCGCCATACGCTTTCTTCTCCACTCTCGCTTCTAGAAGAGTTTCGCTAATTCGCGCAGAAGCAAGAAGAGTTTCATCGATTCGAAAATGTAATCTCAGCTTCCCATTTCCCAGTCATTTCTAGGGTTCTTCGTTTCGCTCTTTCTCTAACCTATGCGTTTTGATTTCGCCTACGAATTTGATTACGGTTGCTAAGTTTTGAGTATCTTATTCGGTGCCTCTGCGTAAATAGAATCTTCGTTAGTCGTAGAAGGTCGCTTCATTTCAGATTTCCAGCTTTTGGAGAACTTTTTAGCTTCTGCAGAATGTTTATGTGTTCGGATTCGTTGATTCTTCGTTTTTTTTTTTTTTAATTATGATATTAGTCGTGACAGTCGTTTCAATTGTATATTCAATTGATGATTGTATGAAATTTCTGAAGTTTTTTTGTTGCATTTTTTCATCAGATTCCACTAATCACAATACCACTTCTTCTTTTGTTTTGAAGTAGGCTTAATCGTGGTGACAAGAGAAGATAAGATTGCTGAAAGCTCTCCCGCATGTTGAATCTATGATCGGTGCTAAGAAAATGAGGCAAAATTGATCTTTCCTCTTTACATTTTTGTTTGATAAACAACTTTTCATGGATCTTTTCTTTTAATCTTCCTGACTGTTTAAATGCAGTGGTAGTCATCTCCCTGAAGTTAAACAATCCAGAGGTCATTTTCCTCAAACAAATTGGTTGGAACATTCAAAGGCTTTCGAATGTATACCGTCTTTGAATAATTTTATGAGCTCCAATTTCCTTTACTCTCTAGATATTCATAGAAGAGATAGAGAAATGGCTGCAAGGTATTGCAATATATTCTTTTCAGGAGCTATCAGCTCTTTCTGTCTTATGATGTTGTTCCTTCGCTTTCGTATCCCTGAGTCTAGAGCTCTGTCAGTTGTTTGGTTACTAGACTTATTCCACTGACTTCAACGATAGTGTTCGATCATTTTGTATCATCTACATTTTGCTAGCATCGTTTGAATCTGTGTCATTTCTTGTTCTGATTCTGGGTTTAGGTAAACTTGAGCTAAAACAAGCTATGGCTTTCTGAGTGAAAGTACGTTTTATGTATGCATTCATTATTCTTCAGTTGCTTCCAACACCTCCAATTAAAAAAAAGCTAGCTATTCATGATATCTTCCTGTGATCTTACTAGTAAACAATGTCTATGATAGAAATTATTGTGAAGTTTTCTTAGTTTTCTTCAGGTATCAGTCTTTTAGCTGAAGTGGTCTATGGTTATCTGAAAAAAAAAATATCTCTCTATGTGTAGGTCAACTGACAACATCACTCCTGTAACTGTGCAAACTTTGGCTCGAGAACAAATTGCAAAGGTAATTTTGTTGAAGGAAAACTTCTGATGGTAATTGATTTTTTTACTAATCCAATCCTCTCAGCATGTTTCTTGCGGAGGATCTTCTGTCCGTAGTTTACTTTCTTCCTTTTCCTGTCCCTGAGTAGTTAGCTCCACTGTCACTACTATTAATTTGGTTTCTGTCGGATTGCTCTTCCCCTGGCAGTGAAGCCTCTTTTCTTTCATTGTATATATATATAACTTGAGTTGTTATGCTATATTTTTAGGCTTGGTGTGCTCTAACAAATCTCTCAATAAATAGTACCTACCTGAGACCTGGCATTACTCCTGCAATTGATGATGGCAGCACTGATCGTTCATCTTCTACAAGAGGATCCACTGTTAAAGTTATATTCAATGCTGATAGATCTTCCTACGCACACAATCATCAAGAGCACAGTCAAAGGAATGTAAGAGGAACTGCAAGATCTTTTGACCGTTTATCCTCCTCTTCCCTAGGTAAAGATAAAATAACTACTGGCAAGGTTCTGTGGGTAAATGATGAGGTTAGAGATTCAGTAACTGGATGTGAGTATACAATTGGTATGGAGACCCCACCAACCAACAATTCCGCACTCCCAGCTAGGCAGGTGGAACCTAAGAAAGCTAGTCTTGATGAGATTGATGATGATGACATACTCAAGGTAATGTTCTTGATACAACCAGGACACTTTTCTTTCATGTAAACAAGAAACTTTTCTCAATTTGGATTTGTAGTATCACTCAGCCCTAGCCGAGTAAAGTGTAACATATTGTTTTACAAAGTTGGTAGGATACACTCTACGGCTAAATTTGGAGCTTGCACCTTTTCCAGTGGATCTGGAAGGAAATCCCATATTTGTTCAGAATAATGTAATAGATTAAGTCTAACATTTGCTAACCTTGGAGTGCAGCAGATCGACGTAGACCAAATTGTGATGGAACACAGCCATTCAACGTGTACCTCCCAACCATCAGTATCTAAGTTTACAACAATATCTTCATCTGTGGATATATTTGCTTCCAAAAGAGTACAAGATCCCTGTTTCCCTTCTGAATTATGTTCCAACTGTAGTCATGGTATAAAGGTATGGCTACTGATTCTCTCACTTTCTTCATATTTATTTCATAAACCAATTGGGTTTCTCATTTTGTTTACTTTACAATCCACGCAGCTAGGGCTTTGTTCTGAAGCTTCTACCCATGTGGAACAAATGAAGGACACGCTGCTTGCCATATCAAATGAACTACTTGACAATGGTACTGGCGTGAGACCTGATCATTTTGAACAGCTTCATCAGAAGAGGTTTGCATTGCCATCAATTATACTCCCTTTTTCTTTGCTTTGTCCTATTTGGAAATAATTTAGCTTCTTTTATATGATGTGATACATTACAAAGAAAACTTATTAGGAAATTATACCGCATGAAGGAGTTAGGCCTAAAGAAACAACTGATAACATGTCCGCTTTTTTTTTTTTGTTATTCTTTTTTCATTATATGCCTCACAACTGGAAGTATGCCTTGAGTTCTGAGGTAGTTTCTAAGCTGTCGACACTTGTGTCCTTGCTAGGTTACTGTTGAAAAAACAAATTCAGCAGCTCGAGATCCTTACCCAAGATAAAGAAAGAAAGAAATCTCAGTGTTTGGCATCTACACCTACTCATAATATTCAGTATGAAACATCTCAAACAACAAATCATAAGGTGGTTTATGAAATAGACTCTCAGGGTCATGTAAAGGAACAAGGCAGATATGTAACTGATAGTTGGAATATGCCAAGAGAATATTTATTTTCTGAAGATAGGTGTGATTTTTCATCTGGTCATGTAGAGAGGGAACAATATGTTCCCAAGATTATCGATATCACTTATAACGATGGTTCTAATGACAAAAAGTGGAGCAGTCGTGATTTTCCTTGGACAAAAAACCTGGAGGTGATTGGTTATCTGTCTTTCGCGTGTTCTTATATTTACTTTCCTTCCATGAACTCATGTACTCCATTGCAATGGTTAGGTCAATAACAAAAGAGTGTTTGGAAACCACTCATTTCGACCCAACCAAAGAGAGATCATTAATGCTACAATGAGCGGTTGTGATGTTTTTGTTTTGATGCCAACTGGAGGGGGAAAAAGCTTGACATATCAGGTAACAACATCTTAACTGTTACTTTTAAATGCCACTTTTTATTCTAGGAGCTATTTCTGGCTTTTATTCTATACTCAGATGTTGCTTACATCTTGTAAGAAAGTGATGACATTTTATAAACTACATCTGACATAAGATTGCTCTGCGTCTAGGACCTCAAAACTTCTTTGTAACATCTTTTTCTCTGCAGCTCCCCGCTCTGATCTGTGCAGGAATAACTTTAGTCATTTCTCCACTTGTTTCACTCATTCAAGACCAGATAATGAACTTATTGCAGGTGAGAACTTCAGTAGCCCCGGAGATGTTGTTTCTTCCTTCTATTTCATTAATAAGTTGTACTCATAAACTGTGTTACACTTTTGTTTCTGAACCATGGCAATAGACCAATATACCTGCTGCTTCCTTAAGTGCCGGAATGGAGTGGACTGAACAACTAGAGATACTTCGGGAGCTGAGCTCTGAAAATTCTAAATACAAGTTACTGTATGTCACACCGGAAAAAGTGGCAAAGTGAGTCATTATTTTCTTTAGTTGTTGATTCTGAGAATGTCAGTATTAAAAGGAATCCCACATTGGATAGGAGTGGAACAAATCAAAGCCTTAGAAGACCTAAGAGCATCCAAACCCTTAAGCTAGCCTTTTGTGGTGAGTATCACCCAAGAGAATTTGACAGGTTTTGGGACCAACTCCTATCAAGTTCTCTCCTGTTTCTAGATTTTTTTGGGTAAACTGTACTAGTGGGTGCTGAAATTTAATAATTTATGATCGGAATTAGATACTTGCTATAGTTTTCCGATAGAATTGGATCAAAGTCTTACATCTTATAATTATAGGATTGGTTATTAGGCATAGATGTGGGGAAGTATTGCAAGTCTTTCCTTTCTGAGAAGCTTCTCTTCCTTGACTGCAGAAGTGATTCCCTACTGAGGCACCTTGAAAGCTTAAACTCCCGTAGTTTGCTTGCTCGATTTGTTATTGATGAAGCTCATTGTGTGAGTCAGTGGGGGCATGACTTTCGACCAGACTACCAGGTTAGCCTGTTTAAAGCTTGAAACAGACACTCCTCTTACAATTCTGTTTTCAAAAAATATAACCTTCCTCTTTTTCCTCCAAAAACAATGCTGGACCATGCAGGGTCTTGGTGTTCTGAAAAAGAAGTTTCCTAACATTCCCGTCTTAGCTTTGACAGCTACTGCAACAGCTAGTGTGAAAGAAGATGTTGTGCAAGCTCTTGGCCTGGTTAACTGTGTTGTGTTCCGGCAAAGTTTTAATCGCCCAAATCTATGGTAATGTACTGAAAATTGCTTAAATTAGCGTTCAGAATGTTGCTTATCAAAAAATTGCAGGTATTCCGTTGTTCCCAAGACAAATAAGTGTCTGGAAGATATTGACAAGTTTATCAGGGAAAATCATTTTGATGAATGTGGCATCATCTATTGTCTTTCAAGAATGGACTGCGAAAAAGTCACTGAAACTTTGCGGGTTGGTCGTTTGTTTGTTAATCTCGTATCTGTTAAATATGGAGTCTTTACGTACTGTGAGCATACATCATATATATATTATATTCCAATTTGGATGTGCATACTATTTTCAGAAGTTTGGTCATAAAGCAGCCTTCTACCATGCCAGTATGGATCCTGGTAAACGTGCCCTTGTACAGAAAAGATGGAGCAAGGATGAAATCAATATAATATGTGCTACAGTAGCATTTGGAATGGGTAATTAATGGTCTCTGCTATAGCCACTTTGATTGATTGAAGTTTGCTGCCTGCTAACGTTGGTATTTCAGGAATCAATAAGCCTGATGTTCGTTTTGTAATTCATCACTCTCTCCCAAAGTCCATAGAAGGCTATCATCAGGTGTTTTATTCAGCATTCAATTATGAAATATCTTTTTAAACTGATTTTACATCAATCCGGCATAAACCTATATCTAGAAACTCACATAGGCTAATTTTGTTTCATGCTAGGAATGTGGACGTGCTGGTAGAGACGGCCAGAGGTCATCATGTGTTTTGTATTACAGTTATGGTGATTATGTAAGTTGCATAAGTCTGACACATTATAAGTTACTTCTCTGGAGGAATATCGATGCTCTTAATCATGTTTGTGGTTACAAATATATATATATTTTTTTTCAGATGCGAGTGAAGCATATGATTAGCCAAGGAGGACTTGGCCAAGGCCCTATGAAAACGGGATATAACTGTAAAGCAAGTTCAGGAAGGATGCTCGAAACGAACACGGATAACCTTCTCCGCATGGTATTTAGTGGCAATATTCCTTTGTGTTTGCTTTCAAAGTTCTATATCTACTTGCTGAGATATATTTCGATTGCTGCTTCAGGTTAGTTACTGTGAAAATGAGGTGGATTGTCGACGTTTTCTACAGCTAGTTCATTTGGGGGAAAAATTTGATTCGACAAACTGCAAGAACACATGTGATAATTGTTCCAGCAGCAAAAGTTTGATTGACAAAGATGTAACTTTGATTGCAAAGCAACTGGTATAGGATTCATCTGAAGTTCATCATGTACTTTACCTGCTGGATGTTGTATCGGTGACATACCACAATCTTTTGTGGCTGGATAGGTTGAATTGGTGAAGCTAACAGGAGAAAAGTTTTCATCAGCTCATATTGTAGAACTCTACAGGGGATCCTTAAACCAGACGGTATGCACAACTAACATTTATTTTTATTCTATTTCCAGAATCTGGTATATCCAAACCACTTATGTCTTATAAATCATGTTTGCTTTATTTCACTGGTGTCTTCAAGCTCATGAATCATGTTTGCTATCTGGTGTCTTCACTTGGAAGTAATTTGCTTTTGGCTTCTAGGTCAAGAAACACAGACATGAGACTTTGTACCTCCACGGAGCAGGAAAACATTTAGCTAAAAATGAAGCCTCTCGTATCTTGCACTATCTTGTGACAGAGGATATTCTCGCAGAGGGTGTTAGAAAAAGTGATCTTTATGGATCTATATCGTCGTTGCTGAAGGTACAATTAATTCTTATTTCGCTTTTGTTATTGTAAAATGATATTTGGGGTAAAATTATGCTTAAGAATGAATGTGTGCGTGTAAAAGTATATCTGTGTACACAGGTAACATCCATATATCAATCTTTTTGTATAGGTGAATAGATCAAAGGCTGCCTCACTCTTTTCTGGAGGCCAGACTATAAAGATGAGGTTTGAGTTTATACTCAAGATATATGTTTAGTTAGTGTTCACATGAAGTACTTGCAATCAAATCGTTGTCATCAGTAGCTCAAACGTAGGAAAATGATTTTAGAGCAGCAGAGCTTCATGTCCTCTTGCCTGAAAATATATCTGTTCTTACTGCAATGCCACAGCTGCTAGTGTAATTGTTTTGAATTAAGGTTAATATTATCTTAGACTGAAATATCTTTTTGCAGATTCCCTTCGACTGTAAAAGTGTTAAAGCCGAGTAAGTCCATAGCGAATCCAGCAAAAGTTCCACTAAAGCAAACTACTCTTACAATGGTAGATGCTGTTCCACAAGATTCGGTAAATCTTCTTGTATCCTTGTTTCTTTTTCTTGCTCAAAGAATAAACCGCAACTCTGAATTGCTAAAGGCTCTGCTTCATTTATCTCAATGCCGTGTTAGACTCTCTCCGACAATTTGTTCACAGCCTTGAAAAATCTTCGTAGTGACATTGTCAAAGAATCCTCTGATGGAGTCATGGCATACCATATATTCGGGTAAGTTCATAATCCGTTTCATGACATTTTCTGCTTCTTTCTCAGGTCATAAGTAATAGAAAAATCCCTCTGTGTTTGTAGCAATGCGACGCTTCAACAGATAAGTAAACGTCTTCCCAGAACCAAAGAGGAACTCCTCGATATCAATGGTCTTGGAAAGTAAGTATCTTTAAAAAATTTAATCGCTACTCTTTCTTTCTCTAACCAAAGCAATGAAGAAAACTCAGGGGCTTTGGTGATTGTTTATCTTTTAAAAATCTAAACAGAGCCAAGGTAAGCAAGTATGGGGATCGGTTATTGGAAACCATAGAATCAACCATCACTGGCCACAACAAAACCGGTAAAAACGAGAGTCTTGGTTCAGGGAAGAGGAGAAGAGACGAGAACATTAGTCCAAATGTAGCAGACGATGATGATCCTGATTGGAGTGCAAGTCAGTCCCACAAAAAGGCAGTGAAAAACAAAAAGTAAACACGGTAAATAAACTTTACAGATTACCCCAAAGAATATAAGATTAAGAAGAACAATCTACATACACAAAAATAGTGATTATAACTTTTTAAAAAGGCACTCATGGGAACATTCCCGCTCAAATTTGTCCACGAACTACAAAACGAAGACCATCTGTCAAACAACAGATTTGCCCTTAAATATGGACCGAGCAAGAGATTTAGGGTTTTGGGTAAGCTAATAATTAAGGGAAAAACCCTAAGGCTCGTGAAAACAGCTCATTGGAGCTTATGTAACTATTTCGTATTCTCCAGTAAAACTACCAAATAAAATTAGGTTAGTTTTTACCTTTCTTGTGGGAAAAGTTACTAAATTAGTCCAGTAAGAACCAAAAAAAAAGGAAAGATGTAGAAGAAAAGAATACTCTTGTGTATTTAGTATTTACAAAAATAGTGAAAAGAAATGTAATATTAGGATCGGAAGTACCCATTATGGAAAGTTTCTGAATATGGAATAGAATCAAAAATGGAACACACCCAGAAAAAAAAAGGTAAAAAGTTGAGAGAAGAAAGCAGTATAAAGAGAAAATTATGCAAACAATCTCTGTGTCTGTGTAATTTGCTCTCTTTGTTAAAAAAAGATGGCAGGCAAAAAACAAAAGATAAAGATTGAGAAAATCGAGAAGAAATCAGTAAGATCAGTTGCGTTTACGAAACGTAGAAACGGTCTCTTCCGCAAAGCTTCAGAGTTGTGTCGTATCGCACCCGCCACTCAAATCGCAATCTTAACAACTCCTCTTTCTTCTAACTCTCATGCTTCTTTCTACTCTTTTGGTCATTCCTCTGTCGATCACGTTGTCTCCTCTTTGCTTCACGATCACTCTCCATCTCTTCCGACAAACCAATCAGAGAACAGGTCAGGGTTAAGGTTTTGGTGGGAAGACAAGAGCTTTGACATGTCGGAGAACGTCAACGAGTTGAAAGAAGCGGCTGATGCGGTTTCGAAGTTGTTGAACAATGTGAGGCTACGATTAGATAATGCCGTGAAGAGCAATCAAAGAGATGTAGGGCTAGTGAATCATCAAGAGGAGGAGGTTCTTCAGCTTTACAACGAAGTAATGATGAATCAAAATCAAATATTTGAAGGGGAAAGTTCTGGTTCTGCTACTTTGTTGGAGAACGAGAAAGATAATCTTCATATTGATGATTATCTTGATGATTTCAGTGTTGATCCTTTGATATGATCTCAACTTCTTTTATCATCATGTCCAGTTTAGGTTAATATCTAATCTAGCGGCTTCTTTCTTTTTGAATATTTTCTAGTTTTTTTGGATCGTGAATATTTCTACCCTAAGTAACATGGAAACCCTTTCGAAGGTCCGTTTTCCGTTTTAGAAACATTTTGGAAACGAAAACTCTTGGAAACGCGATGAAAATACATTTCTTAAAAACTATAATTTTGAAACACTGCCAAAATCTCTATTTTTCAGAAACATAATGGAAACTTACTCTTATTTTTTTGAAATTTATTAAGTAAATAATTTAGAAACATGAAAACATTATAACCTAAAACGTTTAAAAGTTTAAAAATCTGATATTTTCAAATATCAATGTTTCAAAAAAAAAAATTAAACATGGTTTTATTGATTTACTATATTTTAACCATATTTTAATTATATATATAATTAAGAGAAATTTTAGTTTATATATATATATATATATATATATATTTTTATAACGTTTTCAATACGTACCTGTTTCCTAATTATTTAAAAAATATTGTTTCTACTTTTCCACATATTTTGCTTCCGCGTACGCGTTTTCATTTCCATGCTACTTAGGTTCAACCAAACTAAAACCAAAATTTTGTCTGGTTCGGTTTAACTGAAATTGAAATACAAAAGAATGGTTTTTTTTGTCGTCATGTTAATTACCAAAATAGAAGATCAAAAAGAGGACAAAAAAAGAAAAACAAAAAAACAAAAAAAAAACAGAGCAGAACCGAGCAAATATATATGTCTATTAGTTGTCAGATTTTTTGGAACAAGTTAGATCATAATTATTTCTACAGATAATTATGGCTAACGACTATCGAAGTTACGATTTAATTAGTGTTTCAATTGCATATAAACATGATTTTGCACCAGATTTTGCCAAAGTAAGTATATAGTTCTCGCATGTGATCTTTAGATAAAGTAGAGCATTCATGGGATCATGATTGATACTTGATTTATGATCCTAATTGCTTGAATAATTACCTATATGGGAAATTAATATATAATCATAAAGCTAGTTCATCTTTGTGTATTAGATAGTATGTTAGATAAATGATATAAAAGTTTGGTGTTATTTACTTGTATTAGGGAAATACGTACAATATTAACGGCCTGACAAAAGAAGTTATACTTTTATGTAACGGCATTTGACTTGCGCAAGTATATCAGGTACATATATACATTTACCGTATTACCCTTCCCATCGTTTGTTTTTGAAATTACAACTCTTCACCCAAAAGTTTCTCGTTAATATCAGAAGAATCCTTAAGAGTTAAAGAACTCACGACTATGATCCTAAATTTCTAAAGAGTCCATTTTTCATTAGAAAATTGAGTAATAAATCAACCACATACGAAACTACATATTTAATTTTAGTGTCGACAGAAAAGCAAAGTGTTATGTTTTAAATGCAACACGAGTTGAATCACCAAATATTTTTTTAATTATGTTTGTAAAATTTGGTTAATTTTAGTAATAACAAAAATATAGGATCCAATGGTGAGATATGAATAAAAATTTGGGGTTCTTTTGTGAATTGTTTTAGAAAGAATGAAAACTTTGCGCTTCTTCTTGAAAAAGTGAAAAGACACACACACACACACACAATAGCTGTGAGCCTGTGACTGTGAATGTGATCGACTCCAGTCTCTTCCGATTGCTTCATTCGCCGGAATCTTCTTTTAGAGTTTCATTTGTTCATATCACAACCTCCAGAAGCAGGCGAGCTCTCTATCTCTGCTGTTTCTTGCTTACGACTAACATTTTGCTTTCCTCGCTCGCATTAAAGTTTCAGACTTTTGTTGGTTTAAACTTAGAAAGCTGAATCTTTTTTAGTCTTAGCACTCGTTTTTGTTGGTTTAGACTTAGAAAGCTGAATCATTCTCTCATGTAAGTTCAAAGGATCACCTCTTCTTCTTCGTCTCTAAAATGGATTTCAATCTAGGAAGCAACTAAATCTCTTCTTCCAAATTCAAGTTACATTCACCCAAAAACTGACACTATGATTTGTATTTTCAGGTTTTGTTGTTTGGGCACTGATAAATACATCAACTTTACTTGAAGAAATGGTAAATGTCACACACCTCTCTTTGATACAAGTAATTCTGGAAATGAAATTGTTAATAGGTTCGATTTTTCTTTGGTTTTTGCAAAGGTGGAACATTCTAGTGATGATAATAAGAATGAAGTAGATTGGAATACAGATGATGAAATCGATAATTTCCAGTCGTCTCCACCCTCTTCTCATGAAACCTCATTTGGGCCTGCTGGTGTAAGTGTTTACAAATAGTTCAAAATTCTAACTTGTTTCACGCTATAACAAGAAATAATGTATTTTTTTTTTTTGTTTTCGTGTATTGTTATTAGACAACCTCGCCAAACTTAATTCATATGGGAATCTTTGATGAGATATTTGCTAATTTCATTGACATGGGATTCTCAAGTGAAATGATTGCTAGAGCAATTGAGGAAACCGGTGGTGAGGCTATTTCTTATTTGTTTTGATCTGAGATTTTTCATTTCTGAGTTATGTTAATAAGATTTTTAATCATTTGCAAGGAGCAAATTTGGAACCTACCCTGATTCTTGAAACACTCATCAAGTATACGGTGAGTTTCTTATGCTTGAACTTTTGGCTTTCTAAGTTCTTCTCTGGCATATAATCAGATGTTTGTTTAGACATGTATAACTCTTTTTTCTTTGTGAAGGCAAGCTCTGAAGCTAGTTCTTCAAAGTCTAACGTTACAGAACATCTTATTGGGATGGGGTTTCATGAAGAATTGGTGATGAAAGCTATACAGGAATATGGTAATGACACATCTCTTGCTCTTTTTTTTTCTAGGAATTTCGAAAAGTTTAAATGGTTTTCTGAACAGTCCTTGGTAATATGCAGGAGACGGAAATATAGACGAGATAACAAACGCACTTCTGAGTTATGCAGTAAGTAGACACCTGCAATTATAGTGTATCTTGACATCAGAATACCTTATTTTGTGTATTAGAGGCTTGTTACTGTTTTTTAGGAGGCAGAGAAATTGCGTGAAACAGAGGACGAGGACATAAACATTAATGATGATAATGATAATCTTTACTCGTTCTCCTCAGATGAAGAGGTATATATGTTGGTTTTTTCAAGTTCAGACCATTGCTTGGTTATAATATTTTACTTTCAATGCATTTCTCAGTTGCTTGGTTGTCTTCTAATTCATTTTTGGAAAATGACAGAATGAACTAAACTCGAGTCATGAAGATAGAAGATTGAAAGATTTGATCAAAATGGACTATTCGAGTGAGGAGGCTGCTATAGCTTTAGAGAGATGTGGTAACTAACCTCTAGCTTATTTATTTCCATGATATTTTAAAAAGATTTCTTGTTTTTCTATTTAAATCTGTTTAGACTTTTACATGTATTCCTCTAAGAGATGCAATTAGCATCCTTGAAACTTAATTAATGTTTCTTCTCAAACTTGTCAGGAGAAAATTCAAGTCTGGCAGAGGTCATAGACTTCATTTGTGCTGCTCAGATGGCACGGCAGTTCGATGAGCTTTTTGAAGTTCCTGATGAAAAAGAGGTAATAAGTTTAAGTCTCTTGAAGAACCTAAGGCACCTATCAAGTTATGTTTCTCGACATTGTTACTGTGTGTGGCTAAATAGAAGAAACTACCAAAAAGGCACTGAACCTTTATGCAGTTTTTCATGCTTGGCTTTCTGACTGTGCAGACAATAAGTAACAGCAAAAAGAGGCGAGCACACAATGAGCTGCCAAGAAATGGAAGAAAGCCAAACACTGCCATGACCAATGATTACGAGCTCATCCGTCTACCAAATCCAATGATTGGGTTTGGTTTACCTAATGAACCTGGACTTATGACTCACAGACCAGTCCCAATTCCGGATGATGCTCGTGGCCCGCCTTACTTTTACTACGAGAACATTGCAATGGCACCTAAAGGTGTTTGGTCCAAAATCTCCAGCCATTTGTATGGAATAATGCCTGAGTTCTTTGACTCCAAATTCGTTTGTGCGGCTGCGAGAAAGCGAGGTTATATTCATAATCTGCCAATCCAGAATAGATTTCAAATCCAGCCTGCACCACATGCTACGATCCAAGAAGCCTTTCCTTTGACTGAGAGATGGTGGCCCCGTTGGGATGGGAGAACTAAGTTGAACTGTTTGTTGACTTGTGTCGGTAGTGCCCAGCTCACAAACAGAATACGTGTGGCTCTTGACAAACATGATGGAGAGCCACCTCTAAATGTGCAGAAAGCTGTCATCTACCATTGCAAAAAATGGAATCTGATTTGGGTCGGTAAGAACAAAGTTGCCCCACTCGAGCCAGATGAGATGGAAGAGCTTTTAGGCTTCCCAAGAGATCATACTCGAGGAGGTGGTATCAGTAGAACTGATCGCTACAAGAGTCTAGGCAACTCATTTCAGGTGTAATTCTATAACTTAAGACTCTCCACTCCGAGTGACAAAAAAAAAAACAAAAGACTCTCCACTCCATCAATTCAGTTTTGGTTATAAAGTCTTTGGGTCTAAACTTGTCTTTTTCTGTTTTCCTTTGTCTCGAGGTTGATACTGTTGCATATCACTTGTCTGTCCTTAAGCCTTTGTTCCCTAAAGGAATAAACGTTCTGTCACTCTTCAGTGGGATTGGGGGTGCAGAAATGGCACTTTTTCGCCTCAAAATCCCAATGAATGTAGTAGTGTCTGTCGAGATTTCAGAAGCGAACAGAAACATCTTGAGTAGCTTTTGGAGGCAGACGAATCAAAGGGGTACTCTGAGAGAGTTTAGCGATGTTCGAGAGCTAGACAACCATACGATTAAACAACTTATGGACCAATATGGAGCATTCGATCTTGTCATAGGAGGAAGTCCCTGCAACAACCTTGCAGGAGGTAATCGCCGTACTCGGAATGGACTTGAAGGAGAGCATTCTTCCCTTTTTTACGAGTATTGCCGCATCCTCAAGACTGTTCGTCGCAAAGCATAATTCAAAGTTGCATTTTGCAGAATCTTTTTTGTGCAGTCTGTCCATGATGATATTAGATAAAACGTTTTTTCCTATCTAAAACATTGTTACCAACAACTCTCCCATATTTCCCTTCCTGAAATATGCGCTGTTCGGATAATAAGCCCAAGGAATGTCCTCTCTGATTTTATCACCTTGGTTAACTTCAAGATTCTTCAACGTCTCGAAGCTGCAAAGATTCAAAACTTTCTCAACGACCCCTTTCTTCTCTTCCTCAGCTGTGAATCCACAACCCATAAACTTAGCCAATCTCTTCACATAATGGTAAAGGATCAGCTCTCATCGTCTCGTACTTGAGGAACAAAATATGCTCTGGATTCTTTTGGTAAGCTTTCCAATACCCCAAGACATGATCTAGATAAGGACCGTTGCCCGACAAACCTCGACAGAACGTATCAAAACATACCTCAAGACTACTGAGAGGGCCAAAGTCTGGAATCATCTCAAAACCAAGCAGTCAAGCACCTTAATAACAAACATAAGTTATGAAGCACAGCACAATGTCAAGGACCATCTATGACCCTTTGCCAAAAGGAGTATGGACCACTTGGGAAACTCGGTTAAGCAAACCCTTTTGCCTCAAGCCACCACGTCCCACGAGTTATTCAACGATTCTATATTTAGTCACGATCAGCTCCGTATGATTAAAATTAGTAACCCCATGCCCAAGTCACGTGCTCCACGTTTTTCCCCCAAACTCGTCTACTTCGAAACCTAACTACAGAAAGGGAAAAAAAAAAAAAAAGAAGAGCTCAGTCAAGCGGCGAAATGTCATCTGATAGATCAGAGGAATGCGAAGGACCCAACCAACGCTTAAAGCCTTTATCTTCATAGCTCAGTTGCACCAGCCGGGAATCGAACCCGGGTCTGTACCGTGGCAGAATACTATTCTACCACTAGACCACTGGTGCTTCTTGTTTAACTTGTTTCTTTAAAATATATAAAACGCAAAATCATCGCTGTCTTTTTTCCCTTCTACGTTTCCTTCCTTCTATGCAGTTTGTATATAATCTAACGTCTTTGGTCTACCAACTGGTCAGTGGACAACAAATAATTCTGAGTGTTTTAAATGATTGAATGTGCCAGGACAAGTACTTTATTCATTCATACTACTACTGCAGTCAGATTCTAGACAAACAAACATCTCCACTTAGTAGCAAGACAACCTTAACATGTAAAAGGAAAATAAACAAAACGATTTGAACTTGTTGCTAAGAGATCCAAACTAAAAGCTTAAAGAAGAAGATGATAGATCGATCAGTCTTCGTAGTCGCCTTGCGCATACTTGTTTTCAGGGTAATACACCGCCACCACTTGGTTTCCTCCAAACCTTCTTCCGTTCATCCCAGATCTGGCCTTTGATGCGCTATCCACATCCGCATACTCTAAGAAAACCTGCATTAATATTATATTGCTGGAGTTATTCATATTTACATATGAATTGGTAAAAGTTGTTTCTAAGGGTTGGAAACCAAACCTTTCCGACTCCTGGTGTTGGATCATGATCTGGATTGGGCCTCGGAATCACAACATCCACCAAGTTACCTGCACACAACAATGAATTATCAAAAGTTTGGACCTTGTAAAAGCATAAGTGTGTTCTAATGGCAGAATGTCATGAAACAAACAACAACAAAACAATCAAATTGCTTACCGAATTTTAAACCTTCTTGTCTCATGTCTTCCACTATGTCTGCAAATTCTTCATCGTCTCGAAGATCATCAGCTGTAACCACCTGAGTCAAACATACAATCTTGGTAGGGGTGCCTCCTGGTTGTAACATAAGCCTCTGCTACAGAAGTTCGAGATACACTTAATCAGTGATCATCAGGAAGTTTAGATATAGTCAAAGCCAGAAGATCTATAGGGACAAAGTAGGAAGTATGAAATAAACAGACAATCAATCAAGTGAAGCTGAATCCTTCACCTGCAAAGCAATTTGTTGTTGCGCATGAAGTAAGACTTCTTCTTGCTCGGGTCTAGGTTGAATCGCACCCTGGATTGCACGCCTAACTGTAAGGGTCTTATCACCCATCTTAATCCCGTTTAGAGCGGCACATGCAATATCTGTTACTGAAGGATCTTGGTAAACACAAAACGCATATCCCTTCGAGTTTCCAGTTTCCCTGTCTTTTACCAAGTTGAAACCTCTTAGGGGCCCAAAAGACTCCAAGAGCTCCCTGATCTGTGCCTCTGTGAAGTAATATGGAAGCCCACCAACAAAAATGCGATCGGGACCCTCAAGCCCACCAGTAGACCCCGAAGACAATCCAACAGCCGCCAAGTTGAGATTGAGATTAGGCTGGCTCGGACCAAGAGTTGCAGCAAGGGATGGGTTATAGTCAGTTGGCCTCCTCACCTTTACAGGAACTCCCTATATATGATCAAAGCTAAGATGTCAATACTCACAATACATGTTGTAACTAATAAAGACCGAACATCTGAATTGTAGAAGAGATAATGAATCACCTCTAAGATAATGCCGTCTAATGCCATCGCGTTACTAGCCTCCTCAACAGATCTCATCTCCACAAAAGCAAACTTCTTTTCGTGGTTTATATAAACATTGACCACCGCATCGCCTAAGAATGAAAAATACGGGAAAAAAAAAAGGATGAGATTTCACCTAGATACGTCGCAAATCTTTGACAAACAATAATTAACTTTTCGGTACCTGGCCCAGCAGTGTTTCCCCCAATGGCTGCCATGACTTGGCTAAAGAACGTTGCCACAGACTAGAACATGGAAACCCATTCTCAGTAGTCATACAATGGATATTGGCCAACATAGTGGATTTAAAAAGGCCATAATAAACAAAACATTACAAATCCTGAAAACAAAAACAAAAGTAGCAACCTGTTCATTTGCACTTGGTGGAAGGCCGCCAACATAGACTCGTCGAGCATGCCTAGTTGCCTGTAATCATAACACGTTTTGGAAAGGGAATCTTGACAAAAGGTGAAGAAACTAAGAATAAGATAGAGTGATAGATCGTACCTGCTGGGTCATTGCCTGAACTGGCATTACAGGAAGTGCGCCTAGTTGCTAGGTGAGAAGAAAAAATGAGAAGTTATAAGCATGTTCACATAAAACAAGAGAAAAAAGGAACATATAGATAACTAAGAGACGCAAAAAGTAAGGATTTATACCTGACCAGGGACCATTGGAAACATGTTGGGAAACATCCCTGGAATAGTAGCAGTAGTTGGCATACTAGGAACCTGGCCTACTAGAAAGAGTAGTACACATTATAGAATATTTATCAGATATTATTATTTTTCTCAGAGGAGCAAACCTATCAACAAGTACAAAGCTACAGATAAACCCTTGCTACCAACAAAACCCACCAGTAGAAAAATATTCCAACATCTTATGAACAGTAATATGAATCGTGTAATGCAATATTGGTTCCAGATGTCAAAATTTGGAAGGCTAGAAAACAGGCATATAGTTGCCAGTCGAAGATGAAGAATACCCATGACAACCGTTGCACTGATTCCTCCTTGTACAATTAAAGCTAGAGAGGTCGGCTCATTGTCAGCAAAGTGGGGCTACTAACCCAACATAGCCTTCTTACTACAAAGAGACAAAGACACAAACAAACAAACACCACCAAAAAAGACAAAAACAAAAAAAATTCTCAGTTCCAGAACCACTTCACCAGGTAACAAAAATAATAAGACATCCTATGATGAGAGCAAGACTATAACGTCCTCTATTCACCAGTAAGCAATATAAACACAGCTTACCAAAGTCACACCGTGTAATTGATTATGATCTTTCCAAACTACGTAAAACCAAAAACAACAAGCAGTTAAGAAATATAATAACGTTGAGTAGATGATGAAGCATGTACCTGCTGCAGCAACAGCAGTAGCAGCTAGCATTGCAGAAGCAGGGGGCGCCATATCAAATCCACTTACCCTCTTGCTGAAAGAGCAAAAATTAAGCAGTCACATATCAGTAGAAGCAACTATGAAAAAATAACGCCTGAACTAAACCTAAGAAACAAACATAAACATCAACAACCCAGATCAAATCAGTGTGTTCGAACATAAGTACATCAATTGCCTATAAACCACAAGAACAAAAATTTCTATAGACCATATAAGGGTTGGAGTATTCTTTCCAGTAGAAGACATTGATATTTCTATTGTATTCAAAGACTAAACAATTGTGGCTTCATTTGATTTAGAAGTTGTTTAGAAGATAAAAATAACAGAGAACCCATGTACCTCTTTGACCGTGACCGCGACCTTGAGCGTGAACGTGATCTATGCTCAGACTTATGCCTATGTTCTGACCTTGACCTACGTTCAGAGCGGCTCCTTGACCGAGAGCGTGACCGTCGCCTGTGCCTCTCCTCTCTCTCTCGATCACGAGACCTCCTCCTGTCAATAAATGATAACACCATCAACTTAAAAACAAAACAATCCTAAACCTGAAATACAATTGCAACACACTAACCAGTACCTGTCACGGTCTCGACTTCTGTGATGATGATCATCATCCACATCATCTCTCTCACGTTCCCTTTTCTCACTACGTTCTCTGCTACGGTCCCTATGACGATCTCTATGATGGCGGCGGTCTCTTTCCCTATCCTTACTCTTCTCCCTATCTCTATCTCTGCTCTTCTCCCTATCTCTATCTCTGCTCCTCTCCCTTTCACGATGTCGATCACGATCCTTATCACATCCCTTTGCCTCATCTTCCTCCTTGCTTTTCAAAGAATCTTTTTCAAGATCATGAGATTCCTCCTGAAAAACAAATGTCGAATGGTTCTCCATAAGTACAACCCAAATGCAAATAAAGGCTCCAACCAATGCAAGGTATATGGAATCATTTATGCTCAAACCCAGTCCTTTAACATAGCCTAAAATTCAGATAAATCCTTAACTCAAATTATCAACAACGGAAGAGGTCGAACCTAAACTATCGTCTAACACAAGAGAAGCTAAAAGGCAACTGAATAGAACAGGAAATATAGGTAAAGATCCATTGTACATACTCGAGACTTGGAGTCTTCATGAACGTCTTCGCCACCAAAGGACTGAAGAGGCGAGCTTTTCAAAGCTATGTAGTTCTCCTCGCTGTTGTTGTTGTTGTTGTTGTCGTTGGAGACAGCGACGGCATCTCCATTGCCTTCGTAACTCATCATCCACACGAAATTTCTCCTCCGATTGTAACTTTTCGTGAGTCTGATTGTCGAAGAAAACCCTAGAAAGGAGTGATTGATGGGTGAAGATTCTAGGAGGAAGAAGGTAAAAGGGTGTTATGGTCATTTCCACAGAGTAGTTTTTAGCCGAAGAAACGGGCCTACATTAACAGTTTAATGGGCCTAACTAGTTCAAATTTAAGACATTATGGGCTCATTAGTTATTAGTTGGCTTATCAGCTTTTGTTGGACCTATTGACACCATTTCTATAAGTTGAGGATCTTGTGCCAACTATTTTTGAAATTGTTGGAAGAATTAGATATTTTTGTTATTTAATGCATCAACTGGTGAAGCTCTGACCTAAAGGCTAAAACCCTGATGGATCATCAATATTATGTTACATATACAGTTGTTGCCAAAGTAAATAAGGTGAATGAGATAAAATAATGGTCAAATAATTAAAAATAAATTAAATACTAAAAATGAGATGAATAATCAGTTTTTCATTGTTCATCTTATTCTTTATAAACAATTTTCAATTGAAACAAATCATCTTTTATGTGGGATCAATGAGAATAAATTTATTGTAAATGGTGTATTTATGGATAGATAGAGTTGAAAACTAGATTCAACTCTTCCAACTTTCTCAATTATGGCAACCATTTGCAGCCTAAAAATCATAGTATAATGAATTTATGGTGCAAATTAACCTAACCTGACAGTAGTGTGGTTTAACTTTCAACCTAGTGGACTATCATAAATTCGTTATCACTTGTTCATATATTAAGTTAAGATTTTAAATACAGTATTAGTTAAATTAAACATGTGGAAACAAGAGAATACCATATTGAAACCTTCTACCATAATATTATATACAAAAGGAAACAGCAATTAGTTAACTATGAAGACCAAAATTAAATGTAAAAGTTATCAAATCTCTTAACTATTTTCTGTTAACAAACTCTTTTTTTTAATTATCTTTTTAGTTATGTCTATCTATATTTTAGGTTTTTAATAAAATAATTAAAAATATATAATTTTATAGGACTGGTCCAAACATTTTTAATGTCTAAACGAAACCCAAAATACAAGCAGTTTTCATTTTTATTAACAAAGTTTAAAAATTTTAAATATTTCAAAAACAAATACACAATTTTATTTTGATTATATATTATCAACTATACCATCAAATGCAGACCTATAATCTCGTTGTCACAAACGTTTAACAGATGGTAACACTAAAAATTGTTTTAAACTATTTTGGGACATCTAAAGGCAACATATATATAATTAATGGATGCAACTGCACTAATAAAATATAAATAATTTTGCTTTTTACACTATATACATGATATTTAATAGTAGCAAAATAGTTAAAATGCACCCAACCTCAGTTTGAGATCAACGGTTCAATCCTCTTCTATTCTAGTTTGCATCATTTATATTGTTTTCCTGCCTCCGCCACTAAAACCTATCTTAACAACAAATAGTGGAATAGTGATACTTGGAAACGTAAAAAAAATCTCAGAAACACAAAAAAAATCGAAAAAGGTTTACATAAAAAACAACAACACAATAAATAATAAAATATTATCTTTATGCCTTAAAGAATGAAGGTCTGAAACAATAGAGTTCTTAAAACAAAGTATTAAAAAGCCAAGAAACAGGTCTAAGGATGAAACATATACATATATATATATATGTATATGTATTTATATTATATATCTATATCTATGTAGTGACTCCTGATAAGCATTCTTTTTCTAGTAAATAGAGACGGTGGCCATCAAATTGCGAGTCTACTTTGTTCAGTTTGATTAATGTTTTTGTCAAACAACCGACAGTGAAAAAAAAAACTAATTCTTCCATTGTGCTTGTTTTGGCCTTGATATAATTTATTTACTTGTTTGCAATAACTCAAATAGATTTCCGAATTAAGACAAATTATGGTTTCCTTCAGACAAAATTTGGTTGACTAGATGTATAGACAGAAAAGATAGCACGATAGTAGGAGATGCATGAATGATGAAAGTGACGAAAACAAATAGGGACGCGAGGAAGAAAGGTCGAAATAGATGATAGAGATATGATATATGACATTGACAAGTGATAGAAAAGAAAAAGAAAAAGAAAAAGAAAAATATATTCAAAATGTAAAGACAACGTTAAAGTATTATTACATTTCTATTTTTTTTCTTTTTTCAATAAACAAAACATTTCTATTTTTTGGGCATTTTTGGGTACTTGTTTTGACTAATAAACTTTTCTTTAAATCAAGAATCCACACATGAGCAATTTACCATAATCTTGGAATTACAAAAACAATTGATCAGTCACAACATAAACCTACGAACGTGATATGTTCTTATAGGCTATAGCATAGCAATAGACCAATTAGTTTTTTTTTTTTTTTGTTCTACTCAATAGACCAACCGATACAAAATTGGTTAACTCTATATATAGACCAATTCAAAACCAAACATTTTCTCAAACTAAGATTTTTCATGAATGATGAATCAAACACAAACCTATTTAAATCGAGCTCATTTAAAAGATCATATATATACGTACCAAAAGCATTACATCAATAGTAATATTCGGACAGCTTATACAATCTCTCCCAAAATGAAAACATGGTTAGATCATAGATGTAAGGTGCTAATTTTTTTAATTCCTTTAGTGGTCATCGTGGATAGGATCGATCCTTCGTTTGGTGGGTGGGGAACGAATCAGATCCATATAGAGAATAAATTATTTTTAAAATGAAATTAAATTAAGTTAATAATAGTTTAAAGAAGGTAAGATCGATCTTGATACTTAGCAACGAGGAGTACGGCAATGAGAGGGACAAATAAAAGGCAGCAACAGAAGAGGGCCACACTTTTTTTTTTTTTTTTAATTTGTCTCGATGCGTTACGTGACAACCACATCACCTCTTCTTTTATTTTTTATATTTCTATATATACTTTCTACGCAATCACATGCAACTCTTCTGTTTTCAATTAATTTATTTCGTCCTTTATCTTTCAACAACTGTTACTGTTTTTTTTTTTTAACCTGTTTAGACTTTTTAAAAATAAGCCAAAGTTAAATCATTATTTATTGATGATTATTCTCTTACTGTTTACCGTTTACTTTGGGAGTTTTTGTCCTGTTTCAAAGATATGTCGACGAATAAAAACACAATGTAAAGAATTTCGTACACATTGAAAATTTTGAAAGCACATAGATTTTATGGATGGCGTAAAGAGAGTAAATACATTCATTCTAAAACATGTTTTCTTATCCTGATATTAATTATTTGTACGTCTCTTCGAAGATAAACAAGAAAACAAAAAAAAAAAACACAAGGACAAAAAACACTACCTTAATTTCAATAGTTGTTTTATTTTCTAAATAATAAATAGCATAACTTTGAAATTGAAATAATATTTAAAAACACCACAACGAATATTTTAGGAAAGGTTCTAGAAAAATTGAAAAATTCTTCCTGCAAAAGATTTAATATAAATTCTAATTAAAAAGTTATTAAATTCCTCTTAATGTTTACAAAACTTTAGAAATAAAACGAGTCGAACAAAGATATGAAATAATATAATTTTATTTTGAGCTGTCGTACTTCATGTATTTTTTAATGAAAACTACGTATATCATGTAAATTTTGACATTTTTTTTTTATTAATATGACTTTCTTATGACAAATTTGGTTTGGTTTTTAGCTATTATCATTTACGATAATGAGTGACCACAATGCTGGATTTCTTCGGTTTCGGTTTTGTACTGTAGTACGTATAGTTCTCATACGTGATGATGAACGCTTATATGATTTACAAATATAGTTTTGTAAGAAAGTTTTCATTGGATGCTTCGAACGTTGAACAAAACAAATCATAATAAAGAACTAAATGATATTCGTAAGCGTCGATGTTTTGTCTTCTTGTGTTTGGTCATGTTCGGTTGAGTCCAGATATTTATTATCTATTCATACCACTATTACCATCCACGTCTATATTTTATATATATTCTTAGCAAAATATCCGCGGCGGCAGATTTTGAATTCACGTTCATGTGTGTTAATGCTTGGGTCGAAATAATCGTATTATTATCGAACGAATTTTGTCATGACATGTATAGATTTTTTTTTTTTTTTTCCTTTTTATGTTTTATGATATTGATGGTTTCTCTAGTAGCTAGTGTCTAGTAATTGCCAAAATGTTTGGATCTACTCTACAAAACAAAACTTTAGCTACTCTAATATGCAGAAACTAACACCAGATCCTAAGTTTTAACTGTTTAATATACAGGAAGTTCAGATCCATTAATACACAGTTCTGACATCATCGAATGATAAACAAATATGTACTTATAAGTTATAAGTCTGGACCAAAAACCTATAGTAGACGATCAATAAAAAAAAATGAAAACGTTGCTATAGTATAAATTAACAAAACGTCACTCTCTTTTAACAACACGTTGCTAAAATCTGGAAACCAAACAAAATCAATCCATTAATCCTCGAGTATAAGGATCATGAATAAGTTCATTCCGTATACCATATTGATCAACTTTTAAGAAATTTTAAAAAGCATATATATATCGTCAGCAACCTTTATTCAAAATATAAACCCTTTAACAAAAAAAAAAAGACACATATTAAAAATATAAACGTCATCAGTTGTTGTAAATTTAGGATAAACATGACATGTTCGTAAATTTGGCTTATATGACAACAATGCACTGTCAGATAAGCATGATTTGTGATCTAATACCCAACATTAGAACATATTTTTTTAAAGAAAATGTTACCCTTCATGATCAAAATCATAGATCCTTACAAAAATCATCCTATACGTAGTACGTACTTTGAATTTGTTTGCTTACAGCCAATTTTTTTTTCATTATTAGAAAGTTTTTTTTTTATGTAGAGCAGATTAACAAGGTTAACATATTTTTTAAATCTGACGTAGAATGAAATTTGGGTTTGCTTCTCTGTCTTCAAGCTTTTTTTTGTATCTTTCCGACTAAATATGTATCGTATAAAATGATGATTTAAATGTGAGAAATTAAGAAAAGAAAACACTACATCAACATTTATACATATTTGTTAATTGTATAAGATTTTCGCTTTCTAATGTTTGACCTTGATATGCTCTAGATTATATTTTGAAGATTTAATATTTAATTAAAAATACAAATAATATATTTCTTTTTCATCACCTAAATGATCCTGATAAGTACCTAACGTCTACATATGCATGCAACATACTATTTATTTTTTTGAAAAAAACAACATACTATTTATAGTGGACAATCTCAAATACGATCAAATTCGATTCGTGAAATCGTGTTAAACTTGTTCTTTCGTAATAATAGGCCGATTCTTAAAAATATAGTCAAACGACAAAAAAAATAACATTACAATATTCAATGGAGTCGTATTCAGCGTAGATGTGACGGGCCTGGATGTGGAACGAGCTCGTAGTGAATTAAAATATTGTGCTAACCTAAAGTTTTGAATAACCATTGATTAATCTGAGTTAATTAAGGCGATCTAATGAGACAAAAATATAGTGAAACGTCTCAACTTGACTGTAGTGGTTTATTTATTTATTTAATAGTAGTAGGGAAGATCATAATTCCAAAACTAATCTCAAAATTTGAAACAAGATACTAGTATAATGGTTTAAAGGTTCACTCTAAATAATATATTTTGGCAAAGTTTGAATCGTCCTGCTATATATGATTTCAATAAAACTCAGATTTTTGTGATTATTGAAAAGTTAGTTTGGATTTTGGTCTATAATTCTTCCAGTTAACAAAATAAAATTTAGCCTTAGAAAATCAGCACGTTGATTTTTTTTTTCAAACTTAGTATATATCAAAAGTTTTGTTGATTCTTTTTACAACCACATTTTTTAAATAAAAAACTTGAATGATTTCCAGAGTTATGAGCACTCATGTACTTTTGTCGTTTAAACATTTTATAGTGACCAACCATGGTTAATTAAAATGGTAGGAAGAGTTAAATCATGGTGTTTTTTAACCAAAAAGGAATATTCCAATAATTAAATCACCATAAAGTTGCTTTTGTATCAAAAATGTAAAAACGGAAAACATCTTATCAAACTGACTTAAAATAAACTCGTAGAAAAAAATATAAACATCCCATTTAAAGTTAAACATACACTTTTTACATGGAGTTAGTTAGTAGTACAAACTGTAAATATGTTTTAGACACACAAACTATTGTTAAATTACTTGAAACAACAACAACAAAAAAACTAATCATAAACTAAATATGATAATATATTTTATAAAATAATACACCATGTACAACCTAAATTCTCTGGAATTGAGTTATTGAAAAGAAAATACAACTACAAAAAGATCGTCCCTGTAATAAAAATCATTATTTAGTTTCCATCAACAAATTGATAGTACTAATAAATCACCATTACTTTATTAAACTTTATTACTATCTTGCAATATAACTATGAATGATTCGTTGGAATTTTCATTATTCTAGTTTTGGACATGGAAGCCATTTTTTAGAAAATCAGAAGCAAAAATAGTTTTTCATTATAAAATTTTATTTAGAAAAGTAAGATCTATGTGAAAAACAAAAAAAAAAAATACAAAACCATTCGAAGCTTAGAGAAGTAGTAATATAAATGTTAAAAAAAAAAAAACATAAAATGAGTTTTATCTTTCTATGGCCTTTTCAGTTTGAACCGTACAATCCCAATAAAATGGAAAACAGAGCCTGTGGGGGCCAAAACAGAAAAAAAAAAAAAAACTTTTAAATTTTTACAAACTTAAAAAAAAAAAAAAAAAACAGATCGGAAAAAAATTCGGCAAGAAAAAAAAAAAAAGGAAGACTCAGAGAAGACCTGCGTGCATGGGAACATTTATACAAGAAAGAAGTAATTCTCCGAATTTAATAGCTTCCCAATTAAACTACCCCATAGACTAATCTTTCTTCTTCCTTTGCTCAATCTCAGTCTTCGTCTTCTTCTCCAGCTTTCAGGGAGATTCTAAGCTCTTCTCCGTAAGTATTTTAACTTTTTTTTTTTTTTTTTTTTTTTTTCCAAAGCGACGAGATAATCGAATTGCTTTCATATTGAATTTGGTTTTCTATTTCTCAAAATCTATCATATTTTGTAGCTCTTAAACTCATTTTCTGCGACTTTGAACTCGAGATTTCTGAGTTCTTCTTACTGAGTAATTTTAATTAACTTCAATGATTTGTTCCCTTTGTGTATATAATAACTTGTATAAATATAAATTAATTGGTTTGAGGCTATGAATGAGTTTTTTTTTTCAATAGTCTTGTTATAATTCCTTTGAAACGTCGGTGCTGGGTGATTTGCATTGTGTTCTTAATTTGGTCAAATTTTTTTGGAAAATTTGAAATTTATTGAGCTTAGGTACTTCAAAAAATATGGATTTCGATGTTTGATAACACTGATTAGCTTTAATTTTTAATCTAATTTTGGTTAAATCTGAATTTTGAGCTATTTTTTTCTGTTAAAAAGGGAAGCTTTGACATTTGGTGAGAGCTTGCTCCGGGAGAATCTATTATTTTCAGCACATTGTGTGGAAATATATTATCAGAGTATGTGAAGATATTTGCTAATTACAAGGAATAAGGATCTATGATGATCTGAGTTGAAGCATGAACTCAAATGTGATTTGTATCTGATTTGAAGCTCAGGGTTCTGAATGATCCCAATTTGTTAATTATATTATGTGTTTAGATGATTGGTTTAACCTGGTAAGGCATCAAATGTAAAGGCTGGATAAAATCATCAGATGCTTGTTAAGATGGAAACGAGGTGTGTTTTTCATTTTTGACAGATCTTGCTTCATTTCAACATTTGACTTTTTTGTTTGTTTGTTCTGTTCAGTTTCTTAGATGTGGAGTTTACTTTTGTTTTTTTCCTCAGGCCTGGAGAGAGAGAGTTCTCAAATGGTGATGTTTATTCTGGTCAACTTAAAGGAACACTTCCTCATGGAAGGGGAAAGTATGTATGGTCTGATGGAATCATCTATGAGGGTGATTGGGAAGAAGGGAAAATATCTGGGAGAGGGAAGCTTATGTGGTCATCTGGAGCTAAATATGAAGGGGATTTCTCTGGGGGATACCTTCATGGCTTTGGTACCATGACTTATACAGATGGATCCATCTACGGTGGAGCCTGGAGAATGAATGTAAGGCATGGTCTAGGAAGGAAAGAGTATTGTAACTCAGATGTATATGATGGCTCATGGAAAGAAGGAGTACAAGATGGGAGTGGTAGCTATACTTGGTACAATGGAAATAGGTTTATTGGGAACTGGAAAAAGGGTAAAATGTCTGGTAGAGGGGTTATGAGCTGGGCAAATGGTGATCTCTTTAATGGTTTTTGGTTGAATGGTCTTAGACATGGATCTGGAGTTTATAAGTATGCGGATGGCGGTTTTTATTTTGGTACCTGGTCACGTGGTTTAAAAGATGGGAGTGGAGTCTTTTATCCTGCTGGTAGTAAACACCCGTCTCTAAAGAAGTGGCATCGATCTTTTGGTTATGATGACACTGGAAATTTTGTCCTCTCTCATAATTCATCAGCAAATATTGATGATATACTGACTTCAAGAGCTGTGTCCCGTAGTCTTTCTGAGTTAACCACAACTAGTGGACTGACGAGAACTTCGGAAAGGTTTCCCGATGAAAACTGGAGCATCAGTGATCCTCCAAGAGACTTTATGCACCATGGGCCCTCATCCAAGTCTGCACGGTCTATTGACTCTTTTCAAAGCGAGGGACGTGACAAGAACCCTATTGTTTTTGAAAGAGAATACATGCAAGGAGTTTTGATTAAAGAACGAATTATGAGTTCTATTGACATGTCACACAGGGCTAGACCTTTGAACCGTGCTAAAGAAGTCTCAGTTAGCGCTTGTGTGAGCTTCCTAGGAGGGAAATGGAACTATTATCTAATGCTTAATCTCCAACTCGGTATCAGGTAAACAAGATCGAGACACAAGTCATTTATCTTTTTGGAAGCTTATGACAACATATTTTAACAGATCTTAGTAGTCAAAATGAAATGAGAGCTTCACTTAAACCACTTCTGAACATGTTCCTCAACGCTCATATGATCTTGAGACTACTCAGTTGTAGTCTAAAACACACAGTTATTTCTCCACACTCTGACTTTATAATGATTGAGACCAGAACATAAACAGTTAGACCATGCTTGTACTACTTAATCCTCTTACACAGCAAATCTTTTGAAGTTCACAGGTACACTGTTGGGAAAATCACACCAGTGCCTCCACGAGAAGTTCGTGCTTCTGACTTTAGTGAAAGAGCCAGAATCATGATGTTCTTCCCTAAAAACGGTTCCCAGTATACACCTCCACACAAGTCCATTGATTTCGATTGGAAAGACTATTGCCCAATGGTTTTCAGGTAAACCTGCTTTCTTCTGCCATATTCCAAAAATGTTTGGAATCGGTAAAAGTAATAGCATAATAGGTTCTAACAATATGTCTATAAGTTCTGGAAACTAGACATCAATGTGAAATACTTTTGTTAAATATTTGAACTTCGCAGTGTCTGCCAGGCCTCTGAATTACTGATCTTTATTGGATAATGTGGTTAAGGATCTTTTCATGGTCAGGGATTTCAATATCTGTTAACCAAAAAGAGAGGGAATTAATTCTAAAAATAATTATATTAGCCAAATATAATTATTTTTAGAATTAACTCCCTCTCAAATATAAATCAGTTAAATTAATTAACAATAGTTTCTGTGGAATGATACTTTTTTCAACACCTTAAGCTCCTTCCCTTTTGCAGTTTTTGACAGAAATTGTAAACCAAGAGGATTCTTTCATTCAGAAACACTTTTCTTAGTGTATTCAAGATTTGCTTGTTCTTCAATACACTTTTCTTAGTGTATTCAAATGATTTACTATGCATGTTTTTTCAATTGCATGTCATAGGAATTTAAGGGAGATGTTCAAGCTAGATGCTGCAGACTACATGATGTCTATCTGTGGCGATGATGGCCTGAGGGAAATTTCGTCCCCTGGAAAAAGTGGCAGTATCTTCTACCTTTCTCATGACGACAGATTTGTGATAAAGACATTAAAAAGATCTGAGTTAAAGGTTTGATATAACTAAATCAAGCTGTTATCTTTTCTTGCTTGTCGTTATGCATAATAGTGGTTTGGAATATTTTAAACCCTCTTTTATTTTTGGTTAAATGAGTTAATTTTTGCTCCTGTTGGTTTTTCTTGTTGCATTTTTTAGGATGCAAGTGACCTACAGATGGTCTAGTCTGTCTTTCGTTCTATGTATTTTTCTAAGCATATCACATAATTTTAATTTAAAAGGTAGAAACATCTCAGTGGTATGTATATGTATGACTGAGAGCATCTCTTTTTCTTATAGGTTCTACTCAGGATGTTGCCTAGGTACTATGAACATGTAGGAGACTATGAAAATACGCTCATAACGAAATTTTTTGGAGTTCACAGGATAAAACTCAAGTGGGGTAAAAAGGTAAGAACTAGTTTGATTCTTTCTATATATTAATTCCATTATGTATCACTTCTTTTTGGCATGAGCGTTGTGCTTCTCTGATAGGTACGCTTTGTGGTCATGGGGAATATGTTTTGCACAGAATTGAAGATTCATCGCCGCTATGATCTAAAGGGATCTTCTCAAGGGAGATATACAGAAAAGAGTAAAATGGGAGAAAAGACTACCATGAAAGACCTTGATCTAGCTTATGAATTTCATATGGATAAGCTGCTGCGAGAGGCTCTCTTCAAGTGAGTTCTCTACTCATTTTTTTAATAATTGTTTCCTCTGTGATGATACATGTCAGCTGAATGATATATTTTCGTCATATTTGCTATGGAACCTCTAGGTTTTTATGTGCCATGTGTATTTGCCAGATAAGTTTGCTTGCTGCAACTGCTTACTGTTTCTGGGAACATCTCATGATCACATCTCACCCGTTGCAATTTTCTAGCTCTATTCTTATTGTCTGTTGAATGTGTGAGGGATGTTGTGTTGAAATTATGTTTTATCCCTTTTAGAAATCTTATCTATAAAGGATTTTCAGGAGAGTAAGTTCTCAAATTGCTTAAACTAATTAAATCCATATTGGCAAGACCTGGCTAATAGCCTAGTGTATTCAGAGAACTGAAACAGTTAATAATGTAGCTGCAGGGGGAGAGGTTATACCAAATGTCTTACTTTTACTGCTGTTTCCGCACATACCTTTAGCAATGAGATGTTTGCTTTTCTTTGCCTGGCTTTAAGTTTAGTTCTGATAGTGAAGTTTTTGTTTGATGCTTCTCCTGTGTTCCATTAGCGTAAACTTTCTCGGATTTTTTTTAATTTTACGTTCTTATGCACATCACTATTTCGATTGCAATGCTAAGGAAAACTAAAATTGCTGTATTTTCCAATTTGTGTTTGTTGTCTAATTGTTTATGGAACCTCTTTATTTCCCACATGGCAGGCAAATTATTTTGGACTGCTCGTTCTTGGAATCTTTGCAAATCATTGATTACAGTCTTCTGTTGGGATTACATTTTAGAGCCCCCGATCAACTTAATGATATTCTGGAGCCTCCTAATGAAATGTCAGATCAGGAAAGTGATGCATCTGTTGAAGGTATTGCCTCAATTCTTTAAGGGACTTATATCTTTGCAGCGTAAAGAGATAAATCAGGTTCTAGTGCTCACATTGGAGATGAAATGTCACGGATTTGTGTCTCTTACTGTTTTTTTGTTGTGTTTTATCAGTCAGTGTGCCTCGTGAACCTTCCATTCCTCCAAAAGGGCTATTATTGGTTACTCACGAACCCAGTTCCGTTAATACCGCACCGGGTCCTCACATCAGAGGTAGCACACTACGAGCATTCTCTGTTGGCGAGAAAGAAGTTGATCTTATTCTACCTGGAACTGCAAGGTCAGTCACTTCCCATCAAAACCTAACTCAACTCCGCAAAGATCACACTCCAATATATAACATTATTTCCTATTCGTTAAATTTGACCACAAACATACCTTTTTGAGTCATATTCAGGCTCCGGGTACAGTTAGGAGTGAACATGCCAGCACAAGCTCACCACAAACTCCGTCAAGACAAGGAAGAGTCAAGAACAGTCGAGCTTTTTGAAGTATATGATGTTGTTGTGTACATGGGCATCATCGACATCCTCCAAGAGTACAACATGAAGAAGAGAGTAGAACATACTTGCAAATCAATGCAGTATGATCCAATGACAATTTCAGCAATAGAACCTACGCTTTACTCGAAACGATTCGTCGATTTTCTCCTAAAGGTATTCCCAGAAAAAGCTTAGGGAGATCAAAGGACCATTGGATCTTCCCATTAGATCAAATGGTTGATGATTTGAGTCAGTCGTTATTCTTTACTGTTCATAAGCCATAAAAGACTCTTGAGGGATTTGGCTCGTAATGTTCTTATGTACACTTAACATTTTAGGATCTTATTATACTTCAAAAAGTTTTCGAGTATTATATATTTTTAAGAGTAGATTTGTTCCTTTCTCAATGTACTAATCTTTTCGACATAAAGAGTAAAATAATTACGAAATCATCTGTGCTTTTTTTTTTTTTTAAATCGTCTAAACGTTGCTATTAACTTGATAAGTTGATAGTACCGTTTACAATAATCGATACTCTCTAATTAATAGATCTGATTCTTTTATTAGATATCCCACATCGGTTGGGTGAATGGTTCTTGGACATTATATAAGTGTTGAGGCAATCTTCTTCCCTTGAGCTAGCTTTTGGGATGAGTATTAGATATCCCGGTTGGGTGAATGATTCTTGGATATTATATAAGTGTTGAGGCAATTCTCTTCCCTTGAGCTAGCTTTTGGGATGAGTATTAGATATCCCGGTTGGGTGAATGATTCTTGGATATTATATAAGTGTTGAGGCAATTCTCTTCCCTTTAGCTAGCTTTTGGGATGAGTTAGACCCACACTAATATGATATCAAAATCCATTGTTAGGTCCAACAAGTAATTTTCTATAAAAATGGTTTTCCACCTATGTGCCCCATATAAATGGTATGCTTGTTGTGGTATACCCGAAATGTTGGGTTTGGGACGTTTCCGTTGGACCGTTTCCCACCCACATCTCAAAGAGGCCTATTAGATATTCCACATCAGTTGGGTGAATGATTCTTGGACATTATATAAGTGCTGAGACAATCCTTTTCCGTTGAACTAGCTTTTGGAATGAGTTAGGCACACACTAATATCTTTCCTTTCCACTATAACAACTCGAGCTGTTTCCACGACATCACCAACAAACATCTTTGCTATACCATTACAAGATTCTAATTCTAACCATATTATATACTTTGAATATATAAACACACTTGACACTTGTACAATATGTGACACGTGATATTGAATTGTGGGCTTAATCACTTTTGATCTTATTTTGGTTACCATTACATGATTGCAATCTAACCATTAGCATGAAAGGCAGTAGAAAACCTCCAACAATATTTGTGTGTTTTGATTTTATTTGTAAACCCTTATCTTTCGTTTTTTAATTGTATTTAATTTAATTTTTATTTTTCTCCATAAAAACAACCCAATATTTTCCAATCAAACCAAACCGGACCGAACACAATTTTTGGCTTTAGTTTGGTAGCATTATTTCCGAACGAGAAAAAAAAACACAAAAAAATGTACCGCTAGATTAGGTATTAACCTAAACTGATCAATTCAAAGGATCAAGACTAAAATCATTTAAATAATCATCAATATGAAGATTATCTTTCTCGTTCTCCAACAAAGTAGCAGAACCAGAACTTTCGCCTTCAAATATTTGATTTTGATTCATCATCACTTCGTTGTGAAGCTCAAGAACCTCCTCCTCCTGATGATTCACTAGCCCTACATCTCTTTGATTGCTCTTCACGGTATCATCTAACCGTAGCCTCACATTGTTCAACATCATCGTAACCGCATCTACCGCTTCTTTCAACTCGTTGACATTCTCGGACATGTCAAAGCCTTTGTCTTCCCACCAAAACCCTAACCCTGACCTGTTCTCTAATTGGTTTGTCGGAAGAGATGGAGAGTGATCGTGAAGCAAAGAGGAGACAACGTGATCGACAGAGGAATGACCAAAAGAGTAGAAAGAAGCATGAGAGTTAGAAAAAAGAAAGCATAAGATTGCGATTTGAGTGGCGGGTGCGATACGACACAGCTCTGAAGCTTTACGGAAGAGGCCGTTTCTGCGTTTTGTGAAAGCAACCCATCTTACTGATTTCTTCTCTATTTTCTCAATAGGTATCTTACGTTTTTGGCCTCCCATTTTTCTAACAAAGATATCAAAATTATTAAACTAGACACAGAGATTGTTTGCAACTTTTGTATATTCGTCTCTTTATATATCTCATCTCTCAACTTTTTACATTTTTCTGTGTTCCATTAATTATTGATTCTATTCCCTATTCAGAAAATTTCCATAATGGGATGCTTCCTAATATTAACATTTTTTAGTAAAATACATAAGAGTACTCTTTTCTATTTGTTTTTCCTTTTTGTTCTAGTTCTTAATGGACTAATTTAATTACTTTGCCCAGGAAAAAGAAAAAGAAAAGAAAAATTTTAAATGTAAACCCAAATTAGGACTATAGTATGCAAAATCTCTGTTATGACTTTAAAGTTAATCCGTGAACATCGTCTATAGCTATGCAGATGTTTGCATTCTTCCATCTGTCAAAACCCTAACCTTGGAGACTGTTTCTTGCGTCCCAAGAATTGGAAAAAAATGTATTTTGATCCTCTAATACAAGTCTAAGACCCCAAAGTGGTGTCATTCAAAGTGGATGAAAAATACATAAGATGAACAGAAACTAAGAATACAAATTCCAGTTTGAGTTTCCACAAGAAGCTAATAATCATAAGCAATCTTGAGGAAACAAGATGTAATAGCAAACAAAACAAAACAAAAACTGTTATAAAACTATTATATTAATATATATATGTTAAAATAATTAATGATTATCCATCAAAAGATATTTTTCAGTTTAACCGACTTACTACTCTTATAAATATGTACTGCCTCTTATGTAATGAGTAGCAGTGAAGAAATAAAAAAAAAGACGCATACTACTACTCTTGCTCTCTCTCACGTCAAAAAGAGAAAGAATATAAAACACATTCCACTCTTGCTCTCTCCCACGACAAAAGAAGAATAAAATATAAAACACATATATATATATTAATATAATATTTTTATAACACGTTATCAGCACGAGGAAGCTCTATATCTAGGCGAATTTCTGTCCAAACAAATACTTGAGGTAATATTTAAAATTATGTTTAAATTCATTTAAATTTATTTATTTATAATATTTAAGAAATGGAAGGTTATACCTCCTACTTGATCATATGGATGACTATGTCTCCTTAGATCATTTTTAAATGTCCGGAAGACATATATATTAAATGGTTCTAAAAGAACCATATAAAATAAAAATGTCTAGAAGACATTAAAAAATTTCCAGTAGAACTATATGTCCAGAAGACATATATTTTTAAAGTGGATGTTTAAAACACCACTATTTATTTAATTTTACTGTAGGCGGTTTTTCGCCTCGGTATAAATTTATTGTGGATGCTTTTATGCACCATAATTATGGACGGCTCTGCCACCATCATTTATTTTATTTTTCATAACGTGGATGACTATATCACCACGATTTATTTAATGCTCTTAATGATTCTATAAATATAATTATCAAATATATTTTAAAATCATGGTTATTATAAAAATAAAAATAAAAAATAGTTTTCAAACATAATTTTATGATTAATTTTTATTATTAAAAATTGATTTTTATTTTAAAAATAAAAATAAATAAAAATAATTTTTATTTTAAAAATTGATTTTTATTATTAAAAATAAAAATAAAAATAAAAATAAAAAATAACCGATTATTATTTTTTTTTCAAATTGATTTTATGATTAATTTTTATTTCCAACGGTCGAATAATTTTAGATTGATTTAATTTATTTCTCAAACGGTAGGAATTTTTTTTATTAATTTTTAAAAATTCCAACGGCTAGTAAACAGTACTTTTCAATCTATAAAAACACTCATCTTCACTCATTTATTCATCAAAAATTTTATCTCTCATTTTCAAACTCTCTCCCCGAAATAAAAGAAGAAGAAGAAGATTTTTTTTATTTTTGAAAAATGTTTCGCTTTCTTTTAATTTTAAGTTTGTTTACAATTTTTGGTCTTTTCGTCGGGGAATTTACCCATTATGAATTTATCATAATTATCGCTTTACTATTTTATACAATATTTTTCTTTGTAATAGCTTGTCTTATCCATATTTATGGATTTTAAAATGTAATATCAAGTATTAATAAAAATTTTAATTAATTATATGCGTATAAGATTATAGTTATGATTTTGTTAATTATTTAAGTTATTATTATATTCATGGAATTAATAAATTTATATATTACTGATACAGTTATCATGTCAAACTTGGCAAATCTCGAGATCGCTGCACTTGACATCTCTGGAAAAAATTATATGAGATGGGCAATTGCAGCCAAGCTTCATCTAAAAGGA
The DNA here is from genome assembly GCA_963667165.1 of Barbarea vulgaris. Classification (NCBI taxonomy): domain Eukaryota; kingdom Viridiplantae; phylum Streptophyta; class Magnoliopsida; order Brassicales; family Brassicaceae; genus Barbarea; species Barbarea vulgaris. The sequence goes on from OY763887.1 coordinate 45,978,381, forward strand.
AAGGGGCTCTTTGATACCATTGACAAATCAAAAACGACTACAGAAGCACAAAAGGCTAATGCCACTATATTTTTATTCCACCATATCCATGATGATTTAAATGACGAATATATGACAAAAGAAGATCCATCAGATCTCTGGCAATCACTCAAAGATAGGTTTGATCACCAGAAGTACGTGATCTTACCGAAAGCTAGACATGAGTGGTTGAACCTTCGGTTTCAAGATTACAAAAGTGTTGCTGAATATAATTCCGCTTTGTACGGAATTGTTTCCAGGATAACTTTGTGCGGAGAGACAATAACTGATTATGACATGATTGAAAAAACTCTCCAAACATTTCATCCTGAAAATGTACTTCTGCAGCAACAATACCGGGCAACTGGGTACATGAAGTACTCAGAATTAATGCATGTTCTGTTTGTAGCAGAACAAAATAATGAACTTGTTTTGTTAAACCATCAATCTCGTCCTACAGGATCAGCCCTATTCCCAGAAGCGAATGTGGCAACATCAAATTACAATAATTATGGACGAGGACGCGGTCGCGGATATAACCGTGGTCGAGGACGAGGAGGATATGGAAGTGGACGTGGACGAGGACGAGATCAAATCAGAAACTATCGTCCCAATGAATATAACTCCAGAAGAGATAATAAGAAATTCAAAGGAAATGAGATTGGTCGTGCGTCTAATAAGCAAAATGAGAACTCCTGCTATAGATGCGGCATGAAAGGACATTGGTCTCGTACCTGTCGTACGCCAAAACATTTAGCCGATCTGTATCAAAAATCTCAAAAAGGAAAAGAACGAGAAACCAATTTCATTTATGGCGAATCAGGGCCTTCTTTCGATGGAGTAAATGAAGATGCACATCTCGACGTTGCCGATTTCCTCATCGATGGCCATGTTTTGTTTCTCTTCGATGGCTTCAGGATCGATGAGGAAATCGGCAACGTCGAGATGTGTATCTTTATTTACTCCATCGAAAGAAGGCCCTGATTCGCCATAAATGAAATTGGTTTCTCGTTCTTTTCCTTTTTGAGATTTTTGATACAAATCGGCTAAATGTTTTGGCGTACGACAGGTACGGGACCAATGTCTTTTCATGCCGCATCTATAGCAGGAGTTCTCATTTTGCTTATTAGACGCACGATCAATCTCATTTCCTTTGAATTTCTTATTATCTCCTTTGGAGTTATATTCATTGGGACGATAGTTTCTGATTTGACCTCGTCCTCGTCCACGTCCACTTCCATATCCTCCTCGTCCTCGACCACGGTTATATCCGCGACCGCGTCCTCGTCCATAATTATTGTAATTTGATGTTGCCACATTCGCTTCTGAGAATGGGGCTGATCCTGTAGGACGAGATTGATGGTTTAACAAAACAAGTTCATTATTTTGTTCTGCTACCAACAGAACATGCATTAATTCTGAGTACTTCGTGTACCCAATTGCCCGGTATTGTTGCTGCAGAAGTACATTTCCAGGATGAAATGTTTGGAGAGTTTTTTCAATCATGTCATAATCAATTATTGTCTCTCCGCACAAAGTTATCCTGGAAACAATTCCGTACAAAGCGGAATTATATTCAGCAACACTTTTGTAATCTTGAAACCGAAGGTTCAACCACTCATGTCTAGCTTTCGGTAAGATCACGTATTTCTGGTGATCAAACCTATCTTTGAGTGATTGCCAGAGATCTGCTGGATCTTCTTTTGTCATATATTCGTCCTTTAAACCATCATGGATATGGTGGAATAAAAATATAGTGGCATTAGCCTTTTGTGCTTGTGTAGTCGTTTTTGATTTGTCAATGGTATCAAAGAGCCTATTTCCTTTTAGATGAAGCTTGGCTGCAATTGCGCATCTCATATAATTTTTTCCAGAGATGTCAAGTGCAGCGATCTGGAGATTTGCCAAGTTTGACATGATAACTGTATCAGTAATATATAAATTTATTAATTCCATGAATATAATAATAATTTAAATAATTAACAAAATCATAACTATAATCTTATACGCATATAATTAATTAAAATTTTTATTAGTACTTGATATTACATTTTAAAATCCATAAATATGGATAAGACAAGCTATTACAAAGAAAAATATTGTATAAAATAGTAAAGCGATAATTATGATAAATTCATCATGGGTAAATTCCCCGACGAGAAGACCATAAATAGAACCAAAAATTGTAAACAAACTTAAAATTAAAAGAAAGCGAAACATTTTTCAAAAATAAAAAAAATCTTCTTCTTCTTCTTTTATTTCGGGGAGAGAGTCTGAAAAGGAGAGATAAAATTTTTAATGAATAAATGAGAGAAGATGAGTGTTTTTATAGATTGAAAAGTACTGTTTACTAGCCGTTGGAATTTTTAAAAATTAATAAAAAATTTCCGACCGTTTGAGAAACAAATTAAATCATAAAATCAATCTAAAATTATTCGACCGTTGGAAATAAAAATTAATCATAAAATCAATTTGAAAAAAAAATAATAATCGGTTATTAAAATCTAATCATTAATGTGAAAATAATAATCAATTGGTTAATAAAAAATTTCTTTTTCAGAAAAATATTTATATTTATCGGTGATCAACTATTTTTTATTTTTATTTTTATAATAACCATGATTTTAAAATATATTTGATAATTATATTTATAGAATCATTAAGAGCATTAAATAAATCGTGGTGATATAGTCATCCACGTTATTAAAAATAAAATAAATGATGGCGGCAGAGCCGTCCATAATTATGGTGCATAAAAGCATCCACAATAAATTTATACCGAGGCGAACCTACAGTAAAATTAAATAAATAGTGGTGTTTTAAACATCCACTTTAAAAATATATATCTTCTGGACATATAGTTCTACTGGAAAAATTTTAAATGTCTTATAGACATTTTTATTTTATATGGTTCTTCTAGAAACATTTAATATATATGTCGTCAGGACATTTAAAAATGATCTAAGGAAACATAGTCATCCATACGATCAAGTAGAAGGTATAACCTTCCATTTCTTAAATATTATAAATAAATAAATTTAAAATGAATTTAAACATTTAAACATAATTTTAAATATTACCTCAAGTATTTGTTTGGACAGAAATTCGCCTAGATATAGAGCTTCCTCGTGTTGATAACGTGTTATAAAACTATTATATTAATATATATATATATGTGTGTTTTATATTTTATTCTTCTTTTGTCGTGGGAGAGAGCAAGAGTGAAATGTGTTTTATATTCTTTCTCTTTTTGACGTGAGAGAGAGCAAGAGTAGTAGTAGGTGTCTTTTTTTTATTTCTTCACTGCTACAGAGGCAGTACATATTTATAGGAGTAGTAAGTCGGTTAAACTGAAAAATATCTTTTGATGGATAATCATTAATTATTTTAACAAAAACTAATTACTGAGTTTTTTTTCTTTCTTTCTTTCCGTGTATTTCATTTGGAGCCAAATGCAAAGGATAACTTAGGGCGAGATTTGTTCTTACCCAAGAGTTTCATCTGTTTGAGACGTTCTTCTTCTTCTTCCGCTTTCTTCCTTCGCATTGCCTCTTCTTTTTGTCGTTGTAGCTCCTCGAGCTCTCGATATCGTTCCTCCTCTATCCTCTGCCTCTCCATCGCCTCTTTTCTCTGAGCTTCTTCCATTTTCATTCGGTTCTCTTCCTCTATTCTCTCCAATTCTTCTCTCTCTCTTTGCGCTCTTTCCTGTAACAACAAACATCGCATCACCCCCTTAAAAAGGCTCTTTTCTCAACAATGTTCTATAATAAACAGATTCACACTGATATGATAACAATGTTGAATCCATTGAAGTCATCACATAACCAGGAACTCATCAAGAGAATCAAATAGTATAGGTTCTTATATAAAATGTTGCTCGAGATCCTGTTTGAGCAGTATCTTTAAATTTCTTTTGGCAGTCACTCAACTCTAGAAACAAATTCAGATGATGAATAAGATTACTTATGGTAAGGTTGAGCAAGAAAAGAACCTCTGATAAAACAATCCTCGAAGTGAAAATGGCATTATGGATATTCTTTTTAGAAGACATACCTCTTTTTCTTTAGCCTCGATAAGAGAATTTTCCTTCTCCTTCTCAAGTTGCGCGGCTACTTCGTCATGAAGTCTCTTCCGTGCTTCCTCTAACCGCCTTTGAATTTCCAGTTTGATTTCTACACTCTGTAAGCTTTCCTCAACCTTTTTTGTAATAGCTTCTTCCACCCTTTTCATAGTTTCTTCCTCTATTAGCTTCAGTTCCGCTTCCCGCTGACGCCTTGAAACAAATACAGAGAATAGTTAGAGAACACCCAAAACAGATTTAGAACCTTTAAATATCACCTGAAACATCTCATTTCCTGATGTCTTTAGATCTTGATGAGTAAAAGAATATTAAAACTATTCCAAGTCCCAGAATATTCATTGATCATATCCGTTTTCCCTCTTCTCAAAGCCACATGTAAGTTTTGTACAGATTTTTTTCCCATCAACAGAGACAACAAATAGACCTTCACTATGTCATACAAGCATGCTTCCACGTTTAATACATCTCTAACTGAATCCTTATCGACATAACAGACTTTCAGAAAACTCTGTGACTAGGAGATTTCGAGCCAGAGGGTCGAATACAAACAAGTTGAACTATAGCAATATCTTCCTTAAGCACAGCCCATGGGAGAATGTCGTGAAGCCTGTTGCACTCATAAAACTGTCATCAAGTACTTTAATTCATACAAGAGTCACATTTAAGAGCATAAAACCTTTAAGTTTTGAACATGCTTCCATACTGTTATAAGCTCTTTTTGACTCACTATACCTTTTCCTCTCTTCCTCTACTCTTTTAAGTTCTTCATTCCTATGTTCAGCAGACCCAGTGGTTGTGGTGGGAGATCTTTTTTGAGGGGATGGAGAAGAACTCCTACTCCTACTCCTTTGTCTTTTGTAACGCCTTGGAGTTGGGGAATGTCGCCTAGGAGTACGAGATCGATTCCTATGGCGCCTAGGAGATACAGAACGACTTTTTCGTCTGTACAATACCCAAAATAAAACGATAAGAAAAAGCTTAAAGCATGGGAACAACCACACAGAGGAAGATAAGGTAACAGATAGCCCACCAGTTCAAATATCGAAAACAAAAAGTAAACACGGTTACCTCATACACTTAAGAATAACCAGCTCCAACTTTTACCACATGAAGAAGCTAACGTGACAAGCGATCAATGAAAGAGCCCATCACCTGCTCACTTCCCCTCCCACACAATGGGAAGAAACAGAGCTTTTTAATAACGTCAAGAGCACGCGCCCTCTTCCTAACTTTTAAGCCATGCTACAGTAACTTATTATACTATATTGTTTAAAACAATGTGGTGCATTTAGGCACATTCTTACTAAGAAGCTTTTTTTCAATATAAAAATCGTAATATAACTGGTCAAAACACTTATACAACTACCAAGAGGAACAACATATGATTTAACAATCCAATAAGACTAGAAAAACTGATCCCTGTGTCTTATTGAATATGCAGGCTGCATTACTACAACATAAAGCTCAAGTCTTTCTTACTTCATTGTTACAAAAAGATCACAACAACTAAAACTGATTTCCCCCTTTCATTACTCCACAAACAAATACTATATCTAGAATAACACAAAACAATTATCTTTTGAAGAAGCATAATCAAAAGGACAAGGCAGAAAGAAAAAAAAAAAAGGAATCACCTAGTATTTGAATAAGATGAGCATGGAGAACGATTTATGTCTCTTCTACTCCTCCTGCTATGCTTATACGATACAGGAGAACGAGAACGCTTTCTGCGACGAGGTGAAGGTGAAGGAGATTTTGACCTCGATCTTGACACTTCCCGAGGCATCTCTTTGTTGCTGGAGAAGTATCTTTAATTATACACAAGCTAGGAACTTCAACAAAGAGTTAAAAACTGTTTCTGCAAAGCCCAAAATTCGAGAATTCAGATCAATAATGGAAACCACAATCTATAAATTATAAGCTTTTTTTTTTTTTTTTTTTTTTTCAGAAACTTATAGGTTTTGAACATTAAACACTTCAACATAATCAACAGATACCACATAAATTTTGGTAATTTTTTTTAAGAATCTGAATCTGATTACCAAAAGAAAGTAACGCATAAGCAAAAAATTTGTCCACTCTTGTATCTATTTGACTCCGACGATTCTCAGGTGAACGACAAATACAAAACCCTAACAAAAAATAAACTTCCCGAAAACCCAAATCAAGTATCAATTTTTACAGGAAAATCAGCGGAAATCGAGTGATTAGAATATGGCTTACCTGAGAATCGACACCAGTTCCTTTGCTGAGCCCAGATTTCTGGTCTGGTCAACCAAGTCTTTTTCTAAAAATGGATTTTATCAAACGCGGGTGACAAGTTTTCGATTTTAAGCGTTATTAATAAACTGGTCTAGATAGCGTTTTGTATAATTAGCGTTTGCGAACGATTGTTGGACAACCCAATCAACTTTTTAATCTCAAGGGTCCGAATGCCGCGTATTTAGTAACGTAGAAAACGCAGATTAAAAATGCGGTATGGTTTAATGGTGGTTTGTGCGTTTTTTTTGGACCTACGTATTATCTATAGTGTGTTTTTGAAGTGCAGTTTTTTTTTTTATCTAAAACACATATAAATTAAAATCCGCAACTTTTTTAAAAAAAACCCTAAACTTAAAAAAAAATTCTTGATTGGTGTTTATAATGAAAACCACTTCAAAACCACTTTGTATTGGTGTTTACGAAATGGTTTTGAAAATTTTTGATTGGGGTTTACGAAATGGTTTTGAAAAAAACCACTTCAGAACCATTTAGTATTAGTGTTTGATACGAAATGGTTTTGAAATTTTTTTATTGGTGTTTACGAAATGGTTTTTTTCAGAACCATTTCGTATTGGTGTTCGATACGAAATGGTTTCTATAATTAGTGATTTTCGTGGTTTCTATAATTAGTGATCATCTATCTTACATAATAAATTTCTGATTTCAGTTGTATGTCACACTATAGCAAGAGATTTCACTGAGTTTTGTTGAAGTTAATAATAATAACACATACAGTACTATCAAGAGATCATTGGTTGCAGTTCCAGGCGTTTAACATCAAGTATAGAAACCATTTTGTAGAGTTTCATAACTGTTAGAATTATTTTCAATTATAAATAAAATTCTCTCAAACGGATCAGGCGGATTAAATATATTTGGACATTTTATATTTCCAGAATTACAACTAAAACACTAAACTTCATAAATAAATAAACAAAAATTCAAAGAAAAGTTTACTAATTATTGAATACACGGATCATGCCTTTGATTATCATCATCATGTCCATCATCTTCTCATATTAATCATCATCATCATCATCCTTATATTTTATATACTAAAATGTAACATACTTTTTTGTTTTGTTTCTTATCCTGTTTAATCTTCAGACTTCAAACTCGAATCCGATCAAGATGGATGAACCTTATTCCCAGCTGCAGCTTTCCAAGCCGATCTCATCGACGCGGCGGCTGATCCCATCGCCGCCGCAATATGTCGTTTAGCCGCAATTGTTGCAGCTTTCTCCATTAAATTCCCAGTTCTCCGAGCAGTCTCTGCTTTCTCCTCAAGCTCTTTAAGCTCCGCCGCCTCCATCCTCTCCATCTCCTCCAACGTTCGCCTATACTCCTCCATCCCCCACTCCATATCCCTAAAAAAAAAAAACATAAAAATAACACTTAGATCTCTCCAGATCTGTGAAAAATCAAAAACTATGGAAAAAGGAGTAAATTATACCGATCGAGTTCAAGTTCGGCTTCACGAAGAGATTCTTCAGCTTCTTCGAGTTCTTGTTGCTGCTCGGATTCAAGTGCTGCCCAAGCTTTGTATGAATCGACTTCAAAGAGACGCATGAGGTCTTCGATTCTGGAAGGGTCGAAGGTTTTGTCGACGAGAGCTTGATCGGAGAGGAGAGTGAAATGGTGAATTAGGGATTCCATGTTTTGGTGAATTTTGATGGAGAAGAGATGAGATAGTAAAGAGAGTTTCAATCAAAAAAGTGGATGATAATAATAATGTAAGGTAGACAGTAGAGTTAACCGTTGGGGGATATTTGACGAATTGTCAAAAGACGAAATGATTTGGTGGCTCAGTGGTAAAAAAAAAAAAAAAAAAAAAAAAAAAAAAAAAAAAAAGTAAAAAAGAAAGAAGTGGTAACCACCATTTCTTTTTTCTTTTGATGTTCTCATATTGAGAAAGTTTAAAGGCTTTGAAAATTATATGAACTATGGACTTATCATAAAATTTCAACTAAATAATGCGGAGTTTAACAAAAATATAATGTATGCGAACCTGAAATTTGTTAAAATGACTTGCTCAGTTCTACAAAATAAATGTCCTTTTTTTTTAATAACTAGGATGTTTCGGACCAACGAAGGTCATGTGAATGCCGCTGGACAAATGAAAATGATTAATGTTTTCACGTTTGAGAGGAATCAATTCCTGCCCTATACCAAGAGAACTACTTCATGCTCAAGTGGAAACCACTAGACCAAGCCCACTTGGTTAAAATGTCGGTTTTACAGTTTAGTTATCTTTTATTTGAAAATGAATGTCGGTTTACAGTTTACTTACTTTTTCTAAACCAAGATTATATATTGAGTAAATATGAGAGCTTTTATACAAGATGCATATACTCATTCAATATAATCTCTCAAAATCTTCTAAAAACATAGCCAGCAAAAAAAAAAAAAAACTTATAATAACCTATGAAACAAACTATAAGCTTCACGCTTGTGCCTTGAATCTTTTTTGCATACATTTGAAACTAGACTTAACTTTTTTTTTTTGCAGCGGCTTGAGATTAACGAGCCTCCAAAGATCCAAAACTTCGCAACCATGACACTTGAACAGTTGAACTCGAACATCATCAATTTTCTCATACTACGATAAGCCTCTTACTGTGTCGCCAGATTATCGTATTCACGTGGCAAAACACATTCAAACATGCAATTATGAAAAGAAAAAAAAACATGCAATTATGATCATTTGATCAACTACTATTTTACAAGTATATAATTCTAAAGATCACCAGAATAATCAAGCTTATATAGTGAGTAAATATGAGAGCATTCATATACAAGATACATATATCATGCAATGTAATCTCTGAAATCTCATAATAACCTATGAAATGAACAAAATATATATAAGCTTCACGCTTGTGCCTTGAATCTTTTGGCAGGCCTTGGATATTTGAAAGTAGACTTAACTTTTTTTGCAGCGACCTGAGGTTGACGAGCCTCCAAGAATAGTACACCGCACTCCAAAACTTCACAACCATGACAATTGAACTGAAACATCATCAATTTGTTCACACTACGACGAGCCTCCATATGCGTAGCCGGATTATCATATTCACGTGGCAAAACACATTCAAACATGCAAATATGATCCACTCTAAGCTCCGGCTGATCAGGCATAAGTGTGTAATACTTCTTTGTGGGATCACCAAATAGTTTTGCGTAAAAATACGTGTGACATTCTTTGAAGTTATTCCCCGCTGCAAGCACAAGACATACCTTAAAGCTTGAGAAACTCGAGATATCGATGGAATCCGAAAAGATCATCACCGAGTTTCCCTTAGATCGGTGAGTAAAATATGCGGGCACTTGTCCTCCAGGTAAGATGGTAACACCAAAAACAGATTTGTGGATGACTTCTTGTGCTTCTTGATCTAACTTCAAGCAATTAGTGAATATGAGGCGAATGCTTGGGTTACGAAAAGGGCCATGTAACGTTTGAAGTGACTCACAGTTTATAGCTGTTAAATGGCATAGTGAATATGGAAGCTCCGGTAGTGATACGATGTTTATGCAAAAAGAGATATTGATCATGTAAAGCCGAGGGAGACGTACGAGGTAGTTTGGAATAGTCTCCAGCTGAGTATTACCCTTCAAACAAAGCGTATCTAATATATAAGGAATATGAGCCAATCTCTTCACCATAGTCCTTTCCATGCAGATTTCTTCAGTTCTACGCCAATACCTGACTGATGGAGGCACCTCTGTGATCGCAGTGCCTTTTATTTTCAAAAGAGTAATGTTTGTTGAGATCTCTGGAAATGTTTTCAATCGATGGCAATATCTAAAGTGGAGGTGAGATAGAGATGCTAGGTTGATGTTGGTTGGGATGATCTCTAATCTTGTGCAACCAGACATCTCTAGCAAGCTCAATTTTTGAAGATTTTGAATAGTGGATGGAAGCTCCACTAGTGACTCGCAACGACTCAAATCCAACTTCTCGAGGTTTGTTGCTTCCAACAGATTTGGAATCATTTCCAAATAATAAGAGTTACGCAGATTCATAAACTTGAGATTTCTAAGCGGCTGCACATAAACAGAATTAATAAAATTAGGACCGATCAAAATGTTGAGGTAAATGAGTATCTCAAATGGAATAAATTAGATGAATTTATGAAAAATCTGTATTATATATATATAGGGACCAAAAATCTTAACGAGCTTACACAATCATTGATCTAAAAGTATATACATGAACTCATAATAATACCCTAAATCTCAAAAACTAATTAAAAATTATTAAGTAGGTTAATAAAATGCAGTTTTTTCTATTATTATCAGTATATATTTTAGCTTTCAGTTCCGGGCTTATGTGTTCATACAACCTATAAACTACAAGATCAGGGAATAAAAAAACAATAAAAAATTAGTAATAGTTAATTATATAACCTGAACATCTCTCCATAGCGTCTTAAGCTTGCTACTAGACATATTGAGTTCCACAAGACATTCCGTTCGGAAGCGAGAAGGCAAGAACATGAGCGGATACGCATCCCAATGCAATAACCTTAGTTGTGGTAAATAGCTTAGACCTTCTTCCGGTAACTTCAGTTTATTAGTATCTGCAGCGTTACTCATGTTGAATCTTATATATAAAAGATTTCTCATATTTTCAAATGCTTTCTCACTTATATACAAGTCTTCATTGATGTCACACATATCTACTGATATACCTAATACAGTTCCCGTGCCCTGCAAGAAGATGAATAAAACTATATAGTTTCACATATATATCATGTATATATAGTAGCGTACTCGAAGGAAACCCACAAAATCTTTTAAGCATTCATCGAACATAGTAATTCTCATAGGCAAGTGATGTAATAGAGATGGAATAAACTTACAGTATTATTCGAAAGAACGCCACAAATATCTCTAGCATTCATCAAGAACTGACGTTTTCCTGGCTCGTATATAGATTGCTCACGAACAACTTCTCTGCCCAATTGTTGTAGCAATGAGTGCATCTCGATTTTACCATACCCATATATTTGTATGAGAGATTTATCAGCCAAGACTCTAAGTCCAAAGCTAACATCCAAGTCAGTAGTAGCTACCACCATCTGTTTCACATAGGTTTCTTGATGACCGTTAAAAAGACATGCAATGTGAAGAAATAGAGCTTTTTCATCCTTGTGTAAGCCTTCGTACCCGACTTTTAATACTTTCTCGATCTCTCCATCGAGTCTAGTTTTCAGTGTAGGCAGAGAAAACTCCCATTCTTCCTTACGTTTTCCTCTCATAAATGAACCAAGAACGCGTAGACCTAACGGAAGATGACCAGCAAGAGTTGCAATTTCAATTGCAAGGTCCTTAAAACCATCTGATGGAGAGCATTCTTTGAAAGCGTGTTGGCAGAATATTGCAAGAGCTTCTTCTCTTGAAGGAAAAGCCACCTTGTAAATATAGCTAATCCCGTGAGAAGTCAAAAGCTGTTTGTTTCGCGTGGTCACAATGATTCTGCTCTTGTTACCAAACCAGTGAGTTTCCTTTGCTAAGGCTTTGAGTTGCTCAATGTTGTCCACATCATCAAGAATTATTAGAACTTTATGGTTCTTTAGCCTTTCTTCTATTGCGCCTAAATGGCGAATTCTCAAACCGTGTTGATCAAGAATTTTGGACAGAAGATTTTGTTGTAAACGCAACTTCAAACCATAGTCATCGAGGTTAGTTTCACCATAACTTTCTCTAACATTCTCCACAAAGATAGAAAGTTTGAAGTTTTCATGAATTTGGTTATATAAAGCTCTAGCTATGGTGGTCTTACCAATGCCTGAAGGACCCCATATCCCTACTATTCTCACTTCTTGAGCCTCAAGGCATAACAAAGAGTTCATCTTTGCAACGTGAGCGTCCATTCCAACTAAGTCATTGAAATCTCTTGACGGTGTCGCATTTAATTTGTTTGATACATCCTTGGCAATTGTTGTGATCATGTCTGCTTCATTGTCCCTAACAAAAGAAAATAATATCATTTAGGAAATGAATGAAATGGGGTAAGCAATTTGATAAGGCCGGAGTTCTAGTCAAAGATTGTACATTTGTAATATTTGAAAACATTTATATTCCAAAAAAAAAAAATATGTAGATATCAAACTTTCATATATAAGGAAAATATTGTCTAAAAGTCAGAAAATTTTATTTTCTCAACTACTTTTGTGTGAAAGTCAGCAAAATATTGTGCAAAAGTAAACTGAATATACACTTCGATGATAATTACGAAAAAAATTAACTCATTTGGTGGTCGTAATACTAAATATTTATGCTTACATCTCAATACCTAGATATTTTCTTACTAATGGTTCTACTATATATGTATAATTTTCAAGAAACATTATAAAATGTAGTACTAATCAAAGTATCAAACAGATCCATCAAGTAGTTTAATTGTATCAATGACCAATTACTTGTTCTTCATCCAGATTAAGCTTACTATCAATAATTAATCAACTAAAACATTTAATCAATTCACAAATAAAATAAAAACTCACCAATCTTGTGGATGGTCGCCAACAATACTGGCAGCATCGGTCAACGCCTGCCTCCAACTATGTTGTTGCTCTTCCGTCTTTCCATAACAAGTTTTCAAGAAACCCAATCCGAACTTCCCAGTCTGTTTTCTAACATCAGATGGATCCACTTTGTAAAAAATGGGCATCACTTTGAGACCTTGTTCTTCCTTGCACTTCAAGATCTCAACTAGCTCGTCTAAACACCAGCTTGAAGAAGCATAGTTCTCTGAGAACAAGACCACCGAGATCTTAGACTCTCTTATGGCTTGTACAAGCTCAGGACCGATCCTATGGCTTCTTTCAATTTGGTCATCTTTGAATGTCAGTATTCCCTTGTTTTCGAATTCTTTGAGTAAGTGACTGAGAAAGTTTTTACGGACGTCTTCACCTCTAAAGCTAGGGAATACGTCGTATCTCCAAAAGTTTGAAGAAGAAGAAGAAGAAGAAGAAGGATCTGCCATGGGAAGAGAATTAAAGATTGATTCATATATGGGACGATCCTTGGCATTAAGATTTATAACAAGTGTGAATAGTTTTTCTAGAATTTGTTTTGGTGCATTTTTAGATTATATAATAATTGTCATAATGAGAGGAGAAAACTTCAAAGAAGATAACATGTTTCTGAAGTCGGTCCATCCTTTGTTAGTCTTCGCTTCTCATTCAATACTTTCGGCGCTTTTGGAGGAAATTACTAACATGTTTCTGAAGTCGTGCAAGAAGACTTAAAGATTTGATGCATGCAAGACTAACTATATTTATATAATTGGATTTTTTTTTTTTTTTTTTGATAAAATTTCTGGTGTATATTAAAATATTGGATTTTGTCCGTCCGTCTTAAATATTTTCACCAATTTCCCACACTAATTCCCAATAATTATATACCAATTAATATAAGTTCAATTTATTCAAGTATCACCCACTAATTTTTCTCGTTTTTTTATTGACCTTATAACCTTTTTTTTGGGGTCAAAACGACCTTATAACTAAATGATCATTTTTCATGAAAGGAAATAAATCTATAAAATTAGTTCTAATGAAATGGATGGAGTATTAAAGATGATTTTAAAGAGTTTACATGTAAAGCAAACTTCATCGCACACAAACTTTATTATTCATGTTGGTCAAATGATGGGACAATCATCAATATATGAAATCCGTTTGTGTAAAAAAGAATACGAAATTTGTGTGATAAAGTGGTTAGATTGTATTGTATAATTTCTTCCCGTTTGTGTGATAAATAGAAAACATGGCTGGCTTTCTTAACAATTGCGTTAAAAATATGTGAGACATGACAATGATTTTGGACTTTTATATTATTTCCTTCCGTTTCTGTAATGAATAATAAAATGAGGGGTCTATTTGTAAGAAAATTAAGATCCCAGATTTTTCTCTCTTCCCGAAGCAAATCAAAAACATCATCAAAACACCTGAAAACGCTTCTGGATCTCGCAAGATCCATTTCGAATCTAAGAAGATAGCGGGAGACATCAATCTAGGGTTTACTTGTCTTGTCGACTCGGTCCGTACACTTTTGGTCTGAAGCTTCTTCGTTTTTTTTTTTTCTGGTCTTAACAATGGCGGCCTTCATCAATCTTGAGGATTCCCCAATGTTTCAAAAACAGGTAACACTAGTTCTATCCCCATTAGGTATGAATTCAGTTTTTTCCCAATAAAGTTTTGGGATTTGATCATTTTTGTTTGTTCACTATTGGTTGATTGGATCAGGTTTTCTCATTGGAAGGGACAACTGATGAGCTTAAAGATCGTTGCCAGAAGCTATACAAAGGTGTTAAGAAGTTCATGTAAGTGTTAAATCTACCTACTTTTTTTTTGTTTGGCTGTTTCCGTTTTTGTCGTAATGTCTTAATGATTTTTTTCTGCTTTATAAGCTCTTGTCTTATTGATTAGTCAATCTCTTGAACTGTTTGACCATTGAAGGCTGAATCTTTTTTTAAACTTTTGTACCATTTCCGGAAAATGTAAAGAGTTATGTGTTGTACGATCTTCTCTTAAATTCTCAAACAGAGACAAAATTTTGCTCTTTGGGACTCAATTTTGGTTAATGACTAGTACTCTTGTTCTCTCACCTTCACTGTCTGTCTTTTTGTTGTTTCATTGTCTTCAATTGTCTTCTCTTGATTTACTCTATGCTAAAGTTTGATACTTTCATTTTGTTACAATTCCACTTTTGCTGATGAATCTATGTGCCTAGCAAGAGTATTGGAACTTGATAGGAATTGCATTGTTTTTATATATATAGGGGAGTTTTGGGAGAGGCATCTACTGGAGTCGGTGCCTTTGCAGATTCTCTGGAAGAGTTTGGCGCTGGACATGATGATCCTGTCAGTGTTTCAATTGGAGGTTGTGGATTCATTTTCAATTGATTTGGCCATTCTAATTAGTTAAATTACTTAGTTTAAGTGCTATGAACTATGATACATTTCCCACCAGGGAGATTTGGGCTTATTGGTTAATAAGAAGAAACTATGATGCATGTCTTTAGCTCACCAGTTGTAATCGAATATTTTAGGCAAATAGACTGTGGTAGTGACAAAGAAATTGGGAAAACCCCACTTAGGCATATTAGTCTTCTTGGATGAAAAAATAGGTAGCATAGCTGTTGTGGAGTTTCATATGTTCAAAGTCGTTGATTATTCTATTGGCTTATAGAAGCATTATTTCATTCCTATCTTCTCCTCACTATGTCCTTTAATTTCATATTGCTTCCTGGATACCTCATGGAAGAACTCTGCTGTGTTCATGAGTTCTAGTTTCCTACTTTTTTCTCATGAGATGATTGGCTAGACATGGAAGAATTCCAAGAAAGTCTAGAAGTTCTTGTTTCTGATCTGTTTTGTTGTTATACTTTTCGGTGGCACCAGGTCCAGTAATATCTAAATTTATAAATACACTTCGAGAGCTCTCCTCTTACAAGGAGTTTCTTCGATCACAGGTAACTCTCGTCATATCTTGTTAATACACATAGATTTATTTATTTGTTTGGTAGCTAAAGTTATTTGTAGGGAGTATTAGTCTTGTTCATTCTTATTTTCCTTTATACAAATGTTTTGTGGAGGCTATTTTAGAGTTAAATAATAAACTATACATGTGTCTAGAAAGAGAAGAGATCTAAAAAACTTAATGAACAGAAATTTACCCTGTAGTAAGAAAACCCAAATTTAATTATTCGTTTTAAAGCTGTTGCCCTTCACTGTATCATATGTAGAATTGTTGTGTTTTTGTAGGTGGAGCATGTATTACTTGAGAGGCTGACAAACTTTATGACTGTTGATCTACAAGAAGCAAAGGTAACAGTTTCTGCAAAATTTTGCATTCTACTTTTAATGTACTGTAAAGTGTCAAATGCGATCGTCAAATTTTATAGACTCGATATTGATGAACAAAAAGGATTAGGTTGTTGGTCTATTGTATCCACCTGTTGACAAGTTCTGTTAACCTCTTTCCATTAGTTAGGTCAGATTTAGAAACGTCTGTTTTCTTCCCTGCATTGATCTATGATATTTGTTATCAAAAACTCAAGCTATCATTTTCTAATGATCCACTTTTCTGCTTTCTTCCTTTTCAGGAGTCTCGGCGTCGTTTCGATAAAGCTGTTCATTCTTATGATCAGGTAAATGGTTAGACTCTATTGCTTCACTTATTGTGCATGGAGGGGTAGGCCTTATTTGTCTCTTCATAAAATATGTTATTGGTGTTACTACGATAAAACTTTGGTTTTTGTGTTAGTCAAACTAATATCAAAATGTCCAATGCCTGGTCATTTGATAAAAAAAAAGACTAGATGGAGGAATCATGGAAAGTTTATTTGTTTATAAGAAATAAGTTTGCAGAAAAGTTTTCTTTTTTAATTTCTGCATAGTACCAAGAGTTTTCAAACATTGGGGACTAACAAGCCTTGTAGTTGATGCTTATACTTTAAGATATCATGTTGTGCATGATATTCTAGTTCTGAAGCTATGCAATGTATTTTCTTATCCATTTGAAGGCACGTGAAAAGTTTGTGTCGCTAAAGAAGAATACTAGAGGAGACATTGTTGCTGAGTTAGAAGAGGTATCAGCACTGTATTTTGGCTAGTGAGGTTTTAAACTAAAGCAAAATCTCATGCTGTGGGATTCTAAAGCACTTGTACTGTCGTATTTACAGGATCTGGAGAACTCGAAGTCAGCATTTGAGAAAAGTCGTTTCAATCTAGTATGCTAAGTCTATGAACATAATCCACTACTACTACTATTGTCTTTTCACCTTTCTGTGTCTAAATGGTTTTCTCTTTGGTTTAAGGAATGCAGGTGAATTCGTTGATGACTATTGAAGCAAAAAAGAAGTACGAGTTCTTGGAATCTATTAGTTCAATTATGGATTCCCATTTGAGATATTTTAAGCTTGTAGGTTTCTTCTTATTTTACATTTTGTGACTTCACCAAGTGTGACCAACTAGGGCAACATCTGTGCCATGTTGTATTCCTTAATGTGGTCTCTTTGTGCTTCAGGGGTATGATCTATTGAGTCAATTGGAGCCTTATATCCATCAGGTACAACCTTAATGTCAACTCGTTTTCACTAGTGCAAATAAGCAGAACAAGTTTCGGAGCTCGTAACACCAACTTAGAGGGTTGATAGTTAAAAGTAGTTAAACGTGATCGTTAAAAGTTCTTCTCTGTTTTCTAATAAAATTGGTTATTACTGCTACTTGCTAATTTCTTTGTACAGGTATTGACATATGCACAACAATCAAGAGAACAGTCTAAGATTGAACAAGATCGATTTGCGAGACGCATTCAAGAATTCAGGACTCAGTCTGAATTAGACAGCCAACAGGTCTCTGCTAAAGGAGAACCCTCTGGTGCTGATGGAAACCATGTTTATAGAATTATCCCGCCTAAAAGTGTAGAAGCAAATTCAAAATCAACAGCAGACAAGGAAGTAAGGTCTCCAACTCTATTATAAATTTAAAGCAATAGTGTCAATTTCTGAGTAGCTCCTGCAAGGCTTTAAGACGTGGGACTTCTGTTATTAGATATAATACTGCAATGCAACTATGTAGACATTGAGATATATGATATATCAAGTGGTGATGAGTCATATGCTTCACTGCTACAGCTCTCAAGAATGCTAAAGTCTTGTGTGTTTTCTCTTCTGTATTAATTAGGTAATTAAACAGGGGTACCTATTAAAGC
The DNA here is from genome assembly GCA_963667165.1 of Barbarea vulgaris. Lineage (NCBI taxonomy): Eukaryota > Viridiplantae > Streptophyta > Magnoliopsida > Brassicales > Brassicaceae > Barbarea > Barbarea vulgaris. The sequence goes on from OY763887.1 coordinate 45,996,468, forward strand.
GATCAGCTAGTTTGAGAGCTGATTGGAAAAGGAGGTTCTTTGTACTTGACAATCATGGATCCCTATATTATTACAGAAACACCGGTAATAAATCAGCGGTATGTGTGCCAAGCTCTTTTTTACTGCTTCATTTCCATGAGAGAAGTCCATAAGTTCTTTCAAACTTGGTTATATTTATATTTGTATGTGTTACACAAGTCTTTCTCACCTGTGTTTTCTTCACTTTCTCAGTTTTTATCCTTCTAATCATCCTTTTTTTCTTCATAGGGATCTCAACACTACTATAGTGGTTTAGGTGAGCATAACAGCGGTGTCTTTGGGAGATTTCGGTCAAGACACAATAGATCAGCTTCACAGGGAAGCCTAGATTGCAATATGATCGATCTCCGTACTTCACTGATAAAATTAGACGCAGAGGACACAGATCTTCGACTCTGTTTTAGAATAATTTCTCCTCAAAAGACTTACACATTACAGGTACTCATTATATTAGATATAAGGACATGTTGAAGCTTGAGGAGGCTAACACAGCTTATGTCTCTTATGCTATCAGGCTGAAAATGGCGCTGATAGGATGGACTGGGTAAATAAGATAACATCAGCTATAGCAACACGTCTAAATTCTCATTTTCTGCAACAGGTTGACACAACATGAGTCTCATGCTTTTCTTTAACTTCAAAAATTTAAAAGCTGAGGGTTTAATGTTTCATGCTAATACATATTCTGTTTTCTTCTGCAGTCACCAGTTAGTTACATGGAGAAAAACTATACTAGTTCTAGTCCTGCTAATGATGACCTCACCCTGGATCAAAAACAACATTATAATCGAAGACTGAACATGGGGGATGACGTCTTTACAATACTCAGAGGAATTCCTGGGAATGAAACCTGTGCAGAATGCAATGCACTTGACCCTGATTGGGCATCGTTGAATCTTGGAGTCTTGATGTGCATTGAATGCTCTGGTGTTCACAGGAATCTTGGCGTTCATATATCCAAGGTAATTTTGATAAAAGATATGGTAGCTCTTTCCCTTTTAGTTTAAGGTTGTATCAGCTAGTTTGGGTTGTTGTATCTATCTCTGCATCATCCAGAATTTGCAGAGCTCAATCTGAAATTTCTAAGGACTTGTTATGATATTCCAGCTAATGTCATAGAATCTCTGCAGGTGAGATCGCTCACATTGGATGTGAAAGTATGGGAACCTACGATCTTGGACTTATTTCGAAACTTAGGAAATGCATACTGTAACTCAGTCTGGGAGGAGCTACTTCACCTTGACCAAGACATGTACGATTTCTCAAGGAAAAGTTAGAATGTTTGTGTGTTTAAAGTAAAGATGGTCTCTCTTACAGAATCAAGAATTAACATCCCTTGATCAAAATCATTTGTCCCTCTTTTACAAGCTTCTGTTTTCCCAAATGTGTGGAGACATGGGATTGATAGATTTTTGAACTTATTTGCAGTGAAAAGGGATCAACTGACATGCTTGGATCGATTCCGAAACCATCTTCAGAAGACTCCTTTACTCTCAAGGAGAAATACATTCAAGCAAAGGTATGAGATTTTGCTTTCAACGTTTCCACATACATAGACCTCAAGAATCATGTCACTTGTTGTATCGTCCAATTAAGCTCATGCTGATGAATAGAAAACGCTTATTATACTAAAGCTGCTTATGTTTATACTTAGCTAGTACCTGGAGAAAGCGCTAGTTGTCAAAGATGAAAGAGAAGCAAATACTACTTCCTCGAGTAGAATATGGGAAGCAGTACAAAGCAAGAACATCAGAGAAATCTATCGACTCATTGTAACATCGGGTACGAATATCATCAATACCAAGTTTGATGATATTACTGGCGTTGATGCACATCACCACCAACATGTTGATGCACCAGACGAATTAAAGAAAAAAAGGCACGATCCAAATGCGTGCCAAAGAATCAAGGATTCGAACGAACCAAGAAACTGTCTTCAAGGCTGTTCATTGTTGCATGTGGCGTGTCAAAGCGGTGACCCGATCTTGCTTGAACTGTTATTACAGTTTGGTGCAGACATAAACGTGAGAGATTATCATGGAAGAACTCCGTTACACCATTGCATCGCATCAGGGAACAACACATTTGCAAAGGTCTTACTGAGAAGGTAAACCACTAACTAAAACCTTTATTGAGGAGATTAATCGATCTTGGTAACATTGTTTAATGTTTTGATCTCTGTTTGTTTTGGATAACGCAGAGGTGCTCGTCCATCAATAGAGGATGGTGGAGGATTGAGTGTATTGGAAAGAGCAATGGAGATGGGAGCTATAGCTGATGAAGAGCTCTTTCTTCTCTTAGCTGAGTGTCAGTATTAACCATTTTCACTTGTGTTTAAACAAGAAAGCTGATAATTAATTGCTAAGCAAAAGATTTTGAGACAAATGCTCTGTGGTCATAACTCTCATAAATAGATTACAAAACCATTTTTTCCATGAACTATTTAAATTTAAAAGCATTTTTTCGTACTTGAATATGACTATAAATCCGAGACTTTAATAAAACTCTTAGCCACTGTTGTTACATAAAAAATTTCATCCAGAACAAAAAAAATTCATTGCAAGTTAAAACATAGGTCAACAGATTTTCAAAAGATACTAGATTTGTACCCGCGGTATACCGCGGGTCAATTATTTGAATATAAATTATAATTGTTTTTATTTTTATTTTTAATAAATATTTTTATTTTGTTTGTATAATTTTAATTTGATTTTTTATAATGTTTATAAATATTTTTATTTCTGTTAATATTTGTAGTTTTCATTTATTTATTTTTTATAATATATTTAACGTGCTTTCAACATCAAATTATTTTATTTTTCTGTAACAGTAGCAAATTTCTGTTATTTGAATCAAACATACGCCAAATGAATGATGTTCTATACTCTCATTCAAACAATTTAGACCAAATCGTACCGAATTAAATATTAAATTAATCTGAACTAAAAAAAATAATACAATTGTAAATCATATGTAATTGTCAGGTATATCTAAACCCATTTTAATATTTGGTAATTAGTTCTAATATTGAAAATATTAATTATACTTATTATATATTTTATGATCAGTTCTCTTTGTCTTAAACCTGCTCATTTTGGGACAAAAACCCATATTGTCTCATAGTTGTCGGAAACTTTCCATTCCATTTCGGATTGATTATTTTAGAATTTTTAGTCTATTTATATTTAAAATAACTTTTACTAAATAATTTATTATTATTTTAAATAAGTAGTTATATATATTATTGATTAGTCGATATTATATAGTTTTAGTATTAATAGTATTTTAAACTTAATATTTTAATAGAGTTAAACCGAATAAATATTTTAAATTTTAAATTATTTCAATAAGTACTAAATTAAAATGGACATTTTTAAAAACATTTGTATTTAAAATAATTTTGGTCTTTTTTTTATAATATGACTTTGAACTGTTGCACAAAAAAATTAATTGATGTGGGACTTTTAAATTATTTCAACTAATGAACTGGATAAAACTGAATAAGTTTTTTAAAAAAATTTGGACGCACGATAAATCAAGTTTTTTGCTCATTCGCATTTAAAATCATTTTTGTGTGTTTTATAATATTATTCTGAACCATTCACCAAAATTTTAATCAATGTGAGATGTTGAACATATTTTTTTCTTTAATTGAGTAATATATGTCCGTTTTTTAAATTTTGAATCATAATATATAGAGAAAAAATTTAATTTTTTTTAATTATATGTATGATATAATAATTTTAAATAATTTGAAAATAAGATCTAACAAATGTGATAGGAGAATTATAATTTATAGTATTAATATTGCAACATTAGATAAGGAAATAAATGATAAAGAGGAGAAAGAAAAAGATGCAAATAAAGTGTTTAATTTAATTTTGGTGGAATTAATATTTCCTTCCCTATAAGATTGGGGCTTTTTTAATAGTTTAGTAGAGTATTAATATTGCAACATTAGATAAGGAAATAAATGATAAAGAGGGGAAAGAAAAAGATGCAAATAAAGTGTTTAATTTAATTTTGGTGGAATTAATATTTTCTTTTATGGGTGTTTGGATATAGGATTAGCTATAAACTTTTTAATTTTATACTTATAGAGTGTTTGGAAACACCCTATAAGATTGAGTCTTTTTTAATAGTTTAGTAGATACAACAAAATATTAACGGACATGTTGGATAATGTTTTAGATACTAAAGTAATCAGTACTAACCGAAACAGTAAACCAAAAAAAAAAAAAATGTATGATCCTAATTTCCCTTTTTTTTTTCTTTTTTTTTAAACAAGTTATTTTATTTGTTTTGTCAACTTTTAAAAAGTTTTATTAAAATATTAAAAAGTTTTTTTTTTAATGTTTTTTTAAACTCATGTCAAAAAGACAAAAAAATTTCATTCAAAAACCCTTCGCCGCCGTTTGTTGTTCATCCTCCTCGCCGTCGCCTTCTGTCTCTCTCTCACAAAATCGCTCAATTGCTCCACCAGAGGTTAGCTTCTTCGACTTCACTCTTAAACCCAATATTGCTTTCTCATTCTATTTGATTTTCCCTTCATAAACCCTTACATACTCTGTATCGACTTTAAAAAGTTGATAAACCCTAATTGTTCCCCTCTTCTGTTTTAAACCTAGACAAAGATGGTGACTGAAGAAGATAAGATATTTTCCAAGAATTTCAACATTGACGATCTCCCCGACGTACCTACCGAACTTCCTCCACATCTGAAACTCCTGAAAACTCGCGTCTTTAAAAACGCCGCTCCTATTCATGTAAGACCCAAAAGTTCAATCCTTTATCCTCTGTATTTGTTGCTTCTAAGTTCAGTAAAAAAAAAAGATGTGAAATTTGTGACTTTGGCTTAGCTTTTTATAAGATTACACTATGGGTTTGGTCTTTCTTGTGCAAATCTAAATGAGATTTGAGTGATGATTGTTTTAAATTTGAAGTCTTTTTTTAATCTTGTTCTGCCCCTCCTTGTGTTTTGTGTTTTCTGTAGACTGGGAATCTTATTTACTCTGGTGGTGATGTTATGGGAGAGGACGACACTGTGAAACTAGAAAAATTCTATGAGGATTTCAAAGTTGGTGTGATTAGTCTCACTGAGACAGATATGGAATTTGATATGATTGGTATCGATGCATCATTTGCCAATGCATTCAGAAGGATTCTTATAGCTGAGGTCTCTAAACTGTCCTCACAAACCTTTGATGAGTCACTGATTATCTTAATCTTTGGCTTAAAAAAGTGTTTTCTTGTTTATTGCAGCTTCCTACAATGGCTATTGAAAAAGTGTTAATAGCATACAACACATCGGTTATTCAAGATGAAGTTCTTTCTCATAGGATGGGTCTTATTCCAATTGCCGCAGATCCTAGGCTCTTTGAGTATTTGTCTGGTAAGATAATGTTCTATGGCATGTGTTTTATCTCCATAAGCAAATATTTCTTTGTGTAAGCTTAATTCTTTATCTCTGTGTCATAGAAAATGATCAGCCAAATGAAAAGAACACTATTGTTTTCAAACTCCATGTGAAATGTCCGGAAGGTAGACCACGTCTTGAAGGTAATACCTGTTCTTTAGTTAGCATCAGAAGATTCATTGTTTTATAATCAGCTCGATCTCTCATGAAAGGTTTCACTTTCTTTTTTTTTCTTCTTGTAGTTTTAACAAAGGATTTGAAATGGTTACCAAATGGAAGTGAGTTTCTCAAAGAAGAGGGAGGTTCAACCTCAAAGCCAAAAACTTACACTTCATTCAGTAGCAGCCAAGATTCCTTCCCTGAATTTGCTGATAACCCTATCACTCCGAGCCACCTCGATATCTTGATAGCAAAACTCGCCCCTGGTCAGGTACTCTTTCTAGATATTCTCTTTCTTAATTGTCTACACCTGAGAGGAAATGAAACATTTGCATCTTCTTTAATCTCTTTTTTTGTAGGAAATCGAACTCGAAGCTCATGCAGTCAAGGGCATTGGTAAAACACATGCAAAGTGGTCCCCTGTAGCAACGGCTTGGTATCGAATGCATCCAGAGGTGAGAATGTTATACTTCTATCTATCATGCTTTGTGGGAAATAGCTAGTAGTTTTTCTGTTGCCTCAGCCTAATCTTTTTTCGCAATGCTTTACCGTAGGTGGTTCTAATTGGAGAAGTTAAGGATGAGCTTGCTGAACGACTTGTAAAAGTATGCCCACAGAAAGTTTTCGACATTGAAGACATGGGCAAAGGTGAAGTATATATAATAAAACCTTTCAAAGTTCCTTTCAAAATGTGATGAAACCATGTAGAACTTTGCTGCATGACTTTCTCAAATTTGAATTCATACTGACTTGTGAAAAAACAGGTAGGAAAAGAGCAACGGTAGCGCGACCACGTAATTGCACATTGTGTAAGGAATGCATAAGAGACGAGGATTTGGTAGAACGGGTGGATCTTCGCAGTATCAAGAACCATTTTATATGTAAGAAGAGAAAAAAAAGTTAATTCCTTTTGCTCTGCAATTTCATGATCTATCTGAAAGAAACAGTGATTGAGTTTGTTATTGTCTTTTTTTCTCAGTTAACATTGAGTCCACTGGATCACTACCTCCGGAAGTTCTCTTCACTGAAGCTGTGAAGGTATTGGAAGCTAAATGTGAAACTGTATTGGCCGACGAATTTTGAGTGTTGTGGTTTAGTTCAATTTTGAGTTAATGTATCCAAAATTTTTCATTATTAGTATTAAATACCAGCAACATTAAAATGAATTTTATAGTTGTGGTTCATTTTTTTGGATTTCAATCATCTTGATTTCGAAACAGATGAAACATAATTCGTAGGTTAACCAACATGGAAATCTGTGGTCGGTTTAATTTGGTTTACAGATAACATCCACAAGAAAGTCTTAGGATTCTCTTCTAGTACAAGGTTATATATCTACATGTTTTGAGATAAGTATGTATCCATGCATGTCTTGGGATTGAAGAAGGATACGTGGCAGTCTTTGACGATAGTTTAGCTATGACATATTAACACATGACGATGACGAAACCAAAACCGATCTTATCAGGACACAAAAAAAAAAACAGCACTCATCTGCCAAAGAACACACAACATGAGTTGCTCAAATCCTCTTTCTCTATCTCCAATGGAATCAGAAACCGTAACCGAAAAGACCGCACCGAGCTACGAGTCGGAGTCAACAGAGTTCAAGAAGAATCTAAAACGGTACCAAGACCTAATCGCCACCTTTCCTCACGTGAAAGGCTGGAGACCGAAATCTCCCTTGATCAAATACGGTGGTCACTGGTTTATACAGCCTCTTCTAGAAGGTTCCCTTTACGCGCAAGAGTTCTTTCAAGCACGACCTATTGACTTGCTCATTTGTAGCTACCCAAAGACAGGTACCACTTGGCTCAAAGCTCTAACGTTCTCCATCGCTAATCGATCTCTCTTACAAGATTCCTCAAACCTTCTCCTAAAACGTAACCCTCACGAGCTTGTTCCTTTCATTGAGTTCGAGTTCGCTTACTTCCCTCAAGTCGATGCGCTCAAAGACAAAGGTAACACTCTATTCTCAACTCATATCCCGTACGGATTATTACCAGAATCGGTTGTAAAATCTGGTTGTAAGATGGTTTACATATGGAGAGACCCAAAGGACACTTTCATCTCCATGTGGACTTTCTTCAAGAAGCTAAAGCCAGACTTTGGCCCTCTCCACACTCTTGAGGAATGTTTTGATATGTTCTGTCGAGGTTTGTCTGGCAACGGTCCTTATCTAGATCATGTCTTGGAGTATTGGAAAGCTTACCAAGAGAATCCAGAACATATTTTGTTCCTTAAGTACGAGACGATGAGAGCTGATCCTTTGCCCTATGTGAAGAGATTGGCTAAGTTTATGGGTTGTGGATTCACAGCTGAGGAAGAGATGAAAGGGGTCGTTGAGAAAGTTATGAATCTTTGCAGCTTCGAGACGTTAAAGAATCTTGAAGTTAACGAAGGGGAGAACAAAAGAGAAGACGTTTCTTGGGTTTATTATCCCAATAGCGCATATTTCAGGAAGGGACATGTGGGAGATTGGCAAAACTACTTGACTCCGGAGATGGCAGCTCGAGTCGATGGATTGATGCAGGAGAAATTCAAGGGCTCCGGTTTGCTTGAACATGATAAAATGACCGGTTAATCAATGTTATGGGAAATAATGACTCATCCTTTATATGCTTAGTTTACAGCACAAGTTGTACTTAAAGTTATATATTTGCCTGATGTGTGCAATGTCTTGATTTGTTACAACACATGTTTCAACCTTGTGATTATATAAGATTTTCGGATAGGTATTTGATTCAAGTAATTAGGATGATAAATCAAATATCTTTCTCTTGTTATAAATGAAATGATATATAAATAGTTACATACAGAATAAAACAGAGCTTCCTCTGTTTCTCATCAAATAACAAAAGGACTAGAAGCAATCAAGGAAAAATCCATTTATAGTCATTCATTAAATCTTTTATAAAATATTGGTTTTGAACATTTGATTGTAAGAGTAGTTAATATCCTCTTGTACTAGTTGGATGCACCATTGTGGATGATTCAACAATCACATGATCTTTGTTTTAAACTCTACCCCGCCTAGTGACCTCTTAACGTGCATAGTGATCGCTTAATTAGCGTATAATCCGCCAAAAATTTCTACCGTCCGCCTAATATGACTGATTTTTAGAAAATCCAAGCGGTTTAGGAGCGCCTATTAAACTATAAGATAATTTATATATCAAAGAAAAATAAAATACAATTTTCCCATTAATTTATTTGTTTTAAAATATTTCATTCATGTCACTTTGACAAAAAAAAAAAAGAAAGAAAAAAGGATTTCATATCAATTTTTTTTTTTTTTTTTTTTTTTTGTATGGGATCCCGACTGGCTTGGTCCCCCATGCATGCATGCATGTCTTGACATTGAAAAACGACAGATGGTTATAGTATTTGACGATGGTTCAGTTATAAGACACATGACTAGCCCAAAACCGATTTTCTCCAGACACAAACCAGCACTCATCTCCCACAAAAACAGAACATGATGAGTTCGTCAAATCCTCTTTCTCTATCTCCAATGGAATCAGAAACCGTTACCAACACTACCGCACCGAACCACCAATATACCGAGTTAGAATCAACAGAGTTCGAGAAGAATCGGAAACGGTACCAAGCCCTAATCGCCACCTTTCCTCACGTGAAAGGCTTGAGACCGAAAATTCCGCTGATCAAATACGGTGGTCACTGGTTCTTACAACGTTTCCTAGAAGGTTCCCTTTACATGCAAGAGTTCTTTCATGCACGACCTATAGACTTGTTTATTTGTAGCTACCCAAAGACAGGTACCACTTGGCTCAAAGCTCTAACGTTCTCCATCGCTAATCGATCTCTCTTAGACGATGCCTCAAACCCTCTCCTAAAACGTAACCCTCATGAGCTTGTTCCTCTCATTGAGCTTGAATTTGCTTACTCCCCTCAAGTTGATGCTCTCAAAGACAAAGGTAACACTCTATTCTCAACTCATATCCCGTATGGGTTATTACCGGAGTCGGTTGTGAAATCAGGTTGTAAGATGGTTTATATCTGGAGAGACCCAAAGGATACTTTCATCTCCACGTGGAATTTCTTACAAAAGGAAAGGTCAGACTTTGGCCCTCTCAGTAGTCTTGAGGAATGTTTTGATATGTTTTGTCGAGGTTTTTCGGGAAACGGTCCTTACCTAGATCATGTCTTGGGGTATTGGAAAGCTTACCAAGAGAACCCAGATCAGATTTTGTTCCTCAAGTACGAGAGGATGAGGGCTGATCCTTTGCCGTATGTGAAGAGATTGGCTAAGTTTATGGGTTATGGATTCACAGCTGAGGAAGAGAAGAAAGGAGTCGTTGAGAAAGTTGTGCATCTTTGCAGTATCGAGACGTTGAAGAATCTTGAAGCCAACCAAGGTGAGAAAATCAGAGAGGACATTCCTTGGGCTTATTTTCCCAACAGTGCGTATTTCAGGAAGGGACATGTGGGAGATTGGCACAACTACTTGACTCCGGAGATGGCAGCTCGAATCGATGGATTGATGCATGAGAAATTCAAGGGCTCCGGTTTGCTTGAACATGATAAACTGACCGGTTAATTAATGTTATGGGAAATAATGACTCATCCTTTATATGCTTAGTTTACAGAACAAGTTGTACTTAAGTTATATATTGGAAGAATAAATCTTGTTTTGTCGATATGTACTGTTTTAAATAAAAAAGGAGTCATCTTTTGCCTCATGTGTACAAAGTCTTGATCTTCTACAACTTGTGTTTCACTATCGAATCTATGATACACAGAGATGAAGTAACCTTGTGATTATACAAATTTGTTGAATAGGTATTTGATTCAAGCAATTAGGATCGTAAACCAAATATCTTTCTCTTGTTATAAATGAACTGATACAGAAATAATGACATACAGAACGAAACAGAGAGGATCCTCTGTTTTTCACTAAATAACAAATGGAGTAGAAGCGACCAAAGAAAAATCCATTGATGTAAAGTAAAGAACCGAAACAGAGCATCGTCTGTTTTCACCAAATAACAATATTTCTCCGAGAAAAACCAAGTAAAGAATCAAATGTTGAGTACATTTGTATTTTTTTTTTCCTGAATGGATCTGAGTAATTACTACTTTCAAAATTTAATATTCAGCTAAATTATTTTCTATTGGAATTTTAATGAAGTGTCAAAACTTTATATTATACTGAAATAGTAGAAATGTCTGAATCGCATTAAGTAATGGGAAATTATACAAAAATATTGGATATAAAAATTGAAAAATGAAATGGTTGGGAGTTGAAACGTTGGCTTACTAGTTAGGTAGCTTTTATGGACGAACGTTCACCAGCTTATCATGGAAGAGTAACTCCAAAGTATTTCCAGCTATTTATGTAATTTTTATTAGTTACAAAAAAGAAAGAAAAGAAATCGTAGAATAATATAAATATATCCCGTAAACACTTGTTTCTATTAAATCTCTTAAGTAAAAAAAATTAACATGAAACTGTCGTAATATTGTCATTATCCACCTTTTCCGTTGCCATGTGTGTATAAGAAATTAAGAAGTGTATTGTATGATGTATAGAATCATGAATTTGGAAAAAAAAAAAAAAATATATATATATATATATGTATTGAAATAAGTTGTAAACTGTCTCAAAACAACTTTTAAATGTCCAAGAGAGCGTGATTATGAACATAATCCCGAAAAAGCCTCTCCTAAAAACATAATTCTTGAAATAGATCACAAAAATCCAGTTGACAAACTACTTTTTCATATTAGATTTAAAAAAAAAAAATCAAATAATTTACATTTAAATTTGATGGAAAATATAATTAAATATGTGCTCTCTCCCTCCCCTAACTATAAAACGATTACTTATTTCATGAAATAGTTTTTATTATGTGCTTCTTCTATTATAATTGGGCAATTTTTTTCCTTTATATCTTACTCAAAGTTGTGATTGGACAGAAATGAAAAAAAAAAAAGAAAAAAGAAAAAAGAAATGATAATGTTGAAATATAAATACGATCCTTAAAGCAATATAGAAACAGTATCGATTTGGTTTGCTTACTACTGAAGCTGTAGCTACCCCCTCCTTCAAACGGTAAGATCCGCCATTTTCATTCCATTTCTTCTTCTTCAATTCTTCTCTGATCCGTCTCCATTTTTTGAATCCAGAGGTCTGCATGTTCTTCTCGAATTATATTTCGTAGAGTACATTTGTTGAAACTCTTTGTCTCTTCTCGTGTGCCATTGTGATCTATATGATGTTCATTGTTACCTTCAAGTTTAATTTTTTATTTATCTAATCGAATTCGTTAGTGTTTCGATTCTTCATTAGACTCTGATTGAAGAATTTACGCTGTTTGATTGCTCGATCCCCCTGAGTTAAAACAATTGGTGATCTGATTGCGATTATAATGTTTGATTTTTTTTGTATATGTTTCAGTAGAATGGATCTATGAGATTTATCGATTTTTTTTTTAAAATCCATGTTTTATGGTCTTAGCTTCATTGTGAAAAATGGCTCGGAAGAAGATAAGAGAGTACGACTCAAAAAGACTTGTCAAGGAACACTTCAAAAGGCTTTCTGGCAAAGAATTGCCTATCAGATCCGTTCAGGTCAGATCAATTTTTTTTTGTGTAATTTTTTTGTTGTGCATTGGTTTCTCCGAAATCAATCAATTAGATTGAGAAAGTATATATTTTTAATGCTCTTACCTATTCTGTTGATGGTAACGTTTATATTGATCCTTATGTGTTTTTAGATTAATCAAGAGACTGATCTGAATGAGCTAGTAGAGAGGGAACCTTGGCTCTCATCGGAGAAGTTGGTGGTGAAACCTGATATGTTGTTTGGAAAGCGTGGCAAAAGTGGTTTGGTTGCCTTGAAATTGGATTTTGCTGAAGTTGCAACTTTTGTGAAAGAACGGTTAGGCAAAGAGGTAACTTTTGTTGAATGATCTGAGACCATCTTTTCTTAGATTGGTTGTGGTTTCCTTCTCTGTACTTTTAGTTTAGCTTTGTCTATTATCATTTACAGGTAGAGATGAGTGGATGCAAAGGACCTATAACAACGTTCATTGTTGAACCATTTGTCCCACACAATGAGGAGTTTTATCTTAACATTGTCTCCGATAGACTTGGCTGCAGCATAAGCTTTTCTGAGTGTGGAGGGATTGACATTGAGGAGAATTGGGACAAGGTATTTTGGATACTTTTCCATTTATTTCCTAGTGTCTGTTTCACTGTCTTCTTACCGTAATGCTGATAATTGAGTCGAAACTCCACTTTCTATAGGTCAAGACCATATCTATACCGACGGGTGCTTCTTTGACACCTGAGATATGTGCACCTCTGGTTGCAACCCTTCCTCTAGAGGTACATTGAAGCTGAATATCAATGAAAACTGAGATTTTGCATTGAACAAACTACTTGCAATTTCGACTTATAAATCTTCCACGTACAGATCAAAGGGGAACTTGAAGATTTTATTCAAGTTATTTTTACCTTATTTGAAGGTATGCCAAATGTCACTAACTCTGCACACAAATCAAAGCAGATCTACAATGACGAAATCTGAACCAACAATTCTCTTGTTTTTTCTTGGGCACTAGATCTTGATTTCACTTTCTTGGAGATGAATCCTTTCACATTGGTTGATGGAAAGCCTTATCCTCTGGATATGAGGGGTGAGCTTGATGACACCGCTGCTTTCAAAAACTTTAAGAAGTAAGTTTGGCTCTTCAACTTTTTTCAACTGTTCAAAGTCAAGAGCTTCAAGAAGACATGATAAGCCATCCTGCAGATGTAATCAAGCAATATGCTTAACCTCTCATTTTTCAGGTGGGGTGACATTGACTTCCCTATGCCATTTGGAAGAGTGATGAGTCCCACAGAGAGCTTCATTCACGGTTTAGATGAGAAGGTACCATTTCCAATCTGTGTAGAACTTGGTGCTTCGGAAAACAGAAGGTTCTGTATGACTCTTATGACCCTTTTGTGTATGCAGACAAGTGCGTCTTTGAAGTTCACCGTTCTGAATCCCAAGGGAAGGATTTGGACTATGGTAGCTGGAGGAGGTGCAAGTGTCATCTATGCCGATACTGTATGTTGTTATATGAAAAAACCCGTACCAATCAACACTGAGAATCTCCTGCTTGCCTTAGCTTCTAAAGTGTCTGCTGAAATGTTATCCAGGTTGGAGATCTTGGGTATGCATCTGAGCTTGGAAACTATGCTGAATACAGTGGAGCACCCAAAGAAGACGAGGTTTTGCAGTACGCTAGAGTCGTCATCGATGTAAGATGCTTTTTTTTTCTCCTTCCACATAAAAGCATCTGAAAACCAAACTTAAAAGACACTTCTGACTTGTTCATATGCTGAGTAACAAAAATATGCCATTTTCCCCGTTTCTGCAGTGTGCTACAGCGAATCCGGATGGACAAAGTAGAGCTTTGGTTATCGGAGGTGGAATTGCTAACTTCACCGATGTTGCAGCTACCTTTAATGGCATAATCCGAGCTCTAAAGGAAAAGGTAAGCAAGAAGAGACTAGAATCCGAATCCACAAAGCCCTTTCTTTCCATTGACTATAAAGTATAAATGAGATATCTTCAACCTTTTACAGGAAGCAAAGCTGAAAGCAGCAAGGATGCATATTTTTGTAAGGAGAGGAGGACCAAACTACCAAAAGGGACTTGCTAAAATGAGATCACTTGGAGATGAAATCGGTGTTCCCATCGAGGTGTATAATACAACACAATAAATCAACTCAAAACATTCCTGATAACCCCGTTTCTAATCGTTTTAACCTGTCTGTTTTGATTTCAAGGTGTATGGTCCTGAAGCAACAATGACAGGTATCTGCAAGGAGGCAATCCAATACATCACGGCGGCTGCATAAGCCTTTACTCTTATCTGTTACTTTCAAATACTCTTAGCATCGTTTCTTGAGTTTGAGACTTATGTTTGGATTATGTATCACCTCTTATGTTTCTTACTACTCATAAATAATAATAGACAAGTTTCTTCTTTTTACTTAGTATTTTCACTTATGTTTCACCTCTTATATTTCTTACTACTCATAAATAATTACTTTTGATTCTTATAATTTTCTTGACTTCTTAAACTTCTTCTATTTGACAACTCCAAAAATGTTACAAGAGAATAACGATATGTAAAACAGTTTGTTGTGGAGGCTACTGATCGATAGTTATAGTAAATAAATTGCCAATATGTATTAGCCATCTTTTAGTGTCAAAACATAAAAACATGTGATGTAAAATTTGTGTTAAAGGGAAGTTTATGTATATTAAAGGATTCTTTAAAAGTGTATATTAAAAGAATGATATTCTTTTTGTAACAAAAACTGAAAAAGGGATAAAAATAATTGAAGCCCGAAAAAGCCAACAAGATAGGAGACAGGCCATGAACGTGATCTGCCCAACAAAAAGGACTTCTTTTTTTTCTTTCTCTGTAACTTTTCTAAAAGCAAAAATCAAATAAAATAAAAAATGATATGAGAGAGAGAGAAAAAGGTCCTTGTTCTTATGTTTTTTTTCTCTGTGACCCATCCTTTCAATCCAATCACATTTTTGTATATTAAAGTGTTTCTTTGAAATA
This sequence comes from Barbarea vulgaris, assembly GCA_963667165.1. Taxonomy (NCBI): domain Eukaryota; kingdom Viridiplantae; phylum Streptophyta; class Magnoliopsida; order Brassicales; family Brassicaceae; genus Barbarea; species Barbarea vulgaris. Next base: position 46,011,678 of record OY763887.1, read on the forward strand.
TCTGTCCGAAAGCGAAAAAGAAAAGAATTCAAACTGAAATCATGAAACATAAAATTGTACTGTTTTTTGAACAATAAAAAAATTGTACTGTTTTTTTCCTCCCAGTAATAAAAAAAAATAAAAATGGAGAAAAACAGAGTGTCTCTTCTTTTCTTGTTATTCTGTCAGTATCTTTATGTGTGTGTTTGTGGATTTTTTGGCATTTTCATTTTGGATTATGCTTGTTTGGTCCCTTTCTTTGATGATTATTTAATTCCTTTTTCTATCATTTTTTTATTTTTTTGGTGGTGTGAATGAGAGAAGAAAGCAGATGAGATGAGATGAGATGATTTGGTAATAGTGGTGTGGAATTAGAAGCAAAACACTTTGAAAATTAGAATGTTATATAGATTAATTATTCCAATAACTAACTACCCCCAAAGTAAAAACAAATGATTAAATAAATAAATAACCAAGAAGCAGTATCACTACTCAATAGCTTTTGTGAATTCTTTTTTTTGTTCTCTTTTTTTTCTCAGATCTCAAGGAAATTTTCTCAGACTTTCAGAGCATTTTGGTGGTTTTGTTTGCTTGGTTTCTCGGGAAAAATTCTCTTCATACTTTATAGTTTTCTCTTTCTTTCCCTCTTGTCACTGCTCGTTTAACCACACTCATTCTCTTAATGCTTCATTCAAAAATTCTATCTTTAAGCTAAGTATCTTGAAAGGCGTCATTTTTATAATCTGGGTCTTCTCCTTTTTACTCCATTTGATTTGAATCAGAGAGATAAAGAGGTCCATTGCTGGAAAAAAAAGAAGTTTTTGTGTCTGAAAATAGACAAAAGGCTAAGGTTTTTTTCACATGTGGGAGAGAGAGAAAATGAGTTGGTGGTGGGTTTACTGAAACTTTGTTTTTCCAAACAAAAGTTGATTGCTTGAAGAGGGAATATGGCAATGGAAAGTGTAAGATTGGTGGTTTGGAGATTAGGGTTTTTGCTTTTTGTATGGTTCTTCAATGTCTCTTCTGCTACACTTTCTCCTGCTGGTGTTAACTATGAAGGTCAGTCTTCTTCTTCTTGGAGCCATCTTCAGTTTCTGAACCCAAAAAAAAAAATGCATTTTTTGTTTTTGTTTGCTTTGTTCATACACAGAGATTCAAGATTGGAATTTTTCTCTGTGCAATTATTTTCTTTTGTTTGTGTATTTTGCTTCGTTGTTCCGAAAATTCTGGTAAATGTTTGTGTGGATTGGGTTCTTTTTTTGTATCTTTATTGGATAATAAATATCAGCTTTAAATGCTTACCAGACTTATATCTAAACTTTACCCAATACCAGCTCATGTTTTACTTCTTTCTCTGTGGAACAATCCTGCATATACTTCATTTAAGATGAAAGATTTCTGAGGTTTTTTTCTTTTTCAATTTCCCAAAAAAAAAAAAAGTAGCTTTAGTAATAAGAGAATTCATATGAGTTTTGAGGCTTAGATTTGTTCTTTCAATCTGATTTTGTGTGTTTGAAATGAGTAGTGACGGCTTTGGTGGCAGTAAAGAATGAATTGAATGATCCGTACAATGTTCTTGAGAATTGGGATGTGAATTCAGTTGATCCTTGTAGCTGGAGAATGGTTACTTGCACTGATGGTTATGTCTCTGCACTGTGAGTCTTCTCTTTTCTTCTATTACACAAGTTGGAAAAGAAAAAAAACAGATAGATCTCTAAGACTTGTCTTGTTTTTTTAACTTGAAACAGGGGACTTCCAAGCCAAAGCTTGTCTGGTACATTGTCTCCTAGAATCGGAAACCTCACCTATCTACAATCTGTGTAAGTTATTATAGTCTTTGCTATGTTTTGATTCTTGTTCCATAGTTTTGGATTGTTCTTATTGAGCTTAAGGTTTGTGGTTTAGGTTGTTGCAAAACAATGCGATCACTGGTCCAATCCCCGATACGATTGGGAGGTTAGAGAAGCTTCAAGCACTCGATCTCTCGAACAATTCATTCACCGGGGAGATACCCGACTCACTTGGAGAACTCAAGAACTTGAATTACTTGTGAGTAATCCTTTAAGGCTTCACACTAATTCTTTTGCTGCATGTTTACAAAATTCCTGTTCAAGTCTAAGTGTTTTGTTGTTCTGTTCTTGTTCATTTTTGTGTTTCAGGCGATTAAACAATAACAGTCTATCAGGAACTTGCCCTGAGTCTCTATCTAAGATCGAGGGACTCACTCTAGTGTATGTCTTTAAACTCTGCTTTTGATTGTTCTACAGTCAAACAATATACATTTGGAGAATATTTACCAACTTTTTTGTTCTTGATTTTGAATGTGCAGTGACATTTCGTATAACAATCTTAGCGGTTCGCTGCCAAAAGTGTCTGCCAGAACTTTCAAGTAAGCTTAACTAGACTTATTCAAGAACTAATATTTTCATTGAAGTGAAACTAAGATTTACCATTGTATTTGTTTTGTTTCTTGGACTCAAGGGTAATAGGAAATGCGTTAATTTGTGGCCCAAAAGCTGTTGCAAACTGTTCTGCTGTCTTCCCCGAGCCCCTCACTCTTCCACAAGATGATCCATCAGGTATTAGGCGTCTTCGTCTCATAGGTTTGTATTCTTCTTCTGCATCAGTGGACCGTATCGCTTACTTCTTTGGTTTTTTTTTTAGATGTATCAGGAACTCATACCAGTGGTCATCATGTCGCTCTTGCATTCGCTGCAAGCTTCAGCGCAGCATTTTTAGTTATCTTTACAAGCGGAATGTTTCTTTGGTGGAGATATCGGCGTAACAAGCAAATATTTTTTGACGTTAATGGTTAGTATTGTGAAAATTTCTCGCCTTTGCATCATCTTGTGCTCTGGAAAAACTAACAATTCTATTCATCTTGATGATGAATGTTTTGCAGAACAATATGATCCAGAGGTTAGTTTAGGACACTTGAAGAGGTTTACATTCAAAGAGCTTAGATCCGCGACAAATCATTTCAACTCGAAGAACATTCTCGGAAGAGGCGGATATGGGATTGTGTACAAAGGGCACTTAAACGATGGAACTTTGGTGGCTGTTAAACGTCTCAAGGACTGTAACATTGCAGGCGGAGAAGTCCAGTTTCAGACAGAAGTAGAGACTATAAGTTTGGCTCTTCATCGTAATCTCCTCCGGCTCCGCGGATTCTGTAGTAGCAACAACGAGAGAATCTTAGTCTACCCTTACATGCCAAATGGGAGTGTTGCATCACGCTTAAAAGGTACTGTAGTTTCCAGAACCAAATTCTTTTTTATCTCTTCGCGCTCTTTCGCAAGTTTTTCTTAGTTCACTCCTACTGCAATTTTTGTTTAGATAATATCCGAGGGGAACCCGCATTAGACTGGTCAAGAAGGAAGAAAATAGCGGTTGGGACAGCTAGAGGACTAGTATACCTCCATGAGCAATGTGACCCAAAGATTATTCATAGAGATGTGAAAGCAGCTAACATTCTATTGGATGAGGACTTTGAGGCAGTTGTTGGAGATTTCGGGTTAGCCAAGCTTCTAGACCATAGGGACTCGCACGTCACAACTGCTGTCCGTGGAACCGTAGGCCACATTGCACCTGAGTACTTATCCACTGGTCAGTCCTCAGAGAAGACTGATGTCTTTGGCTTTGGTATACTTCTCCTTGAGCTCATAACTGGTCAGAAAGCCCTTGATTTTGGCCGATCCTCACACCAAAAAGGCGTAATGCTTGACTGGGTAAGTCTCTATTCTTTGTTTCTTGCTTCATTTCCTAGAATCTTGGAGGTTATAATGGTCACAACTCTGGTTTTGTTCGGTTCGGTTCAATCTTGTTTGATAGGAAACTTAAACCAAAATTAACCATGACTTGGATTTGGATTCTGATTTTTAATCGGTGTAGATTTAATCTCGGTTTTGGTTAAATTTTGGTTCTTTTTTTGTGCTTGATCAAGTCTTAGTTTAAATTCGGTTTTGTTTTAAATAGGCTTCATTAGCATAATCTTGGTTTGGTTTGGTTTACCTTCGATCTGAATTCAATATACAGTTTGGACTGTGAGACATACCGAAGGAAGACTGAACCATGATTTGGATGATTCGGTTTAGACTTCAACTTTGATTTGATTTGGTTCGGTTTATGTTTCTGAGAAATGAGATTGTTAAATTGGCAGGTGAAGAAGCTGCATCAAGAAGGTAAACTAAAGCAATTAATAGACAAAGATCTGAATGATAAGTTTGATAGAGTTGAGCTCGAAGAAATCGTTCAAGTTGCGCTTCTTTGCACTCAGTTCAATCCATCTCATCGACCCAAAATGTCCGATGTTATGAAAATGCTTGAAGGCGACGGCTTGGCTGAGAGATGGGAAGCGTCGCAGAGTGGTACGGCTGAGCTAAATCCACCACCGTTGCCGCCGGGGATGGTGAGTTCATCGCCACGTATGAGGTATTACTCTGATTATATCCAAGAATCGTCTCTTGTTGTTGAAGCCATTGAGCTCTCGGGTCCTCGATGATGAATGAATGATAAATGATGTTTTACTTCTTTTTTTTCTTACATTTTTTTCTTTTCTTTGGGTTCGTTTTTTGTCTTTTTTTTTTGTCTTCTTTTTTTTTTTTAACATCTTGTTTTTTTTTTTTTTTATAATGTTTATTATATAGATGTGAAGTTGAGTGTAATTCTGATGTAAAAATATTAATGCAAAAGAAAATGTTGATTAGCCACGTTACTTAATGTTGATTAGCCACGTTACTCAATTATCGGCATAAAAATCAAGCCAAACCTAAACATTTTATTCAAAACGGGACCAAATTATTTTAACCTAGACGATTACCAAAAGAAGTTTGATAAATGATTATCAACTTTTTATACCGAATAAACAGAATTCAATCGAATTCATTGATTTTTATTTAAAAAAAGATTATTGCAAGTAAATATAAATATATATTTTTTTTGGGTTTTCTGCTAAAAAATCATTAAAATTATTAAAATTTGCAAGTTTGACACTCATTTCAAAACTGTGCAAGTCAATCTATCGACCTCAAAAGTCACTCGCTATATAACCATTACGTGTATTGTCGACGTGACACCGTCTCCTGTTACGAAACTAACAGTTGGCTTAAAACGACGTAGTTTTGGTCTTTAAAAACAACAGGATGTTTAGGTTTTAAATGATGATGTACAGGGGCGGATCCAGCCAGAAATGTCAATGGGTGCAAAAATGCTATGAGGAGGAATCGAACCTCCCAACTCAAACATTTAGAGGGTGCACTATTAACCAAACTGCTAAATTCATTACAAAATCCTATGTGAAACTTTAAATACTTATATTTTACTGGGTGCACATGCACCCACACCCTACTTATTGGATCCACCCCTGATGATGTATAGTAACTTAAAAATCAAACTTGCAAATTTTAAAAACTTTGATGGTTTTTTAGCAGAAACCCTTTTTTTTTTTCATCCGAAAATATATATAAATATAAATATACATTATCTCAACTTAAATTGAAGGGTTTTCTGCTAAAAAAACATCGAACTTATTAAAATTTGCAAAAATGACACTCAACTAAATGTTGTGCAGGTCAACCTGTCGAACTCAGAAGTCACCCGCAATATACCCCTTCATCATATCGTCGACGTGGCACCGTCTTTTTCTGTTACAAAACTAACGGAAACTTCAAAACGACGTGGTTTTGAATCTAAAAAACAGCATGCTGTTTTGTTAATTTCTTGTTGTTTTTATGTAGTCAAAACAACATGATTTTTCAATTATCATAAATTAGATTCAGAATGGGAAAAATCTAGAAAAAAATTATAGTTTATCATTAATTCTTGTGCTCTGGTTTCTTTAATTCTTGTGCTCTGTTTTTTTCTGGGTTTTGTCAACTCACAAACATGAAGAAGACGAACTCTGAACCACAATCAGAAAAAAAATAAAAATAAAAAATGTTGTTACGAACTTTAAACCCAGAATGTGAAATATCCAAGAAGAATCGAACCTCAAGTCCTTAAGACTCATCAATTAAAATCGAGCATGACCCCTCAATAACACCAGATTCCACAAATCGAAACCCTTGACATTTCAAAACCAACACTCTTATAAACGAAAATCGATTTCAAGAACAATCAAACAACACCAGATCTAAATTAGCAAGAAAACGAAAACCCAGAATTTGTCTATCATCGTCGATTCCTCTTCTAGAAAGCTTGAAAGATTCGTCTTCCATGGTGAAAGACTCTAGAGGTCGTGTATTGTTGAAAGAGATTTAGAAAGAGAGAGATTCTGAAAGACATTTAAAATCATGTCGAGATCTCTGGTGAAACTCATTATTCCTTATTTGGCTGGTCGTATCAGAGAAAATCATGGAATGCTTAATGTTTCTTCTGCTTCTGGTCTCAAAGAAGGTTCTTCGTCATCTTCCTAATTTGAATCAGCGACAGTTGTATCTGGGTTTAAATCTTCATATTTGTGTTGTATTGTGAATATTATTAATGTAATTTGTTTTGTTTGATAGATTTGATAGACAAATTCTGGATTTTAGCTACAAAATCATCGAGAATTATGCTTACAGAGAAGAACATGATTGATGCTGAGATCGAGATCTTGAAGATAATCTAGGTTTTGAAAGAATATGGACCTGAGATGAACCCTAATTTTAGTTTATCCTCAAATCTAATTTCCCCTTAATCTAAATTAGTTTTAGATAAACTAAAAATCGTGGTGTTTTTTTTTAGTTGAAAACATCAAAACATCATCAAGTTTTAAGTAAAACATCATGTTGTTTTTAACTCTCAAAACGACGTCGTTTTAAAGTTTCCGTTAGTTTTGTAACAGCAGAAGACGGTGCCACGTCGACGATATGACCAAGGGGTATATTGCGGGTGACTTCTGAGTTCGACAGGTTGACCTGCACAACATTTAGTTGAGTGTCATTTTTGCAAATTTTAATAAGTTCGATGATTTTTTAGCAGAAAACCCTAAATTGAACTTCTATTTGTTGTTTTTAAAAATGCAAAATCAAACCTAACCTAATCTAAACCAAACAGGTCTTTTTCAAATTGATCTAAACCGAAGCGAGTTACTTTCAGTTTTTATTACTCCGATCCCGAGTCATTTGCGTTTTTCAGTAATTGTTTTTGGGTAGTTAAGATTATCCCGATCCCGAAGCATTTACGTTTTTAGGCAACTGCTTTTTAGAATAGTTAGGATTAGGGTTTTCTGCTAAAAAACCATCGAACTTATTAAAATTTGCAAGAATGACACTCAACTAAATATTGTGCAGGTCAACCTATCGAACTCGAAAGTCACCCGCAATACAGCCACTACGTGTATCGTCGACGTGGCACCGTCCATCTCTGTTACAAAAGTAACGGTGAGTTCAAAACGACGTCGTTTTAATAGTTAAAAACAACATGATATTTTATTTGTTGCTTGTTGGAGTGGTTGTTGTTTTAAGAGCATCTCCAATGTATTACTCCATTTTTTACTTCAAAATGGAGTAACTCCATAATGGAGTTGGATTCTACTCCAACCTTACTCCAAAATGGAGTTGAAAATGGAGTGATGAGTAAAAAAATGGAGTAATGAATAGAGTTACTCCATATTTGGAGTAATCCCATTTTTTACTCTATTTTGGAGTTGAAAATGGAGTAGGGTTGGAGCAAAATCTACTCCAAAATGGAGTTTGGAGTGAAAAATAGAGTGGGGTTGGAGATGGTCTAAGTGGCTAAAAACAACATGATTTTTAAATCCTATTAAATTAGTTTTAGGAAAAAATGATTTGGGGATAAATTTGTTCATCTTCTCTCTCGCTTCGAGTTCTTCAGCTTCAACTTTTGTTCATCTGGAAAAGACGAAGTCTACCAAAGTCAAATCAGTTTAACTAAGTCTAACTTAATAGTTGTCGCTATCACCAACAACAACAACACGAACAGAACAAGAATTGAGATCTAAAAAAAAAAATTGAGATCTAGAAAAAAGGAGTAAAAAAAAAATTTACTTGTCCAGGAAACCTTTGTTTCGTTTTATCTTTCTTCAATCTTCTTCTCCAATTAGCGATACAAATTTAGAAAACAAAAAAAATTGACTTGTCCAAAAAATCCTTGTTTCATTTCATCTTTCTCGATCGTCTTCTCCATTTCTTCTTATTTGGTGAGATTTTAGATCCTCGTTTCTGCTTCTTTCCTAGGTTTTAGTTCCATAAAATCCGATTCAAATTCCTCTTCTCAAGATACCTTAAGTCGTATTGTTATAGTTTCAATTGTAAATTAAAATAAGTAAGCCGAAGATTTGATCGGAGAAGATGAGTACGAAGAAGGTGGAAGGTTTGTCAGCTCCGGGGATTCGACGAGACCCATACGAGGTACTCTCTGGTTCAAAGGTAAGCAAAATTTGTTTTGTTTTGTTTTTTTTTTTTTTTTTGTCGCCTATTTGTTTTTTTCTTTTTCGTTGATTTTATGAATTCTGGGGTTTCTAAGATTGAGAATGGGTTTTGGGTGTTCATCGATATGCCTAGCGGAAGATACCTTTGGAGGCATCTGAAGGAGATGAAAGGAAAAAGTCATTGAAGAGGATAATGAATACATAAAAGATTTCCATCGATTTTGTAAATTAGATTCATTGATTTGTTATCTAGATTAATGAAAAACAAAGAGTTTGTAGAATTAGGGTTTATATAATTTGAAAGAGATGAATTATTTCCCAGAAAATTTATTAATTCACGAAGATGTCATAATTTTAATTTTATCCCCACATCAGTTTTCTTTAAAACTAATTTAATATGATTTACAAATCATGTTGTTTTTGACCACTTAAAACAACAATCACTTCACCAAGCAAAAAGTAAAACATCAATGTTGTTTTTAACTATTAAAACAAAATCGTTTTAAACCCACTGTTACTTTCGTAACAGAGATGGACGATGCCACGTCGACAATACACAGGGTGGCTGTATTGCGGGTGACTTTCGAGTTCGATAGGTTGACCTGCACAACATTTAGTTGAGTGTCATTCTTGCAAATTTTAATAAGTTCGATGGTTTTTTAGCAGAAAACCCTTAGGATTACCCTGATGTATAGGCATTTACGTTTTTCGACAACTCCTTTTTGGATAGTTAAGATTACTCGGATCCAAACTAAACCGAAAAATGAACAAAAACAAAAAAATAATCCAAAACTCACGAAGTTTAATCGAACCAAACAGAAAAATGGAATGCCAAATCGAATTCATCTCGGTTTAAAATGGACGTGGTGGTTCAAGCAAATAGAATTCAATTTGGTCAGAGCGTAATTCAGAATTCCAACTTTTCCTTAAACCCATTTTAACGACAAGAGAAAGACAAAACCCACCGAACATAGGAAATTAGGATGGTCTTTAACTCTTTTTATACTCTCTACTGCATCAACGAAACTGGGACACGTGGAGACTATTCCAGTGTTACGACAGAAGCGTGCACCAGCAGCTGAGACCACTCATGAAACCGTTAGATCACGCGGCAATAAGCAATCGTTATAAACGAGAATGATGTCGGTCCAAAGTCTCGTGAGTCCTTCTTATGACACGTGGCTTAGATACAGTCGGTCGCACTTCACCGTGTTTTTTTGGTTCTTTACCACGATCCCCATTAACACTCTAATTATCGTTAATTATCTAAAATCAAAAATATCAAAAGAAAAACCAAAGAAGTACAAATGAGAGCACCTGCATACTTATTTTTTATCTTTTAACCGAATAATTGTCTGCTCAGTGTTTTAATACTTTGGGTTATTTCATTTTATCAAATTTTTATTACCTTCACTGAGATTTTAGGGCAATAAAATTTAAATTTTGTAGTTCCTTCATATTATCCTACCCACCTAGCCCCATGAGCTTTTTAATACTTTCACTAATAATAATTTGATTTAAAGGTGTAGATCCACATTATTAACCAATTATTGACGAAAAAAAGATAAAACATTGTCATTTAATAATTTAATAAATGACACAACTCAAGGATACTGAAGAAAACAATCAAATTCCTCAGAGTTCTGTTGTTTTATCTACCCAATTTTCAGCTTTCCGAGGAGTTCGATGTTTTGTGGATGGTTCGTGGAAAGAAACAGACAAATTCTCTGGTTTAGGTTGGTTCTGTCTTCAGGGTGATGCAGATGAATCAATTATGGGAGCTTGTAGTACTCGGAGAAGCCTCTCCCCGTTACATGCCGAACTAGAAGCACTTATATGGGCTATGTCCAGTATGATCGCTCAACAAAACACTGACGTAGTTTTTTTAACGGATTCCACTGAATTGGTGAAGATGGTGTCTACGCCAGCAGATGGGCCTGCTTTTTCGACGCTTCTGGAAGACCTTATAAGAATCAAGAGTTTCTTTTCACTCTTTTCCTTTTCTTTAATTTCTCGTACTTTAAATTTAAAAGCGGATAATTTAGCACGTAGTGCTAGACGTCGTTCGCATTTTGTTATTCATGTAAACTCTGTTCCTCCGGTTTGGATTTCTAAACCGTTTTAATAAATTTATAGTTGCTGACAAAAAAAAAAAAATAATAATACATTTTTAGAAGGTGCTCAATGGTGGCTTAAAACTGAAATCTTTATCTTCCAGAGAAACCGCTGTTCCAAAACTCAAAGTCTCATTGAAATCAAAATCTAACAACTCTGCCTCTCTTTTACATTACTCGAAACCAGAAATTACCATTTCCATTGATTTTTCAGTTTCTTCTTCTCCATGTTTTGTCCACTTTAATTGCATTTGAACCAAGAAGATGGATTCGTCGAATAAACTTCTGTTTCCAGACCAGATTCTGTCTTCTAGAAGAAACATCTTAACTAGATTCGGTTTAGGAATCGCCGCTTCTTTCCTTCTCCTCACACTTTTCTCCTTCACTAGTTCTTCCTTCAATCTCCCCTTCGTATCTCCTCTGCTTCAAGGTTTCAAAAGCGCCAATCTAAACACCTCTTCTTCTGTTAAGCAAGTGAACGAGAAGCCCCAAGTTGTAAATCTAACCAACGAAGTCCCAGATGTTAAAGTTCCAAGCTTTGATACAGATCAAAGATCTGGAGATAGTGGTTCGAAGAATACAAGTTTGTCTGGAGAAGGTAAAGTTTCAAGCTTTGATTCCGGAAAAAGATCTGGAGAAACAGTGGAGAAGAATTCGAGTTTTGCAAATGACCAAAACACCCTTAAAGCAAATGCTACAATAAGTGTGGGAGATAGCTCGAGCTTGGTATCTGATTTTGGAGGTAGGTTTGTGCCTACGAACACAAGCAAAGAGGATGGCTCTGTGGCTACAGATCGAAGCAGAGGTTCTTATGAGGATTGTGATATCTATGATGGAAGTTGGGTGAGAGCTGATGATGAGACAATGCCGTATTACCCATCTGGTTCTTGTCCTTATATAGACAGAGATTTCAACTGTCACGCCAATGGCAGACCTGATGATGCTTATGTTAAATGGAGATGGCAGCCAAATGGATGTGACATTCCCAGGTAATATAACCAAACCTTAGTAGCTTGATTCTTGGTGTTCTTGATTATGTTTTGAGTGGACTGAGTTCTTGAATTATGTTGTTAGTTTTTGTCTAATAACTGTTGGAATTTTAAAGGTTGAATGGAACTGATTTCTTGGAGAAGCTAAGAGGGAAGAAGCTAGTTTTTGTTGGGGATTCGATAAACCGGAACATGTGGGAATCTCTTGTTTGCATTCTTAGACATAGTCTCAAGGACAAGAAACGAGTGTATGAGATCTCAGGTAGAAGAGAGTTCAAGAAGAAAGGGTTTTACGCTTTTCGATTCGAGGTAAGATATCGATTTTCTGCGGAAATGTTTACTTATTATTCTAAAAGGTGTAACAATGCATGCTTGATTGATGTTTTTTTCCGATCTTTTTCCCGTTCTTGCAGGACTATAATTGCACGGTGGATTTCGTTGGCTCGCCTTTTTTTGTTAGGGAATCAAGTTTCAAAGGTGTGAATGGGACTACATTGGAGACTTTAAGGTTGGATATGATGGACAAGACTACATCAATGTATCGAGATGCTGATATACTGATTTTCAACACTGGTCATTGGTGGACTCATGACAAAACAAAGCTAGGGTATGAGACCGAAACAGAGAACATGAACATGAGAAAACTCTCTGTGTTTTTAGTTAACAATGATTTTGATATTCTTTTATGCAGAGAGAACTATTACCAAGAAGGTAACGTTGTGTACCCGAGGCTCAAGGTTCTCGAAGCTTATAAACGAGCTCTCATTACTTGGGCCAAATGGGTCGATAAGAACATCGATCGCAAACAAACTCATGTCGTGTTTAGAGGCTATTCTGTTACACATTTCAGGTAATTCCCAATCCAGAAAATACTTCTTATCTACTGTGAAACGTTTTCTTGACCTATTTAGCCGGTGTTGTTTTACAGAGGAGGGCCATGGAACTCAGGAGGACAATGCCATAAAGAAACAGAACCAATCTTCAACACAAAGTACTTAGCGAAGTATCCTTCGAAGATGAGAGCACTCGAGTACATTCTCCATGATACAATGAAGACTCCGGTGATATACATGAACATAAGTCGGCTAACGGATTTCCGAAAAGATGGTCACCCGTCCATATATAGAATGGTGTACAAGACGGAAAAGGAGAAAAGAGAGGCCGTGAGCCACCAAGATTGTAGCCATTGGTGCTTGCCGGGTGTACCGGACACATGGAACCAGCTCTTGTATGTGTCACTATTAAAAGCCGGGCTTGCAACTAAGTGGTAGGCTAAGTCCTTCGGCCTGTATTGTTTGCAGTTGTAAAGTAAAAATGTAGCAAATCAAAACTCCTTTATAGAAAAGGCAAGGTTGGTTTTGTTTTTTGGCCGCAATCTCTGTGTGAGCATGGAATAGTAGAACCTCTATAAATTAATACTCTATAAATTAATAACCTCTATAAATTAATAAATTTTCCCGGTCCCGAGTTGGGCCGGTGTAAAAAATGACACAATTCGATAAAATAATAAGATAATAATTTATTTTAGACCCCTATGTAAATATATGGTCTCATTGATAACATAAATTAATAATCATATAACATTAAAAATATAATTAAGATAATTTAGTAAAATATGACTCTAGTGTTGTTTGTTTATTCCTAAACATGCATTCTTGTTGGAGCTCATCTCTAATCTTTCTAATTGCATCAAAAACTTCTGAAATTTTAGATAAGGTAAAAGGAATTTTAGATAAAATAAATTTATAATAATGTGAAATTATCAAAAAAAAAATCTTATTTTAAATAGATTTTTATAGAATTTGTGAAAATTGGAAAATCTCTCTATAAATTAATAATTATTAATTTATCGATAAATTAATACCCTCTCTAAATTAATAAAATATCTTGGTCCCAATAGTATTAATTTATAGAGGTTTTACTGTATATAGTAATAAATTTATATAAGATTATAATTTAATCAGTTAAAAGGAAATTATTTATTAACTAGATCGGATCTAAATAGTTCGTTTCCTTGTTCGTTGAGTTTAATTCTTGCTCTTCCATGGCGATGAAAGAGCTCAAACATGGCTCCCATGAATGCGTGTTATGGTATATATCTAGTTCATATCTTATTACTTGCACTATTTACGATGAGAGGTTGTGTGGAAAAGTTGAGTCATGTATGGAATGTGGAGAGATATATCATCATCCCCTGCTCATTGTATTCAAATTTTGAGACAAGAGCAACTCAATTATCATCCCATTCATGGACTTGAAGTGAAGCTGCAAAGTGGGTCTAAGTGTATTATTGTCTGCAAACTGGATATTACAAAGTATGGTCTTTTTTGCTACCATTGCCAAGTCGGCTTCCATATTAAATGCAGCAAAGATGTTGATGGACTAGGGAAGAACAACTGTCACAAGCTAGCATACTTTCTATAATTTTTGGATTGATGAGGACAGGAGGGTGACTCGAGCCTGCAGTGTGTGTGGTAGACCTTGTGGTGTGTCGTTCTATGGTTGTATTGATTGTAACTTCAGTGCCCATGTAGTATGTCTTGGGTAATGTGAAGTCCCAACTTCATCAACATACAGTCGTGGAAGAGAACATTCATGTGTTGGGAATATGTGCACTCTGTAGATCACCATTCGTTGGTAATAATAGATACTACTACAAACAGTGCAATGTCTTGTTTCATAAGGAATGCATAATGTCCACTTATCTAACAATGTTATAGAACCCTAACTATATTCTTTTTTCCATTTTATGAATTTTTCGTATTTTCCAATGTCACATGTACAGGATGCCCATGAAGCTGCAACAGAAGAAGAGCAGCTTGCAGACATCTACTTTATGTATATTGAGCGCCTTCTCTTTAACATGCTCGAAGAAGAAAAAGAAAAAGAAGAAGAGTACTTGCGAACTCTCAAATTAAGAGTCTTATATATCAAAGAATCTAAGTGGTAGTTTTGTGTTTGCCCTTTCTATGATCTAAATTCAAGTAGTGCAACTTCCTTTATTCAAGTATTTTAGGACTTTATAACTTGAGATTTTGTCAAATTACTAGTTTGGGCTCTTTAAGTTCTCATCATATAATTAAGGGCCATCAGATCTTAATAGAGAAAACTAATTTTTCCAAAATGCCCAACTAATTTCGATTGTAATATATCCGATTTGTCGACAAAGGATATATCCTGATGATGCTATTGGATGACTTTATTTTTTTGTGTGATGGTGTATATATACATCCTTTTGTTTATCGTTTACCGTAGTGGTCTGGACCATCTGGTTCATACACTTAGAAGGGACTGAGTTATTTCTTAGTCATACTCAAGTAAAGACCACACTGTCTTAGTAGGGACTAGGGACACTACAATAAGACAGAAAGAGTTATTGTTATTTGAGATCGTGGATTAGTATTTTTTTTATTTTTTTTTATTTTGATAAAGATTAGTATATACTGTATTTAACAAAGAAAATCAATACATATGCTTGAGCTATTTACGTATGAAGTTTCCATGAGGTTATGGAAAAATGAGATTGTATTTAGTATTTACGTATGAGCTATTTATGGTGGCTAAGACTCACATGATTGACGTTAGTCTATTCCAAATCAAATTTACAAGATTTTAAAGTATCAAGAGTGGTTTTTTCTAGAGCTATCTCTCCTCAAGAGCTTGAGTTTGAATTCCTCAAGGAAAACAAAATGATCCAAACTACAAAAAAACAAAACAAAAAAGGTTTTGTTATGATTATTATGAAATTTCCATTTGCATTTAATCACATGAAAATTATGTAATTCGGTTATTCAGAAACAGGGGAAAAAAAAACTATATTTGTCAAGTTTTGAATCCATTTTTTCCATCATTTACGTATGATTGTTTTTCTACCTTCATGAATAAAAAGAGTTTTAAATCAAACAAATTTTGTCCACTCAAATATAAGGAACATGTATTTGTAAAATATCTATGTTTATACCCAAATTTTAATCTTCACTATAATTTTCTTATCTATCTCATTGTCACAGTGTTGACCTTTGGTATCTTTCGATATAACTTCCGAACAGTAAGAATTCTTCAACCAATGGAAAAAAGAAGAAGACTGAAAGCGTTGACTTCAAATAGTAGACTAAAGAAAAAAGGGTCAATCGTTTGATATGGGTCAACAAATAAATAGAACTATAGAAGTAGAAGAGACATTGACCAAAAAAATTCAAAACTTTGAAAGTAGACTCTCATCTCGTTACTTCATTAATTACTTGCACGGAAATAGTATAAAAATGGTTAAATATAAAATTAATTAAAAGTAATAAGTGCAAATTAAATTCACATGGCTTAGAGTCACGCGTTTCCTCGGGTTCCCTATTATCATTAAAAACCTATTCCGAGTATTTCTTATAACTTGGTCCATGTCGTCACTCACTCTAACACACATTCTTCATTTTCCCAGGATCACACACACATTCTTCCTTCAATCACGTTCAGTAGAGTATATTTTTACGTAGTTTCTAGTAGTATTGGCTTATTCTTTTAATTTGTAATATGTTATACATCCCATCTATTGTAGACAAAGGCGGATCTAGAAGATTGTTTCAGTGGGTGCACAATTGACATAAAATATAAAAGAGATATAGTAGGGTTTCGATTTTTGAACGTGGGGATTTATGGGTGCACTAAGAGGATTGTAGCCAACTTATCTACTGAATCCCTCAGATATCCTTTACAAAAAAAAATTCATCAAGATTCTAATGGGTGCACGTGCCCCCATGGCTAACTATCTACATTAATTCACCCCTGATTTGTAGATGTAGTTTAACTATCCCATTATAATATAATTCAGACAATTAAAGATATATAGTAGTACTAGCTGCCAAATGTTAGAACCGGTTTTAAAAGTTATCCAAATGTTATGTATCCATCTATAATCCATAATCGTTAACTTTAATAAGATAATTAGTCTTGTTTCACAAAAATGTTTACTTCGGAGGACTATATATGGAGTTTAACTAGGAAAAAAAAGAAAGAGATTATTCCATAATTTATATGCATGAAGGTTTTATATTTGCCAAACAAATTACTTGTAGAGAAACCATATTATAATCTATTTATCTAAAGTAACTTAAAATTAATATGGAAATTTAAGAGGTCCTATTCAAATGAGTAGAGAAATGTTATAGTCATACAGTACAATAAGATTTAGAAAATTGTAAATATTTATTTTGTGTATTGTGTCATAGTTTTGAGAGTTATATGAGCAGTAGTATACGATCGAGTTTATAAAATTTATATACAGTAAAACCTCTATAAATTAATAATGTTGAGACCGGAGAATTTTATTAATTTATAGAGGTTATTAATTAATCGATAAATTAATAACTATTAATTTATAGAGAGTTTTTCCGAATTTTAAAAAATGTTATATAGAAAGTAGAAAAATGAAGACAATATTTTGATGTGTTTTAACATTTACACATTAGGAAATAATCATTGCATATATAGTTTTTTAATAATTTTGGATGCAACTTGAGAAGATAATATCATATATTTTTGATATTTTAAGAAAAATAGAGATAAACTCCAATAAATTTACGAATATAAAAACAACATTAGAATCATATTTTACTAAATATCTTATATATATATACAATAAATTTATATGATTATTAATTTATGTTGTTAATGGGACCATATATTTACATAGAGATTTCAAAAAAAATTATTATCTTATTATCTTATCGAAATGTGTCAATTATTACACCGGCCTAACTCGAGACCGGGATAATTAATTTATTAATTTAGAGAGGTTATTAATTTATAAAGTATTAAATCATAGAAGTTCTACTGTATCATATCACTAAATCCTATATGGAAAGTGCATTCGCCTAGAAAAACATTGTCTTATAGTATTGGTTTTATTAAATTCTGCTTATTTGCGCGAATTCACAACATTATCACATAACTTGTATCAATAATAACATAACGGCGTTCTTAATCATTAGGGAATGCACATTAAAATATTTCAGTTGACCAACTATATATCTTTTGCACCAACCTTTGAAATATTATATTATCACCTTTTAATTTGTAGTGAATAAATCTATGATTGAATATGGTGATCTTAGTTTTTTCATGTTAATTACGTGTATTTGCAATGAATATTTCGGTGAATCCCTCAAAGACTTCTACTTGTTAGAGAAATTTTGATGAGGAGCAACAATCTCATCATCCGGATGATTCTAAAAATTTGTGTTTCATAGCAATTTTGATAAATATTATGTTTTTTTTTTTGGTAAATTTTGGTCTGATATAATAAATAACCAAATGTTTCTTTACATTAAAAAAAAAAAATGCCTAAACTACAACGACTCCAGAATAAACAAACCCTCTACATTAGACAGGGAAAAAAAGAAAGGGAAGAGCCCTTAAACCATAGGTCTTTGAATCGATAAATATTATGTTTCTTAACATCGATAAAAATTATGTTATCATACCCTATATCCTCGAGTTCCATTTTTGACATATATAATCCAAAATAAGACTATAACTAAGTACACTTAATTATTTGTACAAAAATGTATTCTTTCTGCCTAACAAAAAAAGCCAAAAAGAAACCCAAACAAATTCTTTCATGTCTATTTAAACCTCATTCTCACATTTAATAAGATTCAATGTACACTCAATCTCACTATCTCTATGTTCTTTAAATGTTACCATCAAAATAAATACACTAAGATACGAATTTAGAAAAAAAAAAACAATATTTATTATAAACAATATTTTAATGGGGGAAAAATAAAACCGAACTGAATCGACAACTAACGATCGGTTGTCTTGAAGTTGCCGTTGACTATAAGACCATCTTCTCTGAATCACATGTCCCATTTCTCTTCACATTCTCTCTTCACGTTCAAAACTAATGTATCCTTTAAAAACCAAATTTATCCTTTAAAAACCAAATCTTTATTCATAATTCATCTCCATTTCTCTGATTTTATCAAACACAGTTCCTCTGTTTCTCTCTAACTTCATACGACAACTTATGGAAGAATTGTCCGGCAAGACACAACACCAGTTCGAAGACAAATTTGGCGAAACTGCAGAAGGAAAGATATGGGTCATCACCGGAATCTCCTTACATTCTCCAGTTAAGCCAATTAGCCTCTCATCCTCTGCCGTAGCCGACACGGAAAACGAAGATCAGTGTCCGACGACTCCAACGGAAGCGTCCTTTAGAATACCGACGGTGTTGCCGTGTCCTCCGGCGCCAAAGAAACGGAAACCGTCATTGAAGTTTAGTTACAGCGGCGCTAGAGAGTTCTTCTCTCCACCGGATCTCGAGACCGTCTTCATGCAAAGACCTACCTAATTCTGATTATGATTATGATTCTCTACTCTACTATCTCTAACCTTTCTAGGTTTTAAAACAAATATTATATTATTTTCTTAAATTTGTATTAATGAAATGAAAGTCTTCATTACTTAAGCTCTTTTAATTACTCTTAGTAAGCGCTTTCTTTGTTAAGTTCATTCTACACAAGGAAATAAATTGTTAGGAGTTACGTCACCAATTCAGGTTACCTTCGACACGTTCATGCTCCATATTTAATTTTTCAATAAAATTGTTAAATAAATAAAAGAAAAACTATTTAGGTTTTTCTCCAACTTTTTGGCTGAACTTTCCTGATTTGGTAATGGAAAAGGTTCCCGAGACTCCCTTTTGTACCTTTTATACCTTTTTTCTGCAGTTACATATTCTGGGAAGTTTGTTAAATGTTGTAATTATTGTTAAAAATAAATGGGCAAAATGATGATGTTAACTATGGTTTACAGATCAAAAGATTTAAGGTTCTATCTGTCTTCTTTAAATTACATTTATTTTTCTTTGCATTTTGTATAGCCATGAAATTCCAAACCTTTAATCCATAATTTTTAGGCTCGAAACCGGCCTATGATAATCATACTTATGGTGGATCCTTGAGAAGCTTTATTTTCTTTTTTATCAGAATGTTATGCCCCATGAAAGCTTGCTAGTAGCGGTTGGCAAAATATCCTAGATTCAATCCGATTCGCATCAATGACAAAAGATATTAACACAAATTGATATAAATTTTGCAAAATATTTCAAAAGTTAGGCCATGAATGTTTGAGTGGTTTTTAGTTTTTGGTTTTTAGTTTTTGAGGTTTTTGATTTTTGATTTTTACCCAACAAAATCTATTAAAAGCTACTAAAATGTAGATTCTAGATTTTCTTCACAAATATGCAAAAATCATCAAAATCTAGATTTTTTATTTTTTTAAGGAAATGTATATTTTTCAAAATCATGAATGGGTATAAAATAGATTTTGGGAAAATCTAAATCCAAAAACCACTATAAAAACTATTGCCATTCATGCCCTAAAAACTATCACCCACCAAATGGACCCTAAACGTGATAAAAAAAGAAAACAATAGAATTTTGAGGCTGTAACATCAGATAACAGAAGTTGCACTGTAGTATCTCAGAGAGGGAAGGCAGAAGAAAGCAAACTCATTCAAAGACTCATCACTGTCTATGCCCATAAAATCTTTCCCTCTAAACACGATAAGAAGAAAATGAGAGGAATTTGAGATCAAGTTCTCTACATGAAACCATCTAGAGATGTGAAGCTTATTATCAAGCACTTTAGTACTTTGACTTGAGTTGTGCTCATGAGGAATTTGTAGCTGATATGATTAGAAGAAGACTGAACTCATACTTGCTTTCTTAAGAAAATGGTTATACGATCCTCCAAGATCGTTCTGCCGCCGTGATTTCATGGTGGAGACACTGCACTAAACCCTAGAATGATTTTACGTAGAGTCAGTATACAGTGCATCTCCATTAGACATGCTAGGTTAAGTGAAAAGCCCATGCAGCCCAAAATTAAAGCCCATTTAACATAAAACGACGTCGTGTTGGTTGGACAAAGAGAAGCTCAAAATCAAGAGTAAGCTAATAGCTTTTTTTTTTTTTTTTTTTTTTTTTTTTTCCTGAATATTTTGCTAAATTCTTCCGTTTTTTTTTTCAAAGGAACGAACGATAACGAAATCATCAGATCGGCAGAAGAACCAATTACGAAATGGAAAATCTCAGCTTGGAGAGATCATCTTCCTCATTCTCCATCTAGATGTGGCTACTTCTTCTTCTCCATAGAAAGCATAATTCATCAGATCTCGTTTGATTAATCTTCCGCATTTGGATCTGATTCGAAAACTCCTAAGGTAGAACAAATGGCAGGAGCGGCCTCCGCGCTGTTTCTGCTCGATATCAAAGGTCGCGTTCTCGTCTGGCGTGATTACCGTGGCGATGTCTCCGCTGCTCAAGCTGAACGATTCTTCACTAAGCTCATCGAGAAACAGGTTTTTTTTTTCTCCGATTTCATTGATCGGTGTTTATTGCTGGGGTTCTTGTGCCTGTACCTAGTGGTTAGTTACTGTAGAATTTGCTGAAAAAGTAGAATTAGTGAACTAGCTTGTAGATTTGTGTCTTAGAGATTCGCCAATTGAAATTGAATCATTTCGAAGCAATGAAATATTATAATAACGGAATCGTGTCCGTCTCTGTGATCTGATGCCACTGAAATTGTTGGAAGTGATGAACTAGTTTGATCATTGGTTAAATTGGATTAGAATCTCAGCAATTTGAAGCTTTTTGGGTTCAAAATCAGAGTATCATTCTCATCATCGTTTTTTTTAATTGTTTAGGGTGATTCACAGTCGAATGATCCAGTTGCTTACGATAATGGGGTGACTTACATGTTTGTACAACATAGTAATGTATACCTGATGATAGCATCCAGACAGAATTGTAATGCTGCCAGTCTTATCTTCTTCCTTCACCGAGTAGTTGATGTAAGTGTGGCTAGTAAGTTCTTCTTCTTTTTTTTCCGGTATTTTTGATGTAATTAATGGCAATGGTATCTATGAACTGGTTATAGGTTTTCAAGCATTACTTCGAGGAGTTAGAAGAGGAATCATTGAGGGATAACTTTGTTGTAGTGGTATGTTAATCATTGAGGAATCCTCGAAATTTTGAAAAAGTATTTGTCATTTTTGGATGCTGAAATTGATTTCTGGTGCTTGCAGTATGAGCTACTTGACGAGATGATGGACTTTGGTTACCCTCAGTATACCGAAGCAAGGATCCTCAGTGAATTCATCAAGACTGATGCATATAGAATGGAAGTTACACAGAGACCTCCAATGGC
This sequence comes from Barbarea vulgaris, assembly GCA_963667165.1. Taxonomy (NCBI): domain Eukaryota; kingdom Viridiplantae; phylum Streptophyta; class Magnoliopsida; order Brassicales; family Brassicaceae; genus Barbarea; species Barbarea vulgaris. The sequence goes on from OY763887.1 coordinate 46,033,340, forward strand.
TGTGACAAATGCTGTCTCATGGAGGAGTGAGGGAATACAGTACAAGAAGAATGAAGTGAGTGCTTTTGTTTTCAAGAGAGGAACATGTTTGTGTTGTGTTTGGGTTTCTAAATGATGACAACTTGTTCCTTTCCAGGTTTTCTTGGATGTAATTGAGAATGTAAATATTCTTGTCAACAGTAATGGGCAAATTGTCAGGTCTGATGTTGTTGGAGCACTGAAGATGCGAACTTACTTGACGTATGTCAACACATCAAATTTTTGATATTGTTCCTAATCAATCCAAGCATGTTAAATTTCAAGTTTCTTTTGCTTTGATCTCTATGTTGCGTTTTATTTGATTATTTTGTTTTTGATCCATTCTATTGTAGTGGAATGCCAGAGTGTAAGTTAGGACTGAATGATAGGGTATTGCTGGAAGCGCAGGGACGAGCAACAAAGGGAAAAGCCATTGATTTAGAGGACATCAAATTTCATCAGTACGTCATTTTGGATTCTATTAGACTATTATATTGAAACTTGGAAAGTTCTCCATTGATCCTAACCCTTCAACTTTCTTTTTATTCAAAAGTTTGAGATATATGTTTTCTTATCTTCAACAACCAATTCTTTAATACAGGTGTGTTCGATTGGCCCGTTTTGAAAACGATAGGACAATATCTTTCATACCACCTGATGGGGCTTTTGATCTGATGACATATAGACTCAGCACTCAGGTTTGACATGTGGGATATAGCATCGATAGGAAATGTTCCTCGTCTTTAACAAGTATATCTCATGATATGTTTCTTTTATATACTCCTTGTTCAGGTAAAGCCTCTTATATGGGTGGAAGCGCAAATAGAAAAGCATTCCAGAAGTCGTGTTGAGATGCTTGTAAAAGCTAGAAGTCAGTTCAAGGAACGAAGGTAAAAATATATTCTATGGTATTGTGCCACTTTTCCTTTTCTCTTTAACTGTTATGCAAAGGTCTTTGATGATCAGATTCTTTGAACCTTTGATCGAGAACTTTCTGTTTGCAGCACCGCAACGAACGTTGAGATTGAGTTGCCTGTACCAACCGATGCATCTAACCCCACAGTTAGGACATCTCTAGGGTCTGCCGCTTATGCACCTGAAAAAGATGCTTTAGTCTGGAAAATCAAATCTTTCCCAGGGAACAAGGTATATGATTTTTCCTTAATCCAGTTGAAACAATCATCCATATAGTATCAATGCTAACCTCTAAATACAATATAAAGGAGTACATGTTGAGGGCAGAGTTCCATCTTCCCAGTATAACTGCAGAGGAAGCAACACCTGAGCGAAAAGCTCCTATCCGTGTCAAATTCGAGATCCCTTATTTCACAGTTTCAGGGATTCAGGTATGATAATATCTGGTTTCTACATCTTTTGCGTTTAAATGTCATCCCAATGCGCCATAAGTGATTAAGGTTTTGGTTAGAACGGTATTAGACTGTGTCAGTTCATGTACTGTATGTTGTTATTTGGTGTGTAGGTTCGGTACCTGAAGATAATCGAGAAGAGCGGGTACCAAGCACTTCCATGGGTGAGATACATAACTATGGCTGGTGAGTATGAACTAAGACTCGTGTAAGGTCATTCAATTTATCGTTTCTGCCACATTCCTCAGGGAATATGCTGAATCAATGAAACAAAACAAAACAAAACAGGACAAAAGTAGAGAAAAAAAAAACACGAAACTCTTTAGCTGATTCAAATTTTCCTTTAATTTGTCTTAGAAGCAGCCATATTCTTGTGAATTTGTCTTTATGGTGATTTTATTTTATGTTACGTGTAACCTTTCACGACATGGTTCTGGTTTTTCTTACGCCGGCGACATTTCTGTCTTTGTTTTTGTCCTTCGATCAAAATTGTTAAACGTTGAGGTTTGGGGTTTTGGTTTTTGGGGGGGGGGCATTGGTTGATGTTTACAAAGGTTTCTCTCCAGAGAAAAGAGGTCTCTGGAAACAAAAAGGCTTAAACATTGTCGTTTATTTAGCTATTTAAAAAAAAAAAAAACAAGTCATGATTAATATATCAAGGATACAAAAAATTTGGTGTTTTGCAATTTTATAACTTTTGTATTAAGTCAAATCAATATTATAATTTATAACACCTAGTTGACGCATCCCACTTTATAGATTTGAATCATTTGATCTAAATTAATACTGAACTACTTTGGAGCTCGTTTGAATATCTGATTAATGGGCCAAAATGAAATGAATCATTAAGCCCATTAAAAGGTCCATAATCAGTGTCCTGTCTCCTCCAATCCCCCTCTCGAGCTTTGATCCGTAACAGTGGATTAGGGTTTTACCGAAAACCTCGAGAGATAGACACTACGAGGCTTCTCCATTGTCGTTGCTTACTGATCCAACGGGAAAATGGCGATGCGACATCTGAGCCGATCGAGAAGCATCACAAAGAGATCAACGAAGAAGTACATCGAAGAACCGCTTTACCATCGGCTCTTCAAAGATGGCGGCAATGAGGTCAGTGTTCGACAGCAGCTGAATCAGTTCCTCAAAGGCACTAAACACGTCTTCAAATGGGAAGTCGGAGATACGATCAAGAAACTCCGAAGTCGCGGCCTCTATTACCCTGCCCTCAAGGTTTTGACTATCAAATCAAATTCCATCTTATTCCTGCAAATCGCATTTTCAATTATTTCAAACCATTTGCTTCAGCCTGTTGAATTCATGTAGAAATGTAGATTCTTAAAATGCTAGTTTGATGCTCATTACGAACACTTTAGTCATTGTTGTATGTGTTCTCTTGGAATTGGTATAGAAACAGAGAATTTGGTATGAGCTCGAAGCTGTGATGATTTTTTCTTTAGTTACACTCCGACTTGAGAGTTCATACTGTAGAGTTATTTTTGGTTCTGTAGCTCTCTGAAGTTATGGAAGAGAGAGGTATGAACAAGACGGTGAGTGATCAAGCGATCCATCTTGATCTCGTTGCCAAAGCTCGAGGAATTGTTGCTGGGGAGAATTATTTTGTTGATCTTCCGGAAACATCTAAAACCGAGCTCACTTACGGGTCTCTTTTGAACTGTTACTGCAAGGAGTTGATGACAGAGAAAGCGGAAGGTCTATTGAACAAGATGAAAGAGCTCAACATTACTCCTAGTTCTATGTCTTATAACAGTCTCATGACGCTTTACACTAAGACTGGTCAGCCTGAGAAAGTTCCAGCTATGATCCAAGAATTGAAGGCCGAGAATGTAATGCCGGATTCATATACATATAATGTATGGATGAGAGCTTTGGCTGCTACTAATGATCTTTCTGGTGTTGAGAGAGTCATCGAAGAGATGAATAGAGATGGTAGAGTTGCCCCAGATTGGACTACGTATAGCAATATGGCATCTATATATGTTGATGCTGGACTGTCTGAGAAAGCTGAGAAGGCCCTTCAGGAACTTGAGATGAAAAACACGCAACAGGATTTTATGGCGTATCAGTTTCTTATTACTTTGTATGGACGACTGGGTAAATTGACTGAAGTTTACAGGATTTGGCGTTCGTTGAGACTGGCTATTCCGAAAACCACAAATGTAGCGTACCTAAACATGATACAAGTGCTGGTGAACTTGAAAGATTTACCGGGTGCAGAGACATTGTTCAAGGAATGGCAGGCTAATTGTTCTACTTACGACATCAGAATTGTGAATGTGTTGATTGGAGCTTATGCTAAAGAGGGTGTCATCGAAAAAGCGAAAGAACTCAAGGAGAAAGCTCCTAGAAGAGGAGGCAAGGCCAATGCTAAAACCTGGGAACTCTTCATGGATTACTATGTAAAGAGCGGTGATATGGCTCAAGCACTGGAATGTATGTCGAAAGCAGTTTCTATCGGCAAAGGAGATGGTGGCAAGTGGCTACCGTCACAGGACACAACCAGAACTTTGATGAGTCATTTCGAGCGAACGAAAGATGTTAATGGAGCTGAGAATTTGGTGGAGATTATAAAGAAGGGAACAGATAACTTAGGCGCAGAAATATTTGAACCATTGATAAGAACATATGCAGCAGCAGGAAAGAGCCATCCTGCTATGCGCAGACGTCTGAAGATGGAAAACGTGGAGGTTGATGAAGCGACAAAGAAACTGCTCGATCAAGTATCTCAGGAGGAGTGAGAGGTCTGTTCCATCTCTTTCTCTTTTGTTATTTCCTTCAGGCAAAGACAGTATTAGTCGTGTTAGGGAGGCACACTTTGCATTTCTCAAGGCTCTGTTTCTTATTAGTAATAAAAAGTAGGCTCTGAATCGTCCAAATCAATCGTGTGGATCTGTTTTACTTCACCTAAGACTGTTTTGTTCATGTTTTTGTGAATTGTTTCGGGCTTAGCCTAAGACAGCTCTCACAATGTAAGCCCCTTTTTTGAGATCTTAATTTGGTTCATGACAAAATCAAGAATACGATAATTTGCAGATCAAAGTAAGGTTTACATCTTCAGTCTTTTAAGTTATCTTTTTACTCCTTTTTTTTGATATTGAATCTCTCTTAATCCATTAATAATTTAGAATGTCAATTAGGATTTAGGAACTAAATTTTGAGAATTGTGTCCTAAATGCACTGAAATGTCTTTTTTTTTTCTTCTTCTGTTAAATCTGTAAAAAGAAGCCGCCAAAAAATTCTGGGATATGAAGATTTTTGAAATGGCTAAAAATTTCTATTATAATTACATTACTTGATTGATGTTGACAAAAAAGGGAATATTTACATAATTAAGAACAAGTTTTTTTTTTTTCTGTCAGTTAATGAGGAATTAGATTTTAATGTTCTTCATCTAATCAATGTAGCAAGCAACAAGCAATTAGTTGCAATCTTCCTTAGCTCAACTGCAGTGTTCTGAAAGCGGTTAACTTGACGCGATTCTATAAATCCGTTGAGACAAACGCCAAAATCCGAAACAGCGGCGGTCAAAAACATTTTCAGTGTCGAATTATTTCGTTTCCTAAGGCTCTTCCTTGCCTTCCGAAGATTGAAGGCTGCGTCTTTAAGAGTCATACAACAAATCGAAACCTGTGCGTTTCCCTTTTGTTGCTTGGCTGCGTTTGCAATCGCATGTCTTGTCTTATCTTCCAAGGCTACAATTGTGCTGTGTGTTGCCCGTCTTGGATTGTGCCCTCTCACGAGTGGTCGACATAACGCTGGGTATGTTGTTCGGCCGCAGAGGCTCCTCCTGCGACGACGCCTACGCGCTTCCGTGGCTTGGCTTGCGGCCAGGATGATCACGATTATGACCACGGCCGTTAGGTACAGTTGAACTTTGTTGCAGCCCACCATTTTTTTCTTTTTTTTTTAAATAAACTGGAAAGAAATTAGCAGGGGTTAATTTTCTAATTAAGTTCCTCTGGCTATAAATAGAAATACATTTTTTCTTTGGTTACTAGAAATTTGATTTGTTTGAGGTTCAACTTTTTTTCAGGAGAAGACCTATCCTCTGATTTTTTTTTTTATATACTTATAAATTTGTCAAACCAAACTAAGATTTGACATCGATGATTCAGAATCACTTTTGTTTACGTAGTAATTTGTTTTCTGCTATATTGACTTTTGTAATTACTTGATTAAGAAATGTTCTTGAAAGATGTCTTGCAGCTCAAGTCTTATTTAGTTTTAAAACATCCTTTAGGGTGAAGATATCTGTTTAAGCAACTTAATTCATATTGTAGTAGTGTAGCTTATTTTCACATCGCATTGAAATATTCAATTGATCACAAATTAAATCAGTGTTTCGGAAAGCAAAAACATAATGATGGGAATCACCTTATCTAGTGATTTATAAAAGCAACAAATTTTATATTGTTAATTACTATTCCAACAACTGTGTTTTTTTGAATCTTCTTAGAATCCCAAAGCTTTGGAAATCAAAGGATGAATGCTAATATGAAATCATCAATGACGTCAAGGTTCAGAGAATTTATATTCATTTAAAATCATACAGTTAAAAATAAAACAATTAAAAAATCCTATAAAGACTACAATTTTGTTTTTTCCTCTCTCTTTTTTTTTCTTGACTAAAAAAAAACTTCCACAGCACTAAAATCATCACAGTAATGGCGAGGCGGCGATCATTGTTTTATCTTCCACTCCACTCCTATAAATTCCACCAAAACACATTTTTGTTAAAACATCGATAGATTAATAATTCATCAATGGCGAAAGAAGCTTGCAGAGTGAGGAGGATAAAGCTTGGAAGCCAAGGCCTTGAGGTTTCAGCTCAGGGACTTGGTTGCATGGGACTCTCTTCCTTCTACGGTACTCCAACTCCTGAGACTAACGCCGTTGCTCTCCTCCGTCACGCCATTAACGCCGGCGTCACATTCCTCGATACTTCTGACATCTACGGCCCCGAGACAAACGAGCTGCTTCTTGGAAAGGTAACAAATTTAGTGACTTGTCGTGGATTTAGGTTTTGGTATTAGGGTTTAGGCTATGAATTAGGGTTTAGGGTTTTTACTGTGAAATAAAGCTGTGTGTTTTCTTTTCTTTTGTTTTTTGTTTTGGTGGCAGGCTTTGAAAGATGGGTTGAGGGAGAAAGTGGAATTAGCAACAAAATTTGGGATCACTGATTATAAAGATGGAAAATTTAGTTTCAGGGGAGATCCAGAGTATGTGGGGTCTGCTTGTGAAGCAAGCTTAAGGCGTCTTGGTGTTAACTCCATTGATCTTTATTATCAGCATCGTATTGATACCACTGTGCCCATCGAAATCACGGTATAGCTTCTTGGTTATATGTGAAGTGAAATTGGCTCTTCTTTTCTCCCCAAATTCAGAAATCTTTATTCCGAAGATTACTCTTTTACATAAAAGCATAAACTCTTAATTGAGTAAATATGTAATTTGAAAAGGATTCAATCCGTTTAAACTTTAAAGTAATACAAAAACGAAAATTGAAAACATAATCCACAACACAACACACTCCAGAAACATCAGAATGCAAAGTAAAAGCAATAATACAATCCAAATGACAACACAGCACAATTAAGAGAATGCAATAGAAGAAGAAGCGTTGACTAAAGCTTTTGGACAGTGACGACGAATCCCCAATCCAGAATTAATTATTATAATGTGTCCTAAAAACAGAAAAAGAAAAGAAACAGAGTTAGTGAAACGCAATGAAATTAAGAGGCACAACATATTCTTAAAAAATCGAAAGAAGCTGAACTAATTTTAATCGGTTTCGGTTTTACCAACGAGGTAAAATCCGAGCCGCCCCGGTTTCGAGCCGCGTTGGGAGGGATCTCTCTTTAAGTGGATGAGTTTAACATGGCGTGGGTCCCGCCCCGGAGATGTAGGGCTCGCAAGGGTTTCAACTTCGGTTTACAAAAAAAAAAAAAAAAAAAATAAAAAAAAAAAAAATAAATTAATCGGTTTCTTATGAAAAAGTAATTCAACCAAAAAAAAGATAATATCAGAAATGATTATTACGGTACCTAATAGAAAAAAAGGCAACACAACCAAGAAGACTAAAGCATAAGAGATTAATTAAGAGAAATGATTACCTTAACGACTTTAGGCAAGAAACGATTTTTGGTATCTTCGTCCTCCCATTCAAGCTCAGTTTTCTGTACACTTGTATGACGCATTACTATTAAAAATCCTTCAAGTCGTGGGACACTTGTAGCATTTAAGGGAAGCTTTCTCAGCTTTGGACAGTTTAATACAGATATGCACTCCAAAACTGGAAAGGGGAGAGCACTCCAGTAGATACTCTCCAGCTTAGGCAATCTTTCCAAAACTAAGATTTCTAGTTTCTGAAACGGAGTAATATCTGTAAAATTGGGTGCTTTCTCTTTATTTATAATTTCTTCCACGCCAGCTGAATCAAGAATGCGTAGGTAGACAAGATTTGGAGCAAACAGAAGCCAAGTCAGATCCTTAATGCCATTGCAATCATATATACTCAGGGTGGAGAGGTTTGTAAAGCATGGTCTTGTGGGATTCTGTAAATCAGAAAAATTGGTCTGATTGCTTTCTCTGCCTTTTATATCTGTATTAATCTCCAAGACACCACTATTGTCCACCCCATTGAGTTGACCACCGTAAATAAACCGAACACAACTCAACTCAGTGATGCAGTTCGCCAGCCTTTGATCATCTGATAATTGCTTCAAACCCAACTCTGTAGATATTGTTATGGTTACAACTTGTAGATGCTCCAACAGCTGCAGCTCCTTCACTAAGCTAACATCTCCATGAACTTTAGACTTTAGTAATTTCAAAATTCTTAAACTCGACAACTTTGATATCCCACTGATACTATAGAGGCTCTCTGTAAAAGTCAAATTCAGATGAGTCAGCTTTTTCAACTCTTGGAAACCAACCGGCAGTTGCTCTATTCTTGTAAATGACAAGTTAAGAAACTGCAAGGAGGCCAGCTCTGATATCTCCTCTGGAAGTTCACTGAAGTTGACATTACCTGATAGATCCAAAACAACTAGCTTTTGCATAGACCTGATGAATTCACCTGACAGATTCTTCAATTTTTTATTATCCTGGAGGAACAGAGTTGTAAGTCCAGAACACTTGGAAGCGCATGCTATCTCTTCAATATCATTATCCATTAATGACATCCTTCTCACAGCTCCCCAATCTTTTACTTTTGGTATTTTACGTAATCCTACTTTTGCTTGCACAACAAAAGCCTCTTTCTGTTTCCCAAAGTCAGATGCAATCCACAGAGCCATTTCGCGAACCACATCATGCATCACAACCTTTTCTGTATCAACCTCCATCAGTAAATTTGCACGGATAAGGGTACCGAGTACATCATAACCCTTATTTATTGCTTCTTTTATATCTTGGTCGTCTTCCCCGATGAACCCCTCGCATATCCAGTAGTCTATCAATTTTCCTTTAGATATCTCATAATCTTCTGGAAACAGAGCACAATACAGAAAACACAACTTGATATGTTCATCCTTCAAGCTATCGTAGCTGAACTTCAGAATTGGAAGAATTTTATTTCCCATGTTAGAAAACTCTGCAGCGGATTTAGTCAAAACATTGACTGCATGCTCCCATTCTTGTAACGTAGTTTTAGCTGCCATTGTCTCACCAATGATATTGAGCGCCAGTGGCAGACCACGACATTTTTTAGCAACCTTTTTTGCTTGCTCGTCAATGTTGGGACTCAGTGTTTTGTCTCCAAGTTTGTTTTTAAACAATTCCCATGCTTTGTTCCATTCCAAACATTGGACTTCCATGGGTTCATGATCCCCCATTGACCCACATACATCCAAAGAACGTGTGGTGAATGCTACTTTGCATCCATTTTCTCTTGTCAGAGTTGGAACTCCTATGACTTCTAAATCCACTTTCTCCCATATATCATCTAGCATCAAAACAAACCTCTTCCCTGTCAACACTCTGCATATATCAGTGGCCTTGTCACTTTCATTTTTGCTCCTCCACTCGTTGTCACAAAGGTTTAGCTTTTTTGCAATATCTTCTTGAAGCTTTGAAATCTGTGCGCCTTGAGACACCCCGACCCAGATCACATCAAACCTACCAGCTATTTCTGTAAACTTATTGTTGATTTTTTTGAAAAGGGTAGTTTTGCCCACACCACCCATACCGTGCAGACCCATGATTCCGACTCCATCTTCCATAAGGCGATTCCATGCCTTTATGAGCATTTCTTCTTGACCAACTGTAGACTGAGTAGGCCTCACCTCCACTCCAGATGTTGGAGCCGGCTCAGTAACATCTTCAAAATGACTCTCAGATTTGAGAGTCTTAACCTCTTCCAGCAACAAGAATACCCTTTTCCCATACTTGTAGCTCGAACATACATTTTTTGAAAATAAACCACAGAAACACAATTTTTGAAGCTCAACAGGACTAGTACGAAGCACATCTTCGAACTGCATACCAATGCTATCAACAAGTTCAAGCCATACCTGGACAATTTCAAGCTTTTGTGTATGTCGTGTCTCTACCTCTCTCGCTACTCTGTTCTCCACCTGATGTTGAGCTGCTCTGAGATATTTCATTTCCCTCTGCAGAGCTATGAGATTCTTCTTGATGCTTCGAATATAACCTTCATCACTGAAGCATCTAACGATACCATTCACGGTTTGATCACAAGAAAGTTGGAAAGACACACAATTCCCCATGGTGAACCGGTGATAGATAGAGATAATTTTTTAGTAAGCAACGATGAAGCTAACCCTGAAGCTGAATAAGTGTGTTCAGAAATCTTTTGGATTACATTTTGCTCCAATACGAGTGAGTGGTTAGGAGATTTTCAAAGGAAAAAATAAAAAATAAAAAAAGATACACATTAATAATGTCACTGAATTTTTGTCTGTGACTAGTTCACCATTATTAAAAACAATAAGTTTTAAAATAAAATATCGCATACGAAAGACTTTTAGAGCTTAGACTATTCTAATTTCAGATCACGCGTTTCCCATGTGGACGACTTTGATTATTCATATTTAAGGTCAATAAGAGTCCAATTACGACCATTATTTTCTGGCAATAATATGGCATCCAAAATTAAATTATATTTATTGCATCTATTCAGTTCGTTCTACTTCTTGCTATTGGCAAAAGCGTGCCTATGTGAAGGAGAAAAAGGCCCCACAATATTAAGTAAATTTTAGGCCCCAATTTCAAAATTTTTTAATTATATTGATAAATTATGTAGTTTAGTGTTACTTTTTGAGTTTAAATTTTATTTTATATATTAAAAAAATAGTGTTAATTATTTCTGATATTTTACAAATTTTATTTTAAATTTTAGTATTTTTATCTATTAAAATAGTATTCACTAAAAATAGATTATAAAAAAGTAAAAAAAAAATATTTTATAGCTTAATAAATTAATACAAAAATTATTTTCATAGATCAAAATTAGTGTTTATTATCTTTACTTTATTACAAAAAATATAAATTTTCGTTACAACACATAATTTATTACATAAAAATGTATAACGATTTTTTTGGTTCGATAACGATTTTTCTTGTTCGTCTAGGTCTCTAAAACTCTAGGCACGGCTCTTGCTATTGGTTAGCTACACATGATACTAGGGTGAATAAGAACTCAAAACAAAGATTTAGAATTGGACATTCTTCTAATTAGGTTTAAAACATTTTCTTTGTCAAGTCCTAACGAAAACTATAGCAACTGCAACGAAGTTGAGATCACAAGGCATTAACGTCAAGTTGCACTTGTTGGATAATTCCGTTACTTGAAGAAGAAGCTATCTAGTTCTAGAAAAAGCTAGAAGAGATAGAGAAAAAGGAAATACAAATAATAGATTTAGATAAGATTTGTAAGTTTTTCTTTTTTTGTATTGACACATCCCTAATAGAACAAGGAATAGCTTATATATGTATAGATAGGGGTCTATGGAGAGATTTTCCATAAGATCTCAAAATTTACTTTTGAAAGAGTTTCTAAATCTAATAAAGAAAAGTCGTTCTTTATACGTTTATGAGTTCTACCTATTATTGATTTGAATTGGTATCAGAACCTTTGGGAGAAAACTCGATCAATCGGTGATTGAAGATTCACGTAACCAAGCATGGTGGACTCGATAATGCTTAGCCGCCGCAAACAAAAGACATTGGAACAAATCAAAGTGGAGCACGTATCCGGTGTAGAACAGAAGGCAGACATTCTAAAAATATTTTTTTTTATAATTTTAGTAAAAATAATATTTACTAATAAATGTTTTGTATTAAAAAAATAGATTCCTAACTTAAAAAAAATAGATATATATATATATATATATAAAAAAATATCATTTTTTTAAAATTTAACTACTAAAATTTATAAAATAATAACATTTCATTGATTAACTTTATGAAATTAGTGATTGAAATCTAATTTCTCCAAATAAAGAAACCCTAGAATTTAAAGTCAATGGAAGTGTTTTACTTCCATAGTCCATACGGTCATGTCCATTTTGACCGTAGGCAAGATTGGCCGTCCGCCCATTTAGACCATTTAAGATTTTGTCGAGACCATAGTCCGTCCATAACTAATTGGACTGGATCTGGCCCACGGGTGTAAAGACTAATTGATACATCTATTTCAGAGATTTTAAAGCGACATGGAGCCGGATCCGATATTCCACAGCTAAATTACTAAGATTTTGATCAAACATGTACACAAACAACCCCAATCGAATCTTGAGAACATCGTTAGGGGACAAAGAGATTCAGATTCACCGCCCAAAACATCTAGAAAATCCAAAAAGGGTTATTACTTCACTATTATTATATTTTAGAAGAATGTTGAGACTAATTAATTAACTAGTAAGAAGGAACAGAGAGTTTGAAAGACTTGGTGTTGTTTGACAGGTTGAGATTGAAGCTGAGGTCGAGCGTTTGAAGAAAGAGTTACAAAGCACGGTCGGTAAATATAAACAAGCTTGTGAAGAGCTTTGCTCCACACAAAACAAGGTACATTTACATAGATGATTGTCCTGAACCCTAAACAATCCCCAAGGAAACAATTAAAAATAATTTGGGAAGCACAATGTGTATTTTGGTAATTGTGAATTAAGTGATCATAGTCGTATTTTAGTAGGTGCAAGCATTTGAATAGAGTTCATATTAAAAAAAAAATTACACAAATTCTTCAAATAATTTGATAAGGTATTGTTCTCTATATGCATGTATCTCTTTTATTGTTTTTTTTACCTAATAGTTTTGTAAATTTAATAGTGAATCAATTTTCCCTTACTTGTTCTCCAAGTAAAGTGTTTCTTTTGGGATTTCTGCTAGGTTCAAATGCTTTAAACTGAAAGTTTGAAATATGGTAGAAGGGTACGTAACAATGCTGTGGAGAAAGAAGAGTACTTGCAAAGGAAAACCGCGGCTCTAGAGAAAGAGCGGTACATGAAGGCAGATAAAGAAGTAGAAGCCACAAAAGCATTGCTCGCAAGAGAGTTTTGTAAGCGACAGATCGCATAAGTGAATGCATTAAAGAGTTACTTGGAAAAGAAGAAAGTGATTGATCAACTTTTAGGAACCGATCATCGGTACAGGAAATACACAATCGAGGAGATTGTTACAGCCACCGATGGAGGTTGTCCGTGAGTCTTCTTTGTCGATATGGGCTTTCGAATACCAATAAGGTCTTATTAGGCCTTTTCATTTAATGAAAATGGTAAAAAAAGAAAATATATTCTCCTTGGTCTCTCTCTCCCTCCATTTCTCAACGTCACATTGATTGACATACAAGTACCTTCTTCACTCTCGTCTCATATTCTCAACCTCTCACACAAACAAAATCTCCAAAGAAACAAATATCGATTCAAACCCTTAGATGTTATAATGTCGTTAAGTCAACATCTCTTCACTTACTTCTTCGTCTCTCTTATCTTCTTCAGCTTCGCATCCTCTCAAACACTACCCAAAGAAGAAGGTATGTATATATCAAGTTATGTGGATGTACCTGCGTATATATTTGAATCGGTTTAATGATTTTGTTCTCGGCGATTTGAATATCTTAGTTGAGGCTTTAAAAGGCATAGCGAATGATTTGAAGAAGAATAGTGGTTGGAACTTCTCTGTGGATTCCTGCGACGAATCATTTCAAGGCCAGTGGTGGAATCTTAACCCCGAAGACGCCGTTACTTGTGACTGTTCCTCAGACGGTTGCCACGTCATCAGCATGTGCGTTCGTCTTTTTTTTTTTTTTTTTTTTTTAAAAAAAAACTTTCATACAGGCTATGACAAAGTCATACAGTTGTTTTTTGAAACAAGGAACATAAAGATAGTGAATCATCTTGTGTTATAAAATGAGTAATAGATAAAAACCGAATCTTTCGCTTCGATTTACTTTTAATAACCTCTTAAGGCTGATAACTAGCCACGTCCACCTCGATTCCCACACCCACAATTACCCCGTCCTCGAGCTTTAAAGGATGCTTGCATCTCTATAGCCTTGATGGACGGTTTAACCGGTCTTTCACGTAATAGTCTTTGGCCGGAGGGAGTCATTAGATCCAACAATCCAATTTCACTATCAGAATCATCTGAATCATGTGTATCCTCATCCGATACCGAAAAACCCAAAAGAGTAAATCTGTTTTTACCCAGATCATTCTCAGATGTAGTATCCATAACTAGTTTCGCACATTCAGTAGGAGCCGCCATGTCCTTTGTGGCTGCAATAGCACTAACTGTTTCACTTGTGCTAATACCCTCAACTACAACATTAGCTTCAACAACTGGGTGACTATTTGCCACCATGTCGGCTTTTTCTATGACTTGGGTTGTTGCTGCCACATGGCATGGGCCTGTAACAGCTTGAATTACCAAGTCTGATGAAGGAACAACACTTGGTGGAGCTGATGGAACAATGGTCGGAGGGACCAAATCTGTGGTTGTAGACAATTTTACAGTAGATGGTTTGATCACCTCTTTTGAGACATACTTGGTGGCTCCTTTTGTCAAATGAAGACATCGAGAAGCTTTGTGCCCTAGCTGACCACAACTACCACATTTAGTGGGCACCCAAGCATATTCCACATCGACCATTGAGATGAATCCCTTTTTATCTGAGGCTGCAATCCTTGGAGGAAATTCTTTACTCAACTCCACTTCCACCAATATCTTTGCCTCACCCATTAGTGTAGGATCAAGTCTTGGCTTATATGTAGCCATAGGAGCTCCTAAACCTGAAGCAATATGACTAATTCCAGGAATTGAGTACACCCGGTTTGGAATATTTTTGAGAGTTACCCAAACAGGGATTGTTGAAATCTCAGGGATTGCTAAAGTATCTGCAGTAGACCAAGGAACTACAAACATAAGACAATCATCAACATGCCATAATCCCCTTTGTATGACCCAAGCCCTTGTTGATGCATCCGGGATGTGAAAGAGAAACTTTGAGTCACCAAGATTACGAATAAAGATTCTGCACCTCCTACCCCAAATTCTATTCACTACCGCATGAATTAAACCATTAGAAGGAGCACTACATCTATAGAACTGTCCTAAGACATATTCCTTCTGATTCTCAAGACCTTGCAGCAACACATGATTTGGAATCGTTACCTTTGGAGTACCGTCTTCCATGTATTCTGGTGAGGTTGCTCTGTATAGGTTCCTCGATGCTGGATCCATTTTGGCAGCCCAAGGAAACCGAATATTGTCTTCCTTAGTTGTTTCTGGATAGACATTTAGTTGTCCAGTAAGAGAGCCACGAACCGATTGCTTGCGCTGTCGTTGTGAGGCATCGAGAGATGGCCGAGTTCCAGATGGAGAGTTATCCACCGAATTACCAAGGGAAGGTTGAGTGTTCGAGCTATTTAGAATCTTTAGTTGCTTCGCCCAAGCTCCTTTGAGAGTAGGTGCTACCAATTCATCCGTTGCCGACGACTTGTCGAGAACCTGACCAGCTAGACTCGGTGAAATAGCTGTGTGGGAGTCTTTCCGTTGAGAAGACAAGGGCACAATGGGTAAAACTGACGGTGGAGATGAATTGTGGATGCCTATTCCCGGCGATGGACAATACATTTCTGGTTCCAATCGAGTTTCATCTATTATCGGTGAAGAAGCTTCTGTTGGGCGAGCTTCAGCTAGACCAGAAAGCTCACCGTCGGAAGACTTAACAACAAGATTCGTTGTTAACCCCAAATCCCGTTGCGCAACCAGTCCAACTTCTAACGCAATTTGATTCAAGGATGAAGAAGATGAGGTCTTCTGCGTCCAACGATTCAGATATGGCCAACGAGGATCAGCTTCATCGGAAGGTCCGTTGGTAGAGACGACGGCGAGAACTCCAGACGAATCCTCCAAGCCCGTGCCGCTATTTCGATTTGGATTTGGAACTTTGGAGGGTTCCATCAAAGAAATTGTTGAAGATTTTTAGGTTGAATTGTTATCTCCTATGGTGATTTGGAGATAAGCAGGCGACGAATCAGCACCAATTGCCTCTTCGCCGGAGTTAATTCAGCTGGAGTCGTGAGTTTTCTTTTTTTGCCTTTGAGAGAGATGAATTGGGGGCCATATCATCTCGTCTCTTCTTTCCTTTTTCTTACATCATCTTGTCTTTTTTTTCTTTCTTTATAAACTTAAATTCAATCTATACTATTAAGCGAAGAGTAAAAATAGCACTTAGGACTCAAATTGAACTTTTATTACGTCAATTGCCACTCAAAAATCAACTTTCTAAAAACATTTCTCGAATTGAAAAGGACAATTATGTCTAACCAAGTTTGGCGAAAAATGCTTAATTAATTTTAGTTAATCGAATATTAACTTTTGATTTCGGATTATCCATAAAAAACACGCGGATCCTTTATTATTAATCTGATTGGTCAAAATCAACCCGGTTAATATATGGAAACATAATATATTATTTATTACCTTATTTTCGGGATATATTATGAATCAAATCTTCTACGAAATGAATAGTCAGCATAATTATAACAGGAAAATCTTATTAACAATCAACATATTTTCTGAATTCAGATTTTCCTAAACTCAAATTCGTGAGTAAATATAATCTGGATTTTTCTGAATTAATATTGGCGATTAAATCAAACAATATCTAAATTCAATTAATATTCAAGATATGAATTAAATACTAAATTTTCAAATTTAAAAATACTGTTCACGTTTTTAATTTATTTTATTATGAAAAATATATTAAATAACATAAAAACTTTCAGAGTAAGCTAAAAAATTATCTCTTACCTAATTAAAATAAAAAGATATTTTTTATGTAACATTGAAACTTTGATAAAAAAATTAAGAAGAATACTTTTCTCTACTAAGACATAAATTGACCATTAATTACATCAATTGCCACTCAAAAATTAACTTTCTAAAAACATTTCTGAAATTAAAAAAGACAAAATGGCAAATCAAGTTTAGACGAAAATGATTAATTAATTTTAGTTAATTGGATATTAACTCTTGATTTCTGATTATCCATAAAAAAACACGCGGATTCTTTGTAATTAATCTGATTGGTCAAAATCAACCCGGTTAATATATGGAAACATAATATATTATTTGTTACCTTATTTTTAGAATATATTATGAATCAAATCTTTTACGAAATGAATATTCTTTTATAAAAATCAGCATAGTTATAACAGGAAAATCTTATTAACAATCAGAATATTTTCTGAATTCAGATTTTCCTAAACTCAAATTCGTGAGTAAATATAATCTGGATTTTCTTAAATTAATATTGGTGATTAAATCAAACACAATCTAAATTTAATTAATATTCAAGATATGCATTAAATACTAAATATTCAAATTTTAAAGTACTGTTCACGTTTTTAATTTATTTTATTTTGAAAATATATTAAATAACATAAAAACTTTTAGAGTAAGCTAAACATTTATTTCTTACGTAATTAAATAAAAAAAACATTTTTTATGTAACATTGAAACTTTGGTAACAAGTTAAGAAGAATATTCTTCTCTAAAAATTCTTAATTCCACACTTCTCTATAAATAGAAGTGAGACTCGGGTTCTTTACCCATCATCAGCACGAGCAGCAAGAACAATTTTTGTTTCCAATCTAATTATCTATTTTTGATTTTTTATGACTTCTTTTTAAATATTTCTGATACGAAATATTTTAAGGATATGTGGAAGATCAAAATTTAGATCATTCGACTCTCGAACAATATTGTGCTGAATCTTATTATTGATTTACATTTTCCAATTCAATATATTATGTTATATTTGTGTTTTTTTTTGCTTTGTTACTAACACTAATTTACTAACACTAACTTACATATGTTCTCATCGTTTTTTACACTAATACTAACTTATATTTCTCATATTTGTCTGCATATTTATAATAGAATATTTTTAGATATTTAATAATTATAATTACCAATGTTGATAGATAATTTTTTTTACAGTTTGACAAGCGAGGAGAAGTGAACATTGCTTTGAAAGCAACAAAATTTGGTTGATCGATGAAGTTCATATTTCGTGATTCAAAGGTTCTTTTATCTTCTTCTTCTTCTCTAAATCAATATCATTATATTTTAAATGATTAACTACTATATATTTACACAATTACAAAAAAACTAATTTTTATACTTTAATCATGAAATTGTAACAAATAAAATTAATTTAATAAGAATACTATAAACCAACTAAGATCCATGATATTAATATTGACATTTCATCTTTTTCAACTAAAATTTTTTTTTTTGGAAATTAATTTTACTTCACAAATTATTGAATCATTCAAAAATCAGATTTAAAAGATTCAGAATATCTGGATTATAAATATTATCTTAAATATTATAATGCAGATTTTTCTAAATTCAAATTAAAATTAGTGAGTAAATCAAATACAATGTACGCAATCAATATTCAATATTTTGTTTTTAAATTACTGTTCACGTTTTTAATTTTAAACATATTTTGGAAAGTAATTTTAACTGAAATTATTTAATCATTCAAAAATCATATTCAAAAGATTAAAAATATCTAAATTAATAAATATTATCTAAAATATTATAACGTAGATTACCTAAATCTAATTTTTATACTTTAATCATCAAATTATAACAAATCAAATAAATTCAATAAGAATACTATGAACAAACTAAGATCCATGATATTAATATTGAAATTTCATCCTTATCAACTAAAGAATTTTTTTTGGAAATTAATTTTACTTCACAAATTATTGAATCATTCAAAATCAGATTTAAAAGATTCAGAATATCTTGATTATAAATATTATCTTAAATATTATAATGCAGATTTTTCTAAATTAAAATAAAATTAGTGAGTAAATCAAATATAATCTACGCATTAAATATTCAATATTTTGTTTCAGAATTACTGTTCATGTTTTTAATTTTAAAAATATTTTGGAAAGTAATTTTAACTGAAATTATTGAATCATTCAAAAATCATATTCAAAAGATTCAGAATATATAAATTAATAAATATTACCTAAAATATTGTAATGCAGATTTTTCTAAATTTAAATTCAAATTAGTGACTAAATCAAATACAATTTACGCATTAAATATTAAATATTTTGTTTTAAAATTACTGTTCACGTTTTCAATTATTAAACATATATATTATAACATTGAAATTTTGGTAGCAAACTAAAAAGAATATTTTTCTCTAAAAATTCCTACTTCCACACTTCTCTATAAATAGAAGAGAATAAATTTTATCATAAATTTTTTTGCAAAATAACTTTGTGCATCTAGACGAAATTTTTTTTTGGATTTACAAAAACTTATTGTGCTTATTAAAAATAGCATGTGGTAAGTAATGATACCAAGAAATATTGAAATATCGGGTTATCTTGAAAAAAAAATATATTGAGAAAGACGGAGATATGAAAAGAATAAGAGCATCGAAAGAGATTTTTAATGACAAGAAATATCATGAATGAAGTAAACCTTAAATGCATATATCTTTAATATTATATTCACATTAAAAAAAATCATAAATTGAAGGTTAAATAAATGAGAAAGATTTGCGGAGTACATTTTGGAATTATTATCATTATGAAAATCGAAATTGAGATCTTATTTACTTCAATTGCCACTCAATTATTTACTTTCTAAAATAAATTTTGAAATCGGAGAGGGTAGTTTTGTATTAAAAAGATATCACAGTAATTATATTTTGGTATGTTTCAATTATTCTGAAGTGAATTGTCCACGAAAATTTAATACATATAAAACTCTTAAAATATAGCAAGATCCGCGTCTCAACCCTTGGATTATCCTATTAATTACATGATCGGTGGGTTTAGAATCGATAATATTTAAACTTGGAGAAGATTCCTTAAATATCGCAGAATTAGATTTTTGGAAAGTAATTTTAAATAAAATTATTGAATCATTCAAAATCAGATTTAAAGGATTCAGAATATCTAAGCAATAAATATTACCTAAAATATTATAATGCAGATTTTTCTAAATTCAAATTCAAATTAGTGACTAGACAACTACATAAGCCATCTTAATTATTTTTCCCTACCTGACCATGGTGTGTATTAGTGTGCGGTGGACAAATATATGATGAGTTCTCTGAGATCATTTGAGTTTTCATCGTGATTAATATCAAAATTAGTTTAAGAAGTTAAATTACAATATAAAAAACACTTATTTGTAAACAAAGAGACGACTTATAACAACGATTCTATTGTTGTTAACAGAAGTTATTAAATGACGTAAAAGTAATGATGTCGGTTTTGAGACCGACTTAATATCGTCCGATGTTAATTATATTGGCTTTGGTTAAGTAAATGACGTTAATTTAAGATTTTTCGGTTAAGAAGAAATGTCACACTATCTTTTGACGAATGGCATGACGGAAATGACTTAGAACTGTCACTGAACAGAACTATACAGACTTGAAAGTGATGAAATCAGAGTCAAAATTAGTACAAGATAACTCATTACGTAGGATGTCGCTTTTTATTTTTTTAAATTCAGATGTAGCCCAAATTTTATTACGGCTAGGCAAAATTCATAACCAAGTAAGAGGAAAAATTATATATTTTTTAGTGTTCAAGAGCACTCCGGATAGAGAGTGGTGACCCTGGGTTGAGTTGTTGTGCCCTCTGGAGATGAAGTCATGGACTATCAATGTTAGTTAACACTAAGAGGGCTATCAATGTTAATTAACACTAAGAGAACTATCAATGTTTATTAACACTAAGAGAGCTATCAATGTGAAGTTTCCAACATCAATATATCGTGTACATTAAGAGAAAACATTGTATTTTTATTATGGCTAGGCAAAAGTCATAACCAAGTAGGAAGAAACATTATATTTTTTTTAGTGTTCAAGAGCACTCCGGGTAGAGAGTGGTGAATCTTGGGTTCAGTTGTTGTGCCCTCTGGATATGAAGTCATGGACTATCAATGTTAGTTAACACTAAGAGGGCTAGCAATGTTAATTATCACAAAGAGAGCTATCAATGTTAATTAACACTAAGAGGGCTATCAATGTTAAGTTTCCAACATTAATATATCGTGTACACTAAGAGCTTTCATGAACTGAGATATTTTTTTGTTTATATTGTTTGAAATATTATTTTGATAATTTGATCTGGAAAAAAAAAGAAATTCGAACCAATTCTAACAAAACAAATTTTTTTTTACATTAACCGTTTTAGTAACAAGTAATCAATTATTTTATTTTAATTTTTTGATGAATGAACATAAACTGAATGTAGTGACGACAGTGGATGCAACAAAGGTAGGAAGCAAAACAAATAAACAAAAGAGATTAATCACGAAACAGATCTTCAATACAAATGCATGTAACAAAAATAAGAATAAAAAAGATGTCAAAACTAATGAATTGCTCGGATGATGAATGGAGCGACACACAAATGCAAAGTAGACAAGCTAGCTAGGCTAGATAAATGATTCACGGACTAAATAAAACAACTTACTAATTTTTTTTTCTTTTAATATACTTGACTTACAGTGATGAAACTAAAACAGAGATAGAACTGTTATGTTTATAATTGAGTTTCGTTTAATAATTTTACAAATAATTATGTATGTTAAGTCAAAGAGTGTGTGTGTGTTAGAGTTGTGTCTTTTAAGTAAAAATATTTATGTTTATTAAGTAAAAGTGGTGTCAAAGTCTATTTAATCTGTTTTTGTTATGTCGAAAAATATGTCGTTGGTTTTCACTATGAATGTTTATGGCTCTGTTTCCAAGATTTTTTTATATTAATTTGATTGTAATTTCTTTAATCACAATTTTTTGTTATTTCAATTTCAAATATATCTAGGTTAATCTGCCAAACCCGTTGTTATAATGCAGAACGGATTAGAGTTATTAGTTTAGAATTACAATTTGGCTGATTAATCCACTAAAAATCGCAACTAAATCTAACCCGCCGTGAGTCGGATTAACTTACTTTGAAACCCCTACATATATACTATTAATATTTTGTAAACTTTAATTTCATTCAAAATTTTAATCACTTTATAACGATCTATAAAAGTAAAAAAATCACCCGTTCGGGGTATTCTCCTCTAGTATATCATAAATCATAAATACTCATCGTACTTATTAGTATGGAGGAAATTTATTAGACATGTTCGTAGGTTTCAGTCTCATTTTCTAAAAGCCTATCACCTAATCATTCATTTATTTTAATAAAGTAGCTTTGGATGGTTGTTGTTGATATTTTTTACAAAATGTTTTATTTTTTTGACAAAAAAAAAAGGAGGCTATAATGGACCTATGTTTTTGTAACAGAGTTCTCAAGGGGCAAGATCTTCAAGGATTCCTTCCTAATTTAACCGGACTGCCTTACCTGCAAGAGATGTAAATTGATTCCCTCATCAATTATTATATCACCAATAGTTTTTGTTGTTGTTGATAAGTTGATAACTAATTTGTCACATTCTTCTTTCTCTGCAGCGATTTGAGTAGAAACTATCTCAACGGTTCCCTTCCTCCGGAATGGGCAGCCTTACCGCTAGGCATCATGTAAGTATGCCTATCTCTCTTCTCATTACAACAAAAATAGCTTCTAAGTTCTAACTTCGTTCGTCTTTTTGATTAACGTCGGTTTAATTCAATTTATTAGTATGCTGAGAAATATTACTTCATAACAACCAACATGTATTGTTTAGTGACAAAACAATAACGTCACTTTTACTAAAATGATTGTGTCACTTTTATAACTATGAAAATATTTTATTAATTTTTGTTTAACTATTAATATTAATTATTATAAAATAAAAATAATATAATAACATAACACAATAAACATAAGGACTAGAAGCTGTCAAAAAAAAAAAAAAAAAAACATAAGGACTAGAAAAATAAACCCACATAAAATTCAATTAACCAAAAATAAAATTTTTTCGTGAACATACAACATCCTAATTACAATTCCCATGCAAGGAAATATTTTACAATTTTCATCATTTCATATATATCATACGTACGTTACGTAATCTTCGAAATTCCATATGCAGCCTTTGTAAAACTTTCCGTCTGAAATGAGATATGAATTACAATCTTATACTAAAAATATAATACAAAAAAAAATTTCGTTTATACCAGATCACTTTGATGTATCTTGAGATTTCAACTTTATAACTTTTTATAGTTTGCTTGCTTTAGCATGAAGTTGACAAAAACGGTATCTGTAAAACGATAAGAAATGAAGTTGAAGATCTTAATTACAATTACGAGTGACTCGAAAAGAAGATTAATACAAGAGCCAAAAATAGAAGCTAGAACAATTTAGAAACAAATCAGCCACTAAACGGACTGATAGATTTACGGTTGTTAGTAACAAATCCAATATAAACAAACATATGGTTGAACAAATTAATCAGAACAAGTCACTGAAAATGAAAATGCTCGTAGTGGTAGTAACATATCTATAGTAAAGTCAAAACCCTAGAGCAAGCAAGATGCCAAGATCGAACTAAGGCCTCTAGCATAAGATAAGAGTCACTTTGGATCACAGAAATGCCCAATCTAGCATTATAACCAGAAAATGCATCCAAATTTCTTCCAAAAATGAAGAAAAAAAAAACGAATCAATTTGGAATCTGATTGAAAATGAACTATAATTTTGCTTTCTGAACTTTGAGATTCTTAGTCGAACCCTGCATCCTTGTTCAATTCAAGTTATTCAATCAGAAACACAACAAAATCCTCCATCAATTATACATTACATTTACAAAACCTTCTCGATTTCGATCAATTAGAGCAAATAATTGCGAGAGACAGAGAGAGGAATCAACATATATTTTAGTATGAAAAAGTTTAGTCGGTTCTATAACCGACCACAATCAATATTTGAAGTCGACTTCTCTTAAGTCTTAACACGTTTTTTTGTAGTGTCTATATTCTTAGGAACTGTAACCTTACAGGAAATTTACCTGAATATCTTGGACCTTAAAGAATTTGTTAGTAATCTCTTTTTTTTTTTTAAATCATAAAATTTATTTATCGAAAATGAAAAAGAATATAAGCTGACATTGTGAAACTCTTTGTGCAGTGATCTTAGCTTTAACAAACTGAGTGGACCAATCCCGGACAAATATAGTGCTCTTTCAAATGTGGATTACATGTATGACGATGCTCTTCTCTTTTGTCCTATGTTTCACTAAAAGCTTTTTATGAAGTAATGTTTAATTGTTTTCCGAGCTTGCAGATATTTTACAAGTAACATGTTATCCGGGAAAGTACCAAGTTGGATGATAGAGAAAGGTGACAACATGTGAGTTTTCTTCACCAATATATATATATATATATATGGAAACATTTACACGATACCATTCTTGTAGTGAGAGCACAATTCTTTGTAGGGACAGAATAACGTGTTTAAGTTGGTTGTTGTATCTTTTATTGCAGTGATATTACTTACAATAACTTCTCCAAAGATCCAAAAGCCGCAAGATGTCGGGCGAGCGGGGCGTGTAAGAAGATCAATAAACGTACCAACTTCCTGTACCTTGGAATTCGCTATAAACTTTAAGGTTTCTTGGTTTTGTTCACTTTGCAGGAATATGTTTTCAAGCACAAGCCCTTTCGTGGAAAATAACTCGTAAGTGTTTTTTTTCTTCTCATAATTCTTAAAAAAGATTTAGATATATATATATATATATATATAACACTCGCAAGAATGATTGATTGATTGATTATTACGTTCTGTTTTGTCACAGCTCAAGTTATTCGTGTCCGAGTAACCTTATCTGTCGTAGAAGTAAGTTTCTGAAGCTATATATATAAATTACCAAACTATATCTGCGCATCTGATTTATCGTCGGTCATTAATCATTTTGCTCTCAGCTTTCTATGGCCTTCATATAAACTGTGGTGGTCCTGAAATAACAATCAATGGGATTAAGTATGACGCTGACACAGCGGATGGATCAATTTTCTCTGATATTAATAGTAGAAACGGTTGGGTTTCTAGCAATACCGGAAACTTCTTAGATGATGATCGTTCGACTGGTGAAAAAACTGTAGGAGCATGTATTTATGCAACACTACGGGATGAGAATTGAAATTGAAATCATAAACGTTAAGGAAACGAATTGGAGGCGAGATCGCAATCTCTTTCCTTAACTCTTTGAATCCCCCGCAGTGTGACGGGAATCACGGATTCAAGAGTCCCAGGATACAACCAATACTAATCAATTTCGCAAACACTTGAAACTCGATTCTAAACAAACGTTAAAACTACGATACTCTCGAACAAGACTTAGAGAGATTGAAGGAACAATTTCCACAGAAATTGTGTGTTTATCTCCTCAGAGATCAAACAAGAATTTGTGTGATTCTTATCTCCTCAAAGATCAAAAAGAGATCAAGAAAGATCAAGAAAGGTAAGAGATGATTAAAAGAGGAACTGAGATTTTCTCATGTTTTCTTCTTCTTGTTTTTTCTCTATCTTTCTCATCTGATCTCTCTATCCAAAACAAGTCTCCACTCTTATTTTTTTATAGAGGTTTACGTAAGTGGGATTGAATTAATTAGCCATCCACTTAAAGCTATAGCCATCAATATTAATATAGCCACAAACAATATTAATATAGCCATAATCAAAGTGCTATAGCCACCACCATAAATCTCATTTCTTATTCACACATAATTGATTTAATAAAGTCACTAAAGACTTTAAAAATAATTCCAACAATCCCCCACATGAATAGATATGACTCTAAACATATGACGACTCGAACTGACTCAACATGACTTGACTGGACTAGACCTAACTTGACTAGACCAGACAGATGTTCGAGAGTATACGAAAATGTTACTGTATCTGATAGGTAGCATTTTTCAGCTTTGAACCAATCATTTTTAATGTCTGTCGGACTTACTCGGCCGAGAGGTGAACATGATGTCTTGAACCACCCAGACTTTGATGTAAATCGAGACAACAAACATCGCACAACAACACTTTCTCGTAGAACATGATGTCTTGGCCTTGAACATTCCCGGTTTCATGAGTGAACTTGGAGAATATAGCCTCTCTTTCATTCTTCTAGAAACGGCCCCATTTCACACTCATTAGGTGATCACCCATTAGCTTAGTTTTTAGAAGTAATCTATAATACTTCACTCATATCTCAAAGCTATGGTATCATTAAAAGCCAATGCTTATCCTTCTACATCATCTCGATAACAATTGCTTAAAAAACATTATTTTGTCATCCAATACAAGTAGCATTGTTTATTTATCCTTAGGAATTGGGTATAGACATAGTTTTATAATGCTCAACTATTAGACAATGTGATTTCGTTTTCCCTTTGAACCTAGATTTTGGGATCTCCAATCTCATAGGTGGGGTGTCCATCAAACATCATCTTTGTTTGTAGGCTTTAAAACCATTCCTCTTGATAATTTCACAATTTGATCTCGTGACAGACTTTTCGTAAAAAGATATGTCAAATTGTCAGCTGACTTGATGTATTCTATCGACAATACACCCGTAGAGATCAATTGTCTAATGGTTTTATGTCGCCTTCTAATATGACGAGATTTACCATTGTACAAGTTATTCAGTGCCCGAGAGATAGCCGATTAACTATCACAGTGTACACGTATTCTTGGCACTGGTTTTTCCCACATCGGGATATCTTCCAAATAATTCCAAAGCCATTCTGCTTCTTCTGCCGCTTTATCCAAAGCGATAAACTCTGATTCCATGGTTGATCGAGCCATGAGAGCTTTCTTGGAAGAATTCCAGGATATTAGTAGTGTTTGATGTGCTTGCTTCGTTCCCGCAGGAGCTAGCATCTCGTTGATCACGATTTTGCTTATAACTTTTTTTATCTTTACATGGGAACACGTTTTCCAAGAATGAAACGTTTCTTGACTCCATTACTGTGTTCGCATGAAAATCCGGTATATCAGACTTATATACCAGAAAGCGATAGGCACTACTATTATGAGCATATCCGATGAAAATGCAATCTACCGTCTTAGGTCCGATGGTGACCTTTTTTGGAGGTGGAACCGCAACTTTTGCCAGACACCCCCACACTTTCAGGTATTTGTACGAAGGTACATTACCCTTCCAAAGTTCATATGGAGTTTTTCCAGTGACTTTATGCGGTATTTTGTTCAGGATATAATTTGAGGTAAGCAGAGCTTCCCCCCACATGTTCTGGGCTAACCCAGATTCCTGCAACATTGCATTCATCATTTCCTTTAGAGTTTGGTTTTTCCGTTCCGCAACTCCGTTGGATTCCGGTGAGTAGGGAGCGGTTGTTTGATGAATAATGTCGTTTTCTCTACAGAATGCATTGAATGGTTCATCATACTCGCCTCCTCTATCACTTCGAATCATCTTGATCTTTTTATCAAGTTGATTTTCTACTTCCAGTTTGTATTCTTTGAATTTCTCCAAAGCTTCGTCTTTACTACGTAGTAAATATACGTAGCAATATCTTGTACAATCATCTATGAATGTCACAAAATATTTCTTCCCTCCTCTAGTTTGCACAAATTTTAAATCACACAGATCCGTGTGAATTAAAGGTAGAGGATCCGTAGTTCTCTCTACGGTCGGTGATGGCTTTTTAGTGAGTTTGGCTTGGACACAAAGCTCACATTTGTCTTTACTTATTTTGTGTTTCGGAATCAGGTTCATGTTCATCAATCTACTCATAGACTTGAAGTTAACATGTCCTAGGCGTTCATGCCACGTATTAAAAGACTCCGCAAAATAAGCAACTGGTTTCTTTTCATTATTCTTAGAGGTGGAAGCCTCGGTTACATCAGTGCGGTTAACCGCTGCAACACACATTTTGAAAAGACCATCACAAACAAATCCTTTTCCTAAATACATCCCATACTTAGAGATTACAAGCTTATCCGCTTCCAGCTTAACGGAAAATCCATGCTTGCTCATGAGGGATCCCGAGATTAGGTTCTTGCGCATACCTGGTACATGAACCACATTATTCAGCGAGAGTTCCTTGCCGGAGGTAAGCTTTAGAACGACCTTTCCATAACCTTCAATCTTTGAGGTTGCGGAGTTCCCCATAAAGAGTTTCTCATCACTCTTATTCTTCTTGTAAGTGGAGAACATCGTTCTGTCTAAGTAAATATGCCTAGTTGCACCGGTATCAAACCACCAAGTCTTTGGATGGCTCTCAGCAACATTAGCCTCGGTGACAACTGCACACATGTCGGCT
This sequence comes from Barbarea vulgaris, assembly GCA_963667165.1. Classification (NCBI taxonomy): domain Eukaryota; kingdom Viridiplantae; phylum Streptophyta; class Magnoliopsida; order Brassicales; family Brassicaceae; genus Barbarea; species Barbarea vulgaris. Next base: position 46,061,483 of record OY763887.1, read on the forward strand.
TCGGTGAGATTAGTCTCATTTTTGCCGTCATTTTTTCTTTGATGCTTTCTTGCTGTAGCACTCAAAGGACTTTGATAACACCATATTTTGCATGTTTTTAAGGCATATTTCCATAGGTTTTCATTCCCTCTTTGTATAGTTATGAGAGTTTACCATGCATTTGAGTCTCATTTTGTTTTAACTTGAATTTTAGAGGCCTAGGTTGTATATATAGGTTTTTGAATTTGTTTTGAGTCAGTTTAGGTAAATGGAAGACTTGGAGGCTTGGAGTTTGGATGAGGGATCATTTGGAAGAAAATTAAAGAAATGATGTTTCGGAACCAATCCATAGGGTCTGGAAGATCTACTCATATGAATGCCTTACATTGAGATTCAGCTCCGTAACCCTTCATGGAAGTTATAGGAAATTGAGTTAGCTTTCCAATGGAGGTGGTCTCGAGTGATTTGGGTCAGCGGTGAATGAGCTACACCTAATTTAGTGGGCCGCGGTCTGGTGCAGCGGCATGAAGAACAAGGACGAGAAATAACAAAACTATGTGATCGGTTTGAAACCGATCAAGACAACCGATCGGCAATGCACGATCGGTTTACAACCGATCGGGACAACCGATTGCCGACACTTTTTCTTCATTTTCCTAATCCGACCTAACCCACTATAAATACCCTCTAATGCTGTAAAATAACTCAGTTCTGATTTTTAGAAAGATAAAAAACTCTCTCTCTTGTTCTTGGTGTTCTTGATAGTTTTGTTTCTTAGATTTGGTTTATGTTACTTGTTTTATCTTGAATATTTTTATAAATTAATGATCATGTCTTCGTTATCTATCTTTTGTACGGTTTATTTTTGTGATTCGAGCATGTGTGAGTAGTTGACTTTTGGGCTGTTGGTATGGTAGATTTAGGGTGTTTTAATGGTTGTTTGTGATATTTGATTGTTGGTTTATGTTTATGTTCATGCATAGATTGATTTTAATGCTAGAGTTGAGCTTCGCAAGAGAGATTTCTTGATCTTAGATTATCTCAAACCCGGAAGGTGTTTTGAGATAATTCGAGCTATCTTTGCATGCGTTTAATAAATCTTAGCCAATGAAAATTGAGTTTTAAGAGTTAAATGATGGCATATGTGAGTTTGTGTGCATTGTTTATGAGTTATTCGGTTGCAATCGGGAGATTAGCTTAATCGGATAATTTGTAAAAGGTCTAGTATCACGGGAGTGGACTAGACTAGTTTAGCGACTCATGTCATAGGATAAAACATAAATTCTTCATTTAATTCATCATTTATCGACCCGTTATTCACTCTTGTCAAATTACCGTACCGATAGCCCATATTTACGTTTTAGGTTGTTAGTCTTTTGCATTCTACTTTCTTTTGCTTTACTTTGCATTGTTTAGTTTGAATTACATAGTTAGTCGTATTTTAGGAATCAAGAACCATTTTATTTTGCTTAGATTAACCGAACTTGTGTATTCCTAGTGTGTTGGTTCATTGCTCTCTGTGGATTCGATCCCTAAGTACTCAACGTACAAGGGTTATTTGATAGCCCCGAGACCCGAAAATCTCGCATACCAAATTGGCGCCGTTGCCGGGGAGCAATAGCAATTAGCCATTAGGATTTCATTTTTGGTTGAGACTAAGCTTTCTTTTATTTTGTTTTATTTCTTTTGTTATTACTAACTTTCTTTCAAGTGTTTGTTCTTTTTGCAAGGCACAATCACAAGAGAGAAAGCATGGCTTCAGAATTGATTTCAATGTTGAAATTAATTCTAGAAGCTCAACAAAGAGAGATGGCTTGGGACCCTACAAGTCATCATGGTTTTGAAAGCTCATCCACTTATCAAGAAGGTCTTCCTAATGGATACTCGTCTCAAGAGTATCAATATGAGTATGGTGATGGATACTTTACTCAAGAGTACCAAGGTGAATATAGTGGATACTCATCTCAAGAGTATCAATATGGGCATTGTGAAGGATACATGGAGCATGAACAAGAGTATCATGAGTATCAAGAGTATCAATCTTGGAACATGGAGCATGAACAAAAGGCAACATACTCTTCCCAAATCTCAGATAAGGAAGAGATCTTCAACATGTTGAAGTTGATATTGGAAAAACAAGAAGAATTCAACGAGAGCATAAAGAATTGGCGCATCAATTTTGGAGGTTGGTCTCAAGATGCTCAAGTTGTTGAGTCAACACATGTGGAGTCCATAAAAATCGAACTTACACAATGGATCGACGAAGAAGAAGAAGGAACGGTTGAGGAAACTTTTGAAGATCCTTGTGAAGATGGTTCAGTTGTTGAGTGCATAGAGATCACAAGAGAGGGCACAACCCAAAATGAGCTCTCAACCATAGAAGAGATGCAAGAACATGATTCCAAACAAGAGTCATATGGAGAAACACTTATGGAGGAACAAGAGATTATCATTGAAGAAGCCTCCGAAGAGAATGAAAAAGAAGAATCTCCAATGACACAACAGTTCGACAAGCACCTTGGCATACTCCCCACCACACCATTGAGCTTTAGTGGTCCAAGGAAGATCTCTTTCGAGGTGAATGCTCAAATCAAAGATGAATTCCAACAAGAAGCTGAAGAGTCTATAAAGGAATTTGAATTGCTTCTTGGATGCACGGTTGGCGAGAATCTTGTGATAAAATATGATGAAGAAGAAAGAAAATCGGCGGCAGACACCACCGATCGGTTTGCAACCGATCGGGACAACCGATCGGAGATGCACGATCGGTTTGCAACCGATCAACCAAACCGCTCGGCGTTGCATCCGAAAGTAGACGTGGTAAAAGTAGACGTGGTTGGAAAACAATTTGAGGATCACTGTGAAGGTGTTTTTGTTGTTGAATACGTTAGCGACAAACATCTTGGTATAATCTCCACCAATGAAGTGAGCATTCATGAACCGAGGAAGACTCCTTTTGAGGAGATTAGGATGAACGAGTTTAGGGGATGGTTCTACGATGAGTATGATCCCGGTGATCCAAGTTCAACCTTCACTCCCACCCAAACCAATATCCATCGTCAAGCTTAAGCGACGTTAAACGAGCCATTGGGGACTCCCCCAATCCTATCCCTTGTATAATATGCTTATTTGTTTGTTTGAGTGTGATTTGATTTTTGTTTTTGTATGTTTTGATTATCTAGGACGTTGGTGAGTAGTCAAGGCGATTTCCGATTGGGCAAACTAAGGGCAATTAATCCATCCAATCCACTCCAAGGTTTCACATTTCACCCTTTGTACATATTTTGTTATTTTTGTTTGCATTTTTATTCTCTCTTTGGATTCATCTCACACCGAGACGGTGTGATTTAAGTCCGGGGGAGAGGTCATTGTTATTTAACATTGTATATTTTGTCTTATTTTCGTTCTTTTGAGTCTCACGCATTCACATTTATTGCATAAACAAAAAAAATGAAAAAACGAAAAATCATATAGTTTTGCATCATTGAATTTTGTTATTTAGGATTGAGTCTAAAAGCATATAGGATTGCATAATGCATAGGGGACGATGATAGAAACCACTAAAAGTTTTGCTTGAACAAATTTTTAAAACTTGTACACTCTTGCTTTGATCTCTCTACTCTTAACTCATTGTCTTCTAATTGCTTGTTTAATTTAAAATCAACTCCTTTAATATCGGACTTAAATGAATTTAATCTTCTCGCATATGGGCTTGTGATACAGAACCATGGTTCAAATAAAACACTCGGGTTATCTTATCCACTTTTGCCACTCTCTAATAACCCGAGTGGCCATTCTCATATTTAGAATGGTTCCCTACCTTTCACCTTACCCATTTTGTTTTTAACCACTCGTTGTTTGATAGAGTGAGGCCTTTTTCTTGATAATGCTATTGTGTGTAAAATCTTGTAAGTATCGGGAACGACAAAGGTTAGCTTTCATTTTTAGCTAGTCTAAGTTGTTCAAAGAAAAGGGCTAGCATTAGGATGATGATCAATGGGAAAATGGTAGTTGGTTTGGGAATTTTGATCAAGAAATAAAAAAAAATGAGATGGGAAATGAGAGTCAAGGAACCCTTGGTTAAGCAAATTCTAGAGAAATACTTAAAAAAAAGACCCTAGGAAAGGAGAAGAAACATAATCTCCTTGTTTGAAAAAGAGATAGAACAATAAGTTTAGGGTCAAGTAAAAATAAAAATGTTCTCTAGAAGTTTGATGTTTTGGAAAAAGAAAAGGAAGTTCGATTTAGCCAAAAGAAATTTGGAGGTTTAATGTGCTTCAAAGAAGTAATAAGAACAAGAAATGAAATCACCATTCGGGTAGAATGCTTTGCTAGGAGGGTAGAACAATGAGAGCTTAACTTTGTATGCATAAATTGTTTCTAGTCTTCCTTGCTTTTGCATAACATATAGCATTCCATTTTCTTGAGAGCGAGTCACCTAAAAAGAAAACAAACCTCCTTGCACTCATATTTAATTGTGCTAAAAGCCTTTTCTTCCAAACCGATTGGATTTGATCACTTGCCCATTTGTGAGATCACACCTTGAGAAAGAGTAAATGAATGTGAGGGTTGGTTGCAAAGAGAACTTGTAAGCATAAGGCATTGTTGTTAAGAGAAACGATTAGGAGTTGCGATAAGCCTTGAATGAGTTAGAGTGAATTAATTGTTTGTTTTTGCAACTTGTAAGCTTTTGGTTTTGAGTCTCCGCTTTCAAACCTCTCTTTCGGTTTGTCTTCTCTTGTTTGCTTGCGGACAAGCAAAAGGCAAGTCCGGGGGAGTCTTGTGGCCAATTTTACCACAGTTGTGGCATTTACCACAAAACCACCCAAAATGTATTAGGATCAACAGATCTCGTTTAGTCTCGCAAGACCGTTAACACTTGTGCAATCGGTTATCACAATCGGTTGCAAACCATTCCGACTAATTACGTTTGGATTAAACGATCGGTTGCAGACCGATCAGAATGACATTGCCGTCAGTTTGACTGGTTTTGCGATCGGTTTTCACGACCGGTTGCAGACCGATCTGACCACTTTTGATCGGTTTACACGATCGGTTGCAGACCGATCAGAATATTTGCGATCGGTTTAAAGGATCCAACCGATCCTAGCACTTGCGATCGGTTTAAACGATCGGTTGCAGCCCGATCAGAATGCAATTACCGTCAGTTTGACTGGTTTTGTGATCGGTTTTCACGATCGGTTGCAAACCGATCAGACCATTAAACACCAATCAAACTTGAATTTGGACGCGTTGGGCATTCCAAATACTCAAAAATTCAGTTTTCAAACATTTTGTAGGCTTCAATTCTCTCAAGAAAAGCCACAGAAGTGTTTTTTGATATAAAACTTTCGAGACTCGCAAGCTCTCGAGTTTTGATCTTGAAGTTTAACCGATCGCAACCGGTAAATCACACAAAGACTTGAATCGCAACTCAAGCTTTAACGTTTATGATTAACTTCCAATCCGTTTGATGTTTATATAACACCAACGGATTAAGATTGTAGGAGCATGTATTTATGCAACACTACGGGATGGGAATTGAAATTGAAATCATAAACGTTAAGGAAACGAATTGGAGGCGAGATCGCAATCTCTTTCCTTAACTCTTTGAATCCCCCGCAGTGTGACGGGAATCACAGATTCAAGAGTCCTAGGATACAACCAATACTAATCGATTTCGCAAACACTTGAAACTCGATTCTAATCGAACGTTAAAACTACGATACTCTCGAACAAGACTTAGAGAGATTGAAGGAACAATTTCCACAGAAATTGTGTGTTTATCTCCTCAGAGATCAAACAAGAATTTGTGTGATTCTTATCTCCTCAGAGATAAAAAAGAGATCAAGAAAGATCAAGAAAGGTAAGAGATGATTAAAAGAGGAACTGAGATTTTCTCATGTTTTTTTCTTCTTGTTTTTTCTCTATCTTTCTCATCTGATCTCTCTATCCAAAACAAGTCTACACTCTTATTTTTTTTATAGAGGTTTACGTAAGTGGGATTGAATTAATTAGCCATCCACTTAAAGCTATAGCCATCAATATTAATATAGGCACAAACAATATTAATATAGCCATAATCAAAGTGCTATAGCCACCACCATAAATCTCATTTCTTATTCACACATAATTGATTTAATAAAGTCACTAAAGACTTTAAAAATAATTCCAATAAAAACCATATGGTCGAATAAATCAGTGCTCGAGATAACAAATTCTAGCCTAGATTCTAAAGTTTAACTCCAACTTGTGTTTAGTGTTACTGATAAGTCTCACAGAGAACAAACTTGGAGTTTGAGATCTATGCATGTAAAGATTATAGCTTGAAAATGCTCTGTTTTTTTTTCTTGTGTTGATTTTGATTGCTTTACACAATTTGTTTTGCTCTTCTTTTTTTTTTGTTGAACTTATGGTTTGGTGTATGTGTACATGTTTCAAAGATGGGAGAGCTGAAGATGCTAGTTGAAGAAGGTAAAATAAAGTATATAGGTTTATCTGAAGCTTCAGCTCAGAAGAGCTCATGCTGTTCATCCGATAACCGCTGTGCAAATAGAATGGTCCTTATGGTCTAGAGACGTAGAAGAAGATATCATTCCCACATGCAGGTTTGAATGATCAGAATCAGCCATAGCTTTCCTCTTCTTCTTTTATATGTTTGATTCTCATCTCTTCTTTACTTCTTCAGGGAACTTGGGATTGGGATTGTAGCTTATAGCCCTCTAGGAAGAGGTTTCTTTGCATCAGGAGCCAAACTTATTGAGAATCTGGAGCAAGATGATTATCGTAAGGTAAGTACATGATTGATTCTGTTTCCATAAACTAACATTTCAAGAATTAGGAGTCATCTTAGTATGTTTACTTGTTGATATTTGCTCTGTCACAGGGTCTACCAAGATTCCAATAGGAGAATTTAGACAACAACAAGATTGTCTACGAGAAAGTACAAGCGATGGCAACAAAGAAAAGCTGTACTCCTGCACAACTAGCTTTGGCATGGGTTCATCACCAAGGAGAGGATGTATGTCCCATTCCAGGAACCTCCAAGATCCAAAACCTCAACCAGAACATTGGAGCTTTATCAGTGAAGCTCACTCCTGAAGAGATGGTTGAGCTTGAAGCTATTGCTCTACCGGAATTTGTGAAAGGGGAAAGATATGACAACAACATGATTACTTACAAGGACTCGGAGACACCACCATTGTCTTCTTGGAGACCAAAATAAAATACATGTTTTGTTACTGAATCATAGTCATATTGTGCTGAAGTTGTGTCTTTGTGTGTGTGTTTGAATAAGATCAGGTCTATGAGTCTGCGAGTTTGCAATAAGAAAGAGTCAATAATGCCTTAGAGAATAAGTATGTGTACAAAGTAAAGTTTTTTTGCAGTTTACTTGTGTTGCAATTCAATAAATGGTTTAGTCCTTGACCGGTTGCAAAAAAAGTAATTTTCTCTAACTATTTGATAAACAAGTAAAATGATTCGATTCCATCACCATAATTCGACAATTCAAGTTAAATAAATAAATAAATAGTACTTCTTCCATTTTTAAATGGTTGTTGTATTTGTAGGAATTTTTTTTTTCTTCAAAAAATTACATTTTTATGTTTTCTATGCATGATTTATTAGTTATTAATGATAAATTATAAGTTTAAAAAAAAAAATTAAATTCTATTGGTTTAGAGTTATAAAAAATTGTTGATCACAAAATTAATGCATTATTAATATATTTTTTTAATGTCTCAAAATCTTAGAAATACAAATAATAAAAAATGGAGGGAATAGTAATTAAAAAAAGTAGTCAAAATATCAACGGCATGTGGAACAAGATAGAAATTGCCGACAAAAATAGAACTTTAAACCGGAAAAGAACGATTAAAATGGCTAAACCAATCCACTAATTCGGTAATTCCCAAACCAAAACCAATCGATTCGGTTACTGATTTCAAGGATTGAATTAGTCATAAATGGGGTCGGTTTTATAGTAATCGATCGAATTGATTAATTAGTAAACTAACTTTTAAACCGAAGATTAATCAACAAAACTATATACAAGTGTCCAACTCCAGAGCCAAGACTCGATCGAGAAATCCATGGCGGAAGCTTGCAAAGTGAGGAGGATGAACCTAGGAAGCCAAGGCCTTGAGGTATCTGCACAAGGCCTTGGTTGCATGGGACTCTCCTTTTGTTACGGTCCTTCCAAGCCCGAAACTGACGCCATCGCTCTCCTCCACCACGCAATTCACTCCGGCGTCACTTTCCTCGATACCTCCGATGTCTACGGTCCTGAAACCAATGAGTTGCTCCTCGGAAAGGTTCGATTTCGAAGTTTCCCGATCTGCGAATTTTGATCGTGTTTTTATTTTTGATTTTAGTTTTGGAGTAATCGTTAAATGTTTTTAGGAAACGTAGGAATTGGCTTCAGATTCTTTGAGGTTCACATTTTTAGAAATGATTTTTTTCGTTGTTGAGATTTTGTAAATTTTGTTAGGCTCTCAAGGATAATGGGGTGAGGAAGAAAGTGGAACTTGCTACAAAATTTGGAGCCACTTTTGCAGATGGGAAAAGAGAGGTAAGAGGAGATCCTGAGTATGTAAGGTCTGCTTGTGAAGCAAGTTTAAAGAGGCTTGATGTTTCCTGCATTGATCTCTATTATCAGCATCGTGTCGATACTCGTGTCCCTATTGAAATCACTGTAAGCTTCCTCCTCCATTGCCATGGTTTCAAAGTTTCCAAATTTGGTTCATCTTTGGCTCTGGATATGATTGAACTAATAGGTTTTAAGAAAATAGATTAGAGACAACGATGTTTTTTGCTTGTGTCACATTTTCTCCTCTGTTTGTTATTGCTAGCTTAGACTCATTTATGGTTGCTTCTGTGATGTAATTGGTTTGCCACACTTGCTAACCTTTAAAGAAAGCTGGTACCTTTTGCTGAGTTTAGAAGTTTATTTTTGTATTTCAATTCTAAGATGGGAGAACTGAAGAAGCTGGTTGAAGAGGGTAAGATAAAGTACATTGGTTTGTCAGAAGCCTCTGACTCGACTATTCGAAGAGCTCATGCTGTTCACCCCATTACTGCCGTGCAGTTAGAATGGTCCTTGTGGACGAGAGACGTGGAAGAAGAAATCATTCCTACCTGCAGGTATACAGATTTCAGATTCCTTTCTTGATGCAATATCCATCAATCATGTAACTTTTTCATCTTCTCTTTCACTCTTCAGGGAACTTGGTATTGGGATTGTTGCTTATAGTCCTCTAGGAAGAGGTTTCTTTGCATCAGGACCTAAGCTTGTTGAGAATCTTGACAATGATGACTTCAGAAAGGTAACTACTCTCATTTTACATTGAAACACTTGATTTATGGAACTGTGGATATATAAAATGACTTTATATATGCTCAATTATTGCAGACTCTACCAAGATTCCAACAAGAAAACTTAGACCACAACAAGATTTTATATGAGAAAGTTTGTGCAATGTCTGAGAAGAAAGGATGCACTCCAGCACAACTAGCCCTCGCATGGGTTCATCACCAGGGAGATGATGTTTGCCCCATCCCAGGAACCACTAAGATCGAAAACCTCAACCAGAACATTGGAGCTTTATCAGTAAAACTCACACCCGAAGAGATGTCTGAACTCGAGATCATTGGCCAACCAAGTTCTGTGAAAGGAGATAGATACTCGGCCATCGTCCCCACCTTCAAGAACTCAGACACTCCACCATTGTCTTCTTGGAAGACTACTTGAAACCACCTGAGAGTTTCTCTGGTTATGGTGGCACTGACACATCGCATTGAAGCCAAATTGAGGTAATAATATGTTGAAGCTGTTGTGTTGCATCTTCATCAAGAGGTCGACCTATGCATAGGGGTTTCTTCAATCTCACAGGGTTTTAGTATGCCTTGAAGAATAAAATATGCATATGAATCATTCGAGAGTTCACCAAGTTATCTACGAGACTTTTTAATATTTGAACTTTATCAAGATATCAAGACTCAAAATTATTCAAAAAGTTATTCACGATTTTGCCCGATGGTTTATTATTATTGTCTACAAAACATTGAGCAACAAATTAGTCCTTATAATCTTTTTTTTCCTTAATTTATTGTCATTGTTTCTGTTTGCTTTCTTCCAAGTTGAATTATCTGAAAATTTAAAATTTCTTCATTAAGTAATGACTATTTTTGACTTTAAAAATTTTCCACTACAACAGACGGAAAAAAAAAGAAAAAAAAAATTCGACTACTTTATTTGGTTAATAAAATCCACAGAGACCAAAAAAAACGACACACGGTTTTCTTCTTTCATCATCATTCTTCACCAACTCATCAACTTCAACAACCACTCCCACTCAATTCACAAACTCTTCTCTACAAAGAGACGCACACAGAGATAGAGAAATCCATGGCGGAAGCTTGCGGAGTGAAGAGGATGAAGCTAGGAAGCCAAGGTCTCGTGGTATCAGCGCAAGGCCTTGGTTGCATGGGCCTCTCTGCTTTCTACGGTGCTCCCAAACCTGAATCCGACGCGATCGCTCTCCTCCACCACGCTATTCACTCCGGCGTTACTCTCCTTGACACGTCCGATATCTACGGTCCTGAGACTAACGAAGTGCTTCTCGGCAAGGTTCGATTTCGATATTTTCCCCAATCTTCGATTTGGTCTTGACTCTTGATTTAGGAAATGGCCTCGGTTCTTTGAATTTCATAGCTGTAGAAATGATTATTCATTGTTGAAACTTGAAATTTCAATTTCTCTCAGGCTCTTAAGGATGGTGTGAGGGAGAAAGTGGAGCTTGCCACCAAATTTGGAATCAGCTATGCTGAAGGAAAGAGAGGGATTAAGGGAGACCCTGAGTATGTTAGGTCAGCTTGTGAGGCTAGTTTGAAGCGGCTTGATGTTTCTTGTATTGATCTTTATTATCAGCATCGGATCGATACTCGTGTTCCTATCGAAATCACTGTAAGCTTCCTCTTCATAATCCTCCTTCATGCCATTGGTTTCAAATTTCACCATTGGTTCTGGAACTGGAAGTTATATAGTTCAGTACTTCAATGGTGCTTGAGTTTATCTTAGTGAGCTTCAAATCTTTGGCTTGGTATATGTTTGGACTAATAGTGTTGAAGAAAATAGATGGGAGATGATGTTTTCTGCTTAGGTTACTCTTTCTGAAATTGCTAGCTTATTCATATAGAACCAATGTCTAGTGAAATGATCTTTAACTGAGCAAATTTGACGTTTTCTCATCTATCGACAACTATAAATACTCCCCTAACTAAAAGCCAGTTTGTGAGGATACTAAGGTGCTCTTATGCCTTATCAGCTATTTACTCTTTTAGGGTCAGTTCTGAGCTGTTATGGTTTGCCACACGTGGTGACTTTTATAGAAGGCCGTCACTTTTTGTTGAAGTTAACAATTTCTTTGTCTGTCAAATCCAAGATGGGAGAGCTGAAGAAGCTTGTGGAAGAGGGTAAAATAAAGTACATTGGTTTGTCTGAAGCATCTGCCTCAACTATTAGAAGAGCGCATGCTGTTCACCCAATTACTGCCGTTCAGCTAGAATGGTCATTGTGGACGAGAGACGTGGAAGAAGAAATCGTCCCGACCTGCAGGTAATCCAGGATTTCATCCTCCTTTCTTGATTGCACTATCCATCAATCATGTAACATCTTGTGTTTCTTTTTCCAGGGAACTTGGGATTGGGATTGTTGCTTACAGTCCTCTAGGACGAGGTTTCTTTGCAGCAGGACCTAAGCTAGTTGAGAGTCTAGACAAGAATGACTTCAGAATGGCAAGTTACATAGGCTTTGTATGACTTGTTTGATTGATGAACCTTAGATAAACTGTGGATAAATCAAATGACTTTATATTATATAAACTCAATTATTGCAGGGCTTACCAAGATTCCAACAAGAAAACTTAAACCACAACAATATTCTCTATGAGAAGGTTTGTGCAATGTCGGAGAAGAAAGGATGCACTCCCGCACAGCTAGCCCTCGCATGGGTTCACCACCAGGGAGATGATGTTTGCCCCATCCCAGGAACCACTAAGATCGAAAACTTCAATCAGAACATTGGAGCTTTATCAGTAAAACTCACTCCTGAAGATATGACTGAGCTTGAAGCCATAGCCCAACCAGGTTTTGTGAAAGGAGAAAGATACAGTAACGTCATGGCCACTTTCAAGAACTCAGAGACTCCACCATTGTCTTCTTGGAAAGCCGCTTAAAACCAAGCTGAGTTTCTCTGGTTGTGGTGGTTGATGACATTGAAGTGGTCTCACTTCTGTCAGCCTGGCCAGATCAAGGTAATAGATGTGTTGGGGTCTTCTCGAGTAGGATATCATTCCCAGGGAAACCAAAATATATCAGTGTTTAATGCCTTGAAGAATAAATTATGTATAGAGAGTTCCCCAACTGAAAACTTCAATTTACATTTCATAAATTGTAACCAAACTCTTAAAAAGAGAGAGAGAGAGAGACTGTTCTGAAATACAAACTTAAATATCTACGAATGATGATTTTAAGATTATCATTTACATGAAAACCAAAATATAATGGTGTCAAGGATAAATGATGTATAGAGAGTTCCCCAAGTGAAAACTTCAATCTACTACTACAATGGTGCCAAAGCTGTAAAAAAGAGATCTAGACAGCTTAACAAAACATTCTTACAAGCTTAAAAACCTTACCAAACATGGGAAATAGAACATTCACGGGCTGCAAACATGTTAACAACGCGCAACACCCGGATACAACATAAAGCATAAGAAAAGCTACAACTTAAAAGAAAGATAAGAGGATCTAAAGATCATAGGGATAACGTGTAAGAACGCAACGGTAAGCCACTCGAAATAGTGTGACACTAGTCGAGAACAAGAAACAGGCTACCTTGGGAAACTAAGCTTCACGAGACAAGTAATGAATCAAGTGCTTTTGAATAACCTAACTTGCGTCTGAGGTTTTGAGGCCTCAAATCCGCGAAGACGGTGAACACAAGTAGGACGAGAGGAGACTCTCGCGATAGTAACGCTATCGCGGGTTCCATCTGGTTCTTGACTTCTTCTTTGCATTTTCCACTTCTTCTCAATCGATTAGTCTAAATCTGCGTTTCCTCTAAACTTCATTCCATCACAGTAATATAGTTAAAAGAGGTGGAAATGACTAGTGTAAAAGTTAAGTTACAGCTCCCTTTTCGAGTAAATCGTCCTTTTAAAGAGAAAAAAAAAACTGGGTGGGTTAGTAAAAATGAAACATTTCAGTTTGATTCCGTTGTAGCTGAAATTGATCGACGCCGAGAACGAGAAGACAATAATACTTAATGGAAGCTTTGCCATGGATTCGAGATTCTCAACATAGATTCCGCAATGTGCGTCTCTGTCTCTCTATTCATCTATATTTGATTATGTTCATGGCGCATGTATTTATATGTTTTCTCCTTTCTGCTATACTAAACCCTAATTTATCTGATCTTCTTCACTAAATTATCTGAATCTCAATGGCTAAATTTGGAAATTTTAGTTCCCAATTGAGCAATTGCATAATCCTTTTTTTTTCTGATGTTAATTTTATTTTCTTTCTAATTGTTTTTTTTTCCAGGATGGTTATGTCAACATTTCCGGTAAAGATACATCAGAGAGTTGTAATGCCAAAAGGAAAGTTGAAAGCTTCTTCAGTGTCATGAGAAAGAGAATTTGTAGGCACAATCCTGTTGATGATGACATGTTTCCAGATTTAGATTATGCAGAGGAAAGTGATGGTGACGACGAGTTACCAAATTTTATGAGACCTGAATGTGACTTGAGGTTTGAGAATCTTTTGGATAATCCTTATGATCCACTTGATGAGGATTCAATTGTAGACAGTGAAACAGACTTAACTGAATCTTCAGAATTTGATGTTGTTTCAGAACATGTTCTAGTGGATAAGGATTTGATAACCGGATCGAAATCTCTGTCTATATGGCACAATGAGGATGAGGGAACTCTGTGGTCTTCACAAACTCTGAATTCTATTTTCTTGTTATCTCCTGATGAGAATGGTGTAAGGTCTAAAGAAGATGACATCTCTCTCTTCCATTCAGAACGGGAAAAAGATGAAATGTTTTGTATCCCTGAAGAAGATCCTGAAGTCCCATACAATTCTGATATCTTCAACGATGATGCTGGTGACAAATCATCTGCTATTGAAGTTAGATATGGAGATGTCGTTGAGATGCAGAAGTCTATGGAGGAAATGTGCAGCAATGAGGAGCTAAGATTGTGGAATAAAGACGATGAACCAATACCGAGCAGCATTGTTCCTCCTGATGATGGTTGGCCAAAGATATTGTTAGAAACGTGTTCACTTAATGATGATAATATTGGCCTTGAAATCTCTCCAATACCTTTAATAAACACCCTTGAAAGACCTAGTAGGCCATGGTCAGTTTGTGGCTCTATAGCTGCAGTCAGAAACTTACCTTTAGTGGAACATGGTTCAGGTGCTTGTAGTTCTTTGGATGAACAATTATATTTAAATGCTAGTGGCTCTGAGGAAAGGGATGAAGAACTTGCTCAAACACCATCGACTCTATATCAGGAAGAAGTTGATGGTGAAAATGAGATTTGCTTTTCTGACATTGATGCAATGGTAAACCCTGATTACTCTTTACACAACTATGTCACAAATTATCTTTAAATGTGTTTTCTGATCTCTGACTTCACATGAAAATATCTTCAGATTCGCAAACTGAATCTAGTCCCAGATGATTCAGATTCTTGCTTAAACAAGGAAGGTAAACTCATATGGCTTTTGAATCCACAAGGATCGTAAGCAACATTTATGTCTCTCTCTAACTATATATAGTGGTCTCAATTATGGTTCACTTTATGATACCTAGAATGGAACATGTCCAATCACCCAAGCCATGCATTTCTTGGATTGGAACAATGTGCAAGAACTTCAATGCGAAGAGCAATTATGTCTCAAGGGGCATTTGCCGTCCTGCATGGTCGTGATTCAAAGCATTTTGTTAGAAAACACGAAGTATGTAAGACAAAATCACTTTCTACTGTCTTGGAGTTTCCATGTCGTATCAAGTCATCTTAGTTACATGACAAGATCATTTATTTGTCATAGATAATTATTGGGAGATCATCTCATGGCCTGAAAGTTGACATTGACTTGGGTAAATATGGTTACGGGAGCAAGATATCTCGGCGTCAGGTGATCCTCTTTCCCTTTCCCAAAGTTAAATTAGTTCAGTGATTAGTTGCTATGTGTAATACTTTTTGGTCTACATGTTTTTCCAAGGCATTGGTAAAGCTAGAGAACAACGGGTCATTCTCTCTAAAGAACCTTGGAAAGCAACATATCCTTGTAGATGGAGAAAAACTCGATACAGGACAGATTGTAACTCTCACATCGTGTAGCTCAATCAATGTAAGCGCAAGCGTATGCTTTGTACAAGCTTATTATTCTTATGCATCTTTCTATAACAAGAACGCCCAAATTTTGCAGATAAGAGAAATAACCTTTGTGTTCAAGATTAACAAAGAAGCAGTGAGACAATTCTTGAAGAAGAACAATAAACGGAAGAAGAGCCATGACGACACCAAATTCAGATGGTGCGAATAGATTATGTTAATACATTTTGCTCTACCACTCTCTGCATAGTCTTAGTGACCGACCTGGCTTAGGTTTTAGAGTTGAGACACCTAATGCTAATGAGTGATCCCATCATATTTGAACATTTTCAACTTTTTCCATGTATCTAAAGTTAGTTAGAGCCAATGATTTGTAACCTCTTTGCTTGCAACAACTACATATTAACTCAGGGAACCCCAAATATCAGTGTTTACTGCCTAGAAGAATAAATTATGTATAAAGTTCCCCAAAGTCAAAACTTCAATTTTCTACATTTCATAAATTGTGACCAAACTCTATTATATGTTCTGATACAACAACTTAAATTGAGCTATAAACCTTACCCAACTCTACTAAGGATCTATGCAATGAATTGTATCAGTTCCATCTCCTCTGTTCTTGAATTCGTTTTCTGCATTTTCCACTTCTCCTCTATCAACTTCTCTATTCACTAACTTGTGTTTCTTCACCAATTTAGAGTCTCAATGGTGAAGCCAAGGTCAGCTTCTTCTACTCAATAATAGTCAATAATAACTTGTGCTTCTCTTGCCAATTTTGGAGTTTTTAATGATAAAATCATCAATTATGTTATTTTCGGTTTGATTTTCTTGGTTTACTTAAACCAGGATTCGAGTGTTAATAAAACTGCACTAACCATAAGCATGTGATCTATTGGCGTTACTTTTTCATAATCAGTCACCACTCATTTCAAAACTCTTCAAGAGATAGAGCTGTGATCAGAATCCATGGCGGAAGCTTGCAGAGTGAGGAGGATGAAGCTAGGAAGCCAAGGCCTTGAGGTTTCAGCACAAGGCCTTGGTTGCATGGGACTCTCCGGTCACTACGGTCCTTCCAAGCCGGAAACTGACGAAATTGCTCTCATCCACCACGCTATTCAATCCGGCGTTACTTTCCTCGATACCTCCGATGTCTACGGTCCTCACACCAATGAATTGCTCCTCTCCAAGGTTCCGATTTCTATAATTCCAAGGTTCTTATAAATGCTCTGGAACTAAGGTTTTGAAACTTGCAACTATGAATTAGCCTCAATTCTTTGATTTTTTTTCATGTTTTTAGTATCTGGAAATGATTCAAATTTCGATTACTGTCAGGCTCTCAAGGATGGTGTGAGGGAGAAAGTGGAGCTTGCTACCAAATTTGGATTCAGTTTTGTAGAGGGAAAGATAGAGATAAAGGGAGATCCTGACTATGTTAGGGCTGCTTGTGAGGCTAGTTTGAAGCGGCTTGATGTTTCCTGCATTGATCTTTACTATCAGCATCGAGTCGATACTCGTGTCCCTATTGAAATCACTGTAAGCCTCTTCCTCTTGCAACTCCTACTTCATGAATGAAATGGAAGTTACAGCTCAGTGAGCATCATTTCTTCCTTTGTCTTGGTTTATCTTGTGAACTAATAGGGTTCAAGAAAATAGATTCTAGATAGAGTTTTTCGCTACATCTCTTTAGGGTCGGTTCTGAGCTCTAGTTTGTTTTTTCCACACTTCTTCACTCTTTATAGAAACCTGGCGACCTTTTCTGCACTAATCAGTTTCTTTTGTTTGTCAATTCTAAGATGGGAGAGCTGAAGAAGCTAGTTGAAGAAGGTAAAATAAAGTATATTGGGTTGTCTGAAGCCTCAGCTTCAACTATTAGAAGAGCACATGCTCTTCACCCGATAACCGCTGTGCAGTTAGAATGGTCCTTATGGTCTAGAGACGTCGAAGAAGATATCATTCCAACATGCAGGTGTGAGAGAATCAGAATCAGCCATAACTTTCCTCTTTGTTTACATGTTTTATTCAGATTTCCTTTATATATCTCCAGGGAACTTGGGATTGGAATTGTAGCTTATAGCCCTCTAGGAAGAGGTTTCTTCGCATCAGGACCTAAACTTGTTGAGAATCTAGAAAAGAGTGACTTCAGAATGGCAACTACTACTTTTCTGCATTCAAACACTTGATTGATGAACCTTAAATAAGTGTGCTCATTTGTGTTTCTTTATTGCAGTTCCTACCAAGATTTCAACAGGAAAACTTAGACCACAACAAGGTTCTATATGAGAAAGTTTGTGCAATGTCTGATAAAAAAGGATGCACTCCAGCACAACTAGCCCTCGCATGGGTTCACCACCAGGGAGATGATGTATGCCCCATCCCAGGAACCACTAAGATCGAAAACTTCAATCAGAACATAGGAGCTTTATCAGTGAAACTCACTCCTGAAGAGATGTCTGAGCTCGAGTCCATTGCACAACCAGAATCTGTGAAAGGAGAAAGATGCATGGCCACAGTACCTACCTTCAAAAACTCTGGCACTCCACCGTTGTCTTCTTGGAATGCAGCTTAAAGCCGTCAGACCCTTTCTTTAGCCAAACTACAGTAAATACTTATTTTAAGAGTTTGTGTTGTTTTGTGTTCATAAGGAAGCTTTGCTCTGAGCACAAGTAAAAATATGAAATGCCTCTGAAGACTAAAACCTTACAAAATATGTGTTCTTGATACACAAACTGTACCAACCAACAAGCGACATTTGGCTCTTTTTTTTTCTGATAATAAAGTTTAAATATTAGCTTTTTCTTTGGGTCTATCATCATTCATCAGTCAAACAACTACACTCGAGTCAAGACGGAGAAGAAGAGGTGTGATCAAAATCCATGGCGGCTTATGGAGTGAAGAAGATGAAGCTGGGAAGCCAAGGTCTTGAAGTATCGGAGCAAGGCTTTGGTTGCGCTCACTACGGTCTTTCTAAGCCGGAAACTGACAAAATTGCTCTCATCCACCATGCAATTGACTCCGGCGTTACTTTCCTTGACACCGCCGACGCATACGGTTCTCACACCAATGAATTGCTCCTCTCCAAGGTTCTGATCTCGATCATTGTTAGAAATGTTTTGGGATTGTGTTCTCATTTTATTAGGCAAACGAAGACCAACTATTTACAGGGCGGGAAAATTAAACTCTTTTCAGGCTCTCAATGATGGTGTGAGGGAGAAAGTGGAGCTTGCCACCAAATTTGGGATGCGTTTTGAAAATGGAAAGAGAGAGGTAAGAGTATGTGAGAGCTGCTTGTGAGGCAAGTTTGAAGCGGCTTGATGTTTCCTGTATTGATCTTTATTATCAGCATCGGATTGATACTCGTGTCCCTATCGAAATCACTGTAAGCAATCCCTCCTCCATGATGCCATGGTTTCAAAGTTTCCAAGTTGGTTCATCTTTGGCTCTGGATATAACTGAAACTAATAGGTTCTAAGTAAAATAGATTGGAGACAGTGATATTAGCAAGTATTCAAACCGTTTCTTTGTCTGTGAATTCCAAGATGGGAGAATTGAAGAAGCTAGTTGAAGAAGGTAAAATAAAGTATATAGGTTTATCTGAAGATTCAGCTTCAACTATCAGAAGAGCTCATGCTGTTCACCCGATAACCGCTGTGCAAATAGAATGGTCCTTATGGTCGAGAGACGTGGAAGAAGATATCGTTCCTACTTGCAGGTGTGAAGAATCAGAACCAGTCATAACTTTCCTCTTCTTTTACATGTTTTATTCACATTTCCTTTATCTTTCTTCAGGGAACTTGGGATTGGAATTGTAGCTTATAGCCCTTTAGGTAGAGGCTTCTTCGCATCAGGACCTAAGTTTGTTGAGAATCTGGACAAGAATGACTTCAGAAAGGTAACTACAATATGTTGCATTCAAACACTTGGTTGATGAACCTTATATAAGCTGTACTCATCTGTGTTTCTTTATTGCAGACTCTACCAAGATTCCAACAACAAAACTTAGACCACAACAAGAGTCTATATGAGAAGGTTTGTGCAATGTCGGAGAAGAAAGGATGCACTCCCGCACAACTAGCCCTCGCATGGGTTCACCACCAGGGAGATGATGTTTGCCTCATTCCAGGAACCACTAAGATCGAAAACTTCAATCAGAACATTGGTGCTTTAGCGGTAAAACTCACTTCCGAAGATATATCTGAACTCGAGACCATTGGCCAACCAGATTCTGTGAAAGGAGATATATACTCGGCCATCATCCCCACCTTCAAGAACTCCGACACTCCACCATTGTTTTCTTGGAAGACCGCCTGAAACCACCTGAGACTGAAGAGTTGCTCTACCCAAATCGTGGTAATAATATGTAAGTATTTGTGTTATATGTTCAGTGTATGGGCTCCCCAACAGGAATTGTGCTTTCAAAGGGTAATTAAATTATGTATAGTTTCAGTTATATAATTTATATCCATCTTATATACAAGACCAACCTCTACAAATTTATAACATTACATCACCTTTTGAACCATCAAGAGAAATTTGTTTGAATTGAGACAAATGGTCACAACACATGAAAAAAGAGAGGAACCATGTCATATGACAGCTGATTTGAGAATGAGTAAAAATATGAAATGCCTCTGAAGACCAAACCTTGCAAAGATGTTTTCTTGATACAAACTTAAGATAGCTATCATCTAAAAACCTTACAGAAACAGCTAAATAATCTATACAACCAACTCTAAAATGGATCTGTGCAACGAATGCGTATCTTGGATTGACCGCCAAACCATTTTGGCACCGGAAAAATAATCAGTTTTGAAAACATGAAAGGATTTACAAAAGGGGTTTTTGGCTAGCCTGCGGTTTAGTGTTAGTATTAGCCGAGAAGCACAAAAGGGTTTCCACAAGATCTCTCATCATGAGTTTTGTAAGAGGGTTTAGCAGTTGACAAAACCATCATCTTTCAGTCTGGGTCACGTCGAGCAACTGCCATTTACCGGTTTCTTGTGCTATTTTCCTTAGCATCGGTCAAAATCCAGTTTCCTTCCCCATCAGTTTCTTGGCTCCTGCTTCAGATGGATGCTCGAGGGAATGATATACGATCTCGCCTGAGAGATAGATAAAAACATTCTATTTAACATCAAATGTGGAGTGAGCTAAACGATACAGAAAGGTTTTCCATAACTCAACGAGATCTAAAGCAATGTTCTTTCTTGTACAAGATCACAGTCCCATAAAATACTAGATGCAGACCTTCGGGGTTAGAACTTAGAAGTCTGATTATTTGAAGCTATGAGATATTTCTTCATGAAACAAAGGCAGATTTGGCAGAGGGGAAGCATTTGAAGTTTTTAATCCCGTTAATATTGAAGAACGCCATATATATAAGGGCCTTAACCAAATCATTTTCAAAGAAAATGTAAGATCGCTTACCTGTGTAGTACTCGTCATTAAACGGCTTACAAGATCATTGTCAATTGAAACTGGCAGAGGCGGCATCCGGCTGATGATACCAGGCATCTCTTTCATGCTGCAACAATGATAAGTGAGAGTTTAGTAAATCATGCTATAAACGAGGAGTAAGTTGATAGAGAAAAAGTATCATTAGTGATTCAATGTGCCATTAGATCAACATACTCATTCAAGATGGCACTGATGTTATTTCTTGCCAGATAAAACAGGCTGATGTTATCCTGTGGCTATATGAAGAAAATAGGATGTCAGCATGAGGATTCCGTTACGAAAGGACAACGACATATTCCCCTTCCCCAACCAAACAATAAGTTGCATTGAATCAACAGTGTACATCTAAAAAAATATGATGTATGATCCTTTTTCATCAATTTTTAGCTCAGGTCAATCTTTTTCTACCAACTAGCATTTGGATCAGATTCAGCCAAATAACCAAAATACAAATCAATTACCTTGCGCACAGAAAGGTTTGAAGAAATTTGGCTGAAAGCTTGAGCATTCTGCCGTAGACGCTCCACAACCACATCACTTGAGCCTAAAAAATATGAGTTGGAAAATATATGAAACCTTATAGTGTGATATGTGAGAAAAAGGTATCTATCTAGCTAGAAAGGTTGAGTTTTCATTCTAAGATGGCACAACTAAGGAGATGCCTAGATTCAGGCATCGGCTTAGTCCATCCGATTGAGATTCCAGACAAGATGGAACTTGTCTTTCTGAAATAATCCTTCTTTACAGTTATTTCCTTTGCAGAAGAGAGAAGAAGAAGATCACGCCGACAATATTGTGATCCACATAGTACTAACCTTCAAAAGGCATGTGTGCACTCTGGCTCATATGGTTCATGACATATGTAGCATTTTGTTGTGGCATGGTGGAGAACATGTTCAGTTTTGGGGGTATATCCACCACCTTATTAATCAAGATGAAATAAGTGAGTTACATATGATGTTGGGTTTCTCAAGGAGAAAAAGTTTGTAGCCATTTAAATTAAAATCCCTTTGCAGCCAATAACCTAAGCCATTTATCCTCAGCTGTTTATTCAGTTACGGAAGAAAATATACCCTAGGGTTCAGCTAAGCAAACATACCTTTCTATAGCTAGCCTTCGTGCCGCCATTTTGTTCTTCCCCTTTTCTTCGTTTTTGCTGTAAAAATAGATGCGACTCTTAGCCAACAACACAAACTTAAAGGTCATGGATTTAAGTTATTGAAAGATAAATAATAGCAAACTAGCAGTTATTATAAACGTTGAAACAGGATAATGTTGAAACTTTATGTTTGAAGTTTGATCGAGTCATATATCTGCCTGTGCATCTCAAGTCATAAAATACAAATCCATTTCCTCAGCCCAACTTCATAGAAGAAATATGACAAGGTAGAGAAAGTAAGGATAAGCCGATAAGGTAATATTCGGCACCATTTTTTTTTTCCATTTTCTTATGCAAATCTAACACTACAGTGTAGGCCATACTGCATAGTGCATACAATACAACAAATGTGTCTAACCATTTCTTCATAACTCTAGAGTCGGCCATATGAAATCTTATTTTTCATGAAAGGTATCATGTCAAAATAAACATCAGAAAGTCTTAAAAACCCAGGGATATCTGACATCACCCACAAGCGATATAAGTTTCAGCATAACTACAGAAATCAAATCAAGCTTTAGGGTCAAATCAAGTTCCAACATGACTCCAGAGCTAACAAAAAGCCAGATCTGTCGTCAGCAATACTTGTTAATTCTGTCCTCGCACACCCTTAACCATACTTTATACAAACTTTATGACACAGTTAGGGTGCCTTTTGATCAATAGAGTAATAGAACTTTTAGACTACCCTATGGCCAGAAAATATAGAACTTTTAGACTACCCTATAGCCAGAAAATATAAAAGAACTTTTCCCATAAAACTTTATCTTTAACAAAGCATACACCCAAAGTAGCATCACCATGTTGGTTTCCTTATACTTTGCATATGCTTTTATTGTTATGGAAATATCTCTCGTACCATTATTTTTATGACAACCTGCTGAATTGTTCCTCCCTTTTTATTAATCTCACAAGCAAAATTACCAAAAACTCATGAATAACAAGAATTATGCAACCCACTCATTGAAACTTAGGGACAAGGCTTTAGAAGTTTACCGTCATCCATTTACATCTCATTGCTACATCCCGCACACTTTTATCTGGTAGAGTTGCTGCAATCTTTACATACTTCGTAACCTGTGGTTCATCTTTAAATCTACAAAAGGTAATGCAAATGTTTCAAGCAAAGCCATGAAAAACAAAAGAATAAACTAGAGACAACATAATTTAGTAACACATGAAAAGTAAAACTTCCATTGAAATACAAAAGAAGGCAAACCTCAGCCAAGCTTTCCTAGATAACTAAGGTTACAAAACTGATATCTCTATAAGAACCTGAATTGGCTTATGATTCGAGATACCAATATGTGCTAGTACAGTTCATATGAGACGCAAAGGCAAAACCTTTTCTATAACCTTAAATCGTCCTTCTCAAAAGATACAATATTTATCTACTCTAACATTGTATCATACCTATGATGTAACAAAATATGCAGAGAACAACATGAAAGGGCAAAAGAAAGACACTTACTTTGAGAGGCCTTTCTCCAATATATACTGCTCTTCAACAGACCAATCGACAGCTAAAGAAGCTTCATGTTTGAGTATAGTAACGGAAGCTGGAGAATTTACAGTAAAGTGGAATCCTGAGGAAGCAGTCATGCTTGAATTCGCCGGAAACACTAAACCGGTCGTGCTAGTGCTCGGTACACAGTAATTATCCATCGGAATCATTACTGTAAAGCTATTTACAGCGACTGATTTGAGCTACAACGAACCACGCCCAAAAAAATCAAGCTCGATTTAGGGTTTTAGCAATACACGGAAAAGAATTTGATTAAAACCCAAAAAGAACATGACTTTAGCAAAACCCACCTCGGATTTAGCCAAAATAGAAGACGAATATGCCTCTATCGAAAGCTATACAGATGTGGAATTCGATACAAAAACCCTAAACCCCCCCAACGATTTGGTGGTGATGCAAGTATCGATTGAAATCGTGAAAAAAAAACAAACCTTTAGAGGTTGCGAAAAAGGAGAAATAGAAACTGAATGAGAAAGAATAAGAGACGTGATTCGATTCGTGAAGAGTGTCAGAGAGCGAGATGCGAATTTAGCAGAAGAAGAAGCTGGGGAGGAGAAGAGAGAGAAAAATGGTGGCTTTGTTTTTTTTTGGTTTATTCTTTAAGAAGCAGAACCACTTTATATTCCATTGTGGTTTTTGCTTTTGTATTGTCCACTCTTTCAAGAAAGATAGTTATTTTTTTAATCTTTTACGCAATTTTGTGAATTACACAGTCACATACACTTTGGAAATTTTTTGATCGTGTATATATATTATTACAACATGGTATTATAAAAAAATCTAAAAGTATGAGTATCTATTTTCTTTAATATTTTTTGGCCGCCAACTTAGGAGTTGATAGTTCAATAATATCAAAATTTGTTGTTGTTTTTTGTTGTTCTATGTGATATGTGATATGTGATATGTGAATTATGAATAGTCGAATATCCAATTAGTGTTATTTTCTAATTTTTTACATGTTATTTATTTATTTTAAAAAATTGGAAGATAAATCTACATTGAAGTAAATATTTAGAGAGATTTGAGTTTTAATGAGTTTTGAGATGATTTGGTTAAATTTTAGTGAATTAAAATTTTTGTTATTAAATTGTATATTTTAAAATCATTAATCCATTAATCCAAAGTTTTTAAAATATATTTTAAATTTTAAATTTACGTTTTAATAATTTATTATTTATCATTTTAACTCAAATCTCTCTAAATACTTCGTCCAATACATCTTCCTTATTTTTACTGTTTTACATATGACTAAAATAATCAATATATTAATTTTATTTTATTTTTCGACAAAACACCGTATTAGCTTACCTCGAAAAGTTGTTATGCTCCAAAATCGCATTTGTTTATATGAAAGAATGAAAACTTTGTGCTCGTGTTTTTTCGGCAAATAAGTCAAAATACATTATTACAACGAGAAATTAAATTTAGGAAAAACAAAAATCGAAGTCTAAGAAAACTCATCCAATTATGCGGAAAACGTAGGCCAATCATGATTGCCTCTCATATGGCATATATATAAATATTCTAATATTTATTTATTTATTGGTTATAAAAAATATTTAAGAAGATAGGAATTTTAAATTTGTTTTTTTTGGGTTAAGTTAGAAAAGATGTTGTAGCTGATACGTGTCAGCGTCTCAAGAAGAGTAAGAAAATGGGTTGTAAGTGACACGTGTCAGCGTCTCAGAGCTTTCCAAAAAAAACTTTACTTTATTATATAAGATAGACCTGAACAATCCGAATAACAATACTATCGAAGTCAAGCCATTATCAACCTAACATTGCATCACTCATAGTAACGTTTCTAATTATGTATGAAAGAGTGATAAAACATCACTGTGATCCTTTTAGACCTAATTAGTTCATATCATTGTTAACCAATAAGATACAGCCAAGGCAATTTAATAGATCATTTCCAATCCACCGATGCATCTAATTGGCAGATGGAAAAAGTTATATTTTTATAAAGATGTGATCATGTGATGCTAGCACATGTGTTTGAGCTATACATACATATTTTCATTTTTACTAATTTAGTTATAATGGTGTTTTTTTGGTGATGGTAAATAATATAAAAGTAGAATAATGAAATTATTGACCAGTTAGAAACTAAAACCATAAGAAGTAAAATATAAGAAATAGTAGTAATATGCTAAAATTATGAAGTCTGTTAATGATGTGTGTTTAACATGGGCTACATTGGGAATGTAATGTACTATGCAACTCCAAGGCTTGCTTCCACATGAATGCAGAACTCTGTTCCTGCCATCACTTTTTAATCAAGTCTTGTTGTCACCGGCTTTTTCTTGAAGATTCCCTGACGAGTCCTAGACAGGACGAAACCAGTCGAAGATGGTCCGTGAGATGAAGGCAGAATCGAGAATCGTGGAGATTATCGACTGCATTCGAAGATGGTCCGTGACATGAAAGCTGAGTCGGAAATCGTAGAGATTATCAACTACCGCACGGTCTTCTAGAAAAAGTCTGTGACATGGTACTCTATATAAGGTTTTGTTTCTTTCGATTTCTCAGATCTAAATTCAGTCTGGAAGGGATTAATAGGACATCAAGAGTCGATTGCTCATTACGTTTTTGTTCGTAGGTTAGGGTTTTGTGATGTCTTCTAAAACTCAAAAGTTAAAGATCTAACGTTTATGTTGATAGGTTAGGGTTCTTGTGTGCTCTGTTCTTTGTTTTCATCATGTTTCTTTCTCCTTAGCTAATTCGAAGACAAATTCGTATCATATATAAATCTCATAGTTTACATTACCCAAATAAAATTACAAATCAATATTCAGAAAAATGTTTTGAGGAAAAAAAATAAATAAATAATCGTGACACAAGCAAAATCAAGTAGACCTTAGTATCACCATCACCATCACCATCACCATCACCATCACCATCTGACTTATTTATGACTTATGTATCAAAAGAATTTTCTGAAGTGACCAAAACACAGCGTTTTGACTTTCGAGTAATCTCATTTGACGCAGCAACGGCGTCTTGTTTCCAACGGTTTTAACTGATTTCAACGGTTTTTCTTTACCTTGTTTATGTTGCTCTTTCGCGAACCGAAGGAACTCGACTCGAACCTTTGTCTAGAGAAGCTTTTCGAGATGCAGCCATGGCTGATCTCTCAGCTATTCTTCTCTGCCTTTCCATTACAAGATTCTCTATTCTCTTCCGCATTTCTTCTTCCTACAAAACAAATACCAAAAGATTAACCCGCGACGAACTCAGTAAGAAACTGTTTAAATTATCGGATTCAAAACCGCCAAGGAAGATACAGTTTTCAGATTTTGTTTCTTACCTTTTCAAACTTGTTCTTCTGAGCCATTGTTCTGCTAGCTACTGTCGGTTTCTTTGCGGTCTTGGACATGGTTTCAGCTCTGATTCTACTTGGCGTTCTAGACTTTCGTGCTTCCGGATTCTTCACATTACTTTTCTTCTCGCCGCTTGCCACATTCTTATCTTCTTTCTCCTGAGCTGTTCCGTTACTGGATAGCCTTGCATTCGCTTCAGCAGAGAAGTCGATCGAGTAATCATTAGCTAAAGAGTCTCCTGAATTGCGTTCAGGAATCATACAAAGATCATTTGGTTCCCATGAATCACGCTTTTCAATCGCATGACCGTTGTCAATGTCAGAGGCTAAAGCAATATCTGCAGCCATGTCTGGTCTCCACCGAGAGTCATAAAGATCATCAGCAGCAGCGAGCGACGATGAATGGACCATGAAAGAATCATCGACGAATTCTTGTTTCTTGCACTTATCCGAACCTATTGATGTCAAAATGCTGTCATCAAGTGACATTCTCCCGTAGTTGTTTTCCGCACGATGATCAGAAGTAAACCAATCCTCTCCACTCCCTGACTTCTTCACCAACGATTCGCCCCTTGTACCGTTATACATGTCTTTGCTTTCATCTCCTAACATTTCTGATCTTTTTAGCAGTAACATACATTCTTCAGTTGACTCCCTCGTTCTTGGAAGCCTACGAGCACTATCCTCACTTTCAAAATGATCAAAGGCCGCTCCTCCTCCATTTTCTCTGTGTTTCTGAGATACGATGATGGAATCACCCGAGGCAGTGTTCTTTGATTGCAAGCCATTAGTATTAGCACCAAGACTAGAGCCTCTATGGGTGAAATGCTCCTCACTGACGACATCCATCGAATGCACATCTGAGCCATCGTCGTGCCTCATCAGAATATTCTGAAAAGAATCCCAATTCTCATTGCTTCGTTTTTCTTCACCAGAATTTTCTCCCTCGTGAGCACTTTTTTCCTTGAGAAATCCAACAGCTGCATCAACAGTCTCTTTGATGGAACCGTTGTCCGTAAACTCATTTCCCTCCATGTCTCCGTTTCTTCCCTCGGGGGTTATGTAGTTAATATTACGGATGATAACAGTTTTCGATGACTTCTTCTTGTTCTTCTTGGATCGACGAGAGTTTTTACCCGTACGAGAGTGTCTTTTACTTTGATCTTCCAAAGACGAAGCTGAATCATCGCTAGCCGAGTCAGATTCACTAGATTCACTTGATCCACTAGACTCATCTTCATCAGAATCCCTTTTCCCTTTTTTCTTAGAAGTTTTTCCCCTAGAAGGCCACGGCATGTTACCTTGGTTTTGATTCGGCATAGGTTGCATAGGCGGGTACGGATATCCTTGGTACGGAGGCGGATAGAAGTACTGAGGCATATGGTTTGGCCATCCCATTGGCGCTTGAAAATTCGGAACGCCGGATGGATGTTGGTCTAAATTAACTGACTTGTCATCTACAAATCAACACTTGTTCACATTAGCTATGCACTGAAAAAAATTAGGAATGTCTATTCAAATACTACAATGACCTCTATTTTCAGATGGCATTGACTCAGTCCCATTTAGTGATAGAGCAGCAGCACCTTCATTGGTAAGGATGATCCCTGAAGAACCTAACAATGACATGTCCACTGGAGCACATGCTTTCACAGCTGCTAATTCCGCCATCCAAAGCCCGTCTCCGTGCTTCTTCTTCCATAGTTCCTTATACTTCACACACGCTTCCCTGCATAACGATCAAAATCTTTCATCTCATAACAAAGCAAATGAAAAGAAGACTAAAAAACCCGATGAAACGGTTACATACCTTAACCTTGACGCCCCAAAAGCATCAGCAAACAAAATGAGATCATCAATACTATCAATTTCATAACCAGCAACAACCCCTCGTGCATACGCCATTGCTTGCTCTCTCCGAAGTAATGTTCTTCGAGTTTCAAGAAGACGTTGAAGCTGAATCCTGATATAATGAGACGAACAAACACCAAAAAAAAAAAAAAAAAAATTAGTCAAACCAAAACTTCTCCATTAGTTTTGCATAATGAATCAAAATAAATATTTGTATACTTCGATGTCTCTTCTCCTGCAACCTCATTGCCATTCTCAGATTCATTTGACTTCTTTAGATTATTGCCTGCAAATGATAACCAAAAACAGAGTTAGCTTTAGTGAAGTTAATATCTAAAGAGCCAACTACGAAACCGAATCATACCGTCTTGTAATTGCTCAGTATCAGCAGCATTGGCAATTTCATTAGCTTGAATAGAATTCTCAATCTGCAAAATCTCTTTCTCCAAAGTCGCAAATCTTTCGATAATCGCAGGCGTGTTTACAAATCTCACAAACCTGTTAAAAAGTTTACATTTTACCAGATTTGTTCTACTTTGAATTAAACATAATTCAAATCTGAATTTTTGAAAATTTGTCAACAAAACAGAGGCTGATCAAAGAATTAGCCAAAAAAATTTACCGATCAAAAGTGGATTTGGTGAACCAAGAAGAATGAGAAGTAGGAGGATAAAGAGAAATGGAGTAACCGCCTTTAGAGATCTGATCTCTAGCGAATTTGAGATGAGAAATGAATGGTTCGAAAATTCCAGAAGCTAATTTCTCCTTCTTACTTCCACAGAATAGCACCAGATCGAATCTTCAAAATCCACACACAAAAAAAAAATCAAAACACAATTCAACAAAATCAATGAATAAATCGTCAAGTAGAAGAAGAAGAAGAAGAAGAAGTGAGACCTGGTGCGAGTAGGAGTGAGTTGAAACAAAGCGGAATCGAGTATAGTTCTCGAATCCATTGCTTCTCGGAGAGAGAATTAACAGTGAAGAAGACTTTGGAGAAGAAGAAGGAAGAAGAAGATAAAGGAGAAGACGTGAAGGAGACATGTTGACTTAGTTTTTTTTTAATTTTTGTCGATTAGGATTCGAAGCTTTCGGTGACAGCAAAGGATGAGTTAAGCTTAGCACATGGTTGGGTGTAAAAACATGAACCAATATTATTTAGTGGTCCCTACCAATAATGTTTATGCTCCTCCTCGTCGTCGTTTTTTTTTTCATTATTTTATTTCCTAATGGAGCCATTTAATAAGTTGTTAAATCAAAACTATCAAAGAAAAGTCAATTTTTTTGACATCGTTTTACAAATTAGGAAAAAAATTTCAAATTAATTGTGAAATTTCTTCTTTACTAGTTTTGTTTCTGAACAACCTAGAATATTTATTTATTTTTATTTTTTAGTTATAATCACAAAGTGATCCGAAATTTCACCATGCTGCAATTTTTCAAAATGAAAATGTAATCATTCAATAACTCATTCATCCACTTTTATAATAGATGTAAGATAGAACACCATTTTGACTAGACAAATAGAATAATATAATAAATTTTGCATTTGAGGAGAATCGATTTCTAACCTATATTAATATTTAGAAATGAAAAATTGTATTTTTATTAAATTTGTTACATTTTGTATGATCATGAGCTACAAAATAAGCCCAATTTTTGACAAAAGAATGAACACAATTAATTAACTTCTTACAAGAATGAAGTTAATTGAAAAAAATGATTAGTCAAAGACTCAAAATAAAAAAAATAAATAATTAAATTAAATTAAATTAAATAAATGAAGAAAAAAACACACACGTTTTATTTTGAACAGTTAATTGACCTAAGTAAATATGTGCTTGTACGTAGGGTTGATGCTGATTAGTCTCCTTTCTTCAACTTCTAACAAGTTCTTCGTAACTGCATCTGATGCCATGCCCAAGAATTCTGACCAGTCTCTGCAAAATAATTTTACATGATCTTATTAATAAAAGATAATTGCATTTAAATTAGATTCACCATTTTAAGAGATATGTTCAAGCTTTTAATTTTACATTAAGCTTATGTGTACGGGGTAGAGTCGTGTCATTCTTTTGCTACGTGGCGATGAATTAAAAACTATGTTTTGTTTTTGACGGCAAAAGAATTAAAAACTATGTTTAAATGTTACAAATGTTGTGTTTGCTAGTTAAGTATTAAACTTTACATTTAAAAGAGAGCAAATTTCAATGTCTTTATTTTTATATATATATATATTCTTATACACATACGAATGGTGAATGTATTTTTCATTCATTTATTTGTATTTCTGTATTGTAAAAACACTATAAAGATTCAAATTTAAACATTCGAATTGTTTTAAAAAGAAAATGTTATCTCTTTCTTTGAAGCTATCCAAATATTTCAATATGTAAGAAAAACGAACTATGTATTGCATTCACATGGTTAAAAAAATCATAGATGAATTATTGACTAGAGAAAACACACAAGAACATACCCATTAGATGTATCAAACGTGAGTCCTACGGTATATTTTGCTTCCTCCAGAGCCAATCGAAACCTCCGGATCTCGGCAGCCGGACGTGTACGGTCATCCTTAACGCGGAGTTCCGATGGCTTGACATCGCAAAAGATAGGTATAACTCTCTTCTTGTTCTCCATGAGCATCGTGAGTTCATGGAGACAAAAGTAAGAGTCGCAGTAACGAGGAGAGAAAACCGCAATACCAACACCGCATGCTTTGATTGCTGTATTGATCTCAACGAAAAGCCTATCCCCTGGCTTTAAACTCTTACTATCCAAGAAAGCATTCAAACGTAGTCTAGTCATGAAGTTATCATATAAAAGGCCTGAAATAGTCTTCTTGGTATCGATCCCTCGATGGTTTATGAAAATATCACACAGTTGGTTTGGGTTAGGTAGGGTTGGATTATCTATGTATCTTGTTGTGTATGCGAGTTTTGAGGAATTTGCTAACAAACGTTGCATTGAGCAGTTTTGAGTTGACGATGACGATGACGTTTTAATATCTTTTTGATATTTTTTTTTTTTTTGTAGTATAGTGGAAGAAGAACTGGTTTTAGCTTTGTAAGAAATAGATGTGTGTTGTCTATATTTATAGTGGTTATATAGCTATGGTTTGTGAATATACAACATTGGACTCGTTGGATCCAAAGAGCACTAATTAGATTTGGATCCGTCCAAAAGTCATTAAATACGTGGATATCCGATCCGATACTTAAAAACTAACAAAAAATCATTGAATCAACAATGTGAGATTACAAAATAAAATAATTTAAATGTTGAAGAACAAAATCTCATGAAAATTTATTTGTGTTAACGGCTGTACTATGAATATTTATGTATCCTATAAACTCTTAATGATATTAATATAGTATTTGATTAGCTTAAAAAAAATTATAAATACGCCACACTTCTTTATTTATAACATATGTATTAAGGATATTTTTTAAAATATACCACATTTCTTTTCTAATATATATATATCTGAATTTTATATAGTATATATATATATATATTTCTTTTCTAGTATATATATATATATATATATATATATATATATGAATTTTATATTAAAATATGCAAACTTGGTTACAAAAACCTTAAATATCTCATTTTAAAAAAATTATAAGAGTCGGATTGGATCTTAGATATTTTGCCATTTTTTTTCCTTAGATAAATATTTTGCCACTTATTTCTGTAAAAATTCGAAAATAGTGATGATTCTTCTAGTGCTAATACTTAAGGAAGAATTCAAAGTTCCTTTTCTAACTTTGGACTTCAAGAAACTGTTGGGTGTTATTTGAAAATACTTCAAGAAAAGAATGAATTCATTCTTGTCTTTGACTTGCCAAGCATTTTTGTCTTTTCTCCTGTAGTTTGAAGAATTAACAGATAAAAAAAAACCCTTCAAAGACGTACATATACTTAAATACTTTTTTTTTTTTTGTCAAACACTTAATAAACTATTCATTAGTTATTTTGCGTCAAAAAGGTACTTAATACTTTTCCTTCGTTCTTTTATACTTAGCACCCGTTGAAAAATAAGTAAACATCCTTTGAAACGGTCACCATCCCAAAAGTATATAGTAAATGATACGTAATTGTACTCAATGAAATGGTCAAAAACAGAAAATGTAAAAATAACAATATTTCGTAAATAAGATAAATTGTAAAATTAGTTGCAGATATAAGATATTAAGATGCTCCCTCTATATCAAATTAAGTGTGGTTTAAAGATTAATTTTTTTTTTAAATTATATATCAGTTTAAATTTTAGGCATATAGTGATTTTCATTCTCAAAATCAAGAAAAACACGTAACATCAAACCACTATATAGGCCTAAAATCTAGCTCAACACCCTCGATAATTCAGAAGTAAATCCTCAGTGTTCTCCGGTACGGAGATCCAGTCCTCACTTTTGTAAAATAATTTCGGCCTCCAAAAAAAAAAAAAAAAAAAAACAAATCTTTTTGGTCTAGTTGTAAATTTATAAAAGAAATTTCAAGAGACTAAATCATTACGAGTTCAAAACTTCAAGGCCGGCTCGTATTTAGGGATGAGTACACAGACTGCCATAGGAAATCAGACATGCACATGCCAACTGTCTTGTCACTACCGAAGATTCAGACTAGCCCTCGCATAAAAACCGAACTCAAAAACCCTAACCGGAACGAACTGAAAAAACCAGTTCGGGTCGGTTATGGATATTAGCAAATTAATCTATTAGGTTCTATATTACCTTATCTGTAGGTACCGAGTAAAATCCGGACCGAACCCGATACCTCTACGGATATCCGTAAACTCGAGACTAACCACTTATGATGAAGAGTACTTAGGATTTTTAATTTTACTTACATGAAAGTTTCATACTTTTAGCTCTATGTTTCAAATCAAACTTTGATAAGTTGGTTAATTTGTTGTTACTATTTATTACTCTGTCCTATTTTGTTTTTGAATGTTAAATTTGGAAATATATCATCTGTTTTTTTGAATTTTGTATGTGTTTGTATATGTTATTTTGTATTTTTTTGGATAATTGGATTACATTTTAATTTTTTGGATAGATATCGAATATATTCAGACATTTTATATCCGAAAATACCCGAACTGATAGAATATCCATATTTTCAGATATTTATAGGTTCTTAAATTTGAAACCCGAACCGATCCGAACCCGACAAGATCCGAACCGAAACCGAACCGAATATTTAAAATTACCCTATTGGGTAATAAATTCATAAATCCGATAAACTCAAATCCGATCAGATCCTACCCGAACCCGGATCCGTTACTCATATGCCCATGCCTCATTCAGACCATGTAACTAAACATTACCCTTACAGAGATTAATTAGAACTCTAAAATGTTAAGGCTGTTACGATTTAAAATCTTCATTTATATATTAGGAGCTGTTCTTAGAATTTTAGAAACCTAAAACGGAGAAAACAATGTTTTATTTTTTTTTTGGTTAGGAGAAAACAATGTTTTATAGTAAAATATTTGTTGTAACTAAAATTAAATATAATTTTGTAATAAATTAGAGATAATAAATATTGTACAACCTTTTTTTTTTTTTTTTTTTTTTAATTAACAAACTAACACAAATTAACAACAACAACAAAAAGTAGGTAAAAATATTCGAGTGTCCCGGACCCCATCCGAACCTAGGTTTGAACTGTTATACTAGTCCATGTTATTCTCTATAAAAATCATACCTCTTTCTCATTGTAAAGGATCTGAAATTCGATTATATGCACTTTTTATATATCTTCTAGAGAAACTCTTATATATATCTTCTATTAGTGCTAACACAACTTCTTTAATTTTCTTTCCTCTATTTCTTTTCCTGGTTTTTGACCAAATTATATATTCAAAATATTGAGTTGAGCGTCATAAAATCCAACATATGTTACACATGTGTTTATTGACTTCCACCGCGTGTTTGCTTCTTAATCGCATGAGAGAGTTTTTTTTTAATATTAAAAAAGTGGTAACAAAATTTTGAATATATTTTATTTATAACTTTATATTTAATTAATTAACAAAAAGGAAAATAAAATATTATAAACTTGGTTGCAAGTTGCAATACCATTTGACACCAACGATACCCCATAATATATATATATATATATATATATATATATATATATATTTCACAATGGAACATTTCAAAGTTGTTTTGTACTTCTTTGTTTTTGTTAATGGTTAGTCATTTAATTTTTAGAATAATGTGTGATATTATGGTTGGAATACAAAAATATAGTGAACCCATGGAATTTTAATGAGAGTGATACACTGATACATAGAGTAAAAGGCCTGATCAAATGCTGACTTGTGCTTAGCCGAGAAGTTTGAAAGTGATCGAACCAAATGATAAGATTTGAATTGGCTACGGTCGTATCGAGGGAGGTATGGTGAGAAGTCTTCCTCGTTGCAGATGATGATGTTGTGTGTTTAGATTATGATCGCTGTAGTCTCAAGTTCTTCTCATTCAAAAATGTTTAAACATTTGTTGTTGGAAGACTTCCTGAAAATATACGGGTTCCAAGCATAAAATGTTTGGTAGGCCCACTTGTTGTGATAGCTTTAGAAAATTGGTAACGGACTGATGACGATTCAAACCTATTATCCAGAATCTGATATTCGATCCGGGATCCGCCTCTATCCATTCTGAAAAATCTGATATTCGTGTGAAACGAATCCGGATAATCGAATAACGAATCCGGCTGAATCCAGATAATAGAAAAAAAATCCGACCGGATATCCAGATCAAAGATTATATATATTATAATAATACTTTATTTTTATTTATATTAAATTAATATATTTTTAATTTTTCAGATTTTATATTATTAATAATAATATTTTAATTTTTAATTTTTAAAAATTTTATTATTTATTTTTCTTCAATTTTTATATAATAATAATATTTTATATAAGAAAACCGGACCCGAATATCTGGATTCGGATATCAAAACTACGGATCCGATTAGATGCAAATTTAGATCCGGATATCCTAAAAAAAGTCGGATATCCACATCCAGCCCAAGCCTACCATTCATCGGCTAATTATTATTTAAGTTTATGGAACCAACTTACCTGATGAGATTTCAGTTACTCGCTGGTGAAACTGATGGAGCCTTGTTCCGAACAAGAATTTCTTCGAAGGAATCAAGAGCGCATCTAGGCTTAGGCTTGAGCAAAAGATGAAAAGATCTCAGATTTCATTGTTATACATGTATTCAAAAGATAAATGACATCTTTTTTTTTGTTTTTTATGTTGCAAAGGATGTAAAAAGATGAGACGTTGAAACCGTATTACATCAAAAGATCTCTCATTGGCTATCCAGCATAAGAAGTCACGCTTAAAAATGTTTAAACTTGTATGTAGAATATGGAATGTTTCATAATCCTAATTTGATGAATTAATCTATTAAGAAGTTAGACTCGTATACCGATCAGGCCATCGCCATTGCCTTTGAAACGCATTTTGTTAAAAAAGAAAACCTTGAAACTCTTGATTATTGTAGATATTAAAAATTTGAAAAATTATGGTAGTAGAAACACATGTACGTAAGTTATCAGTTACGGTCGACTATTTGGATTTTCGTTCTATTATATTATATTCATAATTATATTAGAGTTCGATTACAAACGAAAAACACATTGGTACTGCAATATTTTAAGAAAAATATGTATAAGACAGTATTCCCACATTTAATATTTAATATCAATATATATAATCTTACACAAAAACCAAAATGAGGTATGTGCGTGATGTGTAGCATAAGAAAGGCATGACATAAGGCAGTTCGAAAAAAACCTGCCTTTTTCCAAAATTTAATGCCCATTGGCCGCTAATTCTGGGCCCCACGATTAGCCACGTGTCATTTTCTCGTCGAGGGACCCAGTTCGGTACTCATATGCACACACAAACCTAACACCTATTTCTTCTCTCATCTTATATCAAACACATTCACTCTCCAAAACCTCTCTATACTCTTCCTACATATTCTCTTTGATCATGAGACTGATTTCGTAAAAAACATAAACAAAAACATTTGAGTGTTAATGGAAAACATGGGAGATTCGAGCATAGGACCAGGCCATCCACATCTCCCTCCCGGGTTTCGGTTTCACCCGACTGATGAAGAACTAGTAGTTCATTACCTCAAGAAGAAAGCTGCTTCTGTTCCACTTCCGGTCTCAATCATTGCCGAGATTGATCTTTACAAGTTCGATCCTTGGGAGCTTCCAAGTATATATATACTTTTATATATAATTTTTTTCCTAATTTTTGTTAATTTGTTTATGACGCGACCATTGGAAATCTAACTATATAAATTTGATATAGATAGTGGATGCACTGGTTAATGATATTTTGAATGGTTTAGGCAAAGCGAGTTTTGGAGAGCAAGAGTGGTACTTTTTTAGTCCTAGAGATCGGAAGTATCCAAATGGAGTTAGACCGAACCGGGCAGCAACTTCCGGTTATTGGAAAGCCACTGGAACCGATAAACCAATATTTACATGCAATAGTCACAAGGTTGGCGTCAAAAAAGCACTTGTGTTCTATGGTGGTAAACCTCCTAAAGGGATTAAAACGGATTGGATCATGCATGAGTATCGCCTCACCGATGGTAACCTTAACACTGCGGTTAAGCCACCTGACTTAGCCACCACAAGGAAAAACTCACTAAGGGTATGCGAAATCATCTAATATATATCTTAACAACTTTAGGTCATCAAATTTGAGTCTCCGTATATATATAGTCTATGATATTAAATAATGTCGACATACCATATCACGTACTACATGGAAAATGTATTTTGTTGTTAAATAATTAAGCTAATATAATCAAACCTCAATGATAAGGATTAAGGAATCGAATTTAACGAAAGTATGTTAGTAAAATGTTAGAGCACACTTTACTAAAGTGTGTAGTTCAATTCAAGTTTGTAACATTGCCACTATTTTTTTTTTTTTTTTTTTTTGAGTCTACAATATTGTATCACATGGGAAACTCATACCGAAATCTTTTTTGGGAAAACTTAGGATACTATGCAGGTTGAATCAATGAGACTGACGTTATTATTATCCCTATATAATATATAGTTTGGCATGTTGATTTAATGGACCACAAATCAAAATTTTGCAGCTAGACGATTGGGTTCTATGTAGGATCTACAAGAAAAACAGTTCCCAAAGACCAACAATGGAGAGAGTATTACTAAGAGAGGATCTAATGGAAGGAATGCTCTCAAAATCATCTGCTAATTCTTCTTCCACATCGGTTTTAGACAACAATGACAACAACAACAACAATAACAACAACGAAGAACACTTTTTCGACGGTATGGTCGTTTCTTCAGACAAACGTTCCTTATGTGGTCAGTACCGAATGGGTCACGAGGCCTCGGGATCATCTTCATTCGGATCTTTCTTATCGAGCAAGAGGTTTCATCATACAGGTGATCTCAACAATGACAACTACAATGTCTCTTTTGTTTCAATGCTTAGTGAGATTCCTCAGAGTTCGGGGTTTCATGGAAATGGAGTTATTGATACAACGTCGTCTCTAGCTGATCATGGGGTTTTAAGACAGGCGTTTCAGCTTCCTAACATGAACTGGCACTCATAATATCTATATAGATATGTATCTATGCACACATAATATAGTTTGCACAGATATTATATGGGAATATATATGTATTTATAAATATGCACACGATCTCACATATGTATACGTATCTGTTTGCATCAAGAAAGGTGTATACGTCTCTTTTTACTCGCTGGTTGCAAGATGTGTACTAATAACAGAAGCTGATTAATGACTAATACACTACGAAAGTATAATTTTCTACTAGATAAGTTAGCTAAATTAAATATGTCACGTGTGAAAATATACAGAGGTACATCAATCTGATTTTTTTTTTTTTTTTTTTTAAATGCAAATTTTGGTTCATCCTTTGTCCTTTTTTCTTTTCATAAATGAGTATGAGAATCGGAGTAAAATATTTTTTAATCCGACCTTGATTTTCTTATGCAGTATTCTTCCATGTGATTTTTTTTCTAAGGAAAACTTAAGATCTTCAAATGGATAATCTTTTAGTCTTTATAAGTAGAGAGGATCAAATGCTCTGTTTCTTTGTTGGGTTGTTACAAAATTTTAAAACCAACTCTGGTTTAGATAGATTGAGCTAAACTATATTTAAACCAAGATTCCATCCATTAATAAAGGCCAAAGATTGTTAGAAGAATTAAAAAAAAAAAACATAGCAGAGTGACCTCAAAAAGAATCACTAGATAAGCAAACGACCATAACATTCCTGATTTTATTGATGAGATAGCATATCAACAAGGATTAATGAGCAATTCAATGTCTTATTTAGGCCCGGTCCTTTGCATGTATCGAGCGTGGATTTGCACATGGCCCATCAAAGATTTATTTTTTCCCTTTTAGCGATAGGAGTTCAAATTAATTATATGTAGATTAAAGCCTTCTGTTTTGTGTTAAAATATAAAGCCTTTTTCGTAAACCTAGGCTACAATAGTAAACAGAGCTTTTTCTTATAGCACTGTGTCCTCCCAAACTTTAAACCAGGCCCGGTCTCGTATTCATATTTTGTGCACCAAGTCCAATATGCATGAGGGAATCCAACTAAAAAATTGGATACTTGCTCCTAAATTTCACAAGAAAGTTCAGAGTAAGACAAGATTGGGAATATCAAACAATCTTGTAATACATGAAATGGGGCTGAAATGTTTTTTTTTTATACATTTAGGGCCACAAGTAATGGCTTGCCCTGCTTGGATTTTGGGTCGAGGGCCGGGCATGGACTTAATACATTAAAAACACAGTTGCAATTAGATGAACACAGTGGCTTGCAATGCATAATCGCCTCTTTACAGGTGACCACATGATCCATTGGAATATGAGTTCGTCAAAACTTGTGTTTTGTGCTCAAACGCAATGGAAATCCAAGACCACCTCTTCTTTTCATGCATCTACTCATCGGATATTAGAAAAGCTCTCGCCCAGAGCATATTTAAATCAAGGTACACAACAGATTGGCCATACGAGCAACAGATTCAGAGTTTCCTACCTCGCTATGTCTTCCAAGCCATATTTCAGACAATCTAGAGAGAACGCAATACATGACGATACAGAGACATCCCAAACTCAACTGCCGTTTTGATCCTTTGGATCGAAAGACAAATTAGAAATCAACTCTCATATATTCGATGTCTTGGAGACACGTGTTACAAGAACTGCATATGTGGTTTGCATCTAAAAATTCTAAAACGTGTAAAAATTTATTTTTTTCTAGAACGCGGATGTAACAACATTTTTTTTTTGAATTTATTTAAAAAAGAAAAAAGAAGATAGTGAACACAGAGGTTAACGAGAAACCGGACAAGATTTTGAATTCAAGCATTATTTGTGGGAGGGAGAAATCAGTACTCTGATTGGGCTGTCCTCCCCAAAGATAATGGTTTTGAGGTCCGAAACTTCTTGATTATAAAAACTTATTTGTCTCATCATCGGTACATTTTGTGTGTGGATCAAAACTCAATTTTGC
This sequence comes from Barbarea vulgaris, assembly GCA_963667165.1. Taxonomy (NCBI): domain Eukaryota; kingdom Viridiplantae; phylum Streptophyta; class Magnoliopsida; order Brassicales; family Brassicaceae; genus Barbarea; species Barbarea vulgaris. The sequence continues at coordinate 46,101,776 of OY763887.1, forward strand.
ATGAAATAAAAAACAATCACGTGTTCTTAATGGTAATTAAGGTTGTTGTTATTTGGTAGTTACAGTATGGAAAATATTCCCGGAGAACCAATAGAAATGAAACGAATCATTTCGTACTATTCTTTTATTTTCCATGTGGATATGTTCTTAGTTTCTGAATCTCTGTACCTATCACAGACTAAATGGTCCCAAAATTCACAAAAAAAATTATTAAAATAAAATTTACTATAATTCAGGCGATAATAATCTTGGTGACATCGTATTCATTTATTTAATGGACTAGAAAGATCGTACTGTATATGTGGTTCTGGTTCTTTCACTAAGTTGTGAAAACTTCATATACATGTATATAATTAAGACATTAAACAAACATGATGATAGGATTATCGGGCTAAAGTCTGTCAACAAGGACAGTCCTATTTGTCTAAGTTTGTAGTTTATGAGGCTCTTTATCGGCCTCTCACATATTATATTTTACGTAATTACGAGAACTATATCGTACGTAGTGAATTTGTAGGTACTTAGTTAGATTTTTCAAATGAATAATTAGTTCATTATTTGTATTTTATTTAATAATTCTGTCTCCGATTATTTTTAAGAAATAGCTAGAATAATTTTTTTTTTAAAAATTTTATTGTTAAAATGATATACTTTAGAAATATATTTGCTCATAATACCAAAATTTTCTTTTCTACCTAATACATATTTAAGAAATATAAATTATTATTTTATTTGGTTAACTATTTTTTAATTTATATATATATATATTTATAACTGTACTTTTAATAGTTTTTCTTCCTAAAACATTGATTAAGTTCAAAGAATAATTATTTTTTGAAAAACTTAAAAGTCATTATAAAAGTCTGCTAATATTAGTAGATTCTGCAAAATGATCGATGAGTTTGCAAAATGCTCCTAGAATATGTCAAATGCTAGCAGAATGTGTAAAATATCCGCAAAATTTATCAACTATTTTGCAAAGTTTGCAAAATATTTACAAAATTTGTCAGTTCTTCTGCAGAGTCTAGAAAAAAGTTGCAAAGTTTGTGAAGTATCCGTAAATAATTTTGCTAGTTATTCTATAGAATCTGCCAATAAATTCACAAAGTATGACAAATTCTAGCACAATATGCAAGTTACTCTGTATGGTTTGCAAAATATCTGCAGAATTTGCCAATTTTGTGCAAAGTTTGTCGGATGCTCGTATTTGTCTACAAGCTATTTTGTTGAGTCTTCCAAATATTTGAAAAAATCGTATTTGTCTACTAGCTATTTTGTTGAGTCTTCCAAATATTTGAAAAAATGATCTCTCAACTTTTAATTTTTTTAAAAAAGTTATAGACACGTTTTAGATATTTTGATTTTAAACAACTTTTTATACCAAAAAACAATTGAATTCAGCACAAAGGAATAGTTTTCTTGTGTTACCACTTACCGCTATGTTACCACTTATTTGGTAATTCTATTTCAGAGTTATGGCATCTGTGATTCTATTATAAATAGCTTATTTAGGTCGAGGGTTTATTCAGCTTTGACATCGATTAAGAATACGGAGATCTTTCTCTTTCTTTATTATTTTTGGTATTTTTTAAAAAATCTAAAAAATCTAAAAATATTACTTCATTTAGAGATTTCAGACTAAACTAATAACTTTAGAGCAAGTCCATTGGTGTTAGAATATGGTGTTTTTCCTAAATTTTTAATATTAAATTAAAGATATTCATCAAGAAAGAGAAACAAAAGTGTTTTTAGCAAGACACTTAAGACCATATGGAAAACACTCTTAAATTATGTGTCATATTTTGATTGGTTTTAAAATTTTTAGTTTAGTATTTAATAAATAAAATTAATTAAAAACATCTTTTATTATCATAATTTATGAGGTATCCTAGTTTTTCGGGTATTTGGTTTATCCCTAGATACTTTGCTTCATCATAAATGTAGTTAGCTCTTGGTCGCCACCAATTTGTACAACCTTTTTTCAACATTAAGACATGACATATAACCATAAGAGCATCTCCAAAGGGGATTCTCTTAAGGGCTTCTTAACATTTATTTAATCAAAATTAAATAAAAAATGGGTAATTATTAGTAGAACCGGTTCTAAATAGGTCGAAGTTTTCTCATTTATTTTTAACTTTTTTTGTTGTTGTCAAACTCTTTTTTTTTTTTTTCAAACAATTTTGATTTATTCTTAAAAATTCCAGATGGAGTTCTACCATTGGAAGATGACAAATTTAAATACTTCTAAAGAGGTTTTTAACTTTAATTTTTTCAAAATTTATATTAAAACTAATGGTAAAACCCCATGAGAGATATTTACTAGTATAAAAGGAGGACGACGTTTTTGTCTGTTTTCTTGAGGCCTTCTAGTTGAATTTTCCACATGATCATTTTTTATGAAATTTCATCGAAGCTATCTAGACTCTATATAAAGACACACAACTTGGTGAACAATAACATATAAAGCTATAGAAATTTAAAGAAATAAAAAGACAAAAAGAAAAGATGAACAATTGTTTTGCTTCTGAACTCTACTCCCTAGCAGAGGAGATCAAGAAAGAAACATTTGAACTGGATTACATTAAAAATAATCCTTACTCGTTTGTGTCTCCCTCGGCTTATGACACAGCTTGGCTAGCCATGATCAAAGATGTGGATACTAAGTCTAAGAAGCCGATGTTTCAAGGTTGTTTAGATTGGATTCTAAACAATCAAAACTTTGTAGAAGGAATATGGGGGAGACACGGAGATGAAAATGAAGACGAAACTCTCACTTCGACACTTGCTTGTGTTGTAGCACTCCGCAAATGGAACATTGGAAGTCTTCATGTCCACAAAGGTAATCGTTACGGTCGTTAAAATTACATGCATCATGTACGTTCACATGCACGTGTAATGCCTTTTTCATGGGCAAATACTTGAAAAAATATCCATTACTTATTTGGTTTCATAATAAGTGATATATGTTTAAGAAATACAATATATGATCTTAAAATCAATGATCTTATACCAATTTATCCTTGTAATTAAGTTCTTGGTTTGTAATATTTCAATTTTACGTCACTTTTTTATAAGGGTACATCTTACATTCTTACCCAAGAGATCATATATTTATTTTCCATAATGTTTTCGAAATTAGAGATTAATTATGGGTGCATATTTTATACATCTTGATCAATTAGGGACGAGATACATCGAAAGAAGTACGGAGATGATTATTGGAAAATATATCAACCCTCAAAAGAAGGGCTCTTGTCCTCGTTGGCTCGTTCTCATGTTCACTGGACTCCTCGAGCTTGCTCAACAACTTGGCCTACAATTTCTCTTCTCTACAAGAGTTAACAAAATGATCAACAACTTGTTCTTCCAACGCCAAGAGATTCTCCACCGGTACGTTACAAAAATTAATATGAACTTAGAAATTAATGTTCATATATGGTCAACCATTTTCATCATTTTTATGTATTTTTATACAAAAATTAATCATTTGAATACTTTTTTGAGGTATTATTTATTATCAACTTCAAATCATTTGAAAATGCGTGGATAAAAATTCATGTTTATATAGTAATATTGGTTATTTTTTTTCATTTATGATAGGAGATTTCTAATATACTTTTATCTAACCAACATTTTTTTTAGAGAAAAACTTGTGGATGACCGTTACAACAAGCAATCTCTGCTCGCATATCTAGAAGTATTGCCATCGACCTTATACGCCGAAAATCAAGAAGACATCATAGAGAAACTTTGTGATTTCGATGGCTCTTTGTTTCAATCACCTTCAGCAACTGCAGCAGCGTTTATGCTATCAGGCAATAAAAAGTGTCTGTCTTATCTACAATCTCTAGTACAAAGATGCCCTCATGGAGGTTACTTAATTTTTAAGTATTTTCACATTTTTAATCAAGAAAAAAGTATTAATATCTTGATAAATCTTTTTTTTTTTTTTTTTGTATTAACTGATTATGCTTATTTATTAATTAAATACAGTTCCACAAATTTACCCCGTGAGTGAAGAACTCATAAAACTCTCCATGGTCAACATAATGGATAACTTCGGTTTAGGAGAGTTTTTCGGTAAAGAGATTGATCATTTTCTTCAACATATGTACAAGTGAGGAATAATCTGAATACTCTTATGATTTTTCATTCGTTATATTAAGTAATTAACTAATCTTTATACGATGATTTGGATTATATTCTCTCTTTTTTTTTTGCCTTAGGAGCTACGAAAACGAGGATCTCAAGAGAATGCCCATATTTACCAAAGTAGAGCAGTTGCACAAAGCATCTCTCGAATTTCGAATGCTAAGAATGAACGGCTACAATGTTTTGCCTAGTAAAGAACTAAGTCTATACAATACACATAAATACAAGTGACTATATTATATTCCAAAAAATCTAAATTTGATTTTTTTTTTTTTTTTTTTTCGTAAAAACTTATTGCAGAGAGCTTTTGCTGGTTCTTGAAAGACGAAGAAATCCGAGATCATCTAGAGACAAACATTGAATGTTTGCTCTTTGTGATGCTAAGTGTTTACAGAGCAACTGATCTTATGTTTCCAGGAGAGTGTGAGCTCGAAGAAGCAAGAGAGTTTTCCCGTAAACTACTTGAAAAAATTCAATTTATTGATGAACAAATGGTGCCTACTTCTCACATTAAACATGAAATAAGTACTCCTTGGATGGCTCGACTCAAACATCTTGATCATAGGATGTGGATTGAGGACAAAGACTCAAATGCTTTCTCAGTTGGAAAAGCCTCTTTGATCCGGTAATTATACAATATTCGTACATTCAATCAAAATATTAGATTTAATATGTTTACAATAATAGCAAAGCTTACTAAGGTTTTTCAATTTTCACTGAAATCATATTATGCATTATGCAGTATAAATAGTGACAAGCTTACTCATCTTGCTGTGAGAAATTTCGAACTTCGACAAGCTGTATATAGGAGTGAGATGGATGACTTGATGAAGTAAGTACTGAGACATGCTTTGAGATTTCTTCATCTAAATTTATATATGTATCAAAATTTAAAGTGATTTTTTAATTTGAGCAAGGTGGGTGAAAAAGTCAGGACTAAATGATATTGGATTTGGAAGAGAGAAGACAACATATTGCTACTTTGCAGCTTCATCAGCCACTTCATTGCCTTTTAAATCCGCAGCTAATATTCGTAAGCTTATGGCAAAGAGTGGGATCCTTATTACAGTTGCTGATGATTTCTTTGACGAAGAAGGTTCTCTTGATGAATTGAAAGCTCTTGCCAAAGCTGTTCTAAGGTACATTAGTTAAAAGAACTCCGTTATTATGATGTTGTAATTAGAGGTCATAATTATTGGACATAATGTGTTACATCAGAAATTGAACAATGATCTTAAATAATATTATAAAGATCATGGTTCTTTTCACTCATTGTCAATTAGTTTTGAGTTGGAAAACAATAATTTAATATCGTATCAGAGTCTGATCCACACGTTGTCCACCCCGATTCACAATCAGTACGACCCAAAATTTGGTCCACCGATTATTCTCCGAAATCCGAGATTTATGGATAGAATAACCATCATCTCAAGAGGGCGTATTGGAACATCGAAAACTGGAAAATGATCTTAAATAATTTTATAAAGGATATGGATCTCTTCACTAATTGAAAGTCTATAATTTAATACTAATGACTTAATTAATGATCTATTAAAAAATCTTGCTATAAATTCTGTTGATTCTTGATTTAATTATTGTTAACGTGTATTATTTAGATGGGACGGAGAAGAGCTGAAAGATTACGGCAAGATCATATTCAACGCACTTGATAATCTTGTTAAAGAAACTGCTGAGACTTGCCTTAAGGATCACGGAGCTGACAGAACAGACCATCTTCGCAACATTGTATGTCTTTTTTAAATCATAATATTCTTTATTTTACCATGGTAATTGACATTAAAATAATCATATCAGCAAATTAATTGATATGTTAGTTTCTTGTTCAATCAAGTACATACTTTTGACATTCTAAGAAACTTACAATATTTCCATTCCGGTTAACAAAAAATAAAATAAAAAACAATTTTTCACAAGCTTCTTATTTTAAATTCAAATATTTTATATGAGTATTTTCTAGGAAATTTTTTTCTTAATTTTATTCCAAAAAAATAACTAAATAAAACCAAGAAAGAAAGAAATGATAACAAAATTTCAGTCATAGAATTAATGAACTAAATAATGACTACGCAGTGGAATGAAACATTTGAGTCGTGGCTATGTGAAGCTAAATGGAGTAAGAAGGGACACATACCGTCGATGGAAGAATATCTTCGAAATGGAATGATCTCAATCGCAGCACACACCATTGCTCTTCCCATTTCGTGTCTCATGGAATCTTCTTTTCCCCAACAAAAACTCAAACCCGGAAATTACGATAACATAACAACATTGCTCATGATCATACCTCGACTCCTTAACGATTTACAGAGTTACCAGGTAATGTCAAATCTCTATAGTACATAAATTAATACTCCCTCCATTAGAAAAATAAATTTATTTCAAAAATATTACATTTTTAGGTTTCTATGCAAGTTTTATTAGTTATTAGTGATTAACTGTAAATTTTTTTAAAAAATAATTGAATATTATTGGTTTAAAGTTTTTAAAAATTGTTAATAAAAAAAAATACATTTATAATCAAATTTTAATGTGTTTTCTTAATATATGTGAAAATCTTAAAAATATAATCAATTATATATATATACTATATGTTATGTGAAGTTCTTATCTTTTAGGCCTATATATGATATGCATGTTATCTTGTACTTGATGACCAAACTTGTGATATTGAAATTTGTAGAAGGAACAAGAACAAGGCAAGATCAACTCCGTGCTACTCCACATGAGAAATCATTGTGGTTTGGAGATAGAGGATTCAATTGCTCATATTGAAAAGATCATTGATTCGAAGAGGAAAAAATTTATGGAACAAGTCCTATTGGATGAATTCAGTGAGTTGCCTAAACCGTGCAAAGATATTCACATGTCTATTTGCAGAGTTTTTGAGATGTTCTTCAACAAAAAGAATCGTTATGATTCGAACACAGAGATGCTTCAAGACATTAAGAAGGCTCTTTACGATCCCATCAACATTAGGAAATAAACTATCCGAGCTTGATAATCTAAGGTTATAGTGAAATATTAATCCTATAATTTATGTATGCATTGTTGAATAGTCATCTTCATAAGGGCATGTAATCTTCTTTCTCTATACATCTAGTCATGTATCACTATCGTGCGGTTTACTTCATTTTGTTGGATGATATAACTTTTCTTTCATTCAATAATAAGGGATTTCTATTTCTCAATGAAAAAGAAAAAGAAAAAAGGTAAAAAATATTCAGTTGGAATTTGAAAACGAAAGTCCATAGAAGGGCCAAAGCACATAAAGCCAACCCATAAAAACAAGCCCAAGCTCATGCAAGACAGTCTAGAGGATCACACGATTCACACCCCTACAAGAATTTAAAGAGCTTAAGGGTGAATGAGTTACATATTAGGTTGAACGACGTTCTTGCCAAAGTTATATGTCTCTTTTCAATCTATACTTAAGTTCGAACCGTTAAGGTTTTGGCGGCAAGATACTATGGCATGGTGATCCCGCATTTTTTTTTTGTTGTCGTCAGTGATCCCGCTTTTATGGTGTGGTTTTTACAGTTTTAGTTTTTAGTTTGTATATTTAGTTTTTTTTTTTTTTTTTTTTTTGTTAAAGTATATTTAGGCTTTTATATTGTAAATTTACCATTTTGTAGTTTACTATTCAAAATTGAAATCAAAAGAATTTTTACTAACTGGTAATTAAATGAGACAAAAAAACAAAATCTGTACATGGTGACCGGAGTAGATAGAAACCTTTTGTACATGGTGACCGGAGTGTATATATATATCCCAATTTAACTATAAAGTTCGTTAGAGCAACTCCAATCGAACGCTATAACACTAAAGATGGTGCTAAATGCACTCAACCAAACGGCATACTCAGCACCAAATTTTTTCTTTTAGTGTTTTGTGAACAGTGTCACACCATATTTGGTGTAACACTATTCACAGAACACCAAAATATATATATTATTTTATTTGTATTTTTGATTTAGTAAAATAATTAAATGATAGTTTATCAATTAAAAAATAATTATATCATCAATATTTGTTTGATATTTTTACTTTTAATTATATAAAATTGTAATTGTAATAAATTATAATTGTAACTAATCTGAAATTTAAATTTACTCAAAAAAAAAATCTTTTGTCTATACCGATTATAATCTTATATTTAACTATGATTAATAAGTTATAAAAATAATTAGTATTTATCAACGTAATAAAATAATTAAGAAAATTATAAATTTAATAATATAATAATTGAAATTATTAGTTTTAGTGCTAAATTTGGTGTTATGGTTGGAGATGAATTTTTTTTTGAAACATTATAACACCAAATTTGGTGTAAATTTGGTGTGATTTCAACACCAAATTTAGTTGTGGTTGGAGTTGCTGTTATATTAAGCAAGCAAAAACATCGTGCTGATGTGAACAGTGAACACAATTATAATCAAATAATTGAAACCACTTTGACGTGAAATGAAATCAGCTTCTTTAATTCATGGATTTATTTTCTCAATTTGGAATATATAAATGGCGTATGTTTTCTTTTGTCGGTAATTGGCATGTTTAATGCTTACTGATACCACACAAAAATAATTGTGAAAGACAAGCAGATTTTAATTTGTTTGCATTCGCAAATTATAGCCTTACAAAAACATACTTAATTAGACTGGTCCACGATTGATAAACTAGAACCTTGAATATTTCATTTTTTTTTTTCTAACTCAAGATCTACGAAAGAGCCCAAACTACTCCTTAGAAGAGATGCGGTTTACGAATAAACTTTCTCTCTTGATATTCAAATTGACCGTAAATTGGATTTTATATCCTTGTTAATGTCCAAAAATAATGTGTTAGAGTTTCGCACAATACGTGGATCAAACCCGTTTTTTTAACATTTGACCAGAAGATACTGGACGAAATTTTCATATCCACTCAATTATGCTTTTGGATCTTTCCAACTATCACTTCAACATAGAGTAGCAATAGTTTTTTAACTCTTCCACACTCACCTAAATAATGTATTGAAAAAAAAAAACATATTAGTACAAAATCTACCTAGCTAAATCACACTCATACGACTATTTTAAATATTGTTTGTTTCTTAAAAATTAAGATTTTTTCTTGTAGCAAATTAGTACAAAACTACCAAAACCATAATTAGAGCAAAAGTTTTGTTCTCAGGGAGACAATCCACCGTCTTATAGGGTAGACAAAAGGACCCACGAAACTGTCGTTTGTTAGGTCCTTTCCTGTCACTCAATAATATGTTTTAAAATATTTATTTTCTATTTAGTTTTCTTTTAAAGCAAAATTTTAAATTAGTGAAGGACAACGTTTAGTTACAACTTTCAATTAAATCAAAGCTAAGAAGCTATTTGAGGACAAGTAATTTAGTTATCTTCTATTAAGATATCTTTTTTTTATGAATCCTGAAAACTGTGTTTATGTATGCTGAACTAATGAATTAAAAGCCAACTAATTACACAAATGTGTTAGTGTCTTTTCTGTGTCAGTATCCAATTTAAAACCCATATATTGCATGTATTTTATATGACCAAATTTTATTCAATATAACCAAAATTAGATCGATTACAAAAACCAAAGAAATCACATGTTAGATTTCTGATATATGGTGAAAATTTGGCGTGAGTGGGGGTATTAAGAGAGGTAGAAAAAACATGGAGGATGTACGAAATAATTAAGTACTCTGTTGCAATCGATAAACCCAAGAAATCTCGACAAGTTTTTGATTGGTTGTAACTTGTAACCGATCATATTGATGTTATCACTTTCAAGATTATGTGTCCGACCCAGTTTATTTACTAATTTTAGTGGAAGTTTTGATTTAAAACCGTAGAAGTTGAGACACATAAAATGTGCTTACAATCTTTATGTACCTTATTTTTAATTTTAAATGTAAGAAATCCTAATAAAAATTGTATGATATATTTCCATCGAAGTTTTAGAATGTAAAGAAATAAAACGGTACTTTAAAAAATATATATATATTAGAATGTATTTCTATAAAGAAATAAAACGGTACTTTTAAAAAAGAAGTTTTTGAGTACTTTTAAAACGGTCCTTTTAAAAAATGGTACTTTTAAAAGCAAAGAAATAAAACGGTATTTAAAAAAAAAATTATGACTTTAAAAAAAGTCATATTTCTGTAAAACGGTACTTTTAAAAAAATGGTACTTTTAAAGTCATTTATTTCTGTAAACGGTACTTTAAAAAAAAATAAAACGGTACTTTTAAAAAGCAAAGAAATAAAACGGTACTTTAAAAAAAAAAAAAAGTTTTAGAATGTATTTCTGTAAAACTATGACTTTATTTATTACTCCTTCCATTCCTTATTAATTCTATTTCTATGATTCTTACACATTTTAATAAAACCTATTAAAAGTGAATTATAAATATATTATTTTTTTGAGTAACAATTTTCTATAACTTTAAACCAATAGTATTCAAATATATTTTTTGAAGTTTACAATTCATCATCTATAGGTATAATAAAAAAATATACTGAAAATAAAGAAATAACATATTTTTAAAAAAGAAAAAAAATTCCTACAAATAGAATCAATTAGGAATATAGGGAGTATTATTTTTTTAGATAATAACTATGCTAATTAACAAGTTTTCTAATATTATTTACTCTCACGAGTATGTAGAATAATACTTGTTAGTTGTTATACGTAACACTTTAACGAGTTTGAAAATATTAGTTTTCCCATTTAGAAGACTTTATTGTCTTTGAATCACTTGGTTTTATGGTCAATCCTCTTCTATTCTACATTAAATCACAAGAATTAAAGGCAAGATAGATACACTTCCCAGTCGTACTTTTATTTATTGACGAATCATGCATGTTTCTCGTTTTCTACGGTTCATACCAGTGAATTACATCGATCGTGGTAGTATACACATGTCAAAGAACATATCATATGTATTGATGGAAGATAATAAAAATTGACGAAGATAACGTCCAAAATTGATATTAGTTGAGAAATGCTACTCATTAATATCGAACATGTTTTGATTTTATTTTAACAAAAAAAAGTGTTTTGATTTTAACAAGAAAAAAAACATGTTTTGATAATTTCAGGTATTTAGATTTTGGCTGTGTACTATGTAATTCCAAGAAAAAGTTACATAATACACAGTCAAACTCTTTTAGTAGATTTTTTTTTTTTTGGGTTCTTTACTTCTTTATTAGCATGTACTAAATAGAAATTATAGTCCTCAAATACTCACTCCTTCTTAAGATCTATTTTCATTGTGTACCGAAATTCATATGCAATTTGGCATTGAAGAGTCAATTAATATTGGATTTTATCCTTTGAAGGTTATGGAAAAGTCAAAGGACATTGCCTTTTATACTTTTAGCTTTTTACGGTTATCGAATTTTGTTGACCAAAAAAAAAAAAAAGGTTATCGAATTTCTTTTTAACTTGTATTCCATGTCTGATTTTCCTTTGATTTTCTTAATTGTTGGGTTTTTCTTCGGCTTGTTTGTCCTTCGATTTGACTTTTGGAGTTTTCCATGGATGTTTTTGTAATGACATGCATTATGAAAATGATAACTAGCTCGATGGTCGGAGGTATAGCTGACACAATCTTCAAAATAAGATATATAAATTGTTTTTTATAGGACACAAATCTAAGTTATAAAACTTTAATAGTTTTATAATATATATAAGTGTCCCAATCAATTATTGGTATCGATATAAGAACTAGCAACGCCAGAAGAAAACAATTACTATAAAACAATGAAATTAAAATTGTCCCATTTATAATTTTAGCTGATGTAAAAAAAATTATCGTTATTTTAGAGATTAGAGAGGAAATGTTGTTAATTTTTTTGCTTGACCTTTAGAAATTTTTTTTTTAAACAACATTTGTTTTGTAAATATTACACTATAATTCAATAGTAAAAGTATAATTTTTTTTTTTTAACTATTCAAGGATAGATTTGACAACTTAGTACAGATTTCAATGCTGACAAATATATAGGAGATATGATTTGGGTATATAAATGTAATACTGACTTACGTAATGTAACTATAACTTTTTTATATTTAATTATAAACTTTATTATTAAAATATTATTTAAATAATAATTAAATACATCCACTGAAAGTTTGCTGACCAATCGGTAGTCAAATATTTGGTGACCAGACATTTATTTGTTAACGAGAACCTATGTTGTAATGCAAGTTACGTTAGTGCGTTTCCTGGTTTAGAATCGGAATCAAAATTAGAAGTTCTCGGATCTTTGTTTAAGCTTTTTAAGGAAACCCACATAATTTCTATGCACGTTGAAAACTTATGCTTTTGTTTTTAAGAAAATGTAGTGGCTTAAAAAAAAAATTAGTAGCATTGTTTAATTTAGATATTTTTCTATTTAAGAAGCAAAACCTGATATAGTAATTTGACAATTATGCAAACTAGTCTTCGTTTTTTTCTATAAAGAGTTTCTCTTATAAAGGTTATATGAATCATATATGAGACGTTTGAAATGATTAATTTGACTAATTTAATGATAAAAAGATTTGAAAGACTTGAGATTGATAATAATTCTATCCAAGACACAAAATTTAAGATAAACTCATTAAAAGAGTTGAAGAAAAATAATTTTATAATCTATACACACACAACAGTTTCAACAAAATGTGATCACAAAAGATTTCTCCAAAAAAAAAAAAAAAAAAAAACCAGTTTCAATACTAGTCTACTATTATATGCTTTGGAATGTTTTGATTATAGGTTTCCGCTTCCAGTTCCATCCCGTATACGTAACAACTGCAAAACTGCAGTTAAAATGGGTAGATAAACACCGTTATATTAAAAAAGAAATCGCTATTTTAGTGGTCACACAGTAACTTATATAAATGGTTATAATAAAGAAATCTCTATTACAATATGCATGTGGAGAGATTTAAAAAAATTGTTTGGCTATCTATGTTATCAAAATACATTTATTTTTTCGTCACTTGTTAGAGAGAATTTTAGAGTAAAACATGCTTGAGTTGGAGTAGTACAATGATGACTGATCTACCGAAAAAAATCATTTACCATGCCATGAGAGTAAAGCCAAAACACGAAAAATATCATGTGATGATTTGTAAGAACATCGGTCTTATGGAGTAAGAACATCATCATTACGAAGAGTTCTCCCGATAGTAGGCATGAGCCACATAAAACCCACACTTGATATTCGGATCCGATTCTTTTAAAATAATTAAAATATTATTATTATATAAAATATGAAGTAAAACAAATTTTTAAAAATATAAATATAATATAAATGTTTAAAATATTATAACAATACAAAATTTGAGGCAAACAATTTAAAAATATATTAATATAATATAAATAATAAACAAAAATATTATTAAATATCGCCAGATCTGGATATCCAGTTTTGTTTTATATCCGAATATCCAATTTTATTCTATATCCGGATCTGGTCGGATCTGTAATTCTCTTATCATGATCTGGATCCGGTCCACCTGAATATCCTGTTTTTCGAACGGATGTCGGATCCCAGATAATAGGGTCAGAGGACGGGAAAACGGCCAAAATCAACCCAAACTATTTGCAGAATGCCTTTTCCTACCCAACATATGGTACCAGGCATTTATCAACCTGAACCATCTAAAAATTCAAAATTTAAACCTGAACCATATGAATTTTAGCCGATTTCAACATTTACCTAAACGGTGTTACTTAGCCATTTGACGGTGATGAATCAGACGATTCGTGGCGTACACGTGGCATCAAAACTTAGTAAAACGACATCGTATTGAATTGAAAAATGAATCGATATGTTGGATACATCAAATCGAAGGATCTCTATGTTGCTATCTCAGCTTAATTCAGGTTTTATCGATGGAGTTGTAGGAGAGCACTCGTTTGGAAGAAGAAGATATATTGATTTTTGGTTTACTTGAACCAAAGAAATCAATGTGTCCTAGTGGTTTAAAGAGATGGACTCTAAATCCAGTTGTCTTTGCGGGCGCAAATTCGTTTCTTATTCTTTGACAATTTGTTTTGATTTTATTAACTCAAAACGACGTCGTTTTACTAAGTTTTGATGCCACGTGTACGCCACGAATTGTCTAACTCAACACCGTTAAATGACTAAGTAACACCGTTTAGGTAGATGTTGAAATCGGCTAAAATTCATATAGTTCAGGTTTAAAATTTAAATTATTAGATGGTTCAGGTTGATAAATGCATGGTACCATAGGTTAGATAGAAAAAGGCATTCTGCAAATAAATTAGGTAGATTTTGGCCGTTTCCCCGTCAGAGGACTACCCAATATTATCTCACATATATTTTATTAATATTTTTAATGATATTATTAAATTTTAAATAAATAAAAAGAAAAAAAATTGAAGCGCTTACAAATTGACAAATGACAAGAGAGTTTCTAGTTTTAGTGAGAATCAGTTATTTAGGTAGAACATTTTTCAGTCTCTCTCCTTTTTTTATTTTTTTCATATTTTTATTGTTGAGATATTCTCATTAGATACTATGATGGAGATGCTCTAATGCACCGACCATCATATTAGATTGGACATCGACGGTGGCGGTCGGAACGTTATAATTTGGTATTGGAACCAAACTCAGATGAATGTGGAGTCAAGTGGGCTCACACCATCTGAGGTAATATCTCTAGTGCTCAATTAGGACGTTGTACTCTGTGAATGAGGGTTATTGTAATATCTCGATTTCTACTACATGGTGGTGCATGTGAAAAACTTAAAAGAATTGATTTGACTATCTATATCACCAAAATGCACTTATATTTTCTTTTACTTGTCCAGAGAGAACTCCAAAATAAATATGCTTGAGCTGGAACAGTAAAAAATGGATGATTTAGCAAAAAATTATTTCCGATACCGAGCGTATGAGACCAAAATACGAAAAAAATAATATGTTAATTTGTATGGACAGTAACAAATCTTTAATTCTTTCAAAATAGAGCACGGACCGTCGGGGCGGACCCATAAATGTTTTTTACCGGTGTCATACCTATAATGTTCAAAATTGTTTTTTTTTTCTTTTAAGTATTTTCCATCTTTGTATTACAACCTACATACTATGCAATTGAATATTCCTTTTATTAAACTTACATTCTATATATAAACATTTTATACTTATTTTAAAACATTTGTATCTTCTTCTTTAGTGACTATATTATTTTATATAATAAAACTAAATGGAAATTAAAAAAAAAAAAAACAGTTATTTTATATTCTACCGTAAATTTAACTATGGGCTTTAGCCCAACAAAAGAAATAAAGTGGCAAAGTGAATTTTTATTTATTTTGTTTTGGTCAAACAGTGGAAACAGTGAATTTATAGGTGCAAAAGCAAGTATTGAACGTTGGCTACGGGGAGAAAAATAAATATTTTTTAATTCAATTAGCCACAAATCCATATTTGTTAGTGCATCAACATTCATATTATGAATTTAACTGGTGTCAGTTGAACCCCCTTTGTCTAAGGTAGGTCCGCCCTTGGGCGTCGAACAAAGTTAAAAACCCATAGATCCAAAAATGGCGTGGTTGCCCACATACAGTATTAGTCATAGCGTTACATGACCATCAAAGTTTACTAGCCACCAAATTTTTGGTAGTCTATCGGTTGCTATTTGGCCACCGATTGCGCAATGTAACCAATGTGAATCCATCCTTCACACAAAGTTTTCGTGGCTAGTTGTAGCAATACATAAATTTGGCTTTCTTATACTGATAACTAGATACACAAATGTACTCTTTACTAATTTATCATGAATTACAGATTTTCAAAACAAAACTAATTGATAATAAGTGGTGAGACCCACGAGCCTTACATAGTAGTTTAGAAATATCTCAATTTTCGGATGTGTAACATTTGAACATTTTCTAATATTATTTCTTACATTTTACTTGTCCTCAATCACAATTAAAACATCAAAAAAATTTGGAAGTTAAAAAAACAAAGGTATCGGTAAATATATGGAGACATGTGAAACACATATCTTCATATTTTTTCTGACTTGTTTTGTATATAAACTATGACAATTTTAGAGATGATAAAAGTAGTGGGGCTAAGTGTGTTCACATGGGGATCTTTCGTGTGATAGGTACGATGTCATTCAAACTATTGATCTCCTACCACATTTTTCACATTGTTACATTCAAATTCGATACTCATATTCGGTACCTCTATATAAACACAGCCAAATTAGTGACCAATTCGTTAACACACAATCTAAAGACAGAAAAAAAGAAGAAGAACAAATAGACACAATGAAGTCCCCTAACGATTTTTCTTCTAATGATCTCCACACTTTGGTCAATGAGATCAAGAGAGAAATTCAATTTTCCAACATCAATCTTGATCCTTACTCATTTGTCTCTCCTTCAGCTTACGAAACGGCTTGGTTAGCCATGGTCGAAGAAGACGACAACGTAGGTGATGATGAGCTTAAACCGATGTTCCAAGATTGTCTAGATTGGATTCTGTACAATCAAAACGCCAGAGAAGGTTATTGGGGAAACTCCAGCCGTTATACACCGGTGGCTAACGCCGGAGACGACTACGGCGATGAAGGCATGTACATTCTGACTTCCACTCTTGCTTGTATTGTAGCACTTCGCAAATGGAATATTGGATATTTTCATCTCCACAAAGGTGAGTTGACTTTGACTTTGTGTTTTTGTGGCTCTTTTATCAGTCGTCGTACATGTAAAACGTAACTCACTACGTAAACATCACATGCATGGCTTACTGTCCTATTCACGTCCAAATAATTATAAAATACGTTTTTCGTTTTTTTTTTTTTTTTTTTTTTTTTTTTTTTTTTTGAAATTTACGTCTTTCGTCTTGTATTCGACCCAAACAGCACATATTTATAGTTTGTCACATCTTTCATATGAATTTTGAAAGAAAAAAAAAAGCAACTTACATTTGCCTTTATGCGGAAAATAATAAACTTCGAAGAGAAAATATTCAATTAAATTCGTTTTCTAATTACTAAAAAAAATTTAGAATTACAAATACATATACGCTAAAGACAAACGTATTACATTTAATAAACGAATTTTGTTTGAAGTGGTTAAGGTTGTGGCCTTGTGGGTATATATAAACATAAAGCACAAATATTTACATTTTAAACAAACAGACTCGTCCAGTCTTACTCATTCCAGTTCATTTGCATCTGTCTCTTTTAAATGAATAGTACTTTTATTCGGTTTAATATATTTAACTATTTCACCAAAAATGTTTTGTTTTTTTCTTAAACTAGGGAAGAGATACATCGAAAGAAATACGGAGATGATAATTGAGAAATGCAGTACCGAATACGGATCTTATCCTCGTTGGTTCGTTATCAAATTCACAGGAATCCTCGAGCTTGCTCAACAACTTGGCATCCACTTTGTCTTCTCTAGTCGCTGTATCAAAATGATCAAAAAAATGTTTTATCAACGCCAAGAAATTCTCAAAACGTAACGTTGCATGATAAAAAAAAAAAATCATGATCAATTTTTTTTTTTCCCATAACCATATATAATCGTTAAACGCTAATCAGGTTTTCTATGTTTTCCAGAGAAATATTGGTGGATGATTGTAACCACAAACCTCTACTAGCATATCTAGAGGTGTTGCCATCGACATTACATGTCGAAAATCATGAAGAGAGCATCGTTCAAAGCCTCGACATTATCGATGGCTCTTTGTTTCAGTCGCCTTCAGCAACTGCATCAGCGTTTATGCTCACTCGCAACACAAAGTGCCTAGCTTATCTTCAAAATCTCGTTCAAAGATGCCCTAATGGAGGTTAAATCAACATTCTAGTTATCCCAAAGCTAGCTAGGGATAATTTTTATATTATTATCACTAAAATGTATTTTAATATATTCTTAACAAGCTATATGTGTGATTTTTGTTTCAGTGCCACATAAGTACCCTATCAATGAAGACCTCATAAAACTCTCCATGGTTAATCTAATCGAGAGTACTGGTTTGGGAGAGTTCTTCGGTAGAGAGATTGAACATGTTCTTCAAAACGTTTATAGGTAAGAACAAAAAAAATTATAATCACAATTTTTAATTTTTCTTTTAATACGTAAAAATATCTAAGCAAAATTAACATTTTGTTTGGTCTGTATAAATTTAAGGAACTATGAGGAAGAAGATGTCGAGAGAATGCCCATCAATTACCTAGCAGATAAATTGCACAAAGACTCTCTTGCATTTCGGATGTTACGAATGAATGGTCACCATACTTCACCTAGTATGAATTTCTCTTTTATGTGTCTTTCTTCATAGTTTGCGATCTCATTTTTTTCAAAAAACCAAAAAAAATAAAATAAAAATCTTAGGGGTAATAAACTAATACAAAGAGATTAGTTTACATGTGTCCCGAATTCAATCTTTTTTTAGAACGGAAGATTATTCTTTAAATCAAAATATATAAATTTTGACTCCACGATTTAACGAAAAAAAGTAAAAAATGTTATCTTTTAGATTTTAAAATCAATCTCAATGATCAAACTATCATATATAAAGTTTTAATTTGATCAAAGCAAATTCTTTGATTTTTTCTTGACCGAGTTTCAAAGTCGTGGTATAAATGCTTTTCAGGAAGCTTTTGCTGGTTCTTGAATGATCAAGAAACTCGACATCATTTAGAAAGAAATGTAGACTCTTTCTTCCACGTAATCCTAAGTGTGTACAGAGCCACAGATCTCATGTTCCCGGGAGAGCATGAGCTTGAAGAAGCAAGAGAATATGCTCGAAATTTACTCGAGAAAAGTCGATCCATCGATGAGAGAATGGTACTGAGATTTCTCAATAAATTGAATTATTTTAAGTGATTACAAGCTCATGTCTTGTACTCTTGATCATCAAATAAATAATGGTGATTTGTAGATTAAGCTTGAATTAAGTACTCCATGGATAGCGAGACTCAAACACCTTGATCATAGGATGTGGATTGAGGACAGAAACTCAAATCTTCTCTCAATCGGAAAAGCTTCCTTTCTAAGGTATATTTATATTTTATAGTATGCAAATGATCTTTCTAATTTTAGATCCTATAAAAAAAGCTAAACCAAGTGTTTTTTTTTTTTTTTTTTTGGAATCAGACTACATAGTTCATATAGCGACAAACTTACTCAACTTGCTGCAAGAAACTTTGAGTTCCGACAAGCCACCTATCGACGCGAGCTGGAGGAATTGACAATGTAAGTAGACTATTTAAATTTACATGTTAACTGTGAGGTCCAAAAACATATTTCGTATTAGGTATACAAACTTTAAACTATATATAGTCTAACAATAAAGTTTTGTGACAGGTGGGTAAAGAAATGGGGACTTAATGATATTGGTTTTGGTAGAGAGAAGACAACGTATTGTTACTTTGCAACTGCGACTTCATTACCCTATAAATATGCCATTAGATATGGTAAGCTTGCAGCAAAGAGTGGCATTCTCATCACAATTGCCGATGATTTCTTTGATGAGGAAGGTTGTTTGGATGATTTGAAAGCTCTTACGAAAGCCATTTTAAGGTACATTGGTTAAAAAAATCGGTTATGCTTGTGTAATTAGAAAACAGTCCTTTGTTTTTTTCAGAGATCCTAATTATAACTTAATCATCTCTTATTATTCTGTTGATACTTGATTTAATTACTTTTACGTCTATATATGATAGATGGGAAGGAGAAGAGCTTAAAGGTCACGGCCAAATCATTTTTAGAGCACTTGATGATATTGTTAGAGAGACTGCAGAGGCTTGCAGTAAGCAACACGGAACCGACATAACAGACCATCTTCGCAACATCGTATGTCTCTTTTACTCGACTCGGTCCAAAGAAATTATACTCTGAAGAAAACGATATATCTATAGAAACAAGTTTGGACCAGGACCACGTAGTTTAAAAAAAAAAAAAAAAAAAGTTTGGACCACCGTATTCCTCTTTTAGTACATTGAAAGGAGAAAGAAATCTCAACTTTTTAAGAGTATACTTATCATAAACTAAGAATTAAGCATACTTCAACGAGAAACAAAATAAAACCAGTTTTATTAACTCGGTAGATCACATATAAGCTGCCCCTTGAGCATTATCATGAATTAATAAGATTAAAGGTAGTAAGATACTGACCTGAATTTGGAAATGTTATTAATAGTGATAACAACTTCTTCATAAAATCCCTTCAGGAACAAGTCGCTATGCTATGTTGGTATATGTCAGGGATCGATTGCCCTCAAGCGTGAAAACATTAATCATTTCTATTTGGCCAGAGGCATTCACATAACCTTCTCCGAACCCCGCGGAAATTATGGGTCTCGGTCTAGAACCTAAAAAAAAAAAAAAAAAAAAAAAAAAACTTCTTCATAAATTGACCAATATTTTTCTTGACATAAAATTGTAGCTTTTCTTTTGGCCAAAAAAAAAAAAAAAAAACATTGTAGATTTTTTTATACACTCAACTTATATTTTCTTTCCACGACTGAATTATTATGGTTAACTTTTTTAAAAGATAAATAAGTAATTAGTTTTCTCAAAATGTATTTCTCAAAATCTTAAAATCAAAATATAATTTTCAAAATTTTTGTGATGTAAAATTATATTCAACAAATACAAAGAGTTGCAGAATTTCAGATTTTTTTTTTTTGGGATAGTTTACAAATTTTCCTAAAAGATATATTATTTTCACAAATATTTTCTTATTATAATTCTATGCAGTGGGGTGAAACATTTGAGTCGTGGCTACGTGAAGCTGAATGGAGTAAGAAGGGACACAAAGTGTCGATGGAAGAATATATTCGAAACGGAATGATCTCAATCGCAGCACACACCATTGCTCTTTCCATCTCATGTCTTACAGAACCATGTTTTCCCCAACACAAACTCCAACTCGGAAATTACGATAACCTAACTACATTGCTCATGATCATACCTCGACTCTTAAATGATCTACAAAGTTATCAGGTGATTCAAATTTTAGATTTATTTGTTGTTTTTCGGACTTAAAGCTTTAAAATGTGTTTTAGGATTTAATTAATTTTTTTTTTTATAATTTTTAATTCTCACAAAATACTCTTGTATTCTCATAAGATATTTTTGTACTTAAAACGATCAAAATTTTCAGAAGGAACAAGAACAAGGGAAGATCAACTCCGTGCTACTCCACATGAGGAATCATGCAGGTCTCGAGATTGAGGACTCGATCGCACACATTGAAAAAATAATCGATTCAAAAAGGAAAGAGTTTCTGGAGCATATACTAGTTGATGGGCTAAGTAATTTACCAAAACCTTGCAAAGAGATCCACATGTCTTGTTGCAAAGTCTTCGAGATGTTTTTTAACAAAAAGAACCGATTTGATTCGGACACGGAGATGCTTCAAGACATTAAGAAGGCTCTCTACGATCCCGTGAATGTTTATGAGTTAGAGCCTATGCCACTGATGGGACATGGTGATGAGTTTATGATTCTTCCTTTGCTTTTGAACCAATCGCCAAAGATTCTTGGATTTAAGAGGAAGGATGATTACGGGGCAATGAAAACATCTATGTGCTTGAGAAGAAGTTATCGTGCTCATAAACTTGTTATTGCTTCACAGCTTGAGTATCAACATAAGCCTCTCAAGATTGTTGCCTCGCAGAGAAAACCGGTGCCGATGATGCCGACGATATTGTCACCGGGCTTTTACTAATTAATCTGTTCTATATATATGTTATGTATAGGTGGTGAATAATAATAATTAAAAAAAAATGATATGTGAATAATGTTTACATTTATAGCATGTACGATAGTATTCTCTTTTTGTGTAAATTGTTAAGAAATTATAGGTGTGTGATTATGAAATAGTAATATTGTTTTTGCTCTAGCTTTATGAATAAAAATATTGTTCTTATATACTCCTTCTATATTTCTAATTAATTGTATTTTCAAAATTTTCACACATATTAAGAAAACATATTAAAAGTTTATTAATAATGTATCATTTTTTATGATCAGTAATTTTCTATAACTCTATACCAATAGAATTCAATTATTTTTCTTGAAATTTATAATTTATTATTAATAACTAATAAATTATACATAAAAAATCTAAAAATATGATATTATTAAAAAAAAAATTCATAAAAATACAATTAATTAGGAATGGAGGAAATTTATACTACAGTATTATTTAAATTGATATGGGGTTTTCTGCTTTTTCAATTAGATTTGACTTGGAAGTTATGATGTTCTATAAAATCTCGGTTGATAGGGCCTAGGGGGTGGATTATTACCGCAGTGAGTTTGAAAGCCTTTATTCGAAAGAAAATTAAACACATAAACATGTGTCAAAATTCTTACAAAACTATATTATATATTAGCTTATTATAATAATCAATGTAATATGTTTCTCTCTATCGCGACAAAGGAGGAGGAATCCCTTTGAGAAAGGCCGAGAAAAACGCAAGGGATTCGCTAGGTTTAAAGGTAGGCATATCATGTCCTGCTCCTTTGAACGTTGCATACGTTAGACCTTCGTATTCTTGAAGCCATCCACTTACCTAATAATCATCAACAAAACCAATCTGAATATAGGCTCTACTAAAACAACTCTTATTTTACAATAAATGACTAGTAATTTTCTGAATGCATGCGATCATTTTGACCTGTTTCTCATGGTACCATGGCCTCCAAGAAGTCTTGATGGGTAATTCCAATTTAT
Source organism: Barbarea vulgaris (assembly GCA_963667165.1). NCBI lineage: Eukaryota > Viridiplantae > Streptophyta > Magnoliopsida > Brassicales > Brassicaceae > Barbarea > Barbarea vulgaris. Next base: position 46,124,673 of record OY763887.1, read on the forward strand.
TTATGCAGTACCTTGTCGCTAGTACCGGAACTCTTCCGTCTGTATCTCCGCTGAGCAAACACAAAGGAGAAAAAAAAAAACACAAGAAAATGATTGTATATGTATAGGAAAATACCAAAAAGAAAGAAAAAAAATTATAATTGAAGATCCCGAGCTGAATTTGAAATAAAGTTTAGAATATACATTTTAGTCCCATTCATCATATGTATTTGATAACGAAAATTTAGAAGCTCAAATATTACCTGTAAACCCATATTCTAAATCCACCAGCGATTAGTTTCTTATATATGGGCAAAACCGAGGGCTTTGAATCAAGCCAGTTATCATAAATATCATCACTGTTTCACGGAAAAATATTGAAGATTATTATTATAGATAAGTTATATACGTGACAATAATTTTATAAATTAAATAAACAAGGATACTAATACCTGCAAATGCTCCATTTCTTGAGATGTATACCATCACTTGCATGAAGAGCTTTCTGAACATCCGCTATGTTGAAGAACACTCTTGTGTAATCATCCAAACATGGGTCGTATCCACCCATCAGCCTCGGCATCTATTGAAAGTGTCATGTAAGTTTTAGCCGTATAACACACAATGTGACATATGTCTATCTATATGCGTATAAGAGTCTTATATTACCATCTTCGAATTGGCAAGATTAGTCTTGAATCGCCTCGAATCAATGGAGGAATTAAGTGTTGAATTTCCAATACATTTTGGAGTGTAGAGACTGTATATATCAATTTCATGATATTGTTTGAGTACTTCGTCTACACCATCTTTGCATTCTTTAACATCCCAAGTAGTGTTAGTACTGAAATTGCAAGTCCTGCTTATGACTCCATATGTCTCGTCGGATATGATTGCATGGCTCCATGCATAATCTACCCATCCTTTCCAATCTTCGGCTTCCGACGTTTCAGGATTTCCAAGCTAACCACCCAGAGAAAAGAAAAGAAAAGCATATGTCATCAAGTTTAAAGAATTTATTCATTCAAATATTGAGAATATTGTACGAAAATATGTCAAGCATTTCCAAATCGAAAGTACTAAAATTCCCAAAACATTATAATAATATAATGTGAACTCATCCATTCATTGCTAATTGATAGTATTGAATTGGAAACTCATGAAATTTATCATATTTTCAGATCGAGCTCGAGGTATTTGTATGAAGTAATAAAACCATAACATACCAAAATGCCCTTGAGCTTGATGTGACGTGACGATTTATCATTGTTCTTGTCATAAATGACCTCTGCGAGCTCGGGTATATACTTTCCTGCATGCTTTGCGTTTATGAATCAATCATTCAAAACCATAGACAATGTATATACTATAATGTTTTTTTTTTTTAATAATTAGTCCAAACCTGCATAGCTCTCTCCTGCTATATAGAAATCGTTTTCTTTGTAAGCTGGGAATCTCTTTAACCACTTTTGGATAAAGGCGTATGTGTCTCTCGCTGTTGATTGTGTTATACATAGTCGTCAAGAAAAACATGTTAGTATTGTTATTAATGAATATTGCAATCTATTTTCATCAACTTTTACGGAGTGGATTTAAAACTCAGATGACAAATCCAAGTACTGCTAGAATTGATACATATCGAATGTACTCTTACAGTATATATTAACAAAATAAATCATAAATAAATTATAAAAAAAAAAGTATGGATATCTATTCCATGACCACTAATTAACAGATAAAATATATAGATTAAAATATGTATATGTATATATATACACATTGATACATACCTGTAAAATCATCGCCAATTTTTTTATAATCACTAGTTGTGTTTGAATAAGAAAACCCAACACCAACGGGAGATTCTAGAAAAAGCATGTTGGCCTCTGCATCAACAAATGTAACATATCTATTAACCTTAAATATATATAATTAAGAATCTCACATTGGACAAGAAAATATAAAAAAATATACTATATAACGAACAAGAATCATTTCGTTAAGCAAATTTTTTTTTTTTTTTTAAAGAATCATTCCGTTCATTGCCATTTTTTTGAGATGAAAACACCACGAATTATATATATATATATATATATATATGAATGATTAATGTAAAGGTACATCAATCATTAATAATAATAGAATGATGAGTTGATATATTAAAAACTCTAAAATACCTTTATTCCATGCGTAAGGGTTAAACTTAATACTGGTTCCTTTGTTATCGACGAGAAATGGACCAATCTCTTGTGTTGCTCCGTATCCCACAGAAGAACATCCAGGCCCTTTATTCACATATTACATATTATATTAATAATAAATAAATGTCATACTAAATCAAAAAACGTTTAAGAAAATTGTATGTGTACTTAAGATTAACAAAAAATATGTTTCCTTAGAAGTCAAGATTTGAGTTTGATTTACCTCCATTAAGCCACAGTACTAAAGGTTTCTGGTTTGGGAGACTCATAGCCTCGAAAAACCAATAAAACATAGCCCTCCCATTTGTTTCATTGACCGGGACATAACCAGCGTAATGTCTGAAGCTCACATCAGGTTGACCAGGCAAATCCGTAACGCGATCTCGCCATGCCTCTGAACTATCAGACAAAACAGACGTGAATAGAGCGCAAAGACACAAAACAGTCAACAAATTGTAAATTTTCATCGTTTGATGACTCATTAAGGAGTGAGATTTTGATGACAAGAAGAAGTAGTGAGGTGGTTGAGACATAAGGCTTTGAATTTTCATCTACATAAGATTGTGATTCGATTTTGTTTTCTTGCTTTTTGTATTCAATATGGAAATAAACAAATTAGGTGGGTATGGAAGAGTAGTCCTCTCTAGCAATTAATAGATTTATTGCAAACTTAATTAGTCAACAGTGACTTTTAAGCAACAAAATTGTGTAAAGTAACTGATGGGTGCTATTAAAGGGGGCAATTAAGTATTGGACATGTTTTTGACAAACTTTTTGTTGCAAACTATTAATTCGGTGTCAATGTAATGTAAATAGATTTTTAACTACAATTAATAAGAAGAATAACCAATGTTCAAAAAATATTTTAATGGCTAAATTGGTAAAGTGATTTTATTTGTTAATATGACATGTATTTTGTTATAGATCTTTTAGGGTCTTAGAGCATTAGTAGTAGAGTCTCTTAAAAATATTATTTTAATAATTTAAGTATAATTTAATTAATTTTTAAAATTTAAAATTGTTGAGAAAAAATATGGCCAATTACAAATGGACAAATACATAATAGATTTTTAGTGAAGTTTTGAAAATTTCTCATTTGAAAACCGATTATAGTTTATCTCTAGTACTATTTATTTCTTTTATGTTTTTATTCCTGAAAAGTTCGATGAGAAGCTCTCCCACTATAGATGGTCTTATTATATTAAGTAGATGAATGCTATGGGCCATCGGCTTGTTTTAATTAGGTTCACACAATGAGTTAAAGTTTTAAAGACCGCTAAAATTAGTTTTTGAGAATGCGGAATGCAGACCTCACGGTACAGTACGATAAAATTTAGAAGATTCACTTATTTATTTATTTTTATTTGGACTGTATGGTGTTTAAGGCTAATATATCAAATAAATAAAAATCGTAGAGACAAAGGTTTTTCATCTCTTTACGCCTTCTTAGTTGTAATTCGCTATAATTCACAAAAGCATCTGACTGTTGTGAAAGACTCTCTCTTCCATCATCTTTTGAAGACATTCTGATCTGGGATAAATATCCGTCAACATGCTCCAACATCGCATGATTGGTTATGCATATGCCTCCTTATACTTGGTATGGAAGGAGCAAGACACAAGACACAAGTGTGGTTCTCCCAAAACATCCCAAAATACTCTTTTATTCTTTGGATTGTGCTTAGGGATAGACTCAACACAAGAGATAGGTTGAGAAGTTGGGGAATTCCGGTGCCGGATCTCTGTCTATTGTGTGCATCTCAGCCTGAATGCAAATCTCACTTGTTCTTTGAGTGTGTCTACTCAACTGAAATATGGAGCTCCTTCTTCACACATGCGTCTCTTTCTCCTCCGGCCAGCTTCAGTGACATTGTGGAATGGGTACGTTCTGCATCAAATATCTCTCGTTTAAACACCATTTGCAAGCTTATCCTTCAGTCGGTGGTCTATGATATTTGGCGTGAGAGAAATGCGCGGCTTCATGGATCCTCCAACACTCCTCCTTCTATAATCATAAAGCAAATTATACAGACTTTGAGAAGCAAGCTCCTCGGACTGGATAGACAAACTTCTACTCTCACACAGGCTTCTACTCATCACACAGAATCCTACCTCTCCACTTGGTTCAGATTCATTCAGCATACAACCCCTCCTCTTCTACCTTAGCTGCTACTTGCTCATTCTTTTTGTAACTGCTGCTCACTTCTGATTCCTCTACTTGATGTATCCTCTCTTTTTATCTACTCTCTTTTTATGTTGTAATTCAAAAACTTATTTCGCTCATGGAGAAACAGAAAAGATGAATACAACAGATTTAAAAAAAAAAAAAAAAAAAAAAGACACAAGTCTTACACACATGTCAGTCTCATCAGATCACGTCTTGATTCTGTCTAGAACGCAACCGTACCGTCCCACTGTCGAGTTCTACCTCACCACATTGTTTACAGTGTCGTCTCTGTGTTATCCTTCTCCTCTGGCTCTTCCACTTGTTTCTTTGTACAATTCTTTTTAGATTTTAAGAATTTTTTTAAAAAACTACACTAGTACAACTATATTTATTTGTTAATATAGGCTAAAAGAACTGTAATATATAGTTGTTATTTAGTCATAAACGTTCTTGGAATGAGTTTCGTACATGGAAGGTGTGCTAGCACTACATATAAACTTAAAGAGTGTATATATATGATCGCATTTTCTGAGTATATGCCTTCCTTTTTTTCTATTTTGAACTTGCCACAATTTTATATTTGCTTCAAACTCTGTCGCGATGAAGGAGGAGGAACTCCGTTGAGGAAGGCAGAGAACAAAGCGAGGGCTTCACTAGGTTTAAAGGAAAGAACGTCATGTCCTGCTCCTTTGAACGTTGCAAACGTTAAACCTTCGTATTCTTGAAACCATCCACTTACCTAATATTCATTAAAACGAAAAACAAAAAAAAATTACTAATCAAGTTTCATAAACAAAAGTAATCTTGGTATGAAATAACATCAATTAGTAATAGTTTGGATGTGATTATTAATGATGACCTGTTTATCGTAGTACCATGGCCTCCAAGTTGTCTTGATTGGTAATTCCAATTTATTTATGCAATACCTTGTCGAGAGTACCGGAACTCTTCCGTCAGTATCGCCGCTGAATCACCACATAAAGGAATAATAAACGCAGTTCAGCTTATTTTATATTGTATGAATATGATTATGATTATAATTAAAATTTCTAATGAACCAATGAGTTAACGGAAACAGAAGAAAATAAAGTTTTTTCTTGGGTGGAAAGCAACCAAGTTTAGAACGTATTTTTGAGTCCCATTGTTCATATGTTCTTATTGTATTTGAAGTATGTATCAAATGTATAAAAACTAAAAAAAAAAAAAAAAAAAAAAAAACAATTTTGAATTTGCTGAAAATGTAACTAAAAATTACCTGTAAAGCCAAACTCTAAATCCTTTGGCAATGAGTTTCTTATATATAGGCAAAACCGACGGCTTTGAATCAGTCCAGTTCCATTGATTGAGAATATCATTGCTGTTTCTCGGAAGAAAAGGAAGAAAATATATGAGAGATTAGTTTAGATTATCTCTTTCATATTATCCGCAAAAATTAAGAAAAACCAAATAAAACAACATGAGTTTATACATACTTGCAAATGGTCCAGTTCTTGAGATGAACACCATCAGTCGCGTGAAGAGCCTTTTGAACATCAGCTCTGTTGTAGAATACTTTTGCATAATCATCCAAACATGGGTCAAATCCATCGAACAGCCTCGGTATCTATTTAAGAGTTTTCAACTAAGTTCTCGTCGCAAAACAAAACACACAATTAGGTCTAGGCATTTGGATACTCGGGTCGGATTCGGGTTTTTTTGGATAGAGAAGTTTTGTATCCATATAGCTATCCATAGAGATCGAGTTCGGATCAGTTCTGTTCGGGTTCGGATAGAGAAAATTGTACAAATAAAAATCCAAAATATTTTCGGATACCAAAAAATACCAAAATACCCAAATATCCAAAAATACCCGAAATACCCAAAATATTTTATCCGAAATACCTAATAATATCCAAAAATATTATTCTATCTGAAATACATGAATACCTATTCTAAAGACATATAAACCTCTACGTACGTTTAGGTATATCGGGTACCCGACCAGATATCGGATAATAACCGAACCCGAACCGAACCTACAGGTTTTAAATTTTATGACCCATCGAGTATTTTACCTATAACCGAACCTGATCCTGAACCCGATTTTTTTGGTCGGTATCGGTTTTGGGTACATGTTTTTTTGCCCAGGGATACACACAATTAATTAACGAATGTGTTGTATAATTAGTTTACCGTCTTGGAATTAGCGTAGCTATCAAGCTTTGATGGATGGTGGATGCAGCTAGGAGTATAAAGACTGAATTGATCGATCTCTTTGTATTGTTTGAGTATTTCGTCTACGCCGTCTTTGCATCCTTTAACCTCCCAAGTAGTGTCACTACTGAAATCGCAACTCATTTTGATAACTCGATATGTCTCGTCTGATATTACTGCATGGCTCCACGCATAATCAACCCATCCTGTCCAATCTTCTGCGTATGATGTCAATGGATTTCCAAGCTGTGTCAAAGATGCAAATATTATGTCTTGAAGGGAACATTGGACAATGTACGTACGATATGATGTGTGTTTGTCTAGTGTTTATGAAAATTAAACGTATTACTAAAAATTTCCCTTAAGCTTCAAATATCAAGTCTAGAACTAGAATATATATATCCAAAGATCGGTAAAAATTCGAACAATGTATGATAAACGTTTGTTTAGTGCTTTAGGAGGTTCAAATATACTTAAATGTCCTTAAAGTTCAAATATATATTATGTCTATAATCTATAGTTAGAAAATAGAATTATGTTAAACGTTAATTTGTTTAGTGTTGTGCGAATCAAACATACGGAAATGTCCTTAAATTCAAATATGACGATCGATAACAATGTTTTTTTTTTTTTTTTTTTGAATGTATTATGCTAGTTTAGTGGCTTATGAGTTATGAGAATCAAAGTTGTTAATTACCAAAATGCCCTTGAGATTAATGTGAAGTGACAAGTTGTTTTGTCCCTTGTTCTTGTCGTAAATAACCTCTGCAAGTTCGGGTACGTATTTTCCTGTCCATGCGTAATTGTTTATATATATAACACTCAAAACGTTGAATAAAAATTCGTAGATGACGTAGTATATCAGTATTATTTTGTATTCGAAGATTAAAAACCTGCATAGCTCTCTCCTGCGATGAAGAATATGTTTTGTTTGTAAGCTGGGAATCTCACGAACCACTTTTGTAGAAAAGCGTATGTGTCTCTCGCTGGTTATTTGTAAATAAAAACAATCAATCGACGTCCATCAACAACAAGAATATAAAGATTTTGTAACTTATAATAATATACATATATATCTATAATTATATTAGTATATTATTACCTGTAAAGTCATCGCCGAGTTTTCTATAATCACTGGTTGTGTTTGAATACGAAAACCCAACACCAGCCGGAGACTCAAGAAACAATATGTTGGCCTCTGCATCACCAAATTTAACCTTTTTTAAACTCTTTATATAGTACATATGGTTTATCTGAAGATGTTGATTATGAATCTATGGTTGACATAAATAAATAAATAGCATATACTTTTTTTTTTTTTTTTTTGTTAATTAAGGGCCAATAAATAGCATACTTTACTATACCTTTATTCCATGCGTATGGGTTAAACTTAACACTGTTTCCTTTGTTATCGACGAGAAATGGACCGATCTCTTGTATTGCTCCGAAACCCACAGAAGAACATCCAGGACCTATATATTAATGTATCCAAAAAATATATGTATTTAAGAAAAAATATAATATACTATGAATTTAGCATAATAATATGTATATTTGGTTACCTCCGTTAAGCCATAGTACCAAAGGCTTTACGTCGGGTTGAGTCATAGCCTCGAAGAACCAATAAAACAAAGCCCTGCCGTTGCTTTCATTGACCGTGACATAACCGGAAAAATGTCTGAAGCTCACTTTTGGTTGGCCAGGAAAGTTTGTCACGAGATCTCTCATTGCTTCTGGACTATCAGACAAAACAAACTCGAAAAGACTGCAAATGCACAAAGCAATGAACACATTGAAAATGTTCATAGTTTAGTATACTAAGATAGTAATGAAATGAGATGGATAAGATATTAAAGCTTTGATGTCTATCTATTTATAAGGGAAGATCGTGAGTCGATCTTGTATACGTGTCTATTGAATAGTTGTAGTATCCTATGTGGCGATTAATGCCTTTAGTTTAATCACTCGGTCGAATTATTTCATGAAAAAACATTTATAAGGCAATTTGTTCGACCAAACATTGTGTTGTTTTCTAATTATTTTTCGACCAACAATACTAATGGTCCATTTAGCACGAACTCGCAAGAACTAAACATTCTAATTAGAATTTTTAAAATAAAATTAAGAAATTTATCATATAACCTTAGGACTTGCTTCTTTTTGTAGATTTAAAATTTTCTGTTGATAAAATATTTAGCAAATTTTCATACGTAAATCATCATTTTTAAACATAAGAGTATATCATCGAGGCTTGAGCACGAATTCGCCAGAGCTATATAAACATTTTAATTAGAATAAAAATTAAGAAATTTCTCACAACGAGGAAAGAATAGGACATCATGGCAAGTTAAAATACCTTTAAACAATTGATCTTCGCGAAAGGCAAATAAGTATATATTCCCTATTTGGTGGTGCCTTCAAACTAAATATTACTTCTTTTCTTCCAAAAAATAAATGGTTTCAACAAACTCAAATAATTTCGCAAACTATCAAAAGAAGATGGACTTTTTTGTTGTTGTGTAGTGAACCTAGTGCGTTTTTAGTTTTTAAATTAAACTTGGTGTACGATGAATTATAATAATTAATTAAGTGGTGAAGATTCAAAATATAAAAAGAGATTATAAATTAAATAGTGATTTGTTAAATGGCTTTGACATGGAATCCAACTTACTATATTAAGGAATTAGAAGAAAATATATTATTCGCATTAAATCTTCCGGGTGACATTTGGTTTCGTATCAGTCTATTATTTTGTATTTTTTTTGGAAAGGTTTCATGTATAATTGATCTATTGTCTGATATAAAATTGGTTTCAACGGTTCGATGACATCATTTGATTTGCAATAGAAATATATTTTAAAATGGATCTTTAAATTATGCAGTCTTATAATCCTTTCCATAGAACCATTGAGCTGGTGAGTAGGCCACTAGATTGTAACTTGTAGCTGATATATATTGTCTATATTTAGAATGCGTGAATATAATACTTTTAACATCTGAGAATGCATGCGTGATCCGTGGATAATTTTATCTTTTTTGTTTCTCCAAGATCTTTCTATTTAATAATCTTCAAATGATTATAATGCTAAGATGTTATTGTTTTTATATTACTGTAACTCAGATTGAAATTTGAGAAAATAGCATGTGTGACAAATGATGGGGACCGCTTCTGTTGGTCATGACTATTTTTTTGCATATGGAGGTCCACTTAAATGTTTCTATATAGGAATATATTTTGCACCAACTAAACCATTACAATTTATTAAAATGTGCATTTGTAGTTGTCTTATTGGCTTGACTGAAAAAACTATATATTATTGACTAACTAACTTTATCGATACACCCACATGCGCTAAATCCGGACCAGACTGCTACTTCGGACCAGACCTGACCATTACCACCCAGACCCGACCTTCACCAATGACGGAGGATAAACATAATATGTAAAATTTCTATGCAATTACTACACTGTAACAAATTTAGTATAGTTGCACATTAATTACTATCAAAATTGTCGCAAATATTTGCACTATAAGATAACTATCAATTTTTTTTACCACGAATCTGATAAAAAGTGGTTAAAACGTCTATTTTTCCTAGTTTTATAGTACAAAATAAATGATCTGAAATCGACAAACGAAAATGAGTTGAGATAAACAAAAATTGGTCAAAAATACTAACGAAATAAATGGTCGAAAATGTGATCAAAACATTATGACCAATTGGCTCATATTTGCTACTAATTGTATCATCCAGTCATGGAACACACAGCTACAATTTGATAACCAATATTACCGTCAGAAATTAGAACTTGCTACATAATTTTTTGCAAAACAACTTTGCATCTTTTTTTCTTTTCTTTTCTTTTGGTTTTAGTGGACTTTGCATCTTATTGAATCTCAATGTCATTATTTGCTATTATGCTTAAGTGTTGAGAATATTGAACTCTTTCCAATAAATTGTCTCTCGAAGCTATAACTTATAAGCCTATAACCGGTTTCATGCGCAAACTTTGTTTTGTCCTTTTAAAAATCACTTGCTAATTTATTCTTTATTGGTATATGAGAAATTGATGGTAGGCTGAAAGAAAACCTCGAGAAATATTGAGACGAGGGACGGTTCAGTGGATGATATGGAGTCAAATAAAGGGAAAGTATCAATTCGACCTTTTTTGATATTACCTGAAAAAAATATGAAATGAGAATATGGAAAAGAAAATAAAGCATTAGAGAATATCTAAAATGTTTTGTGAAGGTTTAGTTCTCATCCATCGATTTGACCGGTCTAGAACCTATTCGGTCTTGTGTTTGCGTTATATAACCATAGGTCCATAGATGTGACATAACTCGGATTCTCTATCTCATATGTTTATTCATGTCTTCTATATAGTAAAAGTTTTCACAAGACTCGAAGCCGATAGATAGAATATTTTCAATGATATTTCAAATCCAAGGAATTATGAAGACTTATGAGTGAATATTCCGATCCAATCATTAAGGTAAAGCAAAGAAAATTTAGGGTTTTAAGAAAACTCAAACGTAAACAAATATGTAGTATGAGTTTTTTTTTTGGGTTGGTTTGAAATATTTTTCTATCTTTAGCTAAAAAGCTTTAAAAAATAACAAACACTATTGTAAACTAATATATACAAATGCTAGTTTCGATAACTAATTATTTTTAATTGGCACAATTACAATATATCCAATGTAAAATGCTTGACCATATTTTATAATTTAATCGAAATCAAACTATTCACTATTCAGGTAATTCAGAGAAGAACTTGAAGAAGTATGGCTATATAACTCGACGAACCAATCACATTGTAAGATTACAATGAGAAATTCAAAAGCAAATGGCTCCTATTGTCTTCTTCCATATTCATTGCCAATACCTAAATATCTAAATGGATCAACAAATCGGATCAGCTTTCTATTTCCATATCCCAAACCCCCAAGAGTTTTTTTTTCTAATCTTTCTTTTGCACAAACCTGTAGTCAGTTAAACGAAAGAGTTTCTTCTTCCAAAAGCTGCACAAAAAAACCAAAGAAAATCCTATCATATGTACCCGTCCGCATTGGTCAAAAAAGAGCTCGAAGCTTGCTCTCATCAATCCGCCATAAACAGATAGCTCAAGTCCTCCACGGTGAGGTGAGACTGTCGGCTTCCCTTTTCATCTTCTCCAAATGCAGAGGCTACCATCATTCTCTTCTTTTGCTGCATCGACAAAACATGTTCAGAGATCCAAAGTGAAATGGCTTGAAGTTTTTAGAGAAAATAAAGAGAATCACATTAACCAATTCACATACCTGAAGGGCTAATATCCGATCTTCGACTGTATCTTTTACTGTGAAGCGAACCACTGTCACTGGTCGTGTCTGTCCTATACGATGTGCTCTATCAATTGCTTGATCCTCGGTTGTTGGGTTCCACCATAAGTCCAGCATCAGAACATGACAAGCTGCCACCATGTTTAGTCCGAGACTAGCAGCCTTGAGAGACATTATCATTACAGAAACCTGTAAGGTAATAAGTAAAAACAGCCGGAAAAATATATCATCATGTGTTGTTATCATAGACAGCGAGTCAACCCAAGTCCTTAAAATTCAAGTAATGGTACCTCAGGGAGTGTGTTAAAATCCTGCACTGCTTTATCTCGAGCAGCAACTGACATTGTTCCATCGAGCCTTCTAAACTGAATACGCGAACTTACAAGAGAAGCTTGAAGTAGGTCTAGCATCTTTGTCCACTGGGAAAAAACAATGGCTTTTTCTCCAGCTACCTTAATTTGAACATCAACGCTACTACCCTCATTCTTAACTGGAGTTACAGGAAGACTGGAGTCCTCATTGTTTTGAGAGATCTGTTTCGTATCTGTCAAATACTGCGGTTTAGCCAGTGATTGTAAGATCTCTAGAGCAGCCTTGATTTTAGATGAACCATATGGAAGATCTTCATCAGAACAAGGGCCAAAACTCTCAACATGATCTGAAGTGATACAATCCTGCATGCCAGGTGTAGTAGCATCGTCCAATCTCGTTTTGGAAGAGAGTGAAGAGATGGTAAGTCTGACATTGCAGTTTGCAAAGGGGCAGTGATTATTATCACCTGTAAGGCGTTCATAAATGCACTGTTTACAGAAAACATGACCACAGACTGAAACAACAGCATCTTCAGGTGCATCCTGTGTGTAAAGAAAGTATATAGATTAAAAACTACTAGTCAAGAAAACTATCTGATGGTTCGACAACGAAAGGTGATATGAAATGAGATAACGCATGGATCTGCATAATAGAGTAAAAACCCTAGCGGAATATGATTTTCAACATCCATTGATGCTTTTAATTCTATGTCTTGAATCTTTCATAAAGTTTCAGCACTCCTCTTTCATGTTTGTCAGGAAAGAAAAAAAAAATAAGAAGAGAAAACTGTATAATAATTTCCAAGACAAAAGAATCTTACATTGCAGATACCACAAATTGCCAATGAAGCTTCCGAGTAAATCTGCTTCTTAGCTAATCCAACCGAGGATTCCCAGGTAAAACTGTAATCACCATTAACGAGAAGAGGGTGATCACAAGCTTGGCGAAGGCGCAAGAGCATCAACAAGATATTTACATAATTCTGCTTCACTGTTCCGGCCTCTGCATATTCCTGATATAAAAGAAAAAGACAAAAAAACTTAAGATTCCAGAGTGTAAATACATACAATGGCAAATGCATAATTACAACCATCTATTCATGGTATAATGCAAATTCCTTTTAATGGAATATTGAGAACACAGCCAAACCTGGAATTGACTACGGGATTCGGCCTCTAATTTGGAATAAAAATCACGTTCCTCATCTGTGAAATCCACTTTCCTCAACTCAATGGACTTCGGAGGTAAAGAGATTATGGGTTTCCCATCAATAAATGAACCTAATATGTTTACCAGTTAGAAACCATAAAACCCCTCAGATGAACATTCAAAGCAATTTAGCTTCAATATCAGTAGACTGACCTTTGGTACGGCGAAGCATCACTGTTTTCAGGATAGCCTGCAGCTTCTGATATCCTTTCACTGGGTTTCTACTTATAGGGTTCTTAATCGTGCTACAGAACAATACGTAGGAAGAGTAAGGATCATATTTGAGGAATCGAAAGTAGCTGTAGAGGTCATCGATTGAATTCTGGATTGGAGTGCCAGACAAACACCACCTCCGTTTAGCACGAAGGCCCCAGCATGCTCTTGCAACTTGGGTTTTGTAATTCTTAATGCTCTGTGCCTCATCTAGAACAACTCTAAACCATGAAACTTTTGCAAGAGGTCCAGACAAAAACTCAACATGTTTCTTTTTCTTTGAGCCCTTCTTCTTAGAATCGGGAGGATATTTCCTTTTCTTGTTTGAGCAAAAGCCAGCAGCTGCAGCTCCACCATCATGTACACCACCCTTCTCTTCGTCATCATCATCAACAAGAGGCTGCTTCGGCACTTCCATACTTACAATAGAATATGTGGTAACAACAACATCATATTTAGCCAATTCATGAGGATCCTTTGTTCTGCTAGACCCATGGTATACCAGAACAGAAAGATTCGCTTCACCAGACACCTTCTTATGCAATTCATCAGCCCACTGGCGCATTACACTAGTAGGACAGACAACAAGCGTTCCAGCAGATGGTCTTCCCCAAGCCTTACCCACACTATCTCCACCAACTATGTTTTCATTAAGAAGCAATTGAGAGTGATCAGATTGCTCACTCTTTCCGCAGGGTTTTAAAGGCGCACATTCTCCACTCTCGCTTTCTAGGTCAAAAAATTCTTTCTTAATACTTTCTTCACATGCTTGAGCAGGTGTAGACCGTTCCTTCAGTATAAGAGCTATTGTGGAAACTGTCTTCCCAAGTCCCTGCAAAAGATAATTATACCAGGAGATTTAGGAAAAAAACATAAGGAATATGAGAAAACTTGAGGTACCTGTTTATTAGTTACTGACATAAGACAGATTACAACAGAAGGTAATAATAACCTGATCATCAGCAAGAATTCCCCCTGAACAAGGGAAACCAGTTGTCTCCTTCTGGGCCATCCATGATAATGCAATTCGCTGTCCATGAGTCAAAAACAGTTAAGTCGATACAATAATAAAATTTATATTTATTAACATTTACCAAAACATACAACCATCAAATTGGAAAATCATATCAACTGAAGAGAATTCCAATTCTCATATTGGGGCCACATCATGATAGTTAAGCAAACAATACAAAGTCCACCACATATTTAATTTCTACGGCTTGTATATTTTGATAATTTCATACATACCTGATGTTTCAGAAGCGGGACTGTCAAGACACCATCAGGCAGACTTGCTTCGGCATGAGGTTGAGAGAGATCCTGTCAAATCAGTCAATGTCATTAGACCTAATGAGTCTGATTTAATACGAAGAATAAGGGTTAATTTAGGACTTCCATTAACAGCAGCCTCGCATTATATAACACATGACACATCCAATAACAGGAGGGCTATCAGGAACCTTTCAGTCCCATTATAGCGCCATACAGCATTTTCAACTTAATCATGATCAGGGTTTCAAACAGATATTTCTATACAAACAAATATGTATCCGCATATCCGAAAAAACTAAGGTGTTGGACTGTTGGTGCAAGGCAAAGAGTAAAACAGAATCAACAAGAGATACAATGACAATTAGGCAAAACGCGTACTCCCAAATAAGACTAACAGCCACTAACCTGCAATGCAGCTTGAAAGATCATATTTTCTTTGTTTGACTGAAGCTTCAGGGCAGTAGATTGATTAAAATTATGACCAATTGTAGAATATGTTGAAGAAACTACTGGCTTTTTCATAGCTAGAGGTCGATATGGGACTGCAGAGTGGCCATTAGTTTCTATAATGCAGATGTCAGAATCATTATCACTATCGGATAAACACTCTGAAGAATGACTTTGAACTGATTCAAAGCTGGCATTTGAGAAATTAGAATCAATGCTCCTCGGTTGAATATGTTCACGGTCTCCTTGTTGTGTTTTAAAATCTAAATAGTCATTGCTTTGTGTCACTGGGCTGGGATCTGCTGCAACATATTGCAAACATGCATTTGAATCATAAAAATTGTTGAAGCTTCTGTTGCCACTATCTTGGCTAGGGAAAGCAGTTTGCGGTGCCATAAATGAGTATCCCTTTGCAATATCTGTTTGATACGAGACTGCACAGCTTGATGCACCAGACCACCAGTGATTGGTTTCTCCAGGTGCATAAGCATCATCCCTGACACTATCTTCCCCTGGAACTGAACTGTAGACCACTTTCTCTGACTCAGCCTCTGGTTTAACCGTCACATGAACAGCTTTGTTATCTTGATAACTGCTTGAACAGTTATCAAGCCGGTCAATGTTATTATCAGCTAAATGACTGTCAAAACTATTGTATGGTTTGACATATGCAGGAGAAACTGAAGGATTACTTTCGCTCTTGACACTGATTCCTCTTAAACTAGAAAAATCGACCACAGGTTTCCTTTCTAAAGATCCATTATCTACTCTCCCATGTCTATCAAATATCATCCGGCTGGCCCCATCCGACTGAGACTCACTTACTCCACTGTCAACATCATTTACAGCTTCTTCTTTATTGGGAAAGAACTGAAACGAAAAATTCTGGACAAAATTGGGGGCATGTTCTGAGAAGGATGCACCACTTGTATTGTAACAATCTTGTGCAGAAGAGACATAGTTATCCGCACTATCACTGAGAGAATTCGAATTATGATAGAAACCAGACATGACAGAGGAATTATGATTGGCTCCCAATCCTGCTCCATATCCAGGCACATCTTCAAAATATGGAGTCGATGTTACTGCATGATGATGTAAAATAAATGAGGAATGTGGAAATTAGCAACAGATAGATGAGTAGCGTCAAAATTTACACACACAGAAAAACCTGATATTTAGTAGATAAGGTGCATACATTTGGAATCGATTATCTTGTCATCCTGCTTGGAAACAGTGTCAACGCCACAATTGACAGGATTGAAGGCCACATTGCCATCATGATCAGAGAAACTAGACGATATACTACAACTAGTCATCTCAGATTGAGATACTCCACATGTTTCCACAGGTTGCTCACCCTGGCTTCCCGAAAACCAATCTTTAAGACTTGCAGAGCAAGTATGAGCAGGTGAAGGACTCATCACAGGGTCCACTTTCACATGGTCATCGAATGAACCAGACACCCCTGTCCCAGGTTGTGAGGCTCTTAAGCTACATGAATCCCCAGAAGGAAGCCAATCAACCATCTGAGTTCCTATTTAAGAAACAATAAAAAAATCCAAGAGATGTTAAAGCAACGTACCTCGACCTATCATTGACCACAAAAGTAGCTATAAATGTCTATGTAACAACAATTAGAATGTAACCTTGAAATTATTACAAAAAAAAAAAAAAAAATGTACACTTTAAAACTACTAACCATTTTGCAACTGTGAATTGTTGAGCTCGTTAGCAGATGAATCAACTGGTGATGAATTATCTTGGCTACCCTAAAAGTAGTCACTCACAAGGTTAGTTTCGAAATTGTGAATCAAACATACATTAAACAATATATACAAATCCAAATAAATTTAGCAAAGCACTCAAATCAATGTTACGTAAATTCCTAACCCTATTTTACAACACAGCTAACCAAACAAACAAACAAAAAACGAAATTGAAGCCAAATCAAGCTGTGTAATCGAAATTCTGAAGCTCCCCCTCAAAAAGCCAAAAATACCTCAGCAGAATCAGACTTCTCATCTAAAATCCGATAAATCGTTTCGATGTCAATAGTGAGATCCTCATCATCATCTTCAAACTCAAAACCACCATCACAATCATCAGCCATTAATTCATCGCCTACGCCAAACACTGAACCTTCCTCACCCATCACGAAACCAAAATAAATAAAAACCTAACCCGAGAAAGGGTGAAGAATAAACAAACCCTAAATCGGAAAACCCAAATCAAAAAGCAACGAAATTTGCCTCCTGAAGAACTCAATCAAATCGAATTCAGAAGACGCGTAGATCCAAGGGTTCTGAGAACTTTTCAGGTAAATTAAGAAGAAGGATTGTGAATTGGGTTAATGAAGAAGACGGAATTTTCCAGGAAAAAAAGTAGAGAGAGAGCAGTTGGGGTCGGAACAAAAACGCGACTTTTCTTGCGGCCGGTGGTTTCTTTTATTTTCTTCTCTTTTGGCTTTCTCCGAATTGGAAAAGGTAAACAAAGGAGCTTGAGAGACTTGTCGACTTTTATAAGGAACGGTCGAAGAAATCTTCTTTCTTTTTTATTTTTATTTTCCATTTTTCCATTATTTTAATAATGCATATTGCATGGTTATTAAACTTTATAATAAGATATGCGCCGTCATCTTTTTCCTTTATTAAGTTTTTTCCTTTTAATACCTTAGCTTTATAGCAAAATCACAAATCACAATCAAACAAATGAAACGAACAATACTTTAATTAGAAGAAAATGAAAAAAAAAAAAAAAAAAGATGTGTTTTTTCTGACTATAATCCAAGACCATTTTATGGTGCAAAAAAATAGTTGTATGTTGTTTTTTATTTGGTTGAAATAAAAGTCTTATCTTTATTTGATATAAAAATATTAAATTAAATAGGTTACTAAAATTTAAACATATGACTAAAAGACTTGTTGACCGGAGAAAAAAAAATGCAAAAAGCCAAACTAAGAAAATGAAAAAATGCAAAAAGCCAAACTAAGAAAATGTGGCAAGTTTTAATTGTAAGAAGAAAGTAGATAATTTCTTAAACTTGAAATTTTCTTAACTAAGATTAAACTACCATATATAGTAATACTAGAGGAAATAAATTTGAATCTAACCAAACCACAAAAGAGATAGTAAGGCCCAAGTAAAATAATAATCATAGGAGGTGAGAGCAATGTAACCAGACTTGTATTTATACGAGATCTCCATTTTGATCACTTCCTTTGTCTAATTGAAGCTTTGTTGCACACAGTCTATGATTTTGTATATAGTTTGATGAGATAGAACTTGCCCGTTATGTGAATATGAAGAGTCTTTGATTTTAGAGAGTTATTAAAGAATAAGTGGTCGAGATTTAAGAAGTAACTTACCAAGTTACCATGTGAATCAGAAGAGCCTTTGATTTTAGAGAGTTATTAAAGAATAAGTGGTCGAGATTTGATAAGTGTTCATGTAGGTTTTTCAGTAATCAGTATGTCCTTACCAAATCAATTGAGAAAAATGTAATTAAAGAATAAGTGGTCCATTAATTTTTTGGTTGTATGCACACTTTGTCAACTAGAAGACCTCAAATTGTGCAAATTGATCCTTTGTCGGATTTGCGGGTTCACACAAATAGCCATGTGCAAAAAAAACATGTTTTGGGACTTTAGTTTTCAAATGCAGTTAATTAAACTAAACATACTTGGAAGATATCGCATTGAACTTCAAAATGTTTATGTGGCACACATAACAATATCTTCTACTAATGGTTTTTTAAGTATAACATAAGTCCAATTTATTATTAAATTCTTGACTCTAACTTATGCATTATAATATATATTGTTATTTGAATGAATATCTAATATAATAAACCATGATTTAGATTTATTTTAACTTCAGTTTTATTTAATTAAATTTTTTAAATACAACCTTCTGTTAATGAAATTAAAATAAGTTTTTAAGTTTTGCGTGTAATTGAATCATTTGGAAATGATTTCTAATGTTGCGTCAACCGAACCAATCCAGTTAACAAATAACCAACCGAGTCCCTAATGGTTTAAACCAGATCGGTTCATCAACGGTTCGCCAAAAATCATCTAAGAAACTGCGAAAACCTCCATTATCAGATTTGTAGAATCAGAGAAGAGACTTTCACAGGCAATAATCTAGAAGCAACCGATCTCCCCAAATCTCCGGCTTATTCGCCAGAATCTCTCGCTGATAATCTTCCCCAGATTCTCTTCTCTTATACAGGTATATCTTTCCCGGATTATTTTTACTTGATTTTCCGAGAAAATAGCCGCACACTCTCTTATTTCTTATAACTACAGTTTCTAATTTCTATGCTGTTTTTGGGTATCAAAGCTCCAATTTTGATTTTAACCCTAAATCAATCTCGATCTCTGTTTGATTCGCAAAGCTAATTTCTTTTGAAACAACTCTGTAAAGGGTTTCGTACAGGTAAAAAAAAAAAAATTGAATTGAGTGGATTTGATTCAAGATGGGAGACGCAGTGGCGTGCTAATGTCATTGTTTCGAATTTTCATTAATCAGCTTGAAGAAGACGACGACGACGACGAAGAAATGGTAAATTAACTTCCTTTGATTGAAATTTGATGATTGGAAAAATTGAATTTTTTTTTTTTGCTTTTTTGCATTTTGTTGAACTAATTTAGTTGTGGTCCATTCATCAATAGGCTACTTCGAAGAAAGTGATTACACGTGAAGAATGGGAGAAGAAACTAAATGCTGTAAAGCTTAGGAAAGAAGATATGAATACTTTGGTTATGAATTTTCTTGTGACTGAAGGATATGTTGAAGCTGCTGAGAAATTCCAAAGAGAATCTGGAACTAAACGTATCCTTTCTTTTTTTGTGAATTCTTAGTTTTGTTTGTGAAATTGGTGTGTTGGATTTTGAGGTTATCTGTGTACTTCTTTTTAATTTTCTTATCGAGAAACAGCAGAGATTGATCTTGCGACGATCACTGATCGAATGGCTGTTAAAAAGGCTGTTCAAAACGGAAATATCGAGGATGCTATTGAAAAAGTTAATGATTTGAATCCTGTGGTACAATGCTTCTTTCATTTGCATATTTTTCTCTTTTCTTGTGTGAACAGTTTTTGTCATTCACTCTTCTTGTATATGAGAGAATCAAGATATGATTTCTTCTTTGAACTTGTGTTTGCAGATACTAGACACGAATCAGGAGCTGTTTTTTCATCTTCAGCAGCAAAGGTTGATTGAACTTATTCGACAAGGGAAGACAGAAGAGGCCTTGGAGTTTGCTCAGGAGGAACTTGCACAATGTGGCGAAGAAAACGTAAGTCATTGTATTTCACTTTGTATCGATGATTGCGTTTTCCATGGGAAATATTTATAAATTGCCTATTGTTGATGCTCAAACACGATTCATGCAATTTGTTATATCTTTATGCAGCCAACGTTTCTGGAAGAATTGGAAAAAACGGTAGCCCTACTTGTTTTTGAAGATGCCTCTACCTGCCCGGTTAAAGAGCTTCTTGACATTTCCCACCGCCTTAAGACAGCAAGTGAAGTAAATGCAGCAATTCTCACAAGCCAGAGTCACGAAAAAGGTATCTTTCGATGTTATACTGATTGTGTTTTTTGGTAGTCACAAAATGATATTATCTCAAACATCATTCATTTCCAATCTAAACAGTTTATATAAAAGGCTTATTCTTCTATACATAACAGCTAGAGTATTTCATTCATTACTCATACAGCAACATGTATCATCCAAATTCATTCCTGAAACTTTCCATTCTCCTCGATAGTTGATATGCAGATTCGATTTTTGTGAACAAACAGATCCTAAACTTCCAAGCTTGTTGAAGATGCTGATTTGGGCTCAAAATCAACTGGATGAGAAAGCAGTGTATCCTCACATAAATGATTTGTCTACTGGTAAGCTCGAAGACCCGTCAGAATGATTCCGTACTTCTTTCAGCAATCAGATAAAAAAAGCAGCAAAAAGGAACAATGAATGGTGCCCTTCTCTTCCCTTCAATCTCAATAACTTAGAAGATCCATATGTTTAGCGCATTTCCGTTTTTCTTCTGCATTTGGGATTTGATGGACCCGCAATTGTTGTTAAGTTATGTGGAGGGCAACATAAGCTGTTGTAGGCAATGAATTACTCTGGTCAAATGTTCTTATCCACATGTTATGTGCATTTGATTTGAATGAAGTTATCGACTTTGTTTGGATCTATCTGTGTTTCTTTTGATCATATGAATCAATAAATCAACTTGGTAAGGTTCCTAACTTACCTAGAAAGCTAACATGACACAGCTTTGCATCTTGCCTCCAATCTCATTACTCAGCAAAAGAAACTTTTGAAAACGAAGGAAAAAGAAGAGAACAGTTCAAAACTTTATAAATGTTTTTTTTTTGTAAAAATAGTCAGAGGAGCCAAACCGTAAAATCCCTGGCTTTAAGTATACATTGTATTAAAATTTTGCCAAATCTAAGAACACCAAACTCTGATCCTGTTAAAGCTGGTCCGAAGCAGAAGAGGATTCGGAAGGATCGAAGATTTGACCAGCGAACAAAACAGTTCCGGTTTTGTCTTCCCTAATTACGAAAAGAAATGGATGATCTGCCACAAAATCAATCGTCGGAGGCATATAACGGCAGCCTCTACGACCACCTATAGTAGCAGCCGCAGCTTCAGTACCTTCTTCATCCATCTCAATCAAAGCTTTATGGTACAATGTCCCTTCAAGCTTCAAGTCATCAAACACACTTGAAGCTTTAAACCCGAATTCAATCTTAAACTTTGGAATTCTGAATTCACCAACATAAACTCTTCCTGTCGGAATGTGACAGTCCAAGAACCCATCAGTAGATGTCATGTTCTCCATAAGACTATCATATCCATCTTTCTTGTCCGGGAGATAGAAGTACATTGAGAATTGGCGACTTGTATCATTATCGTCTTGTGTGTATGGTAGTCTAAGGACCTTGAAACCATTGTATACCTCAATGTATTGGCTTCGGCTTCTATAGCAACTGATGAAAGGCACATGTACTTGTTTGCCATTGAGAAGGTGAAACTCTTTGTCACTTGTCAAGGACTTGTCGAATTTGTTTTGCCAAGTTCCTTTGAAATACAGTGCGTTTCCATAAATACATTCAGTGTCGCTTTTAATGGATCCAGGAGGAATAATGTTTTTGATGAGACCATTGGTGTGATTTGAAGCCCATGCATTTACGTCCTCACATACTTTTTCAGCCTTCAAAAACAACAAAACCATCATTACATTGATTTAATATTTTACTAAGCACTTTGTTCTACAATTTTACACAGTTCTTGACCTAATCTAGTTAAAAACTAAGTAGCATAAAAACGGGTACACGGAAGCGAAATATGTGAAAACGTGGAAACGAATTTTTTTCATTGCGTTTCCACCACGTTTTCGAGTATTGGAAAACGGATTTCGAAAAGAGTTTTCATACTACATAGATTAAAAATATATTTATCCAAAAAAGACTAGAGATATTAGAAGCTAACCTTGGTTCGGAAATCAACTTGAGCAAAATCAGCCTTGAAGAAGTTCACAAAGAGATCAATAAACGCAGGACTACATGGGAGTGATTGCTCCATCCATACTCCATTAGCCGCTGCGATTTTGGGCCCACCTCTTTCGCTTCCGTCAACGAGTACGACGGAAGCGATTTCACTGAAAACTGCGTTGAGTTCGTAGGTGGAAGAAGACCTAAGAAAGGAGAGGATGGTGGATTTTAATGTTTCGTTGTCGGAGGTAGCAGCGGCCATGGTGAGGACGGCGTTGATTGATGCTGGAGAGAAGACGAAGTTAGAGTTTTTGGCTACGGCAGAGATTACTTTCCCCGCAAGGAACAAAGCAACGTCGTTTTGCTTCTTCATCGCTTCTCCCACATCCATCTTTGACACACAAGGACTTGCGACTACTTGTGATTTGCTGATCTTTCGCTTTTTCTTCGTCTTTGAGAGAGAAGGATATGCGATTTCTGATGTGCTAAGTTTTTGTTTCTTCCCTTGAGAATCCATCTTTTAGAATAAACTAAACCTTGAATCCTCGTTGAGACTGTCTCTGTGGCTCAGCCATTCACATACGTGTTTATATATAGAAGATATAAGATACCTAGTTTGTAGTTTCTAATCAAGATGAAATTAGGGTTTGGTTGGTGCATCATTAAAGGATACTCTAATTAATAATCTCATCGGATTCGAATATACGTGAATTAGGGTTTCTGCCTAATTTGGGAAAAGCAAATTAAACTAACTAATTATCCCACATCGGTTAAACAAGGAGCCGAACATATCAGTATATATAGCGTTGTTGATTAATTATGCCAATGAAAACAACTCGTGGGACGTGGTGGCAAAAGGGTTTGCTTATTAGCCGAGTGCTACAAGTGATCACAGTCCAGTCCATATATACTCCTTCTGGCTAAGGGTCTTAGCTCTTAGGGGGTAAGTCTATCCCTCGATAGATGGTCTCGGTCCATTCTCGTGGACACATCGAGCGGGTTTATATTCCCATGAACCAACGATCCCATCAGGTTTTGTTTAATCTATTCTCTGTTAATGTTATTTATCTGTAAGGATTACAACGTTTTTTGTTTTTGTTTTTGAAGGGTACAATGCTTATCATTTTTAGTGGTACAGAAATATAATAATGTACAAAAGGAAAAAAAAAATAACTACAATTTTAAATGACTTTTGTATAGGTTTATGTTTTGGAAAAATCTTATTAAAAACCTGCAAAGTGGCACTTTAAACTTTTAAAGTATTATACTTTCGCTTTAAACTTCCAAATAAACTTTTTTCAGTTTAAACTTTTAAAGTGCCATTTTGTTTTGCGCCGATTTCCGATCCCAGAAAAGTGAACTCCGGACAATTTTTTAACCAATGTGTCTATTTAATTTTTTTTTAAATTAAATTAAAGATTTAGGGAGTTTATTTAATTTAAATTTCAAAATCTCTTAATTTAATTTCAAATCTCTTAATTTTTAAAAAAACTTTGGAATTAGCTTTTCCGTTAATAAAATTAACTTTTATGGGATCGAAAATGTTAGCGCGAAATGAAACGTCACTTTTAAAGTTTAAACTGGAAAAAATTTTACTTTATATGTTTAAAACGGAAAAAAATTCACTTTGGAGGTGAAAATGTAATATTTTAAAGGTTTAAGTAGAAATGTATGCCACTTTGGAAGTTTTTTTATGGGATGTTCCTTTTTATGTTTATGATATTAGACAATTTAATGACGAACGAGGAAGGGAAGAAGGTAAAATAGAAATGTGATTTGTATTTGAGATTGATTGGTTTGTATGAGAGAAAAACGGATCCTATGCTTGTGGATATAAAATATGTGAGTCTCTACCATTGTGGCTTTTCCCCCTTTGATTAATTGAGATCAGATTGTGTCCTCCTCTTCATAGAGATTGCAGATTCCATTTTGTCTCATTATCTCTTCAAGTTTTAATACTAAGCATTATTAGCTTAAACTGAATAAGGTGATTCGATTATGATTATATTGGTCACGGTCATAAAATTCGAATGAATTTAGATCGACTTGCTTAAGAGAGGATTTGGTTCTTCAAATGCCAAATCTCACTCAAAGATCTGGAATCTAGTTTTTGTTGGATGAAATCATGATCCCACTTTCTTGATTATCGATTGGAAATGTTTATTTTTTTATTTATTTCTGGTTAGGAATGGTGATTTGGGGATTTATGAAATTAATTGGCGTATGTATCACATTTACACCAAGAACATACCATGTGAACAAAACTAGAATCAGTCAAACATCGGAGGACCCATATAAGATGTGAATCTTTAAGTCCTATTTATTCAAGATACGTGTGTGACTTTGTTTTAATTTATTACATTACCTTCTGCTTTGAGGAACATAACACATTTCAATTGTCCTCCAAGCACAACAAAGCTTTAAATATGTTCTTGTCTTCTCAATGAAATTGTTTGAATATCAATTTCTTTGATTGGAAGCTGATTTTGTGGCTTTTATATCGATTTGTAGATAGGTTTGTACTCAAGAGGGGTCTCGGTGTAACGGTGTTGATGCCGGGAGACAATATACCTACATTCATTGTCTACCTCGCACCTGCACGGCTGTACCCAGAGATTCCAACAGCCACAACTTCAAGTCCAAACTCTATTCAAGAATGTTAAGATGGTGATATCCATTATGACTCATTTATGAGTGTCTAAAATTTTTTTTATGATTAATTTTATTGTTAGTTTAATTTGAGTGTCTTAAAAAGGAATGTTATTAGAGCATGTGCAGTGGTGAAAACCCCTCTTAGTCTCTCAAATATATTAATTTAATAACTTTTATGTAATTTTATTTTTTATTTTAAATTTAAATTATAAATAAAATGCAAAACCAATTATAGTGTGACATGTGTCAAATGAGTCGCTCAACAAGTTCTCATAGTCTCTCATTTCAGACTCAATTTTTTCTTTTTCTTACTTTTTGATTATTTTATAATTTTTTATGGATGAGAGACTCAGACTCCCACTGCACATGCTCTTAGTATTTATAGGCAGATACTAGTACCTTTAATTTTAATTTATTATTATTTTTTGTTTTTTTAAGACACTCATCTTCTCTATTATCTCACCAATGGAACTGGTGTAAGAGTCCGAATTTGTTTTTCTTGTTACAAGGAAATGAGTTGCAGAGAAGAATGTGTTTCCTTGTCAGTGTGAATTTTAGTGGTCATGATTCAATGAATATGCTATTGTCGACCTTCCCAATCTTTAAGCCTGACCAAATAAGCATTAAATTTTAAAGCATATGGTTGTACATATGATCATATTTGCTATAAAAAGTATGTATTATTTTATAGATTTTGTCAAGTCTTTTTGTAAGATTAATGTATTTCAGTTAGCCAGAAGTACAAATAAATTTTAAAAGTATTGTTAGTTTACGTTAATAGACATCTGTGTATAATCGTGTATCAGTGCATGTCATCATACTTAGAATCAGGAGGGGTTTTTATATCCCAGAAAAACTAGATCTGGTCCAAAAAAACTAGATCTGGTCGTCAGATTCGTCTTATGTTAATGATACGATTTTAGATCTCTGACATAACTTTTATCTCCCAGCTTCATTACTATTTATTATCATTGCTTAAAAGAAAACATTCTCTCTTTTTTTTTTTTTTTTTTTTTTTAAATATAGTCCTCTAAAAACTCCATTGTTGTGTCAGCTGTGTCATGAGTTATATTGTTACAAAACTAAACTATCATCTGCTTTTGTAGAGATTTATTTTTTTGGTCAAAATGTTCTTCTACGTCTTGCAGAGCATACGTATTATTATCAATAACTAGTAGTATTTTTTTGTATGACGAACTCATTAAGGCCGCCGTTTAGATCTGCATGTGACATGGGAAAAGAAAATGAAAATCTTTTAGATCATTAATTTATACCTTTTTAAAACGACATCGGCGATATTTTTTATTTATTTTATTTTTCATCCAATCAAATTTCAAAGAATGTAAATAGATCTCAACTAAAAAAAAATAGATCTCAACTAAAAGTCACCATCTCTCAACTAATTACTAGTACTAGATTATTGTTAATAGCATTATTATTATTATTATTGTCATAAGTAACATCACTTAATTCTTTTCTTTTCTTTTCTTTGTCGTAACAACTCTTTTTGTGTTTTTTTTTTTTTTGGTCTAAAAGGCAATCATAACGTTATTAACGTAATGATATCAAGAAATTGAAATTTGCATGGGAGCTAATGCACAATTACTATTGACTCATTATAAATTTTAAAACCACTTTTATGTAGTTGGTAATTAGCTTTTAACCCAAATCAAAGTATCATTAACTGTCTCAAAATATTAACAATAAATACTCTTTTTTCAGTTCTCTCACTTCACAATCATCCCTCTGCTGTCATCACACACACACACAGAGATCAAACGACGTCGTCCTCTCTCTCTTTTTCTCTCATGGGTTGTTGCGTAAGCTCCGGCACCGCCGACCGAAACAACGAGGACGTTTCCGACAAGAATACAACCATTCTTGAAGAAGAGACAGTCGTCAAAGAAGTCTTGTCGGAGACAACTTTGTTCACTACTTCCTCTAATCTACTCAACTCAACGATCAAAGATCCGGTGAAGACGAAGATCAAAGAAGCAGAGGAGAAAGAAAAACACGGAGTTATCAAAATTGGTTCAGACCCGGTTATGACCCGACCCGGTTCGATTGATCCGGAAGAAGGATCGGAAGCTTCGGAGATTTGTAGCTTAAGCTTGAGTGAGAGTGTATCTTCAGCGGTTGTGATGAATGGTTACGATGAGGAAGACTTGATGAAGCAGAGGAAATCTCAGAGATCTCCGGCGAAATCTCGGACTCGGGTTACGGGTAATAATTACCCGACCCGGAGAACTGATCAGTCTCCTCGTAAGAGAAACAATGGTACGTGTAATGGAGCGAGATTCGGGTCGGGTGTGAGAGACCCGGCTGAGAGATCCGGAAGGTCAAGATCGCCGGCGACGAACAGATCCGTGATGGATTCGAATCAGTGTAATCGGGTGGGTGGGGCAAAGACTAGGAAGAATAATCAGTCTCCGGGTCGGGTTAGGCTGGATCCGGATAAAAACGGGTTGGATCAGCAACAGCAACAGCATCAGAATTACGGTTATACCACTGAGGAATTGTTAGATAACCCGCTTGTCTCATTAGAGTGTTTCATATTTCTCTGAAAAAGGGATATTCCGAGGAATAATTTTTTTTTTTTTTTAATTTTTTTTTTTGCATGTGCAATTTCATTCGTAAAGCTACCTACCTCTGTAATTCATTTGTGCGTTCTATTTTTCTGCTGATTAAAAATTGTAATTTTTCGTTGAATGATGTAAGGAAAAGTTAAGATTATATATCATTATGATTTTATGCTTGTTTGTCATATATACTGTATAATCTAAGAAAAGAGAGTTTTAAACACAAGGTAGGAATATGATATATATCCAACATTATTGCCACTAAGTTATAATTTCCTTACATTTAAAATTAGCCGTTGGTATTTGCCTATTTAGTAATGTTCTAAGAAAGTTTTAAACACAGAATCATTATATTCTAATCGGGACCAGACATGAAACTAATTTTTACTAAACAATTGAATTCAAATAATTCTCTTAAACGGTATCATTACATTTATTAATAGACTTTTAAAATTAAAATTTCTCTCATCCTATTTGGGATCGTCATTTAAGTTGCCAGCAGTTAAAGTGGAACACTACTTTTTTTGTCACGGATTCTTCTGAATTGGTGAAGATAGTATCTACGCCAGCAGATTGGCCTGCCTTTTCAACTCTTCTGGAAGACCTTATAAGAATTAAGAGCTTATTTTCACTATTTTCCCTTTCTTTAATTTCTCGTACTTTAAATTTAAAAGCGGATAATTTAGCACGTAGTGCTCGACGTCGTTCGCATTTTGTTATTCATGTAAACTCTGTTCCTCCGGTTTGGATCTCTAAACCGTTTTAATAAATTTATAGTTGCTGACAAAAAAAAAAAAAAAGTGGAATCCCTTTTTACACTCGTTTTTAAAATTTATATGTTTTTCAAAGAGAAATATAATCCAAGTGATTATTCATTCAAAAGTTTGTTTTTCTACATATGAACGTTGCTTCTTTTTATGTAACTTTCTCTATTTGTATGAACTCTTTGTTTGTTTTTAAGAGCATAATTTGAATCTAAGGTTTTGAATTTACATTCCATAGATTTATTTTTCAGCCAGAGACTACAAGAATATAAATTAATCATTAATGCATGTAAAACCTTTTATTTTTCCTTTTTTGGCAACTATAAAACCTGATTTTTTTTGATAAAGGTCTATAAAACCTTATTTAATTGTAATAGTAAACACATAAGAACTAGCGATCGATAACAAGAGATATCATATCTTCCAAGCTTTTCTCTTAGAAACCTGATTTATTCTCAACCAACGTACTACGATCGCCTTACCAAAACTCATCTTGGTTTTACATATGAAACAATTTTATCCAAAAAAAAAGTGTATATATGAAAAAAAGAAATGAAACAGACAAAGGTTCTTATTAGGAAACTAAAAACAGCAGAACCCTCTACTTGATGTAGAACCTTCTCTCTATTGACCAATTATTCATTCAATCATCCTCAGTAGTTGACTTATCTCACTTCTTTTCTTTTTTATAGAAGACTCCGTTAGGTTTTGATATTTATGCATTTTGCATTATTTATGCATTGATTTTAATAGATTTTTTGTGCATTCGCATCACTTAATGTTGTAAATAAACTTTTGAGTCTTGATTCTTTTTTTTTTTTCTATATGTAAAAGAATTTATTTTTGATATTAATCATCTAAAAAAAAGCGGGTTATTTATTATTTTTTTTCCGTCTAATTACTAGTATAAAAGAAGGAATATATTACTAGTATAAAAATGAATTTGAAGGAATATATATAGATTTTTCATAGACCTGGATAAATAGAGATGAAAAAATAAGAATTAGAAAGATTTACAATGGAGAAGAGAGGAAGAACCCATGAACAAATAGAGAGAAAAAGAAGTTGTAACAAATAGAGAAAATAAAAGAAATTATAAATTTTTGGCATATACTTCAACATGATGTAGTGGGAGAGATTTTAGGGTTCTGAAAAAAAAAACAGTTAAACGTAGTACATATAACTAGATTTCTCTATGTGCAGGTTATTAAAAAAATCTCTTTTTTTTTTTTTCTATGTAACTTCTCTTAAATTTTTTCCCACTACATCATCAAGTAAAAATTGTTCCATGATTTAAAACTTCAATTCATTTTATTTATAACTCCAACTAGGGGTGTCAAAATGGTTTGATTGGGTTGACCCAACCCATTAACCCATTGAGTTTAGAGTTAAATGGGTAATGGGTTGACCCAACCCATTTAAGTAAATGGGTTGGGTCAACCCATTACCCATTTAATTTCATGGGTTAATGGTTAAATAGGTCAACCCATTTAAATAAAAGAATTATTTTATTTAATTAATTTAATTTAATTTAATTTAATTTAATTTAATTAATTACTATAAATTTAACTAATAAAAAATGATAATCATCATCATCATCATCATCATCATCATCATCATCATCATCATCATCATCATCATCATCATCATCATCATCATCATCATCATCATCATCATCGTCATCGTCATCGTCATCATCATCATCATCATCATCATCATCATCATCACCATCACCATCACCATCACCATCACCATCACCATCACCATCATCATCATCACCATCATCATCATCATCATCATCATTATCATCATCATCATCATCTTCATCATCATCATCATCATCACCTTCATCATCATCATCATCACCATCATCATTATCATCATCACCATCAACATCATCACTACCATCATCATCATCATCATCGTCATCATCATCATCATTATCATCATCACCATCATCATTATCATCATCACCATCACTACCATCATCATCATCATCGTCATCATCATCATCACCATCATCATTATCATCATCACCATCAACATCATCACTACCATCATCATCATCACTACCATAATGGGAAAATTACGGATCCGTTTTTGGCGGGAAAATTGCAGATCCGTTTTTGGCGGGAAAATTGCGGATCCGTTTTTTGCGGAAAAATTACGGATCCGTTTTTTGGCGGGAAAATTACGGATCCATTTTTGGCGGGAAAATTACGGATCCGTTTTTTGGCGGAAAAATTACGGATCCGTTTTGGCGGGAAAATTGCGGATCCGTTTTTTGCGGGAAAATTACGGATCCATTTTTTGGCGGGAAAATTACGGATCCATTTTGGCGGGAAAATTACGGATCCGTTTTTTGGCGGGAAAATTACGGATCCGTTTTTTGGCGGGAAAATTACGGATCCATTTTTTGGCGGGAAAATTACGGATCTATTTTTGGTGGGAAAATTATGGATCCGTTTTTGGCGGAAAAATTGCGGATCCGTTTTTTGCGGGAAAATTACGGATCCGTTTTTGGCGGGAAAA
Source organism: Barbarea vulgaris (assembly GCA_963667165.1). Classification (NCBI taxonomy): domain Eukaryota; kingdom Viridiplantae; phylum Streptophyta; class Magnoliopsida; order Brassicales; family Brassicaceae; genus Barbarea; species Barbarea vulgaris. Next base: position 46,156,037 of record OY763887.1, read on the forward strand.
TTACGGATCCGTTTTTGGCGGAAAAATTACGGATCCATTTTTGGCGGGAAAATTTGATATTTTCATTTGGCGGGAAAATTATTAATTTGCATTTTTGGTAGGAAAATTATTGATTTGTATTTTTGGTGGGAAAATTGAGAGATGGTTAAAATTGGTTTGGTTCAATTGAATTAAATTAGATTGAAAATTGGTTAACTTATTTAAATGGTTTCTAAATGGTTAAAATTAATGGTTTAATGGGTAACTCATCAACTCATCACAACCCAACCCATTCAACCCATTTAACCATTTATCCATTAACTCATTTGACCCATTAACCCATTAGGATCAAAATTTTTAACCTATTAGGGTTGGTGGGTTGAGATGGATTAGATAAAAACCATTACCCATTACCCATTTTGACACCCCTAACTCCAACCAAATGTTATGATTCAAAACTAAATTTTCTCTCTATTTGTTTTTAGTGTCATAGTTTTACATTTTTCCTTTGTTTCTACCTCTTCAATCTCCAATTTTCAATCTTCAATCTTAAATCTTCGATCTTCAATTGAGAAGAACAACAATGGCAACAAAGAGAAGAGAAGAAACTAATTGTGCTAGATATTGCTTACAGAAGAAAGTAGTATCTTTTCCATTCAAACCTTCAAATAATGGATCCAAAATAATAAAAGTGCTAATATTAAAGTCATTTACTCAATTTATCAATTTATTGTTTCATTTTTTCCCCTATACTTACGTGTTGATTTCAAAAATTACATTAAGTTTTAAAAATATCATTTATTTAATTAAAAATTTCTAAAAATATTTCCATTTAAGAGAAAAATAAGCCTTAAATTTCAATTTTTTAAAAAAAAACTGGATTTCACATCAGGTTCTTAGAATTTTCTATAATCCGTAAAGGTGTTATAAGTCTGTTTATAAGTTATGTAAATTTAAACTTTCTATTTTTATTTTTATTTTGGTAAACGCACTTATATATTTTTTAAATGAAAGTAATTTTATAAAATCTTTAGTTAAATAAATATTATTCACAAATTTTAAAAATTATTTATCTGATTAAGCACAAGTCACATGATTGTGATTTATGAATTCTATAAATCTTGCAGGACTTTTCATAAACAAACTCGATTGTGATTCATCATTTTTCGTTTACAACAATGCATAGAGATCTAAATCTATTTTTCCCGTACGTAGTAAGGGTGTAATACTAGTAACATATATAATATCAGAGTTTTCTTTCTATCTAAAGTATCTACGTCATCAAACTAAATTTAACTAATAAATTTATTTTTGAAAGAAATTTAGTTCAAACATTTAATGAATGCTTTTTTTAAGATCAATGCATTTTTTGGGGCGAGTACTCTCAGGAGCATTACCAGTGGCTGAGTGTTTAGGGACGCATGGAATACAAACAGATCTCACTTGTCGTATGTGCTCTAGTGGTGCGAGTGAAATCTATTACTCATGTTTTGTTCCTATGCCTGCATGCGCTTAAGGTATGGGAGTTAGCTAACGTTTTGATGCCTCGACAAGATTTTTCAGCGTCTATTCAAGATAACATGAGGTACATATTGGGTCTAATAGAAACTCTAAGGTTTCAGTCAATCTTCAAATTTCTATTCCTTGGATTCTTTGGGAAATTTGGAAACACATGAATGTTTTTCTTTTTGAAAACAAACAATGTGATCTGAACTCTTTAGTGGCCAATGCATTGGAAGAAGCTGAATAACTAGATATGTATTGTGTTTTGAATTTAAAGTTAAGGGTGTAAGGGTTCATAAACTGACTAGATTTGATAATTTTCAAATTAATAGAAAATATCATATAAAATAGGAAAATATTTCAAATTTATTTTTATAAACATTTTAGAACATATTTACTATGTGATTTTTCAAATACACAAGGTATTCAATTACATTTTATTTTTCATATTTACTATGTGATTTTAGAACATATTTACTATGTGATTTGCATCATTCTTCCATCATTATGTCTTAGAAATAAATATTATACATTATAAATTATACATATATTTTAAATAAAGTACTATCTATAAAAATTGATCAAGGTCCGAAACAAATATCTTAATTTTCAAATTAAATTACCCGGATCTGGATCCAGGGACCTTGGGTATACTATTTTTGAATCAGATCTGAGTAGATTTCGGATTCCCAATATGTTTTTTTTAATCAAATTGTGTATAAATATATATATTTCTTTTTTGTTACATTGCTAGTTTATTCTAAATATAAGATAATCTTATATTTTATCGGGTATTTGTTTGAATTAGAAAAATTCGTTGCTACATAGAGAAAAAACGAGTGGTTCTAAGGCAATGTCTTAAATTAGATATACATATAACTTTGTATATATGTACATCACATTCTTCATCTTCTTCTATTCGTAAAACATCATCAATTCGTTTGCAATATATATCCTAAATGAATAAATCCTTTCAACTCTCCATCACCGTCCTATGTATCTTTACCATCTTCGTTATAGGTTTGTATTTACAGTTATAATCTTTTTATTATATACTGCAATAATCATCAAAAATAACACAATTTTGAATAACATGTTAGCTCTCTATAATATTAATCCATGTTTGTTACGTCAATTATGGATCATATCAAGATTATATATTAAATATATATAATAGAAATTGATGTTAACTAGTTTTCTCGAAAATACAATATTTATGTTGTTTCATTATAAATGTAGCTTTAAAAAACAAATCAAAAATTTAAAATAAATAAAAAAATCTCTATGATACATTTGATTAATACATTAAAGAGTTTTAACTTTTTTACTAATAAATTAAGTAATAATATTAAAATAAAATATATATTTAATATATACAAAAAAACATTTATTCTATAACAAAAATTAAGTAACAAGTATTTATTATGAATAAGAGAGAGAGTATAATTTTTTAATATAACTATTATTTAATAACTAAAAAATCTGGTGAATTAAAAAAATATATCTTTAGGAAACAAAAAAAATAAGTAGTTAACTTTTTTTTTTATTTTAGAAATAAAAATGAGATTTTATGAGTTTTTAACTATTTTTGAAATAGGGGATATTGAGATGGCAATGGGAAGGAACCCGAAGCCGAAGCCAAAAGCAAGAGTGTGTCATGAGCTATTAACATGGGGATCTTGTAAATCCAATGAATGTAAATCTGCATGTGGACGCAGGAGAGGTAATCAAAATCGTACACATCCAGCAAATCAACATGGTGGTTGTATTACAGTTTACGATAATCGCCCCGCTTGCCAATGCAGTTGGATTTGTAGAACCGAGCAATGCAAATATAATTGTCCGCCTTGCGAAATAAATTGCGCGTAAGAACTAATTTATATATTATTTTATCTCTACCAATCTAATTTATTTACATTGGTAAGAGAGAAATTGATATTTATGTTAGGGATAAATTGATAGTAATATGTAAGAGAGAAATTATATTTATGTAAGAGAGAAATTAATATTTATATGTAAGAGAGAACCTATTTCCAATAAAAGTGTAAGAGAGAAAACATAATCCATCAAGTATCTATTATATAATAACTAGATCTGTCAAGCGGGCTTTGTGCCCGTGGGTCTAGACAGCAAAACGAGGGCCCATATATAGGCGGGAGTTGCGGGACACGTCGAGACGGAAGGCGGTCTTAGCACGCGGGCTACTGCACACGGGCCTACATGTATACCCGTTTGTTTCTACAGGGCGGGTATAGACACCAATATTCATTTTTGCGGTCCTTTGCGGGTGATCCGCGGTGGTCGGAAGCGAGCATGGACTAGGCGGGTGCGAGTGAGTCTGTATGACATATCTAATAACCACTCAGTATGTCTCGCAAGGATATGACATGACATCACTTCTCTCTCTGATACATTATCTCATAAATTTTAAAAAATCGATTTTTAGTGAGATAATTGGAAGGCATGCAAAAATACCAAATACCAAACAAGTAAGAAAAGAGAATAAAACTCAAATAATTAGAGATGAACAAACAAAAATTTAATTATAACTAGTTAGTGTGGAAAAAAAAAGAGAGTTGAGAATTCGAAAAAAATAGTAAAACACTCAATTTAAATAAAAGTATATTAAATGGATGACAAAATTATATTTAAATTGTCTATAATTTTATGAAATAAATTTTCATTAATAGTAAGAAACAGTTATATAGTTAGTTACCTTTAAAATGATTATACTTAAGAAAATTTGTACTAATACCTATAAATAATAATAATAAAAAAATTATAACAGTTTAATATTGGAGTAATTTATCTATAAGCTAAGTAACTTAAAAACTTTTTATAACAGTTTAATATTGGAATATTAATCATCTAGTATCTATAATAAAAGAAACATTACAAAAAGCAGAAACAAGAAGTCATAATTACTAACTCCATAACTTGTTTTTTTTTTTTTTTTTTTTTTTGCGAATAACATAAACCATGTCCATAATCAATCTCTTGTGTTCTAATAAGTATAATCAACAGGGTAAAGATCGGTGGCGTGGACGGTTGACGTAGAAGCTGACGTGTAAGTTCCTTGGGTCGTCATATCCGTTATCTCACCTATCGTCTCGTAATGCTTCTCCATCGCCCTCACACTCTCTTCGCCCGCGTCGCTTCCTTTGTTAAACGAAGCTTGTAGAAGCTGATCAACATCCACCGTGGAATCACCTTCGAGCATACTCACCACCGTCGACATCAACGGTCTATTTGCCGGAGCTGAACTGGTGCAGAGGATCCCAATCTGAATCATCCTCATAGCTTCATGTATGTTGTAGTCTGTTCCTAGCCTTGGATCTACTACTTCCAGAAGTCTGTTTTGCTCCCTCAGATTGTGTACCTGTGCAAGAAGTTGAGATTCAAATCCATGAATTAGGGTTTCAAGGTTTTACAAGGTGAAATGATGATTCACGTACCCAGTCAAGAAGGTAGAAGTTATCAGTTTTGGATAGCGAGCTCATGTTGCTCTTTCCGTGAACGATTTCAAGAGCCACAATGCCGAAACTGTAGACATCGGCTTTATCTGTCAAATGGCCTCTCATTGCGTATTCTGGAGCCATATATCCGCTGCAAACAAAAGTTATGTTTTGGTTATAACTTATCATAAATCTCACAGAGGTGATTAATTGATTAACTCACTATGTTCCGGCGACTCGTGTGCTCATGTGTGTGTTTTCTTCCTCATCAAGCTTAGCAAGACCAAAATCTGAAATCTTTGGGTTTAGTTCCTTGTCCAGCAAGACATTAGTGGTTTTGATATCTCTATGTACGATCTTGAGTCTTGATTCCTCGTGGAGATAAGCTAGTCCTCTCGCTATCCCCACGCAAATCATCTGCCTCGTTGGCCAGTTTAGTCGTATCTGAGTCTCTAGAGGACCTTTACAATTGATAGAAACAAAATATAAAATTTTTGGAATTGGATGTATTAAGGATGTAACATTTTAAGCCAACGTGAGGTTTTTGTTTCTCAAAAAGAATGGTCTTCGTTTTTGTAACTTTCTAATTGTTTCAAAGTCTTATAAGTTGAATTAATCAAATTTAATTTTTCTCGTTCGGTTTTTTTTGTAAGAGATGACTAACCGTAAAGTGCTCTAGCGAGACTGTTGTTTTCTAGGTACTCGTAGACTAACAGGAGCTCGTTCCCTTCGACGCAACATCCATAAAGTTTAACCAAATGCGGATGCTGCAGAGCCGATATCATTGCAATCTCGTTCAAAAACTCTCGATTCCCTTGATTTGATTTCGATGATAGCTGCTTCACCGCGATTGCAGTTCCATCAGGCAAGACTCCCTGTATTCATGCAATGAACAAACCTTAAAATGTCATTTGTCATTCATCTTTCTCATAACAATGTCATTTTAGAGTATGATGCTAACCTTGTGTACAGGACCGAAACCACCTTCTCCGATCTTGTTTGAAGGATCAAAGTTATCCGTGGCAACTTTGATTTGCCTCAAGGAGAATGAATTGATCTGGAAATCTAAGTTGTTGAAATCTGAAGTGAAGAAAGACAGTTGAGTTTAGCAAGAAACAGAGAGACAGAAGTCAAAATGTTTAAAAAGCTGTTTAAGCTAGTCTTTGTAAGTAAATACCTTTTTCCATCTGACTCTTGGGTCTTAAGCAGCCTCTCCACCATAATATACCAACGATTACAAGCACAATAAACACAATTGAAGCGACTACAATACCGACAATTGTACCAACAGATACAGAGCTTCCACCATGTTCCTTTGGTGGAGTGAAATCTACAGCAAGAGACAACAAAAACAATCTAAACACAGGCGAAATCTCTCTGAAATAGTTTAGGATTTAGCAAAGTTTACTTGGATCCACGGATACAGCCGATATGAGAGAACCATATACACCTCTTTCAGGTAGGCCTTGAGTTCCTTTCCCAGCCCATTGCAATCTTATTTCTAGTTTCCTTTTTGTAATCATGACCGGAAATCTCTTAACCACTGCTCTTAAGGCACCATTTGCCTCATCAACAATATTGAAATCTTTAAGCTCAAGTTTACCCTGCACATTATTACACCAGCCAATTGATTCAGCTTTACAAATCTTTCTGACATTTATAAAACAAGTTTAATCAAAGTACCTGAATGTATATGTCAAAGAATCGTCTTCCCAAACTATTATACGAGTTGTTGTCGTTGAACACAATTTCAGCGAAATGAAGATTTACTGTATAGTTTCCTTCTCCAAGACAAAACGCGTAGTAAGTGAGGGAGATGGCCGAGAGACGCGCTCGCGTATATAACCTAGAATCTAGGCTAGAATTTGTTATCTCGAGCTCTGATTTATTCGACCATATGGTTTTTTCACCAGTCGAACGATCATCATCTAAGAAGTTTCCGGTATTGCTAGAAACCCAACCGTTTCTACTATTAATATCAGAGAAAATTGACCCATCCGCTGTGTCAGCGTCATACTTAGTCCCATTGATTGTTATTTCAGGACCACCACAGTTTATATGAAGGCCATAGAAAGCTGAGAGCAAAATGATTAATGACCGACGATAAATCAGATGCGCAGATATAGTTTGGTAATTTATATATATAGCTTCAGAGACTTACTTCTACGACAGATAAGGTTACTCGGACACGAATAACTTGAGCTGTGGCAAAACAGAACGTAATAATCAATCAATCAATCATTCTTGCGAGTGTTATATATATATATATATATATCCAAATCTTTTTTAAGAATTATGAGAAGAAAAAAAAACACTTACGAGTTATTTTCCACGAAAGGGCTTGTGCTTGAAAACATATTCCTGCAAAGTGAACAAAACCAAGAAACCTTAAAGTTTATAGCGAATTCCAAGGTACAGGAAGTTGGTACGTTTATTGATCTTCTTACACGCCGCTAGCCCGACATCTTGCGGTTTTTGGATCTTTGGAGAAGCTATTGTAAGTAATATCACTGCAATAAAAGATACAACAACCAACTTAAACGTTATTCTGTCCCTACAAAGAATTGTGCACTCACTACAAGAATGGTATCGTGTAAATGTTTCCATATATATATATATATATATATTGGTGAAGAAAACTCACATGTTGTCACCTTTCTCTATCATCCAACTTGGTACTTTCCCGGATAACATGTTACTTGTAAAATATCTGCAAGCTCGGAAAACAATTAAACATTACTTCATAAAAAGCTTTTAGTGAAACAGAGGACAGAAGAGAAGAGCATCGTCATACATGTAATCCACATTTGAAAGAGCACTATATTTGTCCGGGATTGGTCCACTCAGTTTGTTAAAGCTAAGATCACTGCACAAAGAGTTTCACAATGTCAGCTTATATTCTTTTTTATTTTCGATAAATAAATTTTATGATTTAAAAAAAACAAAGAGATTACTAACAAATTCTTTAAGGTCCCCATCTCTCCAAGATATTCAGGTAAATTTCCTGTAAGGTTACAGTTCCTAAGAATCCTGCAACGAACAGCGAGTAGGAGTGGAGGGTTAGCTAAAAGAAACCATTACCAAATTTCGTTTAGTCTTAGGCTCAAACTCACAATATCTTCAGTGTCATGTCTTGTAGCTGCGGAAATCGAGATTCAGGTCCGCTCAAATCACTGATTCTCCTACAAATTTTAGATATATATATTATTGAACGTTGTCAGTTAGTCAACGAAAGATGAAAATATGAAAAGGTCTTTGTACTTACAGATCTGTTAACTTTTGCAGAGAACTAATGCCATTAGGAATAGGTCCTACCAAACCACTTGCTTGAATAACCCTGATTGATGAAGCACAACAAACATTTTAATACTTTATACATAACCAATACCGATATGGGAAAATAAAGAAAAAAATCTGCTTACAGTTTCTGAAGATCTCTCCAGTTCTTGATGAAATCAGGTATAGTGCCATTGAATTTGTTGTCACTTATACGACTATATAAATCAAGAGAAAAAACACAAAGTTAGAAACTTCTGAAAAATATATGTTTGAAGATCAAATAAAATCAGAGGCGTACTTACAAATCATTTAATGTCGTAAGATTGGCAAATGAATTTGGGATTTCCCCGGTCAAGAAGTTGGAGCTAACAAACCTACAAAGAGAAAAACAGTCTCAAAGACCAATAACTATATATATATTTTTTTTAAATGAAAGAACAATTTGAGATAGCTTAGGAAAAATGTTCTTACAGTCTTTGAATGTGTTTTAGGTTCCCTAGTTCTGGAGGTAATTCCCCTGAAAGCTGGTTGTATTCCAAGACACTGAAAAAACAAAAAGAAACAAAAGAAACCAATAAGATTTGAATGATCTAGAAAATTGTTTATATAAGAGCGACAGATACTCACAGACTGCTAAGGTTTGTGAAACTTCCATACTCCTTTGGAATTGGACCAGTAATCTTATTTCCGAGTATAGAGCTGCATTTTCATCATCAAACAAAATCAATCAATGTATTATACATATATTTAAAGTGTATATAGACACTACAAAAAAAACGTGTTAAGACTTAGGAGAAGTCGACTTCAAATATTGATTGTGGTCGGTTATAGAACCGACTAAACTTTTTCATACTAAAATATATGTTGATTCCTCTCTCTCTCTCTCTCGCAATTATTTGCTCTAATTGATCGAAATCGAGAAGGTTTGGTAAATGTAATGTATAATTGATGGAGGATTTTGTTGTGTTTCTGATTGAATAACTTGAATTGAACAAGGATGCAGGGTTCGACTAAGAATCTCAAAGTTCAGAAAGCAAAATTATAGTTCATTTTCAATCAGATTCCAAATTGATTCGTTTTTTTTTTCTTCTTTTTTGGATGAATTTCTGGTTATAATGCTAGATTCCTTGATTTTCACTACGACTTGGGAATATTTTGGGCATTTCTGTGATCCAAAGTGACTCTTATCTTATGCTAGAGGCCTTAGTTCGGATCTTGGCATCTTGCTTGCTCTAGGTTTTGACTTTACTATAGATATGTTACTACCACTACGAGCATTTTCATTTTCAGTGACTTGTTCTGAGTAATTTGTTCAACCATATGTTTGTTAATTTATATTGGATTTGTTACTAACAACCGTAAATCTATCAGTCCGTTTAGTGGCTGATTGTTTCTAATTGTTATAGCTTCTATTTTTGGCTCTTGTATTAATCTTCTTTTCGAGTCACTCGTAATTGTAAGATCTTCAAAATCATTTATTATCGTTTTACAGATACCCTTTTTGTCAACTTCATGCTAAAGCAATCAAACTATAAAAAGTTATAAAGTTGAAATCTCAAGATACATCAAAGTGATCTGGTATAAACGATATTTTTTTTTGTATTATATTTTTAGTATAAAATTGTAATTCATATCTCATTTTAGGCGGAAAGTTTTACAAAGGCTGCATATGGAATTTCGAAGATTACGTAACGTACGTATGATATATATGAAATGATGAAAATTATAAAAAATTTTCCTTGCATGGGAATTGTAATTAGGATGTTGTATGTTCACGAAAAAAATTTATGTTTGGTTAATTGAATTTTATGTGGGTTTATTTTTCTAGTCCTTATGTTTATTGTGTTATGTTATTATATTGTTTTTATTTTATAATAATTAATATTAATAGTTAAAAAAAATTAATAAAATATTTTCATAGTTATAAAAGTGACACAATCATTTTAGTAAAAGTGACGTTATTGTTTTGTCACTAAACAATACATGTTGGTTGTTATGAAGTAATATTTCTCAGCATACTAATAAATTGAATTAAACCGACGTTAACCAAAAAGACGAACGAAGTTAGAACTTAGAAGCTATTTTTGTTGTAATGAGAAGAGAGATAGGCATACTTACATGATGCCTAGCGGTAAGGCTGCCCATTCCGGAGGAAGGGAACCGTTGAGATAGTTTCTACTCAAATCACTGCAGAGAAAGAAGAATGTGACAAGTTAGTTATCAACTTATTAACAACAACAAAAACTATTGGTGATATAATAATTGATGAGGGAATCAATTTACATCTCTTGCAGGTAAGGCAGTCCGGTTAAATTAGGAAGGAATCCTTGAAGATCTTGCCTCTTGAGAACTCTGTTACAAAAACATAGGTCCATTATAGCCTTTTTTATTTTTTTTTGTCTTTTTTGTTTAATAAAAAAAAATAAAAACATTTTGTAAAAAATATCAACAACAACCATCCAAAGCTACTTTATTAAAATAAATGAATGATTAGGTGATAGGCTTTTAGAAAATGAGACTGAAACCTACGAACATGTCTAATAAATTTCATCAAATTTCCTCCATACTAATAAGTACGATGAGTATTTATGATTTATGATATATTGAATTTAAGTTTATAAAGAAAGAAAGAAAAAGACAAGATGATGTAAGAAAAAGGGAAGAAGAGACGAACGCACATGCCGATGACGTGGCAACCGTCGGAGGAACAGTCACAAGTAACGGCGTCTTCGGGGTTAAGATTCCACCATTGGCCTTTAAATGATTCGTCGCAGGGATCCACAGAGAAGTTCCAACCACTATTCTTCTTCAAATCATTCGCTATGCCTTTTAAAGCCTCAACTAAGATATCCAAATCGCCGAGAACAAAATCATTAAACCGATTCAAATATATACGCAGGTACATTATCCACATAACTTTATATATACATACCTTCTTCTTTGGGTAGTGTTTGAGAGGATGCGAAGCTGAAGAAGATAAGAGAGACGAAGAAGTAAGTGAAGAGATGTTGACTTAACGACATTATAACAGCTAAGGGTTTGAATCGATATTTGTTTATTTTTTTCTGTTTCTTTGGAGATTTTGTTTGTGTGAGAGGTTGAGAATATGAGACGAGAGTGAAGAAGGTACTTGTATGTCAATCAATGTGACGTTGAGAAATGGAGGGAGAGAGAGACCAAGGAGAATATATTTATTTTCTTTTTTACCATTTTCATTAAATGAAAAGGCCTAATAAGACCTTATTGGTATTCGAAAGCCCATCTCGACAAAGAAGACTCACGGACAACCTCCATCGGTGGCTGTAACAATCTCCTCGATTGTGTATTTCCTGTACCGATGATCGGTTCCGAAAAGTTGATCAATCACTTTCTTTCTTTTCCAAATAACTCTTTAATGCATTCACTTATGCGATCTGTCGCTTACAAAACTCTCTTGCGAGCAATGCTTTTGTGGCTTCTGCTTCTTTATCTGCCTTCATGTACTGCTCTTTCTCTAGAGCCGCGGTTTTCCTTTGCAACGTACTCTTCTTTCTCCACAGCATTGTTACGTACCCTTCTACCATATTTCAAACTTTCAGTTGAAAGCATTTGAACCTAGCAGAAATCCCAAAAGAAACACTTTACCTGGAGAAGAAGTAAGGGAAAATTGATTCACTATTAAATTTAGAAAACTATTAGGTAAAAAAACAATAAAAGAGATACATATAGAGAACAATACCTTATCAAATTATTTGTTAGAATTTGTGTAATTTTTTTTAATATGAACTCTATTCAAATGCGTCACTTGCTTGCACCTACTAAAATACGACTATGATCACTTAATTCACAATTACCAAAACACACATTGTGCTTCCCAAATTATTTTTAATTGTTTCCTTGGGGAATGTTTAGGGTTCAGGACAATCATCTATGTAAATGTATCTTGTTTTGTGTGGAGCAAAGCTCTTCACAAGCTTGTTTATATTTACCGACCGTGCTTTGTAACTTTTTCTTCAAACGCTCGACCACAGCTTCAATCTCAACCTGTCAAACAACACCAAGTCTTTCAAACTCTCTGTTCCTTCTTACTAGTTAATTAGTCTCAACATTCATCTAAAATATAATAATAGTGAAGTAATAACCCTTTTTGGATTTTCTAGATGTTTTGGGCGGTGAATCTGAATCTCTTTGTTTCCTAACGATGTTCTCAAGATTCGATTGGGGTTGTGTACATGTTTGATCAAAATCTTAGTAATTTAGCCGTGGCATATCGGATCCGGCTCCATGTCGCTTTAAAATCTCTGAACTAGATGTATCAATTTGTCTTTGCACCCGTGGGTCAGGTCCAGTCCAATTCGTTATGGACGAACTATGGTCTCGACAAAATCTTAAATGGTCTAAATGGGCGGACAGCCAATCTTGCCTATTGTCAAAATGGACAGGACCGTATGGACTACGGAAGTAAAGCACTTTCATGGACTTTAAAATCTAGGGTTTCTTTATTTGGAGAAATTAGATTTCAATCACTAATTTCATAAAGTTAATCAATAAATTATTATTATTTTATAAATTTTAGTAGTTAAATTTTAAAAATATGATATATATATATATATATATATATTTTAAGTTAGGAATTTTTTTTTTAATACTAAAACTTTATTAATAAATATTATTTTTACTAAAATTATAAAAAAAATATTTTTAGAATGTCTGCCTTCTGTTCTACACCGGGTACGTGATCCACTTTGATTTGTTCCAATGTCTTTTGTTCACGGCGGCTGAGCATTATCCAGTCCCCCATGCTTGGTTACGTGAATCTTCAATCACCGATTGATCGAGTTTTCTCCCTAAGGTTCTGATACCAATTCAAATCAATAATAGCTAGAACTCATAAACGTATAAAGAACGACTTTTCTTTATTAGATTTAGAAACTCTCTCAAAAGTAAATTTTGAGATCTTATTGAAAATCTCTCCATAGACACCTATTTATACAGATATAAGCTATATTCCTTGTTCTATTAGGGATGTGTCAACACAAAAAGAAAAACTTACAGATCTTATCTAAATCTCTTATTTGTATTTCCTTTTTCTCTATCTCTTCTAGCTTTTTCTAGAAAGAGATAGCTTCTTCTTCAAGTAACGGTATTATCCAACAAGTGCAACTTGACATTAATGCCTTGTGATCTCAACTTCGTTGCAGTTGCTATAGTTTTCGTTAGGACTTGACAAAGAAAATGTTTTAAACCTAATTAGAAGAATGTCCAATTCTAAATCTTTGTTTTGAGTTCTTATTCACCCTAGTATCATGTGTAGCTAACCAATAGCAAGAACGAACTGAATAGATGCAATAAATATAATTTAATTTTGGATGCCATATTATTGCCAGAAAGTAATGGTCGTAATTGGACTCTTATTGACCTTAAGTATGAATAATCAAAGTCGTCCACATGGGAAACGCGTGATCTGAAATTAGAATAGTCTAAGCTCTAAAAGTCTTTCGTATGCGATATGTTATTTTAAAACTTATTGTTTTTAATAATGATGAACCAGTCACAGACAAAAATTCAGTGACATTATTAATGTGTATCTATTTTTATTTTTTATTTTTCCTTTGAAAATCTCCTAACCACTCACTCGTATTGGAGCAAAATGTAATCCAAAAGATTTCTGAACACACTTATTCAGCTTCAGCATTAGCTTTATCGTTGCTTACTAAAACTTTATCTCTATCTATCACCGGTTCACAATGGGGAATTGTGTGTCTTTCCAACTTTCTTGTGATCAAACCGTGAACGGCATCGTTAGATGCTTCAGTGATGAAGGTTATATTCGAAGCATCAAGAAGAATCTCATAGATCTGCAGAGGGAAATGAAAGATCTCAGAGCAGTTCAACATCAGGTAAAGAACAGAGTAGCGAGAGAGGTAGAGACACGACATACACAAAAGCTTGAAATTGTCCAGGTATGGCTTGAACGTGTTGATAGCATTGATATGCAGTTCGAAGATGTGCTTCGTACTAGTCCTCTTGAGCTTCAAAAATTGTGTTTCTGTGGTTTATTTTCAAAAAATGTATGTTCGAGCTACAAGTATGGGAAAAGGGTATTCTTGTTGTTGGAAGAGGTCAAGACTCTCAAATCTGAGAGTCATTTTGAAAATGTTACTGAGTTGACTCCAACATCTGGAGTGGAGGAGAGGCCTACTCAGCCTACAGTTGGTCAAGAAGAAATGCTCATAAAGGCATGGAATCGCCTTATGGAAGATGGAGTCGGAATCATGGGTCTGCACGGTATGGGTGGTGTGGGCAAAACTACCCTTTTCAAAAAAATCAACAATAAGTTTGCAGAAATAGCTGGTAGGTTTGATGTTGTGATCTGGGTCGTGGTGTCTCAAGGCGCACAGATTTCAAAGCTTCAAGAAGATATTGCAAAAAAGCTACACCTTTGTGACAACGAGTGGACGACCAAAAATGAAAGTGACAAGGCCACTGATATACACAAAGTGTTGAAAGGGAAGAGATTTGTTTTGATGCTAGATGACATATGGGAGAAAGTGGATTTAGAAGCCATCGGAGTTCCAACTCCGACAAGAACAAATAAATGCAAAGTAGCATTTACCACACGTTCTCGGGATGTATGTGGGCGGATGGGGGATCATGAACCCATGGAAGTCCAATGTTTGGAATGGAACAAAGCATGGGAATTGTTTAAAAACAAAGTCGGGGACAAGACAATGAGTCCGGACATTGTTGAGAAAGCGAAAATGGTTGCTAAAAAATGTCGTGGTCTGCCACTGGCGCTTAGTGTCATTGGTGAGACAATGGCAGCTAAAACTACGGTACAAGAATGGGATGATGCAATTGAAATTTTGACTAGATCCGCTGCAGAGTTTTATGACATGGAAAATAAAATTCTTCCAATTCTCAAATTCAGCTACGACAGCTTGGAGGTTGAATATGTCAAGTCGTGTTTTCTCTACTGTGCTTTGTTTCCAGAAGATAAGGAAATAAGGAAAGAAAACTTGATAGATTATTGGATATGCGAGGGATTCATGGGGGAAGACCAAGTTATAAAAAGAGCAACGAATAAGGGTTATGGGGTACTCGGTACCCTTATCCGTGCAAATTTACTGATGGAGGTTGATACAGAAAAGGTTGTGATGCATGATGTGGTTCGCGAAATGGCTCTGTGGATTGCATCTGACTTTGGGAAACAGAAAGAGGCTTTTGTTGTGCAAGCAAGAGTTGGATTACGTGAAATACCAAAAGTAAAAGATTGGGGAGCTGTGAGAAGGATGTCATTAATGGGTAATGATATTGAAGAGATAACTTGTGCTTCCAACTGTTCTGAACTTAAAACTCTGTTTCTCCAGAATAATAAAAATTTGAAGAATCTGTCAGGTGAATTCATCAGGTCTATGCAAAAGCTAGTTGTTTTGGATCTAGCAGGTAATTCCGACTTCAATGAACTTCCAGAGGAGATATCAGAGCTGGCCTCCTTGCAGTTTCTTGACTTGTCGGATACAAGAATAGAGCGATTGCCGGTTGGTTTCCAAGAGTTGAAAAAGCTGACTCATCTGTATTTGACCTATACAGAGAGACTCTATAGTATCAGTGGGATATCAAAGTTGTCGAATTTAAGGATTTTGAAACTACAACATTCAAATGTTCATGGAGATGTTAGCTTAGTGAAGGAGCTACAGCTGTTGGAGCATCTAGAAGTTCTAACCATAACAATATCTACAGAGTTGGGTTTGAAGCAATTATCAGATGATCAAAGGCTGGCGAACTGCATCACTGGTCTGTTTATTTACGGTAATCAGCTCAGGGTGGACAATAGTGGTGTCTTGGAGATTAATACAGATATAAAAGGCAGAGAAAGCAATCAGACCAATTTTTCTGATTTACAGAATCTCACAAGATCATGCTGTACAAACCTCTCCACCCTGAGTATATATGATTGCAATGGCATTAAGGATCTGACTTGGCTTCTGTTTGCTTTAAATCTTGTCTCCTTACGCATTCTTGATTCAGCTGGCGTGGAAGAAATTATAAATAAAGAGAAAGCACCCAATTTTACAGATATTACTCCGTTTCAGAAACTAGAAATCTTAGTTTTGCGTAGATTGCCTAAGCTGGAGAGTATCTACTGGAGTGCTCTCCCCTTTCCAGTTTTGAAGCGCATATCTGTATTCGACTGTCCAAAGCTGAGAAAGCTTCCCTTAAATGCTACAAGTGTCCCACGACTTGAAGGATTTGTAATAGAAATGAATCCTCTAACACAGAAAACTAAACTTCAATGGGATGACGAAGATACCAAAAATCGTTTCTTGCCTTCATTGGTTTAGGTAATCATTCCTCATTGAGTTTCTCGTTATTAGACTAATATGATCCATTTGCATCATAAAGGGATCACATAATAGAGAAAGTTAGGCATTTTCTAATTCTCTTCTCTTTTGGTTTTGACCTAGATTTGGTGATTTGTGAGCTATTGTTGATGTTGATTTGTGTTCGTTGGGTGTTTATGAATGTGTCTGGAACCGGAGACTTGTTAAACGATTAATATGTTATTGGTTAAGCACATAGTTTCTTTATTTATTTCTCATTGCCTAATTAGTAATTACAAATCTGTCTTCTTGGTTGTGTTGCCTTCTTTCTATTAGGGTACTACTACTAATCATTTCTGTTATTATCTTTTTGCTTCAATTTTTCTTTTATATAATAATGGTGAGAGAGTTTGAGGGATATTGCCAGAAGATAAATATTTCAGAATATGTTGTGCCTCTCAAATTCATTGCGTTTCACAACTCACTAACTTTTTTTTTTTTTTTTTTTTCTTCTTTAGAGGAGTTAGTACTAAAACATCATTTACTCTGGATTGGGATCGTCACTGCCCGAAAGTTTTAGTCAACACTTCCTCTTCTGTTGCTTTCTCCTTTTTTCTTTTTCTTTTTTCACTTGGATTATGTTTTCCATTTTCCTTTGTATTACTTTAACCGGATTATGTGATGCTTCTATCTATGTTTTTGCTCTTACATCTTGTAGTGTGTGACGGTTTATGTTGTTAATTTGGTTATGGTCAGCATGATCAAGATGAAAAGTTTCAATTTAGCATTTGATTTTGTACATATATTCTCTATATTCTCTAATGTGAATTTACTTAACCTAACCTAAAGATCTAATTCTAAACTATATCTAATGGCTTTCTGAATTTTGGGCTATAAGAAGAGCCAATTTCACTTCACCAGAGAAGATGTTTAAGAGATTCTACCCAAGATAAGGGTGTTTAAGATCACCTCCAACTCCAAATTGTAGTTTAATTTTTTTTCTCCAATACAGTATTCTTTTTTTTAACTCAACCAAACAAATATTTCGAATACATTCTATTTTCATTTTTAAAATTTTTTTAAGCAATATTATTTGTTGGCGTTAGGTTTGTCACTAAACCTGGTCCCAAGAAAAAAACATTGAACAACATGGGTCTAAAGCCAAACTGAGTCATTCAAATCCATTGGGGAACTCAAATGCTTGACCAACAGCGAGCTCGTCATATTCGGTTAAGAAGATCAAGTCAAGAAGACAGCATCAAAGAAGATATAGTCTGACAACCATGGACACGTAAAGACCAGGAAAGAGGAGCAGTTGCAAACAGATTTGGAGCATCAAAGCAGAGGAGAGGCATGACAAGAAGATCTACCTAAAATCCGAGAAAAAAACGTTAACAATTTACTTGTAACTCACTTCTTCGAGATAAAGAAACATTCATTTTCGTTCTTTCGATCATAGTAACTTGACTCTCTTCAATGAAGATTTGGATCTTAATTGGATCTTAATCCTCTTTCCAAATTAAAAATTTTAAGTGCGGATCTTGCATCTATACTATTTATTTTCTAAATTTAAGAATTTTATCCACTTTTAATAACAGTTTAATAAAATGAATATTTTAGTTAAATATTGGTAGTTAGTTTAGAGGACGAATCAATTTTAACCGAATGTAGTGGGATATAATGTAATAGTATATTTTTGAGTAAAACGATACAAAAATTGTTAAAAACACATTTAAAATCCATGTTATTATATAAGCGATAAATAACTAACTTATTTATGATTTTACGATATCGTTGTTTCCACAAAGAACATAGTAAATTTTGGTAATAAAGAGTGGTAAATCGACTTACAAAGCTAAACATAGAATATAAAACATATATAAACCATATGTGAGCTAAGAAAATGTATGAAGAAGAACTAAAATTTTGTTCTAGTTCTTTTTGAATGTAAGCACATTCACTCGCCAACTCAACCCCAAGAGTAAAAAACTTTCGTTTGCAATGAAAAGGCCAGAGAAGAAGACATAAAAAGAACTACAAACGATAATTAAAATTATTATATATTTGATGAGAGTGTAGTCATAATTTAACCATCTTTCGTACGTCGATATCCTCATGTTACATCTAACGATCCAATAATGTGATAAGCAGTTTTTTACAAATGGTAGCTTCTACAACATTCTTGGCAATGACCATTCTGGTTTCCATTTGAATCATAATTCAATAATGAATGATCATGTGGTAACCATGGCGTCGTCGTCGTCGGTCAATGAATTTATACCCGATCGTAAATACTCGTAGAAATAATACGTTTCTAAATTACTTTTTTAATTATTATTTCTAAGGTTGAAAATGTCTTCAAGAAAACAAACAAAACCAATAGAGGATGACGTGTTCCCTCACCAATCCAACAAATATTTTCGACAAAATAAATTTAACAAATAGTTTAAAATTATGATGGAGTGGGAGAAAAAAACAGTACCAATAGAAGTCAGTTGGAAGCAAGGGCGATTTCGTAAATTCCATTCGAATACAATGTCCGGACAAAGGGTATTTTCGTCAGACTGACAAAGAACTAAAGGTCCATTGTCCAAGAAAAATGCTTAAATATTTTAAATTAAAAATTAAAGAAACAAACCAACCGATAAATAAATAAAATTTTAAAAAATGTGAAATTCTGAGAGAAAAAAAAAAAGAAAAGAAAACTTCTTCTTCGCTTTATCAAAAATTTCTTCTTCTTCTTCTCTGTTTCTTTCTTCTTTCTCTGCTTCCGTGTCACTATTTGAATCTGATTTGTCTCGTTTCCTTCAAACGAATCTGATTCTTTCTCACGTTTTAGATTTCAAATCGCAACGGGAAGCAATCTCTTCTTCATGTTTCTCCATTTGAATCTACCCAATATCTCGAGCTCTGTCGTTTAGTGACAATTGGGATTTCCCAGCTCCGATTCACCGATTTTTAATCGATTCACGAAGCTATAGATTCGATTTCGGATTCAGATTTCATTTTGTTCTCACGGATTCGCTGGAAATCGAGTAGAAAATGGCGAAGCGTGGATATAAGCTGCGTATCCTTCAAATTTTTCTGGCGATTTTGTTTGATTCTTAAGCTCAATAAAATGTAATAGATTTTTTTTTTAGTTCCATTTTGAGTCTTTTTTTTTTTTATCACTGAATCGTCAGGGTTTTTATAGAACAAAGTTTAGTTTATTAGCTTCTTTTAAATGCTATTTGATGAGCTTCAGATTTTATCAGCATTTCAAGATTTTATAAGATATTAATTGCGTGGTCAAATGTTTCTATTCTTGTCTGCTTAATCAAACTGAGAGTAAATGATAGAGAAGACTCTGCAATTAGTATATTCTATGAGAAATTTTTCTTGATATGATTTGAATCCATTGTTGTTGACCTGTTTTATATTTTCCTGTTGTGTTGCTTTAAAAGGGTGTTCATTTGTTGATATGTTCTTGTCTTGGATTTGTTTATAACTTAACTTGATTTCGAAACTTAGAGGAGTTTGTGGCACATTCTGCAAATGTGAATTGCTTAAGTATCGGAAAGAAGACATCACGGCTCCTTATAACTGGCGGTGATGATTACAAAGTCAACCTTTGGGCGATCGGCAAACCTACTTCTTTGATGGTCTGTCCCACTTTTGGTCTCGATTCTAAATTGTTCCTCCTCGTTGATCTTTGGTTTATCCTGTGTCAACTTAAGCTATACACATGTGATATGATTGCCGAGTTTTCTTTTTTCTTTTAGGGCAGAGTTTGACTACTACTATGTGTTTTATTCCTACTAATGTCAGAAATTGTGTGTTTCTTTGATATACGAATGATGATATATCTTTTTCCTGCAGAGTTTATGTGGACATACTAGTGAAGTGGATTCAGTAGCTTTTGATTCCGCAGAAGTTTTGGTACTTGCTGGAGCTTCTTCGGGTGTGATAAAGCTGTGGGATGTAGAAGAAGCAAAGAGTTAGTTGATTAATTTTCTGCTTTCCTTTAGAATATTTAGTTGTTCCTTATCTGCAGAGGTAGTCTCATCTAATGGGAACATAGTAAATACCTTTTGAGTTATCAGTGATGTAGATTATGGGTCTGGTTATTTGAGCAGTCTACCTTTTGAATATATCTGTAGTTTAGTTTAGAATTATGAGGTCTAACATCTTCACTCTTGCTCTTGAAGTGTAGTGGTTCGAGCTTTTACTGGACATAGATCCAGTTGTTCTGCTGTTGAATTTCATCCTTTTGGTGAATTTTTGGCATCCGGATCAAATGATGCGAATCTAAAGATTTGGGATATCAGGAAGAAGGGATGCATACAGACTTACAAGGGTCATACTCGTGGCATAGACACTATCAGATTTACTCCTGATGGTCGTTGGGTAGTGTCAGGAGGACTTGACAATGTTGTAAAGGTAAGAAGAGCAGTGTCCACATATGGATCTTGTGCACAAATTTTTTTTCCAACTAATGATCTTAGAACAATGAACTTAACTATGTATCATATCCAATAGGTATGGGATTTGACTGCTGGAAAGCTTTTGCATGAATTTAAGTTTCATGAAGGAGCTATCCGTTCGCTAGACTTCCATCCACTTGAATTTCTCCTAGCCACAGGTTAGTCTGTAATTCTTTGTTTTCATGCATTTAGGGGTAATTTGGTGGCATCTTATAACTAGGAGATTAATTACTGACCTCTTTTTGTTCGCAAGTTTTATATTGATGTCTTATGACTTCACACTCTCTTCCTTATTCATATTCAGGTTCTGCTGACAGGACTGTAAAGTTTTGGGATTTAGAAACGTTTGAATTGATTGGATCTACTCGACCAGAGGTACTAACCTGTTGTGTACTAGATACTTTTTTTCCAGTAGAATCCATCATAAAGTGTTTTTTTTTTACCTTTACTACCTTTTAGCGTGATCACCTCAGAAATCTGCTTATTCTCGGTCGTGCTCTGAAGTTTGTGTTAGATAAATGCCAGATGATAATTTAGTTTCTTCCTAAAAAGATTTAGGAGTAAATAAAAGTAACTAAAGTCCACAAAGCAGCATTCTGATGAAATAATTTTTGGTCTTGGAACTTGTTATTCACTTCATTTCTGTGGCTTCTGGTTTTCCTGGTTTCACAGGCTGCTGGAGTTCGTTCAATCAAATTTCATCCAGATGGGCGAACCCTTTTTTGTGGTTTGGATGATAGCTTAAAGGTTTTGATATGTCTTTGTAATGAGCGTTACCAGATTGTGCGTTTTCCAGAGTCAAATCATTGATATCAAAAACTGATGTTCATAATTCAGGTTTATTCATGGGAACCAGTAATTTGCCATGATGGTGTTGATATGGGATGGTCAACGCTTGGTGACTTATGTATCAGCGAAGGGAAGCTTCTGGGATGTTCATACTACCAAAATTCCGTTGGGATTTGGGTCTCAGATATATCAGTATGTCAGCCATTGTGGTTGTCCATACCTTTAGAAAATTATAAGAAGCTGGTAGCTGAAAAATTCAAAGTCTGATGCTTTTTTTTTACCCTTTATTACAACAGCAAATTGAGCCATATGGCATTGGATCTGCGGATAAGAAGGAATGTGTGGAGAAAATACTCAATGCTCTAGACGATCAGTCCTCCGATAGAATAAAGGATAGAGCGAGGCGCAGCTCATCTCCAGATTACGAGACAAAAGAGATAAAGAACATATACATCGACCGTGAGTGAATGTTAATTTTGTTTCGATGTTTGTGGATTCATTTTTACCCTGAACTTATTGAAGCTTGTCCATTCAAGTGGGGTATGGCAGGTTTATGGTTAGGTTTTAAGAAGTCCCTGGACGCTAGTTTACTAGCTGCTGTCATGCCACCTGTATATAGAATTCGATTCAACACACGACGATTAATTGCTATGGACTATTAACAGAAATCACTAACTCTGGTTTGCTTGTTGTACTGATAGGAAAGCTATCTTATCTTTAGGGCCTGTTTTAACCATTACCGTACAAGTATTTGTGTTAAGTCTTAAATTTTGTAGCTATGTAGATTGAATGAGTAGAAAATGGTGATCGTCGTTTCTGCATGAATTAAATGCCTCTAGCCATGGCTGTTGTGATCTGGATTCAGTCTTTAGTGTCAGTTTCTATGCTGCCACAATGTTATTTTTGTTTTCTTCACTTCTAATGCTTATTGTTTATATTTGGAATAATATTCTCTCTTCTCTTCAAAGCTACAGGTGGAAACTCGACTGTTGCACATAAGCCAGGATCCCTAAGTACTCCAAAAATAAAGGCAACATCTACTGGACAAGCAGGGGATAATAAGTCTTTCATAGTGCATAGTGTTGCACCACGGGATAATGATATTGGGAAAGAGTCTTCTGATTCAGGAAGGGAATCTATCACTTTCTCTAAAACAAAGCCGGGCATGCTACTGAGGCCGGCAGCTCATGTAAAAAAGACACCAACAAAGTTTGATGAAACAAAGCAGCACTCATTGGCTGTTCAATCTGGGATTACAAAGAAAAGCGGATCGGACAGTGAGAAAGAGCTAGATACGGAGACGGCCTTTAATTATAAAAAGAATCGGGTGAAACCATTTGATTTGGATGACTCTATCATCAAGAGTATAACCAACAAGTTTGAAAAAGCTTTATTACCAGAATCACCAACTGATGATGCAAAATGTATGCTCTCCCAGTTCATACTTTAGTTTCAGACTTGAGCTTTCAGATGATCTAATCTTATCTTTTTGGAAATCTTTTAAAATCTTTGACTCAGGTATGCTACTGAAACCGCCTTGTGTACAGAGTTCACCAAATACTAAGTATCATGAGACAAGATTGGTAGCGGCTGTTGATTCTGGAGCTTTAGACAGTGAAAAGAATGGGATAGAGTTAGCAAGAGACATAGACTTGCCAACAGGGGTTAAGGACGACAGAGGTAGTAACCCATGTGAGGATGGTATTGATAATATGAGCATTTCAAGCACTTCAGAAAGAGTCCTATCACCAGAAAAAGCTGGTGATGAACTAAAAAGTAAGTTCTTAATTTAAAATTAGCATTGACTAATAATGGGGATTTTTGCTCCTGAAGTCAATTCTAAAACTAAAGCAACATGTATGTATTTGGTTTCCTTTTGTCTTTTTAAACTGTTAATTAGGAGAGAGTTATTAAACAAAAGACAGCTTACAACACTAGAAAAAATCTATCTGGAAGAATGAGCCGGCAGAAAAGTATTAGCAGCTTTTTGGTTGCTACATCTAAATCTTTAGATACTTTTAGGACTTTCTTCTGTTTTTTTGTTGGTTATGGTCCAGTTGCTCGGTCTTCAGGCAACAATCAGTATGTAATTGGTTATAAATATTGTGTCATGTAGGCCTTGAATCCCCTGGAGGTAGTAAAGAATCAAACTCCGTGAAGGTTGTTAGAGGAGGTTAGCCACTCAAAGTTTGCTGTTATTGTTTATTTTTAATAGCGTATATAAGTTTTCTGGTTATTGATTTATTAAGAACGTCTATGTTTGCAGTAAAAGTTGTTTCGGGGAGGACACGGTCCTTGGTTGAGAGGTTTGAAAGAGGAGAAAAAATTACTCATTCTGAAGATAAAGCAGCAAGTACAGCAATAGCTCAGAGCGCTAATGCTGTAGAGGAAGAGCCCCAGAAAACATCGATACAGGCTATTAGCACGACGCCGACCCAGGTAATGCCAGTTAAACTTGATCAGGCAACTAATTTGACGACAGTTGAAGCTCCTGTGCTATCAACACGACGAACTAGAAGTACTCCAGTCAGAGTAATGCCTGTGGTACTCGGTCGAGACACTAACATGGCAACTGATGTGCCTCCTGTAACATCAACACGGCCTGATAGGACTTCAGCTACTAATTTGACATCTGATGTGTCTGGTGTATCATCGACACGACAAGCTAGGACTTCTCCAGCCCCAGTTATGCCTGTGATACTCAATCAGACAACAAAAATGAAATCTGATGAGCCTCCTGTAACATCAACACGACCTGATAGGCCTTCGGTTACTAATTTGACATCTAATGAGTCGCCTGTAACATCAACACGACAAGTTAAGAATTCTCCAACCCAAGTTACACGTGTGATACTCAATCAGCGTCAAACAACTAACATGAAATCTGATGAGCCTCCTGTAATATCAACAAGACCACTTAGGACCTCTTCTGCGCGCGTAATAGTCAATCACGCAACTAACACGTATGATGAGCGTCTTGTATCATCCTCACGGTCAGCTAGAACTTCTCCAGCCCGTGTAATGCCTATGAAACTCAATCAAGCAGATAATATGCCATCTTATGAGCCTCCAGTTGCATTAACACGATCAGCTAGGAACTCTCCCGCCCGTGTAATTCCTATGAAACTCAATCAAGCAAATAACGTGACATCTGATACATCTCATATAAGATCCAGGCAGCGCTTTAGCCCAACTCAAACGCTGGCAACACCTTCAGTACTTGATCAGGTGACTGATATGACACTGGATGAGGCAGATATTACACAAACGCAACCAGCTTGTGATATATTGACCCAGGTAAGCTTCAAATGTTAACTTTGGGAAACTAATAGACATCATACTCTAACCAGATTTGGAATGCAGCTTGTTCTATAATTGAATCTAGTAGTCACCAATGCTACACAAAAGAATATGAAATTACTAGGATTCTAGAGTTGGAAGAGCTCCTAATTAACAAGTATTTGATTTGTTTGGCTTGTCCAGAAGGAAGAGCCTCAGGTATCTGGGAGGGAGGATGAAGGTGACATCAGTGAGACTTTAATGCAAACTCATACTGAGGTCTTAAACACTCTTCAATCAAGGTTGACAAAATTACAGGTAAATTTATATTGCTATTCTTTTTGTCATCTTTTCTCTTTCCCTTTTTTTCTTTGTTTTGTCTGTTGTTTTTTTTTTTTTTTTTTGGTTTTGAGCTTAAGCTAAGTGGTTAATTTATCACAAACATGCAGATTGTAAGACATTTTTGGGAGCGTAGCGATATCAAAGATGCGATCATGGCCTTGAGAAAGCTGTCAGATCACTCTGTAAGTATCCCAGAAAATAACTTTTACCTGTCTCTTTTATACTTAGCTGTTCAGAAAAAGCTGACTCACTTAAACTGGAAACAGGTTCAAGCAGATGTGATCAGTATTTTAACAGACAAAACAGAGATTTTGACATTGGATCTGTTTTCTCAATTAGCACCTGTCCTCACAGGCTTATTGGGCAGCAATACTGAGAGGTAAATTACCTTATTCGATATCCAACCTTAGACTGTGATTTGCTTGAATTTGAGATATAAAGTTGTCTCCATGATTTGGCTTCTGAATGAGGGCTTGGCAAGAAAATCCATTTGTTAATTACAGAGAGTCTCTGTACATGTGGTAAAGTTATGAGCTTTTTAGTTAATAGAAGAAAGCACCAGTGTCTTATCATCGAAAATATGATTTGAATTTTGTATAGGCCTGTAAATGTCTCCTTGGAGATGCTCTTGAAGCTTGTAGCAGTGTTTGGTACAGTCATACAATCAACTGTTTCAGCACGACGAGTTGTTGGCGTAGATCTTCATGCAGAAGAAAGGTATTTATAATTTCCGCTCCTCTTTATATCTTCATTCCACAACATGTTTGGCCACATTTATTCTCTTATCCCGGAAAGTAAAACAAATCGAGAAAATGCAGGTTACAGATCTGCCAAAGCTGTTCTGCGGAATTGCACAAGGTTCACAAGATTCTTCCGCTACTAACAAGGTAAAAAAAAACATCTAAAACTTAGTTCTGAACCATTGCGAGCATTGCGGCTATTGTTGATCAGTATTTGCTATCAGTTGTGTAATTTTTTTTCCTCCTTTTCTCGTTTTCTTCCATCCGAAACAGGCGAGGCGGTCTCATAGCAAGAAAGGCTCAAGAACTAAACCTAGTTCTTCAAACACCATAGCTCCAAATTCAGATTCAGGCCACTCCATGAGTTTTTCAATCTGTATATTATGAAGAACTGTCTTCATGTTCATTCCGGCGATTTTGCATCTGTTGCTTTGAAGATTCGTTGAAAGTTTGAAGTTTCTTGTGGCGGATTTTGCGAATATAATCGCCCGGGAAGAGTGCGGAAAACACTGAGCAAAATCGGTATATGCTGTAAATCAATCTCTATGGGATCAAAGTTGTGCTTCAGATTATTGATTCAGTGATTCTCAAATGTTTAGCTGAAATGGAAATTACAATGTCTGTCTCTGTCCATGTGAATGTAATGTGCAATCTAATGAGAAGATACATCGGTAAATGAATTTCATTTGGCTATCTACTTTTTGGAAATCCTCCGACCATTATCTAATTTTTGGAAATGGTCATGTGGATGAGGTTAAGAAAATGGATTTATCAAAGATCGTTAATCTACCAAATGTGATAATGATAATGACATATTTCAGATAATAGTGTAATGATTTGTAAGTTTGTGTTATTGGATATTATTATTCGTCTTCCTCAGATTAGGAAATAGATTTAACGAATGTACGAAGAAACTTCTTGTCTTGTTAAAATATGGGACATATGAAGTAGCAAATTTGGATTCCAATTAATAGTTCTAAAATTTATTAACAAATCTAGTTTTTTTAAAAATTATATTATGAGCATATGACTTTATATATTCATTTTAATACATAGATATAGTTAGTCCTGGGCAAAAAAACCGAACCCGAAAACCCGAACCGGAACCGACCCGAAAAAACCGGTTCGGATAGAGTATGGGTATTATCAAATTACCCTATTGGGTAGTAGATTGTGTTACCCGTGGGTATCGGGTAATACCCGATCCGACCCGATACCCGTACGGGTACCCGTTCAATCCGAAACTAACACTAATGTCTATGATTTTTTAGGATTTTTACTAGGGCTTCCAAATTTAAAGTTTAACCCATGAAGTTGATATTTGTTTTATCTTTTTAATTGTATTTCGGGAGTGATCAATAGTCAAAACAAAGTCACTATTCATCTGTGTATTTCCAGTTTTAACTTCTACCTCTATGTTTTAGTTTCACATCGACTTCTATTTAAATTTGGTTTTGGATATTTTCTATTTTTTGTGAGTGTTATCATTTGTGTATGTTATATTGCAAGTGTTTTCAGATAAATGAGTATATTATCGGTTATATTTCAAGTTTTCGGGTATATTCTGGTATAAAATACCCGAACCGATGGTATACCCATTTTTCGGGTATTTATAGGTTCTTCAATCTGAAATCCGAACCGACCCGAACCCGACAAGACCCGAACCGAAACCGAACCGATTTTTTATAAATATCCTATTGGGTAGTAAATACAGAAACCCGATAGAGCCGAACCCGATAGGGTCTTACCCAAACCCGGACCCGTTACCCATATGCCCAGGCCTAGATATAGTCATCATTACCAAATTGGACCGTAGATTCACAAATGGACGAATATGTTCATTTTCTTTGTACTATATGTAATAAATATGGAACCACATAGTATATATAGAATATACTGACAAAAAAAAATAGAACCAAATAGAATGTGTATTGGTTTTGTTATAATGACAGAAAAACATACATATATGTCCGTTATGGCATTATCATTCATTATATTATTCTCGGTAAAACTAACAATTTAAAAATTAGTTTGGATTTGGGCATATAAAACACAAGTCTAAAAATAAAAACAAAATCGTATTGGAAGAATAGGAGAAAAATATTCTAACAAGTTGTGGTAATGACGAAAAATCGAATAAATAAAGAAAACATCTGTTAAACAAATAACTTTATTTAGCCAAAAAAAAAAAAAAAACAAAGGCACACAAATCTAGTCTAAGTCTTTGTTCAAAAAACAAACCATCTTCTTTGCCTTAAAAAAAAAAAAAAAAAAAACAGAACCATCAATTTCAATTTCCATTTACAATCGTTGAGCATAGCCCAGACCTTTCGTCAACCCCTTTCTCTCCCACCTCAGATATTTTTTTTTTTCGTTTTTCTATTTTTGAATTTTAATTTAATGTTTCCTCCATTTCTGGTCGGAAAACAGCTTTTCGTGTAATTTACCTCCGACACCAACCCACTCGAGACGGCTTTTTCTAATTTCTTTGTCTTATCTTACCAGAAAACTTTTTTTTTTTTTTTTTTTTTTGAAAATTGAGTGGTCGGAGAGAGGAAAGATTAGGTGTAAACGCGCTAACGTGCGCTGGGGGTGCGTAGTTTAATTTTGGGTTTTTTTTTTGTTTTTCAAAATTGAGAAGCGCGTAATAGACACGCGTGATTGATTTTTAATGGTTATTATGATGATGATGACGACGACGACGACGACGATGGAGAGTGATTGGGGAACATGGGAGGAGCTTCTTCTCGGCGGTGCCGTTCTTCGTCACGGAACCGGAGATTGGACCGTCGTCGCCGACGAACTCCGTTCTCATTCTCTTCCTCAGAATTTCACACCTGAGGTTTCGTATCTCTCAATCTCTTCATTTCTCTTAAAAATTTTCAAAATTTTCGATCAGATTAATGTCAAAAAAAAAAAAAAAAAAATCAGATTAGGTCATTTAAGCAAAATTTGTTATGTAATGTGAAATTGATTTTAATTTTTTTATTTTTTTTAAAGAGGATAAAAGCTTGAGGCAAAACACATTGTTATGGTCGGTGAATTTTAGAAGCATAGATTCATCACTTGTGTGTCAAGAAATGTTTAGGGCCAAGTTTAAAAAAATAAATAGATTTCTTGTTCTTGTTTAGACAATTTGTATATACACTCTCATTGAATTCGAAATTTCCCTTAATAGGTTTTTTACTTATGCAAGAAATTAGAAAATGTTATTGTGGTTTGTGATATTGCAGATTGAGTTAGCTTAAATTCAGACATTATTTTTCTCATTTCTGAATCTGCTAAAATCTTACTTTCATTTGCAGATATGCAAGGCTAAGTATAAAGACTTGCGAAAACGTTATTTGGGATGCAAGTAAAAGATTTGTTTTTTTTCCTTTTCTTGTTCTTCAACATTATTACTTACATTGACAGCGATTTTACCGCTCTTTATTTTCATATGTTTATGCTATTGTAGAGCTTGGTTTGAAGAGCTTAAGAAGAAACGAGTAGCTGAGCTTAAAGCAGCTTTACTTAAATCCGAAGACTCGATTGGGTTAGCATTTATTTGATTATTTTGAATGACCAAGTTTTTGCTAATGTCTTAAACGTTCAATGCGGTTGCTATAATAATCTGTTTTCAGGTCGTTGGAATCAAAGCTTCAGAGTTTGAAATCAGAAAGTAATAATGAATGTCAACAAAACAATTATGATTCTAGTCGAACGTTATCACTTGAGCCCTCACCAAAATCCGAGGGCGGAGGAGAATGTACAAGCAAAGATACATCTAAAGACTTGTCATCAGTTGGTAGTTTTACACAGCAAGAGCTGACTACAACAAACTGGTCACCAGAAGCTAAGTCAGAAGCTCCAGCAATAATAGAGCAAGAGAAGAAGGAGAAGAACGTGTTACACAGCGACATTTTTGAATCAGTTTATGGAGGAGGACAAGTGCTTTCGAGTATGAGGAAGAAACGAGGCAAGAGAAAACGAAAAGATTGTAGTGTTGGTAAAGATGTGACGGAAGTTAGCGCTGTTGAAGAAAGCGATTTGTTGGATTCTTCTGCGGATATTGCTATCATTTCTAGGGGTAAAGAAGCTGCTTCTACTAGCAACAGTCAAAGCCGAGGTCACGGTTTGGCTTTACCTAAGGAGCTTATGAAGATATACAACACTATCACACAGAACGAATGTGCACTCGTCTTTCGTAGACGCCTTGATAGCCAGGTAATGATCATATATGCTAATGTTAGGTAATCTTTTAGTCTTTAGCTTGAAAACCGCCTTTTTCGCTTATTTGTTTTTCTTTATTGTACTAACAGAAAAGGGGAAGATATAAGAAATTGGTACAGAGACATATGGATTTAGACACTATACAATCAAGAATCAATGGTTGTTCGATATCCTCAGCGAAAGAGCTTTTTAGGGACTTTCTTTTGGTGGCGAACAATGCAGCCATTTTTTACTCTAAGAACACTCGCGAGTATAAATCCGCGGTGTGCCTTAGGGACATTGTCATCAAGTCTCTGAGACATTATTTGACAGAAGATCATCATCCTCATGGCAGCAGCATTACTACTACAAGCACAAAGGTGCCGGTTCTTCCTCAGAAATCTACATCTCCTGCTGTCAGAACGAGCGTGGCTGCTAAAAAACCAAGAACCGGGGCGCACCCTCTCAAGACGGTTGTGCAGGATATGGCAAAGACTTCAAGTGGAGGTAAAAAAAGGATTGTTACGGATTTACCAGTTTCTGCTGTGAAATCCTTAGCGGCGGGTAAGAAAAGAACGGCTGTAGAGAGAAGAAAGGATAGTAGACAAGCGAATCGAGGACTTGATTCTCCCGCGGTAACAGGGAGAAAGCAGAATCGTGTTAGATGATTCAAGAGTTTGTTTCAGTATGTTGTTTGTAGTTAGGCAGAGAAAGCTTATCTGATGTTAGAAGGTGATCTGCAGGTATAGACAATGATGAATCATGATCATTAGTGAAACTAATTGTTACAAAAATGTACATTAATCTTATTGTTTTTTTCTCTTTTCTTTCAACTTCCATTTTATTTACTAAACATAGAGCAAAGTGATCAAGGGATAGTGTTAATCAAACATATCACTAATGTGCTAATTAAATACCTAAGGTCCTTGGGATATCAATGGGTTAATCTGGTTTGATCTTAACAAATCATGTGGATTAGTCTAGATTTGATCTTGTTTATTTATGGTATAGGTTCCATCTCCATCTTTGGATTGAAATCAGTTAAGGTTCCAAGATATATCAAGTTTTGTGACATCTTAGATAAAAATTACTCCCTCTGTTCCATTTGATTAATTAGAGGTTTTGGCTAAAATCAGAAACTTACTTTTTCTTATAAAAAAATATAATGTTTTGCTTTAAACCCACTCAACCCATCAAAATTAAAGTTTTGCATACAAGAAAACAATTCAAAATATCTAATAATTTGGAACAGATGGAGTAATAAAAAGACTTGGAAGAGGTCCACGACATGCAATTTCTCAGTTAAGCATTCACTATCCACAATAATGTTTTTGAATTCTTTATCAAAAGAAAAAAAATATTACTTTGACTTTTATTACTTATTTCAAATTGTTTAATTTTTTGACACTGTTATATAATAGTGTTTGGGGGAACCAGGTCCAGCCGTCTAAAAAGTACGCAAGTATATATAATTCTTTGTATACAAAGACACTTTCGTTTCGGGAAAATCCCATAAAAAACCTCCAAAGTGGCATGCACTTCCACTTTAAACCTCCAAAGAATTTCACTTCCACTTTAAACCTCCAAAGTGACATTTTTTCTACATTAAACCTTCAATATGGCATTTTTGTTCGCAAAGACTTTTCAGATCACGGAACAGTAAACTCCGTTGACGGAACAGTAATGCCGTCAAGTTTTTTTTTTTTTTTTTTTTTTTTAAATATTTAAAATTAAAATTTAAACTCAAAAATGATTTTAATAATTAAATTAAATATGTTTTATTTTTAAGTTTATAACTTAAATAGTTAAATAACAAAAATCAAAATTAGAAACCACAATTTTTTTTTTAAGTAACGCCGTCAAGTTTTTTTTTTTTAATTTATTTTAAAAAAAATTGTTTAAATTAAAATTTAAACTCAAAAATTATTTTAATAATTAAATTAAATATTTTTTATTTTAAAATTAATAACTTAAATAGTTAAATGACAAAAATCAAAATTAGAAACAACAAAATCATTTTTTAATTTTAACAAATTTGTGGTTTCTAATTTTGATTTTTGTTTTTTTAACTATTTAAGTTATTAACTTAAAAATAAAAAATTTAATTTAATCTAATTAATTTAATTATTGAAATCACTATTGACTTTAAATTTAAATTTTTTAAAAAAATTGTGGTTTCTAATTTTGATTTTTGTTATTTAACTATTTAAGTTATAAACTTAAAAATAAAACATATTTAATTTAATTATTAAAATCATTTTTGAATTTAAATTTTAATTTTAAATAATTTAAAAAAAAAAAAAAAAAACACTTGACGGCGTTACTGTTCCGTCAACGGAGTTTACTGTTCCGTCAACGGAGTTTACTGTTCCGTGATCTGAAAAGTCTTTGCGAATAAAAATGTCATATTGAAGGTTTAAGGTAGAAAAAGTGTCACTTTGGAGGTTTAAAGTGGAAGTGAAATTCTTTGGAGGTTTAAAGTGGAAGTGCATGCCACTTTGGAGGTTTTTTATGGGATTTTCCCCTTTCGTTTCTCTTTTCAACTGATATTTAAAATTTAAAATATGAATGTTTCTAATGGACTTGTGATGAATTCACTACAAGGAAGGAATCAGTAGTCATAGATATAAAAAATATGCACTTGGCCATTGATAAAAAATATATGAAGTTGTGACCCAATACTTGTATTATAATTTGTAAGACAAATTCTCCCATAATTTATAAATACATCCCTTTATGGATAACCATGTCCATTGTTCACCAAACTAATCCTTGATCATCAAATCAAGTCGTCTTCTCCTCAGCCACCAAAGGTCATATTTCTCTCTTCTTCCCAATGCAGACTTTTTAGTTGTTTTAGCCATAAATTCTTAATTTCTTCTCCAAATTGTTTTATCTAAACATAATCAGCATATTTTTTAAGAACTTGTACAATCCTAAATGATCTCCTTCAACTATGAACTTATTGAAAATGCAATTTAATGAGTTGATAATTAACAAATACTCATCATCCATGTATGAAGATTCAAATCAGTTTTGCGATGGCACAAAAGTTGGAAGTGATAGGTAGCACAAAAGGCTTTACATTCGATGATGGATCTGACCATGATGGTGTTTCCAAGATTTTTGTTGGAGGTGGTCTTCAAGGCATTCTTTACATGGAGTTTGAATATGTAACGAGTGGACTTTTAAAATTTGGAACACTCGTTGGTCGTCGACATAGAGGTTTCATTGAGACGGTATGTATATGTCTTTGAAGTATATACTAAATTAAACTCCATTTACATATCGTATTGAGTTAGTTTATAATCTTTTCTTTCAATTTACAGTTTGAGATTAACCATCTCAACAATGAACATCTCGAATCTGTTGAAGGTTACTACGACCACGCATCTGGTTATATTCAAGGACTTCAATTCAAAACCAACTTCAGGATTTCAGAAATGATCGGATATGAAAAGGGTAACAAGTTTACACTTGCTGTCGAAGGAAAGCATATAATTGGTTTTCATGGATATATGAGGAATAGAAACATTATCTCCATTGGAGCATATTTCACTTGGAATCATCCTAATAGATTGAAAGCAAAAGGCAACAAGAGAGGTCATCAATGGGATGATGGAGCGGACCATGATGGTATAGCAAAGATTCATGTACGAGGTGGTTTTGATGGCATTCAATACATCAAATTTGATTATGTCAAGAATGGACAACCTCAAGATGGATCTATCCATGGTTTCTCGGGTAGCGGTTTCACTCAAACGGTATACAAATAAAATTTCAAAGAGGACTATTTTTAGTAGTTTTACCTTAAAATTTCAAAGGGGACTATTTTTAGTAGTTTTACCATATTTCTAATCCTTTTGTGTTCACCATTTTTTTTTTTTTTGCAGTTTGAAATTAACCATCTCTACAATGAACATCTACTATATGTAGAGGGTTACTACGACGTTACATCTGGTGTTATTCAATCACTTAAATTTAAAACTAACTTCAGGGCTTCAGAGATGTTGGGATATGAAAAGGGTAAGAAATTTTTACTTGGAGAGAAAGGTAAAAAAATCATTGGTTTTCATGGATATGCTGACAAGAATCTCAACTCTCTTGGAGCATATTTAACAACGGTTCCAATTACCAAATCAAATTGCCATGGTGGTACTGGAGGCATATCATGGGATGATGGTGTTTTCGAAAGCATAAGAACAGTTTATGTTAACTATAATAGCACTAACATAAAATGCGTCACATTTCATTACCACAACCGCACAGTTGTAGAGCGTCAACATGGATGGCAAAGTATACAAGACGAAGGAGAAGAAGAAGAGGTAAAAAATCCCACAAACTCAAAATATACTCATCA
This sequence comes from Barbarea vulgaris, assembly GCA_963667165.1. Classification (NCBI taxonomy): domain Eukaryota; kingdom Viridiplantae; phylum Streptophyta; class Magnoliopsida; order Brassicales; family Brassicaceae; genus Barbarea; species Barbarea vulgaris. The sequence continues at coordinate 46,190,720 of OY763887.1, forward strand.
ACTATATAATCTTGATTAGATTTTTTTCATTTTTTTAATGACTAAGAGGTTCTGAGTCTAGACTAGTACATCCCTCAAGTCGGGGATCTTATCTTGATTATATTCTTAAAGATCCGAAAACTCAAAATATATTCATGAACTATAAGCTCTTGATTAGATTTTTTTTTCATAACTAAGAGGTTTGGAGCCTAGGTCCGTACATCCCTTAGGCCGGGGATCGTAGATCTTGGTTAGAATTTTTTTTTATATAATTAAGAGGTTCTGAGCCTAGACACGTACATTCCTCCGGCCGGGATCTTATTTGGTTTAGATTCTTATGTGAAGTCTGGTCTTATTGCAGTTTGAGCTAGACTATCCAAATGAACTGATCATATCTGTGGAGGGAACTTTTAAAAGCTTTGGGGCAACCGACACAAGGGTTACATCACTAGTTTTCAAATCATCTGAAGGAAGAACCTCTCCGACATTTGGAACCGTGTCTGGTACCAAATTTGTGTTGGAGAACAAAGGCTGTGCAGTGGCTGGATTCCATGGACGTCACAATGATCGTGATCTTGTTGCTATTGGAGCATATTATTCTCCTATGCCTCCTCCTACCGCAGAGAAACTACGACCACAAGGTGGTTGTCGAGGAAGTTCATGGGACGATGGTGTTTTCGAAGATGTTAGAAAGTTATACGTAGGACAATGTGGTAATGGTGTCTCATTCCTTAAGTTTGTGTACGATAAGGATACTCGAATGGTTATTGGAGATGATCATGGAAATAAAACACCTCTTGAAGTCAAAGAAGTGAATACCTATGACTTTGTTTTTTTTTTTTTTTTGGTTTTCTTATGTTTTTACATTTTACATTGATATATTATTTTTATTTTTTTTGCAGTTTGAGATAGACTATCCAAGTGAATATGTTACGGCTGTGTATGGTTGTTACGACAAAGTGATTGGGAGTGAAGTTGAAGTTATAACAATGCTTAGGTTTAAGACGAACAAAAGAACATCTATACCTGTTGGATTCGAATCTGCGTCGAGCTTTTTACTCTACAAAGAAGGCTACAAAATTGTTGGATTTTATGGTAAAGCAAGTAACATGATTAATCAACTTGGGGTCCATGTTGTACCCTTCACCGAGTGATCATCTTCTAATTATCTCTCGTGTACTCAAAATAACCATGAGAACTATTAAAAAAAAATAAACTACTATTTTTATATTTGTAATAAAAAATTTCTTATGTATATTTCTTTTAATTATACTGTTGTAGAAACCAGAAATCTAAAATATCTGAAAGGACCTGAAGTGATGATAGACCAATATAATCACAGATTTTGGCACGTTGGGACATATGTATATGATATGTCTTGTTTTTAACGTCTTTTGAATCATTTATCCGTTTTGTTTTCTTTCCTTTTTTGGTAATGTGGTGTACTTTGTGTGTGATTTGGTGTGTTGTTGAGAAGGAAACTATCTAGAAGGTTCTCGAGGTTTTGAGAGATATACGAATATCTACTAGATATATATTTTGGAGACATTTAGGAAATATATATTGTGATTATGATTCGATTGTATCAAGACTCTAGGTCAAACCGAGTTGTATATAAGCAGACATCATTCATGAATAATAGACACACAGTTTTCCCAAACACTTTCTCTCGACTAACATGGTATCAGAGCCATTCTAAAAAAAGATCCAAAAATTCAAGTTTAAGTAATCGAGTGAAAGGGGAAAAGAAAAAAAAAAAACATGAAACCAGAAGATGAAAAAACAGAAAGTTCAAAAACGTGTGAGAAGGTGTTGGTTACGCCATCACCCTATCTTCTTCACCCATCCGACAACCCTGGTTCCTGCATAACACAGGTGGTGTTGACAGGAGAAAACTATGGTGAATGGGCAAGGTCCATGGAAAACTCGCTTCGTGCGAAGCGAAAGTTCGGGTTCGTTAACGGAACCATCAGGCAGCCTCCGGAGGCCTCCGAAGAGCTGGAACAATGGAGTACTGTGAACTCCATGATTGTAGGCTGGATAAGCTCGTCAGTGACGCCTAAAATCCGATCTACAGTGTCCTTCACGAACGATGCGAGCAAGCTCTGGAATGATATTCAGAGGCGTTTTTCGGTGGGAAATACGGTGCGGGTGCATCAACTGAAATCCGAATTGGCTTCATGTCGTCAGAATGGGCTTAGCGTGATGGACTACTTTGGTAAACTTTCTGCTAAGTGGGAGGAGTTGCGCAATCACAAGCCTATTCCTAACTGTTCGTGTGATGCCAAAGAAGAAATTCTCAAGGAACGTGAAGAAGAGCAAGTTCATCAGTTCCTTATGGGACTTGATGAGTCAAGGTTTGGGAATGTCTGTACCAACATAATCGGTATGGAACCTCTTCCTGATCTCAACAGTGTGTATCAAAGGGTGGTGCGAGAAGAGAGACGGTTGGGCTCATCACGCGCAGAGCAAAACAGAACAGAGGCCGTAGGTTTTGCGGCCCAAGCAGAGCAATCTCACGGCGTCGAGACTCTGAGCATTAACGGCGTGATAAATGCTGCAGTGGCTAGAGCTCGTGACCGTACGATTGTGTGTTCACATTGTGGGCGAAGCGGACATAAGAAAGAAGAGTGCTGGCAGTTAATCGGCTTCCCGGATTGGTGGAACGAGAAGAACTCCAGCGGTGGCAGAGGATCTGGAACTTCACGTGGAAGAGGGGCTTTCTCGAATGCTGCTGGCAGAGGAAGAGGACAGCAAGTGAGATCCAATGTTGCGCAAGCCTCATCGGCGAGTTCCGGAGTTCCAAACTTCACGGCTGAACAATGGGCCTCCTTGTCTAAGCTGCTTGAGCAACAAAAAGCAACACCAATTCCAGAAAAGTTGAGCGGTAAGGACCAGACTGGTGAAGTAATACTTGACACCGGTGCATCGCACCATATGACCGGTGACAAATCTATTCTCACGGGCCTTCAAGATATTGTTTCAAGTCCCGTAAATTTTGCAGATGGTAGTCAAGTACAAGCAACTAAGTGTGGTTCTTTGGTTTTATCGTCGCGTATTACCTTAGAAAATGTTTTATTTGTGCCAAACCTCAACTGCACATTGTTATCCGTTGCAAAGTTGTTGAAGCAAACTGGTTGTTTTGCAATATTCACTGATACGTTGTGTGTTTTACAGGACCGGTTTACGAGGACCCTGATTGGTGTGGGTGAAGAACGGGATGGTGTGTATCTTTATCGGGATGTTACGGTAGCAAGAGCTAACAAGGGCACGGTTTCAAAGGATCAGTCGTTGTGGCATCGAAGACTAGGACATCCCTCATTTAGTGTTTTGAGCTCTCTTCCTTTTATGTCTGGTATTAAGGGTTTAGACGATAAGTTTGGTAATTGTGATGTTTGTTTTCGGTCGAAACAAACTCGTGAGGTGTTTTCTGAAAGTCTTAATAAAGCGAAAAATTGTTTTGATTTAATCCATTGTGATTTATGGGGACCGTACCGTGTACCGTCTTCATGTGGAGCCACCTATTTTCTTACAATTGTTGATGATTTCTCGAGAGCCGTATGGATATATTTGCTGCTCGAGAAAAGCGAAGTTAAGACGATCCTCCCAAATTTTATATCAATGGCTTCACGCCAATTTGACAAAAATGTGAAGATGGTAAGAAGTGATAACGGCACAGAGTTTATGTGTTTATCAAGCTATTTTCGGGAGAAAGGAATTATTCATCAAACATCATGTGTCGGGACGCCACAACAAAACGGAAGAGTGGAACGTAAACATCGACATATCCTCAATGTTTCACGTTCTTTACTCTTTCAGGCAAAACTACCTATCAAGTTCTGGGGTGAGAGTGTACTCACAGCTGCTCATGTGATAAATAGGACACCTTCACGTGTGATTCAAGGTAAAACTCCATACGAAATGCTTCATGGGACACCACCTTTGTATGATGCGATCAGAACATTTGGTTGCCTTGGTTTTGCTCATAAGGTATCTCGGGATAAAGATAAGTTTGGAGAAAGGAGTAGGAGGTGTTTATTTGTAGGTTATCCGCATGGTCAAAAAGGATGGAGATTGTTTGACTTGGAGGAAGAGAAATTCTTTGTCTCCCGTGATGTGGTTTTTAATGAAGCGGTGTTTCCGTATCAGCTTAGTGACGGCGAGGAAGTCGTCTTACCGGTACAGCCAGTCGCTGCCATATTTGATGATGAAGAACCAGAACTGGTGAGCTCGGTTCAGGGCGGTGTCGATGCTGAGAATCTCGGAGGTGCTTTGCGAGTGGGAAATCCTTCCGTTCCGGCCATGGAGATAGTTATTGATGTACAACGAGCAGAACCAGTTGAGGAAGTCGTTGAACAGGTTGTTGAAACTAATATTGAACAGGCTGAGGAACCTATAGGAGTTCAGGGAGTGCCGGTAGAGGAGTCACTCGGAGCAGGAAAACGAGTTAAATATCCGTCCGTGCGTCTGAAGGACTATGTAACATATAATGCAACTTGCCCCGATACACATCCTCCCGCGCCACTTCCTCCCACCACATCAGCGGATTCTCCTTCGGTCCAAGGTAAGACACCGTATCTTCTTGAATATTTTGTCTCTGATGATAATTTTTCAGAGAAGCATCAAGCGTTCTTGGCCGCGGTCACGGCTGGAGAAGAACCGCAATATTTTCATGAGGCCATGAAAGATTTACGTTGGAGAAAAGCGATGTCACATGAGATTGATGCATTAGAGGCAAACAATACTTGGGATTTAGAAGATTTACCGCCGGGAAAAAAAGCAATTGGTTGTAAATGGGTGTATAAAATCAAATATCATGCCGACGGGACAATCGAGAGATATAAAGCTAGACTTGTGGTTCTTGGGAATCTTCAAAAAGAGGGGGAGCATGTTGGTGAAACGTTTGCTCCTGTAGCCAAGCTCACAACGGTTCGTGCGCTGTTAGGAGTCTCAGCAGCAAAGGGTTGGGAAGTCCATCAAATGGACGTTCACAATGCTTTCTTACATGGTGACCTCGAGGAAGAGGTTTATATGAAGCTACCTCCCGGTTTTGAGACATCTGATTCTTCAAAGGTATGCAAGCTTAAGAAGTCGCTTTATGGTTTAAAGCAAGCTCCACGGTGTTGGTTCGCAAAATTATCAAGTGCTTTGTTGAATTACGGGTTCGTTCAATCGTACTCAGATTATTCATTATTCACATTTTTGAAAGGTGACACGCAGTTGCGAGTGCTGGTATATGTGGATGATTTGGTCATTAGCTGCAATAATTTGACAGTACTTGAGAAGTTCAAGGTGTATTTGAGTACTTATTTCCACATGAAGGATCTTGGTCGGGTTAAGTATTTTTTGGGAATAGAAGTAGCAAGAGCAGCCTCGGGGATTTTTTTGACACAAAGAAAATATACTCTCGATATTGTGGCTGAGTCCGGAATGCTTGGAAGCAAACCTTTTAGTACCCCCATCGAGCTGAATCATAAACTACTCTCCGATAATGGTCCAATGTGTGAAGATCCGGTGCGGTTTAGAAGATTGGTTGGTCGACTGGTGTATCTAACTATCACACGCCCAGAAATATGCTACGCTGTTCACGTCTTGTCACAAGTTATGCATGAGCCCCGTGCAGCTCATTGGGATGCAGCATTACGAGTGGTACGGTACCTCAAAGGATGTCCAGGTCAAGGGATTTTCTTAAAGTCTGAAAGTGATCTCCGTATTCGAGCATATTGCGACTCAGATTGGAATACATGCCCACGTACTCGGCGTTCTCTTTCAGCGTATGTCGTGCAATTGGGAGAGTCTCCCGTGTCTTGGAGGACGAAAAAGCAAGACACCGTGTCCCACTCCTCTGCAGAAGCGGAATATAGGGCCATGGCAGCTGCTCTTCGTGAACTTAAGTGGATCAAGCAGTTGATGGCTGACTTGGGGGCTGCCCAAACAGGTCCAATGGAGCTACATTGTGACAGTAAGTCGGCTATCTATATAGCAGCCAACCCGGTGTTTCATGAGAGGACGAAACATATCGAGTCCGATTGTCATAGTGTGCGGGATGCTGTTCGAGATAAACTCATTGTTACTCCACACGTTCGTACTACGGAGCAGATAGCAGATGTATTAACGAAGGCATTGGGCACTTCGAGTTTCAATTACTTGTTGTCCAAGTTGGGCGTTTGTGACTTGCACGCTCCAACTTGAGGGGGAGTGTTGAGAAGGAAACTATCTAGAAGGTTCTCGAGGTTTTGAGAGATATACGAATATCTACTAGATATATATTTTGGAGACATTTAGGAAATATATATTGTGATTATGATTCGATTGTATCAAGACTCTAGGTCAAACCGAGTTGTATATAAGCAGACATCATTCATGAATAATAGACACACAGTTTTCCCAAACACTTTCTCTCGACTAACATGTGTTTTAAGAAATTTCAGTTTTGAACCTTTTGGTTGATAAACAAAAACTTTATTTGGATGCATGCAAACAAGCTAAATGATCATCATGAATGGTTATGCATAAGCGTCTGAATTATTTGTGTTGGATGGAAGCCTTAACTATATTTGGACACAAGATTGAAAAATGAGTCAATTGTTATTTGATAGTTGTTTCAAGTCATTTCAAATAACGGTTCAAATTTATGAATACATGTCACACTATACAGCCTACGGCGCATAGAAGAAGCTCAACAAAAAATTTCTTCGGAGATCACATTGACCTCCTACATTGGGCATAATCATATCAATGCGAAGATGTCCAGAAAACACACAAAGATTACATAGGCCACCCACATCAGACCCGGTCGTAAGACACGTTTAACGTAAGTTTGGTTACGTTTTATAATTATTTAATAGTTTTTTTTTTTTATGTTAAGGGGGTGTGTATTGGACTAAATATTAAGGAAAATTTGAGTTTTAGTGATTTCTGAAAAGATTTGGTTAAATTTTGGTGAATTATGAATTTTGTTATTAAATTCTCATATAAACTCACGAGAATTGAGTCTTTATATTTTAACTAAGAATTTTTCTCAAATCCCAACTGAATTTTTTGAATCAAATCGTTTTCATTAACAGTGGATTTGAGTATATATTTTAAAATCATTAATCTAATAACACTGGAATTTAAAATATATTTTAAAATTCACGTTTCAGTAACATATGATTTGTCATTTTAACTCAAATTTCACCAAATACTCAGTGTAATATACCCCTAATAGTTTTTTATTTAATAGTTAGTGTATAGTTACGATGAGAATAGTCAGCAATAGCATAGTTGCCAGAAAATTTTTGGATGAAATAGTAAGAGGTTTTGTATATCAAAAGATTAAGAGATTATGGAAGTGAGAGATTATTAATAAGAAGGAAAACTTTTATTTATAAAAACATTCAAGAGATTACAAGAGTCGATAGAACTCTCACACTTAAATTTGTTTTCCTATATTTGGAATCTAACATTTCAGCGGACCATGGTATTAATAGTACATAGTTTAGGGAATATTACAAAAAATATTTCTTAAGATATTTTATACATTTATTTAATTTCCATACTATTTTACAACCATAACTTTATTTAATTTAAGTTTTTATGTAGTTATGCGACCATGTGTTACATTTACTCGTTAAAATGAAAATTATCTTGATCTAAATGCCATGGATGGTTTACTCTTTTTCTTTTTTTTGGATCTTGAATAGTTGAACTGGTAAACTTTGGACAAAAGTGAAAATCAAAGCCAATCGGAATCGAGTTATAGACTAATAAGTCATGTTCTAGTTGAACAACTCGAGAAGTAGAAATCTTTTTTGGTGCTATGTGGAGTTGCTTTAGGAGCAAACCACAAACATGTTCTGTTTCTTATTGAAGTTGTTGTAAAATAATTGAGATAACGCAAAACATGGAAAACACTTTTTTATTTTATTTTTGTTACATATAAAAAATACTTTACTATAATTAAAATAGTATGCTTCTAATTCTCGTATTCGGTCGCAGAATCCAACTTTTTCAAAATAAACAATTAAATTAATTATTATTTCCTGAGGATGACAAAGAGAGATTCAGCAGATGAGGACACGAATCACTCCACCAATGCTTTTTAATTTTCTTTCTCTTTTTTTTTTTTTGTTTTCTTCCGATTCCGCTTAAGAAATTTTGTTGTTGGGTTTGGTTTCGATTGATTCTATAAAACTCTGTTTTGATAAAAAATCTCAGCTTTAATGTGAACACACTTTACTTTCTTCTACGAAACATATCTTCTTGGGTTTTGGCTCTTTTCATCACTGTGATTTTAAAATCTGTAAGGTTTCAGATTTCTCTTTTAAGGTTTGTCTTTAATTCTGCCATTCTCTGTTTCTCCCTGTAATTTAAAGATCCCATCTTTGAAATTTATTGCACCGCCATTAAATTTCATTTTAATTGTTTTATCAGTTTGTAACAAGATTTCTTCCTAAATATAAGCTTTTAAATGACTAATTTTTTCTTTGTTGTTAATTAATGTGTAATCAAAGCAACCTTTTTTTTTTCTTTCTATTAGCTCATATCATCAGTTTTATAGTTTATTTACATCCCTTAGATCTGGAAAAAAAAATCCAAGAAAAATATAAATAATCCAATAAAACTCCTTTGTTTCTATTCTTTGTTTTGTTCGAATCTTTAGCCGTTTCGCTTTCATAGTGGCCCAAAGATTGTTCGTTTGTTTCTGGGAGAGTGAGTAATCTCTGAAAGAAACCATCTCTGTTTCTTTCTTTAAGCTGTGTTATCTTCTCATAATCGCTGTAAAGTTTCGATTTTTATTTGCTTTTTTTTTTCCGTATAAACAAAGCTTATTTAGGTAATTTGAAGCCTCTGATTATTGTGTGTGTGTAGATTGTTCGGAGAGATACATTCTTGCATGTGCGTAGATCAAGCCTTATTATAGAACTGAAGATTTGGTGAAACTATTGGTTTCTTTGTTCTCTGTTCTTGTGTAAGGGAACACAAAGACGGTGGCTTTTGGTGAGTTTTCTAAATATTGAAACTTTGAAATGTCTTTTTTTGTATGGAAATTGATTAAATCTTGCTTTGTGTGTAGCTCGGTAAATAGATTATGGAACATGATTTACCTTCTATTAAATCATGGAAGTCACTTGTTAAAAGAAGAAACAATGCTCAAGAAGGGGTAAGTAAAGTAAAGTTTTTCTTTTTTCCTCTGTAAGATCTTGGTTTATGCCACACTTGATGAATCTTAGTATGGTTCCTAGGTTATGTGGTTTTTGATTTTGATGTGGGAATCATTTGCAGGGTAAATCCGGGTGGAAGATGAAGCCGGTTGTGGCACTCATGTGTACAGTACTTGTGATCTTTTGGTATAAGACCACAAATATTCAATATCAACAGACAGAGGTATGATGAAAGAAGTCATTTTGATTTCGTATCGAAAAGAGTTTTTTTTTTGTTTTGATATGACGATGCGATTATTGATATGTAACTCTCTTTTGTTTGGTATATGTGTTGGCTCAGATAGAAGAAACAGATTATCCATTTGAGATGGCAAAGGTAACATTTTGATTCTCTTTGTTACCAACTCTGATGCAGTTCTGGTCTAAAGTTGATATGTGAGTTTCTTATTCCGATGCAATCTTGTTTTAGGAATCTGAACCGGTCAGTGATGAGTTGAAAGGCTTACCCTTTGGTATCATACAGCCTAGATCAGATTTGGAGTTGAAGCCACTTTGGTCAAGTAGTAGTTTGAGGTCAAAGGTTAGAATTTTTTCTATTAACTTCAAGTAGCTTTAGGACTCACTTTGTTGCTAGAGGAGTTTTCTGATGTCTGTTGTTGTCTTACAACAGAGCGGTGAATTGACAAACCGTAACTTGTTGGCAATGGCAGTAGGACTTAAGCAAAAGGATAATGTTGATACTGTTGTAAAGAAGGTAATCATGCTTTGTCTATATGTTAGTGAAATAGTGAAATTAACGAGGCACGCACGCGAATAGTTTCGTTTCTAATGTTAGTCTGTTTGTTTGTATTCAGTTTCTTCCGGCAAATTTCACTGTAATTCTATTTCATTATGATGGAAACATGGATCAATGGTGGGATCTTAAGTGGAGCTCAAAAGCCATACACATAGTTGCACATAACCAGACAAAATGGTATAGTGATGTTCTCGATATAAAGTCCAATAAGATCATATCTTGAACTTGGGATAATAATATTGTTGATATAAGCATGGGTTATACAGCTCGGTAGCTCGGTTGAGGATGGTAGAATGTTGTGTATGTCAATCTAATTTTCATAGTATAACAACGGTTTGACAGAACATATTCGATTTTACTCAGGTGGTTCGCAAAACGGTTTCTCCATCCTGATATCGTCTCCATCTATGATTATGTTTTTCTTTGGGATGAAGATCTTGGAGTTGAGAATTTCAACCCTCAAAAGTAAATTTCATTTGTTCCTTCAATTGTAAATTTTACAACCTATAAAGGTAAAATCTTGGTTTCTAAAAAGTCTCTCTGCAGATACCTGAGGATAGTTAAAAAAGCTGGACTCGAGATCTCTCAACCGGCTTTGCACCCAAACTCAACTGAAGTTCACCATAGAATTACAGTCCGGTCTAGAACGAAAATATTCCATAGGTGAGTTCCTGCGAAGCACTTGTTAAGAAGTTCTCTTATTAATTTGTTTTTTTTTCTTGTTAACACAAAATGGTTATAAAACCGCAGACGAGTTTACGACAGTAGAGGCAATATGAAGTGCTCAAATGCTAGCGAAGGGCCTCCATGCACCGGGTAAAATTTCTTACATAATATAACAATGTTAAGACTTCTCTATATACCAAAAGACATGGTTTAGTTTGTGGAGAAATTTGGTTGCTCTTACTTGTGAAAAAGATTTGCTGGGTAACTAACTAATAATTCCGGTCATAGTCAAAAATTAATGTCATTGTTTGTCCATTTTTTCTCTGTTTTTCCAGATTTGTTGAAGGAATGGCTCCAGTGTTTTCAAGATCTGCCTGGTTTTGCACTTGGAATCTAATACAAGTAATTCTAAGAGATGAACTTTTATACACAAGATAATTTATTCTACTTATAATGAAACTGCATCCAACTCTTGTCGATTTTTTTTGCGGTTTGCAGAATGATCTGGTTCATGGGTGGGGAATGGATATGAAACTTGGTTACTGTGCTCAGGTAAAGTCCTTACAACATTGTTAGCATTCATTGGCATTGTGACTCGATTGCATTCTCTAAATGAATCGGTTTTGAAAATGTCGTTATAGGGTGACCGTAGCAAGAAAGTAGGCATTGTTGATAGTGAATATATCTTCCATCAAGGCATTCAAACTCTAGGTGGAACCGGTTATCCCGAAAAGAAGGTAAGATCCTTTAGTTCCCTCAATATTTTCTCCTTGTAAATACCAAAAAACCGATAAACGAATAATCTTTTCCTTATTCCCACAGAACTCAGCTCGCAGCGGAGTGACTCGGGTAAAGCTAATTTACCATCCAAATCCTCATTTCTAGACTGTAAAAGGAAAAAAACAAAAATTTGATAACTTATGTTATGATATTTCTTGATATACAGAGACGCGGTTCTGCGACCTTTGATTCAAGAACAGAGGTGTGTTCATTATTACCGATTCATCTGCTTTCGGGATATGTTTGTTTCTTGAGCAGGAGCGTAATGTGTGTGTGTTTTGTGAGCAGATTCGGAGACAATCAACATGGGAGCTTCAAGCTTTTAAAGAAAGGTGGAACCGAGCGGTTGAAGAAGACAAGAACTGGGTACACCGGTCTTCATCAACTCGGAACCGAATAGGCAATAACCGGAGACTTAAGCGGAGTAGTGTGATTCCAAGTTTTGTGCAGAGGAAAGCTGAAGAGACTACAAAATAAAACACATACAGTTTTAATCAGATTCAATATAGAAAAGTATTTTTTTTTCCCCCTCTCATTGTTATATATAAGTTCATAGTTAATCATCACTCTCTTTAATTAGTGTAGTTCTCATTGTTTTCTTTAGATGTGGTTCGATCTCTCTCCATCATTGATTAAATTTCAATTGTTTTTGAGCATGTTTTTTTCAAAAAAAAATGGTTTGCATATCAAATTGGGTTTTTCTATAAAGTTCAACTCTTTTTTTTTCTTTTTTTTTTTCTCAATGCGCTCTTTTGTATCTAGATATCTAGATATAAAGTTGAGGTATTATCACATTAAAGGTTATATCTCCATCATTTTCATATTATTAAAAAAAACATATGTATATTTTTGTTTTGTTTTTTACCCATTAAAAACGTAGGGTTTTATGTTGTGATGGCAAATGTTTTGTTTTCTTTTACAAATTAAAAGTTATCAAATGAATCTTATATAAGGCGTAGATAAAAACAAATTTAACGGTTTTGTAAAATTTCAAAATTTATGAACTAGAGCATGTTTTTAATTTATTTTTTTCATATTTTCTCTTGAAATCAGAAGACAATATCTAATTTTTGAAATATTGCCGTGTGTGATGGATTACTTTTCAAACGTTCTTAGAAGCAGACAAAATCATTGACTCAAGGACAATTTCAATTTTCTTCTTAATGTAACAAATGTCTCTCTCTTTAGAAAATTCATATTATTTGAAAAATTAGAGTTGTTGAATAATAAAAAAGAGTAAAGTCTTTTAATTTATGCTTACGTTTGGGGATGACATCTATATTTTAATGAACCGATTAATCTTAAAACTTATAAAATTTGAAATATTAAGTGTAAATTACTAATATTAACAAGAGAACAAAAAATTATAATATTAAACAGATAAGATGTATTTAACAATATAACAAAAAAAATTATAATAGTAAACAAAACAAGAAGAAAAAAACGAAATTAATAAGACACGCTTTTGTGTTGTATTGTCTGCATATAATAAGCTTGTCTTCAACGTTCGTCTCCGTGCTTAAGATCTTAGATCGATTTCAACTCTTCGTCTTCCTCTTCCTCTTCCTCTTCCTCTTCCTCTTCTGATATATATAGCTCGTTGAATCTTCTAAAGCTATAAACTTTCTTAGCCATGGCTAATCGTTATGATCCGAATCCTTTCGCTGAAGAAGAAGAAGTCAATCCTTTCGCTGTAAGCTTTTTGACTTTGTATTAACTTGTAAAAAACTATGGATTAATCTAAGCTTCTCTGAAATGGGTTTTATAATTTTTGTCGATTAAGTGAATCTTGTATATAATTAGGTTTTACTTAGGGTTTAATTTGTGTTGCTGATTCATGGGTTTGATAAAGTTTCTAGCTTTCTATTCCTAAAACTTCGGTTTAACATAATATAGAAATAGAAATTCTTGGGGTTTAATTTTTTGTTGTTGATTTGATTTATTTCTACTGATTTGTAGCTTAGAACCTGAAGATTTGAAAATTATGAGAACTTGTAATTCAATGTTTGATAAAGTTTCGATTTTTCTATTCTTAAAACGTTGGTTTAACATAATTCAGAAATTTTCAGGTTTGTAATGCTTTTCTCTGCTATGTATCACTAGATGTTTAATTTCTCTGAATTCTAAAGCAATAAAGTTTGTATTTTTTTAAACTGATTTGGTTAATGCTTGTGAATCCAATTTACATTATATAGAATTCTGGAAGTGTTCCACCTGCATCGCATTCAAGACTTTCGCCTTTACCTCCAGAGCCTGTTGGTTTTGATTATGGTCGAACCGTAGACATTCCTCTTGAAAGGGATAGAACCGGTACACAGGTTGGTTCGACATAATGGAGTACATTCATTTTATATGTTTTTGTGGTTAGGTTGATCTTGGAGTTAGTTGTGATGGCTTTTTGTGTCTTGTTTCATTTATTGGGAATCTAGGATTTGAAGAAGAAAGAGAAAGAACTTCAAGCCAAAGAAACTGAGCTAAGACGACGAGAGCAGGTATTGACTGCTAAAAGTAGTTAAATAATGGAGTTATGCATTATTAAGTAGTTTATGTATATTAGTGTTTGTGCCTTCTCCTTCATTTGCTTCTTTCTTGATTACTATTCACGGTGGTTCAGGTTCGATTTTCATCAGTTTTCGATTATTTTTAGGCTCTACAAGTCTTTGACTTGTATTTTGAAAATTTACAGTCTTTCAGATGGATCTTTGCAATGGTTTCATGATCATATCTCTAAAATTGTGCATTACTTAGGTCCTAAAGTTGTTGCTCTTTTGAATGTTTATCTTGGTTCTATGTAGGATGTGAAACGGAGAGAAGATGCTGCTGCACGAGGTACTTTGCTTATTAAGTTTACGCGACAATTTACTCTTTACACGAACTTGTTTCCAAGTTGTCTCCTAGATGATTTAGAACTTGCTATTAATTGTTTTTCACTTAGATGTGCCTCAATTGACTGATTTCATTTTTGTGTTCGAATTTTAAAATTGTTAATTTTGCGGTTCTCTCTATGCAGCTGGAATTGTTCTTGAAGTGAAAAATTGGCCACCCTTCTTCCCACTTATCCACCATGACATTGCAAACGAAATTCCGGTTCATCTCCAAAGACTACAATACGTTACCTTTGCAACGTATTTGGGTATGTATTTTTTGGTTTCCTAGTATATCAAGTTTCATATGATATTTACTAGTTCCTGCATTTTGTATTGGATTTAAGGGGTAACACTTTTTCCAAGCATGAGATTTATAATCATTGCTTCTTATTCATTTTGCTGATACATTTCGATGTTATTCTTGTTCGGCAGGATTGGTTCTTTGTCTTTTCTGGAATATCATTGCCGTTACTACAGCTTGGATCAAAGGAGAAGGTTTGTTTCATAAGTCTATTTCAAAGTTTGCTCGTTCTTCTCTAGGAGACCATAACCAACAGACGTTTTGGTTTTATCTTCTTCAGGAGTGACGATATGGCTTCTTGCGCTAATTTACTTCATAGCGGGTGTCCCAGGAGGCTATGTGTTATGGTATCGGCCACTATACCGTGCCTTCAGGTTTGGAGTTTTCTACTTTCGAAATCTGGATTATTTATAGTATTATGTTACTGATTTTATAACATTTTTGTTGAATGTTTGCAGAACTGATAGTGCATTGAGCTTTGGATGGTTTTTCTTGTTCTATATGGTGAGCGACGCTTAGCTTCTATGCTTTGTTCGCATTTTGATTCGGTATTGAAAAAAATCAATTCTGAAACCTTATCTTTGGATGCAGCTCCACATTCTTTTCTGTGTCTTTGCTGCTGTTGCTCCACCTGTTGTCTTCAAAGGAAAATCGCTTGCGTAAGTTTCTTTTTAACCGAACTTCTAAACAATTGAAGTTGATCTTGTCACTGTGAACTTCTAAACAAATGATACTTAGTTGCATAAGTACACAGTTCATATCCATTGTTCTTGAAAACTTCTCTTCTTCTTTTATTTGTAATTCGAATTTTTCTTTCTGTAACAGTGGAATCTTACCTGCGATAGATGTCTTAAGCGCTCAAGCATTGGTCGGGGTAAGCTCTCTCTAACCCCTTATATCATCTTCCATGATCTCAAAAACAATTCTACAATAAAAGCCTGAAGCTTGATTTTATCTTATTTTGCTATATTTACAGATATTCTACTTCATCGGGTTTGCGTTCTTCTGCCTCGAGTCAGTGGTTAGCATCTGGGTTATTCAGGTCTCTCTTTGCAACTCCCAATCTCTATAACATATACAATCAGTCTTTGAACATAGTTTTATAAATCTGTAATCGTTCTTTTAAACATTTTTGATATTGGTTTTGTTTGAGCAGCAAGTGTATATGTATTTCCGAGGCAGCGGGAAACAAGATCAAATGAGACGAGAAGCGGCTAGAGGAGCTTTGAGAGCTGCTGTATGAGAGCTCTCACTCTCCTTTGTAACATTCTGGTTTGTGTATGTAAGCTTCACTGTTTCTTTCTTTTGCCAGATTCTGCCTCTTAAATCTTGTTCTCTTTGCTCTGTAAGCAAAAAAGATTCAATTTTTTTTTTTTTGTAACTTTTTATGTAAATCTGTTTGTTCAAAATTCAGAGATTCATACCATATTTGAAATCATTTCACGGATTAGTCTTTTATGAGAAACCATCTTTACATCCACAAGGACCACTATTTATTTCTTTCAAATATAATTCTATTGATTATTTCTTGCATTTTAGGAACTTGCCATGAATGGTTGTAGATTTTGAAGTGGTTTTTAGTTTTAGTTTTTCATAAAATCTACTTTATAGCCAATCATGATTATGAGAAAAGTGGTTTTCTAAAAAAATAGGGAATCCAGATTTTGATAGATTTTTGTCAATTTTCAAAGAAAATCCAAAATCTATGTTTGAGTAGTTTTTCACTTTTTAACGTGATTTAATTTATTTATTTGCATTTTTAATTTTTAATTTTATTTTTTAATATAAATCTAAAAATCATAATCCAAAAACTAAAAACCAAAAACTATAATCTAAAAACCAATTAAAAACTTACAAACATTCATGACCTTAATACCCAAATAATAGTTTGCATACATTCTCTCATAATTTTCTATATCAAAATAAGTACATCTTATGCAGAGACAATCGTAAGTTGTAAGTGTAACTATTGGTAACAAATTTCTTCCCTGTGGTTACAATCATGTTTAATTTACATTTTTTAACTGAAAATAATACTTTTTCACAGGCCATGAAAATATAATAAAAAAATTGTTGTAACCGTTGGTCTACTCAATTCATAAATGAATGCATTAGAGGATTATTAAAAAAATTTATTTCATGCATTTTTAGTTTCTATAATTTTCTTTAAACAATACTATTTATAAATGTGATATATCATTTGTTATGATTAATTCAAAACATACCAAATCAAGAAAAGCGAAAATAAAAAGACTATATACCATTTATTTTATAGTAATAAAACTTTCCCTTGACACACATTTTCAACAATACGCCACACATTTCTTCTTACAGTCCATGGTGCAACCACCGCCTCCACCACCACCACCGTATCCTTTACCGGAGCGACTAAAAGACTTGAAACACTTCGCCGGACACGTCAGCTTCTTGTTGTAACAATGACCTTTCTCTTTACACACCACCGTCGGTCTCACAATACCTCCTTTGCTGTATCCACCGCTAGGTCCACCGTAACCACCACCGTATCCACCGCCCATGTTTCCCCAATCCTTGCCATTGAAACCCGGTATTCCAAAACCGGTTCCTGGTCCAGATCCGGGCCCAAAGTAACCTCCTGATCCATAACCTTTGTCATTCTTGTTATTGTTACCTTTGGAGCTTTTCTTGAGCTGATCCGAGTAAGATCCGGTTGATGATGATGATGATTCGGATCGGGTCGGGCGTGAGTGGGAGAGTGTGAGTGTGAGAAGCAGAATAGTGAAAAGGAGATTGAGTTTTGAAGTCATTCTTTGGGGAAGAGTTTGATTTGTTGTTTTTTTTTTGGATTTAGTGGTTCGTGTAGAAAAGAGAAGGGTCGTTTATTTATAGAGAAAAGGTTTTATCGAGTTGTATATAAGGGAATTATGTATTTAGTATTTACAAAGAGCATTTAATTGATTTGGAGAAGAAGTTGGTGATAGTTGAAAACAAAGTCACATGCCATATTATATTACGTTACGAATTTAAAGTTTTGAGTTAGTGAATTTTGTTTAATTTTTGCATAGAGAGGTGTACAATCGATTTTAAATGTTTGGTTTCCGTTTAGTTTTTAATTGTCGTAGTTCGGTTTTGTTGTTGTTTTTGGATTATGTTCGATCAGTATTAGTTGAAACTATATTAAAAGACAAAATAATATTTTGCAAATAATATGATCATATTACTTTCATATGTATAGATAGTTCAAAGTATAAACTTTATAAAGTTTAGTTTAGGGCAATTCTCAAAAATAGCACAAAATGAAGTTTTTGTTACATTTTTAACTCATATTTTTATTTAAGACACAATTAGCATTTTTATTAGAGGGCCTCATATTTTTAAGGTTTAGGATTTAGGGTTTAGGGTTTAGAAAACCCTAAACCCTAAATTGTACCCCCTACCCCCTAAAAGCTATACTCTAAATTCTAATATAGTCAACCTAAACCAAAAAAAATAAATTATGAACTTCATAAAATGGTATTTTTGTACTAAATAAAAATATGAGCTATTTGTGGAACAAAAACTTGTTTTGATGCTATTTGAGGGAATTTCTCTTTAGTTTATACAGTTTGGTTTTAATTATTTTCATCAACGTCGAAAAACTAAAGACATCAGCTGGTTCTCATATGTAAATGTGAGTCTGCTATTGTGACCAAAGACAAATATGGAGATGTCATAATTTTTTTTTTTTTTGTTTGGGTTGACTATATTAGAATTTAGGGTATAGCTTTTAGGGGGTAGAGGGTACAATTTAGGGTTTAGGGCTTAGGGTTTAGGGTTTAGAAAACCCTAAATCCTAAACCTTAAAAATATGAGACTCTCTAATAAAAATGTTAATTGTGTCTTAAATGAAAATATGAGCTAAAAATGTCACAAAAACTTCATTTTGTGCTATTTTTAGAATTGCTCTAAATTATGGGTTTGTGAACTTACTACGTTACATATTCTTACTAGAGACTGAATGTGGAAGATTGATTTATATCATACAAAAGACACGTATGGTTGGATATAAAAATATTAAAGATTGGTGGCGACATTTAGGTCTTTCTCAATGTTATATTTGAGTTATGTTTTAAATTTGGAGATAAATGTTTATGATATATCATTTGAGGATTTAGTAAGGCCAAAAGTAAAGTACTCTAAAATTTTGGGAAAATAATATTATATATATATATATATATATATTATGTATATACTAAATATAAAATGAATTAAGAATAGAGAAAAATTAAAAAAAAATGGAAAAAGGAAAAAGGACTTGTGTCTCTATCTAAAAGTCTCTCTACACACTTTGTAATCCGAATCTGGTCGGTCCATTTTCATGATGGTCTTATCGCAATTTGGCAAATACAAACCCAAAAACTGACTTTATTGCAGACAATAAATGTCGACAGATAATTTTCCCACTTCACGTCGAAGAGATAGTGCCATTAAGTTCCACAACTATCATCTACTTTTTATTCTTAAGCAAACATTTTTTTTTTATCTAAATATTTTGTGTTTTAAAGCCAACTAAAATTTCCAAAGTAATATAAAAATCATGTCATTTACGTTAGAATATTTCCAACTAATTTTCAATAATTGAGTAGTCCATTAAGGGGTTGGGTATTTTGTGTACATGCATGATATATACTATTCAGCATATTAATTATCTCTTATTTTTGAATTTTGTTTTCAACGATTTACGTACAAACTTGTTGGGGGGACCTTTTTCTATGTTTTTTCTAAGAAAAGTCTAATTGAAAAAGAAAAATCCATTCACAAGAAACCCCCACATGTCTACTAACTGTTTCGGTTCAACCACCGTATTCCATGAAAATGATTTTTCATATGGAACTCTTGTGTTTTTTCTTTAATTTCTGGTCGTTAAAATGCTTATGTATTTCTCTATTTTCTTAATAATTCATTGTATAACTATAAAAAAAAAAAGGTGCAAATTTTCGAATATTTATTGTATATATGTTTGTTAAACTGATGTTGAAAGGTTGTGACTACAATATACTCCTATAGTAATATTATACTATATAATTATACGATTTATACCAAAGATAGTTCATAATGCTAGAGGGGATGCACTGAGCAAATACATTCAATTTTAATGATAACCATGCTATTAGAAAATGAAAAAAAAAATAAAAAAAAAAATCACATAATCAAATATTATGGTACAAGAGATCTACCAAAAGAAAGCATTCAATATCAATGGATTATGTTTATGAACGGAACTATGCTAGACTTATCTTTATGCCTTGCAAAGTATAGCTAGGATTTAATAGCACTGATTTTACAAAATAAATCTTTTCTAAAAATAACTTGTGAAATACTAGCTTGTATTGTGAAATTGCTTTAACAAAATAAATTCTTCGATGCTATGTTTTTGGGACCTTGTATTGGAACCTTACTATGTTTTCAGTTTATGCAATATGATTGATGACAATC
Organism: Barbarea vulgaris; assembly: GCA_963667165.1. Taxonomy (NCBI): domain Eukaryota; kingdom Viridiplantae; phylum Streptophyta; class Magnoliopsida; order Brassicales; family Brassicaceae; genus Barbarea; species Barbarea vulgaris. The sequence goes on from OY763887.1 coordinate 46,210,709, forward strand.
AAACAAAAAAAAAAACTTATGTAATAGTGTCCTTTTAGCATATACACTGCTCCCGTGTCCCGTCTGTTCCTAAATACTTAATTTTTTTTTGCGAACTTCAAAAATATTAACAAAAAAAAAAGTAATAATAACTTATTACTAGTACTTGACCAGAAAATTTATCACAAAATTATATTTTTTGAATTAAATGCAAGTTGAATTTAGTTGTTTGTGTACATCAGTTCTAGCTATATACATTAAATTTAAAAAGTAGGAGACCTCGTGTATCTCCTTATTCTTCCTTGATGGAGAGATCTCATTTATCATCTATGTCTGTTATGAAGTAGTATTTTATCGAGATGTTCCACTTTTTTTTGGAAAGATGGATTACTCCAACTTCCTCTTTCATGGAGAGATTATTGTACTTATGCAATTTCAAGTCAATTCTTAGTTACTATGATATTGGAGCATTAATCTCAATTGACTTTCTCTCTAAACACCTTTTCTCATTACACCTTATTGTTACAGTCAATTTGAGAATACTCTAATAACTTTTACAATAAGGTGTGATGACTATTTTGTCCTTACTACATACAAAATTTTTTTTTAAAACAAAACAAAAATAAAAATAATCCACCAATCAAAACTTAGCATTCATAACTCACATTCTCTTCTTTAAAATCGATCCAACCAACCCGAAATCGAAGCTCGAAGCTCATAAATCCAGATAAATCTTTGTTATTTCTTGTATTTTTCATCTAATTAGGCGTTTTTCTTTATAGATTTGATGTAAAATCAAAATCTAGGTTGTAATTTGGGAATTTGTTTTCTATGGGGATTTCAATAGATTTGGGAAATTATGTTTTTGGTATGCACATTGGGTTAGAAATCTTGCATTGTGAATTGATTATGCCACTAGGTTGATAATTAATAGATTTTCGTGGTTAATTCACAATGAATCATAGGTAGATTAGTAGTTTTTGGTCTGAACACACTCAATTTTACGATGTAGTATAACTGGTGCAAACTGGTATTACTATTGCAAATGGTACAAACTGGTGCAAATTGGCATTACTACTGAAAATGGTACAGACGGTATTACTGAAGATAATAATGTTATTTTTATTATTTTACAGGAACAATGAACAGCATTTGTCACACAATCATATATTTTGAATATGGAGATATGTAAGGATTATCTCTAGCTTATGTGAAAAAAGGAAGAGTTCAAGAAAATATATTCATATCGGTTGGAAAACATCGACCAATGACGAAAAACATGTCGGGGAGAGACTTAGGTAGATGGTTTGAGAGTGATGATCAAAGTGAGGGTCAAGATTAATTCATGTATATATATGTATCACTATTTGTATTTATTTCATAGTAATGAACATTTGTGTAACTAAGTATTACTGACTTATAAAAAGTTAACTAAGCTCAATTCTATTTAATAAAAATACACAATAATTTTTTAATATCTAAATAAACTAAAACTTCTTATTTCTTTTTGAAATAATAAGTAGTAATTGAATTAACATTATTTAGTGGCATTAAAAAAACTATTGCATAGTAGTTGGAAAATCTTCTTCTTTTCACATCATATACCTTATACTTTTATGATCACTATACATATTATGATGTCAAACAAACAAAAAATGTGTTTCAAAGCATAACATTGTTTGAACCCATTGTAAATGTACTTTGACCACTAAAAATCATAAGTACAATGAATGAAAACTAATATAAATTAACTTTATACAAGGTATAACTAATTTATAAAAATAATCCGTAAAAGTACAACTATTCGCAATGGAGTACAACTTGAAAATTAGGTACAACTGTTTGATCAATTTTTCAATTTTAAAATTAAAAAGGCGGTGCCACGTGTGCATGTGCTAAGTTCGGTGGTGCCATGTGTGCAATTTATTAAAAGCATGTGCTTCTAAAAAACGTGAGTTTCTATTTTTAGTTATTTTCTGATGTTTTCTTTCTTTTCTTTTCATTGTTTCCTCTTTTTTTCCAAATACATTCTTCTTTCTCGTTTCTCTCACTATACCATCTTAGATAAGACAGCGTCTGAAGCTGATTTTCCTTCTGAAGCTTTGATTTTCCTATTGGGTTAATTTCTAGAATTTGTTGAATCGCAATTAGGATTTTTAAGGTTTCAATTAAGTTTGAAATTATAGGAATTGAGATTGGCAAGAACAAAGTAGCTTTCAATTACACCAATTGGGATTCAAAATACACTAATTGAGATTGACAAAAATGAATTGGGTTTCAGTTGCAAAAATTGGATTCAAATTACACGAATTAAGATTGAAAAGAACAAATTGTATTTTATTTTATTTTTTTGGTCAAACACTTATATTGATATTAGAGTCGCAAACTCCATTGAAGGAGAAAATACAAGACAAGGTAATACATACCCAACAAATGACAATAGCTGCCCAAACTAAGACCATACAAATGGCAATTAAAAGTAAAGCAAAGATAGAGTGAGAATGACATTTAATAAAGGAGCCTAACAAAGACCTCTTATCATATGAAATCACATAAGCTTCATGATCTCCAAATCGAATTCCTTCTGAAGCAAGAAGGAGAACGAGGTCCTTTATAACCACAAAGGTTAAGGAAATTGCGCCAAAGACAAAGGAGAGACAATGTCGGAAGGAAAAACCTTGCACAACCGACGAGTCTTGAGCCACTAGATCACTCATTGAAAGTGAGACTTTTGGGCTGAACACGAACTTTCTTATCGCCACCGAGATGGCCACAAGGGCTGAAGACACTAATCTGCAAGCTAAGAAGCTTTGAAATAGAGAAGTGAGTTGAGCGACTACAAGATAATAGACATCATAGCTAATACAAGGTAGAGTGCCCTTAGCAAAATGAGTGACTAAAACTTGTCTAAGAAAAACCTCAATACAAGGTAAAGTAGTAACACCAAATATGTTGTCATAACACTCTTCAAAACCAAACCAACCAAGATTTAGTTCACCAATCGAGGAGATTAACCGTAAGGCCAACTCCATTAGAAAGGAGACATGAACATAGTTGGACCAAAGACTGCATTTAGCAGCATCAATCACCTGCACCAGGGCGGTAAAGGAGGCACAAGAGGACACTACACACCATCAACCAACTCAACGACAACCGAATTACTCCCACGTTTCTTAACACCAGTCCTACATACTTTTTCCTAATCCAATAAAACTCCAAAGAAGGAGAACTGGAGGGTGAAGTAAAGTGCACCTGGAGAAACAGAAGGGGCGGAGGCGTTATAGTTCTGGCGGTGGTTGGAGGGATCCACGCTTCTGGAGACGTCGCATGGAATTTCCGGTCCGGCGAGACTAATCCCAGCAACAGAGAGGAGAGAGCTTTGACGAGGAAGCAAGCAGGGATGTTCTGAGAGAGACACACTTCTGGAGTCGCTGGAGAGAACTTCCAGTCCGGCGAGACGAATCCCAGCGACAGAGTGGATGGATCTTTGACGACGTAGCAAAAAAGGGGAGCATACACGAGAGATGCACCAAGCATTAGCCGCTTAGGAGGATGCAGATCTGGCAGATCCAGAGGGTCCGGTGACTCCTGCGGGGGAGGTTTCATTGGCGACGTGACTCCAGATCTGATGGAGAGAAACAGGAAGGGAGAACTACAAGCCCTGACGACAAGTGCAAATCCCTTATCTCTAACTAGATCTGTGAGCACAAGCACCAATGTGGAGAGTAAGTGAGGAGCTGGTGGCCCAACGGCGAGAAGCGGAGATGGGACGGTGAGCAGTGGAGACGAGCCGGTGACCAGCGGAGACGGGACGACGAGTTTAGGAGACGTGACGGCGAACATCAACAAAGGGGCGGCGAGCAACAAAGGCGGCGTCGGTACTGCAAGTAACGGAGTTGAAGGATCAGGGGGTTCTGGGGGATCTGGATCCTGGTCCGGTGAGCCGTCAGTGGTCATCATCGGACGGAACGATGACCGGTGAAGAAACCGCGTGAGTGAAAAAGAAGAAGCCTTGGTTCTCGTGTCAGAGAGAAAAGCGGATAAAGTCGCCTGAGCGTTCTAAGTATCAACCACTTTTAGAACAAATTGTATTTTAATTGCGCAAATTAGGTTTAAATGAGACGAATTGGGTTTAAATTGGTGTCTCATGTTTATATAATTGTTGGAAGTTATGGTATGTAACCTCTTATTGAAACTTGATAATTAGAATTGAGATTGACAAGAACAAATTATGTTTTAATTGCACCAATTGGGATTCAAATTATTTGAACTGAAACTTAATTAAATGTGTATTTATACAATTTCTCCCAATTTTGTTTTATTTTTCGTGTTTATGTTCTTTTAATTATATTTAAGTTGTGTCAGTTATGCATAAAAGTTAAATCCACATAACATAGTTGTACCAAGTATAACTAGTTGTCCCTAAACAAAATATTGATATGTTCTTCTTCTTCTTCACTGCTAACTTCTTCTCTCCTCTTTTTTTTCATCCACAAAACACTGGTTTATTCTTTTTTTCGCTTTTCCTTATCTTCTTCTTATTCTTCTTCTTCTTCTTCTTCACTGCTAACTTCTTCTCTCCTCTTTTTTTTCATCCACAAAACACTGGTTTATTCTTTTTTCGCTTCTCCTTATCTTCTTCTTATTCTTCTTCTTCTTCCATCTCCTCTTCTTATTCTTCTTCTTCTTCTTTTTCTTCTTCTTCTTCTTCTTCTTCCTCTACGTGAGTTTGATATCTCTTTACAATATTGTACCAATTTGAGTTCGTTTTTTTGTTTTATGTTTAAATTTTTGTGATCTGGATTTTAATTTTAGAATTGCAGTTTCAGATTTTTAAGTCAAACATTCTAATTTCAGATCTATTGACTCAATTAATTTTAGAGTTTGGTTTGTAGATTCGACCCAATTATTATGGGTGGGTGGATATGGATGGTTGGGTCTGTAATTTTGTTAAAAGATTAAAAGTTACAAGGTAATCATCTTTATTTTTAATTTAAATTAAATCTAAAAGAAATTGTTAAAATAAAAGGGATAGATGAGGTTACTTCCCCACGAATAAAGACATTTGAGAAATTCATTCATAATATTGTCTGTTTTGCCTGTTTTGCGCTAAGTGGTCAAGCCCGCACAAAAAAAAATTTGGGCTCCTTCCCAAAAAGTTTCATAATAATTAGAGTGGAACTTAATTTATATATTAGACTTTTATTTTTTTAATCTTTTGATGTGTGATATTGATTTGTCCCTTAACCTCTCATCTAGCGAAATCTTGGCACACATACACCGATACCATTTATTCGTGAGATTTACTTGAAGCAATCTTCTAATCATGTCACATGTCACAATAAGGGCTCCTCCCACACCAAACATGCAACCCACATCTACTTCTCTATTTTTTCGATCTAAGCTCTTATACCAATTGTTAGGCTCCTGCAAGCTCAAGTAAACTCTCCATTAGTATGATATTGTCTGCTTTAAATCAAGTGGCTAAGTCTGCACAAATTTTTTTTTTAACTTCTTCCCAAAATATCTTATACTAATTAGAGTTGGAGTTGACATATATATTAATTAGACTATTATTTTTCTAATTTTCCGATATGGGACGTTGGTTTATCTCCCATGAAAACAAAGATTCTTGTCCCAAAGTTCTCCACTAGCTATGAAGAGATTGTTTCGCCATGTTCTTTCATGGAGAGACCCTATTCACCATTCTTCTTATTTGTGGAGATAGCGCTGTTAAGCTCTGCCTCAATGGCCATGAAGTTAGTCTTGCGAGAGTTTGTTGACCACTCGATGGTCTTAGGATAATAGGATTAAAGAAAAGTGCATTCAATTCTGCATCCCTCCAAAATTTAACTATTTGAAGCTTCGCATAATTGAAATTATTTTGATTAGAATGATTTTATCTTCGGTGGACAAAGATTTCAGATTTTTGAATGTATTTTTGGATTCTTGGGGCCTGGCTCCCTAACTATCTCAAAGGATGTTACATTTGAGTTACATCTGCTTTTATCTTGACGTTATTTTGTCTATGTTTTAACATTGTTATTGCTATTTCTCTTTCGGTTCTAACATTTTCGGTCGAGAACTTTTTCTTCTATATATATATATATAGGAGTCATGTAACTTCTTTTTAATCTATAAATCTATCCGTTTCACACCAAAAAAAAAAAAAAAATAGCGGAAAAGTATTTATATTACTTTTTTCTTGTAAAACTATACATTAATATTCACAACCCAAATGTATAGCTGATTAAAATTATACACACCCAAGGAAAACCTAACTTCAAACTGTTGACAAAAAGAAAAAAGAAAAACCTTCAAGCTTTCACAAATTAATAAACAGAACCTTTTTCCACAGTAACTTTTTTTCTTCTTTTTAAGCTAAATTCACTGTGACTAACCTTGTTTTTTTTTCTATTTTTTGTGTATTAAAAAACCAATAAAAAAATTTAACCGAACAAAATAAAAAAAAAACGCTAAACCCCACGGCTAGTTATCTCTTTGTACTGTCTCAGCGACTCCATTCTCTGCATCTTCATCTCTTCATTGATCTTCTTTATAAACGCTTCAACTCGCCGATTCAACTCGTCCTGACCCAGTGACGGCTCTTTCCTCATCTTCGCCGTCTCCGGCGACTGATAATAATTAGTCCTGTCCCTAAACGTCTCCGATTTCTTGTAAACCGGCTTCGTCTGGTCACTCCCGCCGGAATCTCCACGGCTAAACGTATCAGATCTCCGGTATAACTGTCTAGTCAACGGCGTTGACTTCCCTTCCGTTATCATCTTCCACGTGTTCTCTAGTGTCTCGTTCCGCTTCGGCTTCGTCACTCTCAAAGCTCTTCCACCTGAAGAAAAGAATGATGTATAATTACAACTTTGCCCTTTGGTCCACCGACGCGTGTTATCGACGCCAGATTTGAATTTTCAAAATAAATAAAAATTCTATCTAACGGTTTTTTACATGACGTCATTTTTCTTCTTCCTCTGTTTTTAATAATTTAAAAATAATTATGTTGTTTAAAAAAAAAAAAAAGCGACAGTACCTTCTTGACTTGCTTTCAACAATTTCCGGTGGCCGAACCTTGAAGAAACCAAAGGTTTCTCAGTTGGAGGAAGATTCTCCGATTCAGTCACCTTCGGCGGCAGATGATTCCAATTTGAAATCGGCGGCGATATGACATCGGACTCCACCAGATCGGAATTCTCAACCATAATCACGCTCTTAAGCTTCTCTTCAATTTCATCCTCCTCAGTCTCAACCTCCGCCGTCGCCACCACCGCCTTCTCCTCCTCATCGTCATACACAACCGCCGTAACCGTCTCCGCTTCCAGCTCCTCCACCTCCGGATTTGCCACAACGTAACCGAAATGCTCACCAGTATCAAAATCCTTCACCTCCATAATCCGCGGAGAAGCTTGATGATTCACAATCAGCTCCTCCGTCTGGATCTTATAATCGCCACCGTACACGATCTCATCTTCTTCTTCTTCCCGGCCAGTGCTTCGGTAATACTTAGAAGAAGCGACGATTGTAATTATAATTCCGTTGGTGACGACGTAGAGATACGGCGGTTTTAGCCATGAGATCACAAAACTCCACAGGATCGGAGCTCGCGATACGGAGAAATCAACAGCTACCGGAACAGAGAACTTAAGCAACAGAGCCATGGAAGCGACGCCGCTAGAGATTAGCACCGCCTTTATTGTCATCATCCACGAAACCATTTTTTTTTTCCGATTTTAGCTTCTTTTTTTTTTTTTTCTCTTCTCTCTCTTTTTCACAAGTTTGTGAGTGTTCGTGTGGGGATGTGTGTACGGTACACGCTTCAGGATTATTTTCTAATTTATATACGGAGGGAAGTAAGACTATGTTTTGATATGAGTCGTTAGATCTACGTTTAATTAGATGGACGGATGAGATTCGTGGAGAGCGATGGTAACATGGGTCCGGGTAGATCCACCAGATTTTAATTTACATTATCAGTGATAATTTAACGATGACCATGAAACTAATTATCTCTTACGCGTAAATATATATATATATATATGTAATAAATGTATGATAAAACTCTCTATTGAAAGTTACTTGTGGAATTTCTAAGAATATTCTAATTTACAGAATTCAGATAGATGATAACCACTTTAATATAAGAGAGGAATTATTATTTTTATACAAGGACTAGCTAGCTACGGACGTCAATCAAGAATTCTTGATTATTTATTTTTATATTTTGTTAGAGGGTTTGAGAATTCTAGATTACATGGTGTTATTGAAATATCTAATTTCATTACTTTCCACGAACTTTTCCCGCTAATCTTACATATCATTTACATAATTACATTACATTTGTGTACATAACTGTCAAATGTTAATTTAAAAATAGATGGTTGTCGTATAACTTTCTAGTATATATATATATATATATTTTTTGATAAAGATCTTTCTAGTATGTTGATTGTTTTTCTTTGTTTTAAAATGTTGATTACGTATTTTCATTGTCATGTACGAAACTCGTTATAATTTATAAGATGTCATGACGTCATTTAAGCCATTTAGAACCGTATTTCTTAATCTAGCTAGAAAATGGATTCTTATGAGCGATGCGAATTACAAAACGTTCATTTACAGTTTTGGATGTGAGGTTACAAAATTTATGTTGACAGTATCTAAGCATTTAAGATATTTACTTCGAACTAGGAACACGAACTTGAGCAAATTTAAGTTTCGGTATCCACCTACAAGGCTACAACTCTTAAATTCTGATTTTATTATGTGTTCTAAAAAGACGGTGGATATGAAATACAATTTCTCGAATCCTAATCATTCATATCGAATTAAAATAAATTACAACATTTATTACGATATCTTTACCATCAAAGGAACATAGATTATGTATGTTGTCAATTAGAAGCCACTTGACCGACCAGGTCCATCATAGAAACGTAGAACGGCCACTTGATATACCAAGTTACCAACATCAAAACCAAATCAGACTCTCACTTCATTGGTATATTTAAATGATTAAAGATGGCACTAAACAATGGATTTTTATTTTCTATAGTTAAGGAATGGGTTTTGCAATACAGTAGTTACCTATATAAAATTAATGACGACGTTGTCGATTTTCTAAAATTAAATGGTGATTTACAGGGTGATATTCTTACGTAAGTGATCGAATTAGAATTAGTGATGGGCACATATAAACAGATTAGTCTAGAGACCAATAAAGTGGTGTATTAATGACATGAGTGTCGTGTGGGGGCAAAGCATTTACTTACTAAATGCAGTAACAACGCATTTCAATTGTATTATTAAAAACACAAGAGTCTTGTCGAGGAAAAAAGTGCAAATATAGCTTATGGACTAAGTATCTTATATATATATATATATATATCGATATTGTTTTGACCAAGAACACTTGTTTAAATTTGTTAAATGGGAGTTGTGAGTTGTGACACAAGATATTTATTTTTTAATTTTTTAATTAAATGGTGGTTACATCTAAAACACTATCATAAGACTTAATTTCTTCTAGACTTGTGAATAATCTGGAGTAATAATTTGTACAAATTATATAATAGTACAACATATTAAAAGGTAGAAAAAAATTAAATAAACGCTCCATGAGCACTATCATGAATTTTTGAGGGTCTGAAAATCGAACTTGTGGGTAAATCAAAGGAGCTTTCAAAAAGTATATTCTATGAGATGGAAAATGAAAATATAAACTACTATATTATAAGTAACGGTCATATATTAGACCGTTGTTATATGGCAAGAAAGGTTCTGTCCCATTTGGATTGGCACTCAGCAATTGCAGCCCCACTGCTCGTGTCCAGCTGTAGTCCTCACTACTCCGCCGACTCCAAAGTTTACTTCGCAAGTGGCACCACAACTTTCCCTTTTTAATTGCTATTTATTTACCAGTATACATAATGATTTCCTAAATATTAGAATTATAGAATACGTTTTGCATATTGACCACACAAAAAAAGGAATACTGTAGCAAACTAGCTAGCAGTTTTTTTTTTTTTTTTTTTTTTTCAGGTCAAATGTCCTTGAAAGTGGCTAACTAGTCGATTATAACAATTTTAGTTTCTTGTTTAATCAATCAATTTGTAGTTTTTTTTGTTGTTGTCAACAAATCAATCCATTTGTAGTTTTATTTACTAGTCGAGTTAATTAAATTATTTTCCATTCAAAAAATATATTGGATTCAAGCATTCACCTCACATATTAGTTAGCAGCATTAGTTCGATATGATACGTCATAGGTGGCACGGATCCTAAAAGACATCAATATCCTGATTTAAATTAAATCTAACCTCATTCTCAACCCACAAATTTTTTGTTGATTCTTTTCTTCTTCTCCATAATATTTTTGAGTTCTTGGATTTTTTTAAGTGAAATAAAAATTGGAAAGTGCAAACGCGTGAAAAGCCTGACTATTTTATTGTGTTTTTAGATTTTGTTGCTTTTACTATATATAAACCTGAGAAAATATATTAAAGTTTTTTTTTTTTTTTTTTTTTGTATCGATAAAGTTTTGTTTGGTGTAAAAGATAAAAAAAATTGGTCGGTCTACCAAATCAGCTTGAGATAGGGCTTTCGTATATATATATAGCTTTTCATTTCTTTTGTAATCTATAATATTGGGTTAGTTATTTATTTGGTACTCTATTTTCATGGTTCTATAGTAGTGTGTTTTTGATAAAAAGTCGTTTTTTTTTTCCTTTCTTTTTTACTTGAAATAGTAAGTACGTTAGTTCAATAGTACTTTAAAAGTTGTATTATATTTCCAATCATTTCTAATCCAATTCTTAGTCAATGATTATATGTTTAATCTCTAGCATTTAAGTGTAATTAGGATTTAAAAAAGGTAGATGGCTATTTGAAATATAAAATTATGGCAGAACAATGACAAAAATGAAACGATCTTCGTGAGCAATCTTCTAGCTAGTAAACCACAAATATATATAGTAAATTATAATCTACATACGTTATATATATATATATATATATATATATATATATATGTATACTTGCATAACACATAACCTCATAAAGGATACTATAGAGATGGTTAATTTGATGAAAAAGTACAGCATAAACTTGGGTCAGTGTAGACTGTGGTGTAGTGTGAAAAGCTGCAAATGGTTGCACCACAAAGCTCATACATGATAACATCATCATTGAGTCAGAGAGTCTTTAGCTAGAAATTTCGCAGAAACAGCGTTCAACTGTTTCTACTGATTGTTAACCGTCAGTTTTGTTCAACGGAATGGACTGTGTGTTTGTCAACATTTAATGACCCAGTGATTGTTATCCACGCGCTAGTATTTAATTGTTCTGAAGAGTAAGAACTCCACGTGTAAGTCACGCGGTAGCGTTTGCGAGTATGTATGATGCCATCTAGTTCCGGTAATTTCTCGAGTATCAATCAACAACGGTTTAAGGAGAATCTATGTGAAAGATCCGTTACTTTGTAGTTTGTTCACCGGCCAGAGATAAGAGGAATACAACACGTGTCGCTTGTAAAAACGTTGAAAATTTGGTCTTAGATCTTCTCGGTTCTTCTTTTATTCTGGTCGACTGAGATAATGTGAATAAATCGCGGGAATGGATAAATCGCTATGCAAGGAGACAAATATAATAAATGGTGAATGGTGATACATACTATAATCTTTGACTGCCTCTATTAAAAACAAAGAAAGGGATTGATATGATAATGCTTTTTTTTTTAATTAATTAACCAAAACATACGAAAAATATTCGGTATTATAACTTACTAACTAAACGTGTGTTTGGTAATTAAGTCAATACGCGTACGAGGTAGTTTACCAGTTCTTTAATACTTTACCCAAAAGTAAGCCTTTTTTTATTCTTGTAATACGGTCGTTTACAATTTGTAAATATAAAATATCAACGATTGTTCTAGGTGACTAGGTTTTGTGAGTTGTGAGTTGTGACAATGTTTATCACAAGACAAATGACATATGCTAATCCAAAGATGGCTCCAACACTAGATGAACAATGAAGATATGATCCACTTACTGGGAAGATTTTACTCATTGCCATGCATGCTTCGATGATTTCGAACAAGATTCATCCACTGACCACTATGTGACCAAGACTTACTTTTGACTGCTTTATTGCTGAATCTTGGACCCACATCTTTCACTTAAGTTTGGTTAGTGGACTTCCATTTAACTGCTTTACAGGTCGATTTTATTACTAGGCTTTTGGACCATATCTTTTTTACTTAAGTTTGGGTATAAATTAGGTGTTTATTGGGTTTCCACTCGAACTGAAAATCTTTACCAAAAAGAAAAAAAGAGTCCAATGCCGTATTTATAGTTCGAAATGGTTTAATCAGTGTGGTCACAACTCACAACTCACAATGGTTTAATGTATTAGATTATAGAATTTCAATTTAAAACCAATTAGTATTGAGGGGAGAAATCCATATCCTTTATATATTATTTAAGATCCTTGTCTGTTTCCGATGTGGGACATTATGTCTAATACGTCCACTCGAGATGATGGTTCCTCTAATAATAAATTTCGATATTTCAGGCAAGGATCGGTGGACCAAATTTGAGTCAGACCGATTAAGAATTAGGTTAGACAATGTGTGGATCAGACTCTATACTATATTAGATTATGAGTTTTTTACTCAAAACTAATTGGCAATGAGTGGAAATGTTCATATCTTTTATATTACTTAAGATATTTGTTCAGTTTGCGATGTGAGACATTATGTGATTTCCATATAACTAATACCTTTTAACAACGATGGTTAAATATGGTTTTACTAAGTGAGTTTTAATAAGTTTTATTTATCGGGCATAATTCATAGTCAATACCGAGACAGAGACATGTGGTCAAGTTTCAGCGTCGACACATTTGCTTATCGATCCAACAAGCCTGGTCTTTCTAAGATAATTGAAAATGGGCCTGCATTCCAACTTTGGGCTCTACTTTCATATTGGCCTATAGGCTTTACTTACTTTTTCCCTTTGTGTAAGTGTATTCGTTTTTATCCCACATCGAAACTATAAGCTTTCTAATACCTATCGAGCCTACTATAAAGATATCAAAGACAACAACTAAAAAACTTGCCTTAAACTAATGAGTAAGGAAAACAAAGCGATCGGTGAGAACCGGTCGCAGCGCTAATTGTAAAACACTTCAAATGGCGCAAGAATTTATGGAGGGGTTATAGGCTGGCCGATGTGTTGACGCTGCCTCTTTTGCAGAACTCACTCGTGCGGGCCTCCCTACCCATCCCCCAATTTCTCCCTAGTTCTCAAATTTAACCCGAACATTTTTTAATTTCATACCCAACATTTTTTAATTTCATACCCAACCCTGTGTCGTATCTGTTTTTTAGTTGCTCTCTGTTTCTTCAATTAGCGAATGAAATTATTTTTTGCAAAATAAAAAAAAAAACAATTTTGTAAGGACTGTAAGCGAAAATATAAGGGTTTTTTTTTTTTTTTTTCCCTGCAAAATTAAGCCATTTTGGGGATTTTGATTTCATAGTCGAGTCTGAAAATTCTCTTGAGGTTTAAATTATCATTGTCGATTCTCAGTATTAAATATATTTGTGATTTGAGACTCTTGATTGCATATTTTCTGATAGATTCGCTTATTGTGGGTTCTCAGTTCTAGTCCGAATATTTGCAGTTTCGTCCTAAAAAAACACATAATTAGTTTGTTTTCTTCTTCAATCCTCAAAAAAAAAATGGAAGAAGCAGAAGCTAATTTTGTCAATAGTCCAAGAAGAGTTTTAAGAAAGAATCAAGAAGCTGAGGTTTATGGTTTTGTAGGATCTATTTCAATTGTTGTTGCTACTGTGATCTTCTTGATTTGGGCATATGTACCAGATGAGTTCTTGAAATTTATAGGGATTTATTACTACTTCCCAAGCAAGTACTGGGCCATGGTGATGCCGACGTATCTGATGGTGACTGTGTTGTTAGCTTTGACGTTTTACATTGGTCTTAACTTCATGGCTACTTCAACCTCAACCTCTCTCAATACTCTGTTTGGTGAGTCACTGCTCTGTTTCACTTTTTGTTGATAAGTCAAAATGTGATCTCTATGCCATTTTATGATGATATTATTTGGCTATTTTGCTTTTTTGTGACAGATGAGTTTAGCAGAGAAGCTGAAAGTTTTGTTCTTTTGATGAAGGAGGAAGACACAGCAATAGATCCAATCTCTGACATTGATATTACAAGAATCAATGAACTTATGTTCGGTTCAAGTCATGCCAAGTGATGATGTTTATGTCTTTGTTCAAATTAGGCTGAGGTAATTAAGCTGTTTTAATCAGTTAGTAGTAATGGATTCTGGCCTTAGTGACTAGGAACAGTTTCATGTTCATCAAATTCAAATCACCATTTGGTATTACAAAATTGAGTTACAATGGCTGTTTTATGTATGTCTCATTGTCTCTATCTGTACATTTGGAGTGTTGTTGTTAAGTTTGGATGTGATTCGTATGCTGAGTGATTCAGGATTTATAATCTTTTGGGGAGATATATTGGTTGGTGTTTGTTTACATTTGTTTACATGAAAACACATTTTTAGTGTTTTGTGAGTGGAACAAACTAGGCTTTGAAATCTTGATATCAGTAGTTTCCATATAAAGAATGACTTGAACTTAGCATCATATTTGAACTTTGGGGACTTGTATTGGATCAAGCTTCGAGTATATTGGGTTATATTGTCACACTGACTTGTGTATGTTGGTTTCAGTTCACATGTATGCTGGTGAGCATAACAACAACCGCGACAAAGCAAAGCGATTCAGGCGAATGTTTCTACTTTATAGGTAGTGTGGTGTGGCTTTTTTTTGGTTCTTCAAGGATGATAATACAGACTATTCATAGTACATTTGCTAATTTGGTCAAGAAAAGTTCTGTCATTAGCTAATTTTGGGTCGTTCCCAAAACTGATTGTTTCTCTTCTCCAAACAAAACAAACCAAACTTTTCGAACAAAACCAAATCTAATCTCCTCTAAAAAAGGGAAACAAATCTTCTCATCTTCTTCCTTGTACACAGGCAAAGGATGATGATGATCTTCATCAAGATCATCGTCTCTTGAACCCAAAAGATTTGTACATAACTATAGCATAAACGTTGGTGATTTTTTCCATAAAAAGGCAAATAGGAAAAAAATGAATGATCTATTCTCTAGTTCGTTCAAGAAGTACACGGACCTGAAGCAACAGGCCCAGATGGATGATATTGAGGCAGGTAAAGAGACGATAAACCTCGATAAATTCTTCGAGGATGTTGAAAATGTCAAAGATGACATGAAAGGCATAGAGACTCTTTACAAGAAGCTTCAGGATTCGAACGAAGAATGCAAAACAGTTCACAACGCTAAGAAGGTGAAGGAACTACGAGCTAAGATGGATGGAGATGTTGCTCAGGTCCTCAAGAGAGTCAAGATCATTAAACAAAAGCTCGAGGCGCTTGAAAAGGCGAATGCTAATAGCCGTAATGTCCCTGGTTGTGGACCAGGCTCTTCTACCGATAGGACCAGGACTTCTGTGGTTAGCGGGCTCGGGAAAAAGCTAAAGGACTTGATGGATAGTTTCCAGGGTTTGCGTGCGCGGATGAACGATGAGTATAAAGAAACTGTAGAACGCAGGTGAATAAGATCTTTCTCTCTTTTCTTGTAGGATACGTTATTGTTCTGTTTTTTTTTTCTTTGCTTCTTGTACAAGAAAAGAAGATTGATGTGTTAACCTAACAACATTGGCATTGTTGTAGGTATTTCACAATAACAGGAGAAAAGGCTGATGAACAAACGATTGAAAACTTGATTTCGAGCGGTGAAAGCGAAAACTTTCTCCAGAAAGCAATACAAGAACAAGGGAGAGGCCAAATAATGGACACAATATCAGAGATTCAAGAGAGACACGACGCTGTAAAAGAGATAGAGAAGAATCTTATAGAGCTTCACCAAGTGTTCTTAGACATGGCTGCTCTTGTGGAATCACAAGGCCAACAACTAAATGACATAGAAAGCCACGTATCGAAGGCGAGCTCGTTCGTGAGAAGAGGAACAGACCAGCTTCAAGATGCGAGAGAGTACCAAAAGAGCTCGAGGAAATGGACTTGTTACGCCATTATTCTCTTCCTAGTCGTCTTTGCATTGCTTCTCATACCACTCTTTCCTCATATCATGCTCATGTTGAAGTGACTTTTTTTTTGGATAGAATCTTGTCTACAATGATTTGTTGCCATCTTTATGGTAAGTTTAGAATTTTGTACTTTTTAAGATCATTTTATATATTCCGAAATCTCTATAAGAATATTGTCTTTGTTAACAAGACAATAAGGATTTCGACGACAAGAATTTACAAGAAACAATCTAAAGTTTTGCCGACAATGAGTGACTGAACAAACTCAAGCATATGAAGAATTATAAATGTTTTATGAAGATCAATTCTAAGTTATCAAATATGAATGAGATTTGAATGGGTTTTTGTAGCCCATGTTCAATGGGCTCTATAGTCTCATTCACCTTTCCGAAAAGATTCATATTAACCAACCCAACAATTTCAAAAGATCGTTATATCATTTTTATTTAAAGGCAGTAAATTTACACTAGAGATTAACTAAATGAATCTTTATATAGTATATTATTTATCATACCTTCAATTATATAATAATAGTTAAAAATATTAATCTACATGCTAATAAAATGACAATTTTAAATGGATTATAGCACCAAAAAAAAAAGCAAACCAACTAATATATTGTGTTTTAAAAGTAATTACATAATTCCATTTATATTATTGAGATATTTTATATATATATATATATAATTAATATAAATATATAAATACATGGAAAGATATAATACAATATTAAAAAATATGTGTTGTCTAGTTTCTAGAGGAGGTTAAAAAAGAAAAAGCAAACCTATCTGTAATTTTCTAAAACTAAAGTTCTCCATAAAAAAGTAATAAAATTTATATATATACTTTAAATTGAATATGTCATAATGATTTACTAGATTTCCTTAACAGATAATTAATTACATTACTTAAAAAAAAGTTATATAAAAACTGCCAAAACCAATCAAACAGTCAACATAATTATAGACTATATATATAGAACAGTCTATTCTATGAAAAATCAATAAATCTTCCAAATAGAGTTTCTAAAATGTCTGAACCTTCAAATAAACAGTTAAAACTCTTTAAACATCTTCCCGAAGATTTAGTAGTGCGCATTTCATCTTTTCTTCCCATTCAATCTCTTTTACAAAACCGTGTTGTGTCTAAAACATTTAAGCACACTGAGATAAATTCTCTCGATCTTGATTTCAGTGGGATACATTCTATGAGACGTAGAAAATCAAAAGTTGTAGATATCATCGAAAACGTTTTCAAACAGCACCAAGGATCCGACATCAACCGATGTGTTTTGATTCTTGATCACACCGGCGTGGAGGATATGGTCAAATCGTGGATCAATACATGCGTCGATAAAAACATTCAAGAACTTGAATTAGATTTCTCCAAATCTAAAAAAGTTCTCGCGATCCCTATTGACTTCTCCGCCATCAAAACATTAACAGTCTTGAAGCTACGATGGTGTAAGTTTAATATACCGAATAATTCTCCTAAAGGTCTGAGGCTCTTGAAGACACTTTCACTTAAGCGGACCGAGGCGTCGAAAGAGATGATAGATGCGATTTTCAGAAACTGTATCCACCTCGAGTCGCTTGAACTAATCGAATGCCGAATGTACGGGTTATTAAGCATATACGCTCACAATCAAGAGAAGTTCAAGTCACTGGTCGTATCTTCTATGCCAAATATTATTCAAATCGTTTTGGATGCACCTACTCTAAACGTTTACAAGTATGATGGATATGCCATGAAGGTTATCTTTTTGAGTCTATGTGAAGTTGAAGAGGCAAATCTCTTTTATAAACGGGGTCGGCGTAATCAAGATTCATCAGATCTGGTGGTTGATAATATGATTTACTATACAGGAGTTCATATCCTCGAAACGACAAACATCTTCCTTGAGGTACCATTTTTTTTTGCAATTTTTTTTTGCTTTTTTTACAAAATTTTATCTTCCTTTTTAAAAGTTTATAACTTAAAAAAAATCTATAAGCTATATTGCTAGTTTTCATTTTAAATCATCAACGTAATAAAAAATGGAACCTAAAGATAAGTTTATAATTAATGATAATATGCTCTTATAGCCATTATCAATTAATTTTTGAATAGTACTCTTATAAAATTATGTAAAAAGAGAAAGAGTGCTCTTCTGAAATTTATTATAAAAATATGTACACTTTAATAATAATAGTTAAAAATATTTTAGAAATTATGTTATTTTTTTTCTTTGAAAGTTTATATAGTTTTGAGATATTTTTTTTAATAATTAAAGTAGTTGGATTTTAGAGTATCATATTTGTACAGACTCTTAAGATGATAATGATATACAGAATATACATAATATGCAATTCCACATGTTTGTTTTTGTCTGTGTCTGTCTCCATTGTATTATTTTGTTCATAATCTTTTATTCTTGTTGATGTTGTCTCTCATCTACATATAGGCTCTCACGTACAAATACGTGGAAGGAAAACTCATAAAGCCAGCTTTCACATTTAATAACTTATTAAAATTTCGGATTGTCTTTAAAGCTCCAACATTTTGCACTCTTTTTGACATTGCTGAATTTCTTAAAGATTGCCCTAAACTCCAACAGGTCGTGATCGATGTATGTCACTACTCTCTTCTCTCTTTTTCTTTCTCAATACTTCTCTTTTTCTCAATACTTCTCATCATAACTTCTGGTTTGTTATATGCAGATTCAGAATTTCACATTTGAACGTAACGTATTTTGGGAGATCCATCATAAGCAACAGATTCAAAATGGTAACTACGTTTTGGAGTGTCTCAAGGAAGTCAAGATCATTGGCTACAAAGGGCACTGGCATGAGCTTGATATAATACAGTTCTTTGCCGAGAACGCACCATCTCTACAGAAGTTGGAGTTGGAGATGCCTGAAAACGCAGAAAGTGAAGCTCATGGACCCGATTATGCAAGGATTCATTTCATAAAAAGGATATTTCCTAGGGTTGTGGTGACCGAGGTTTAAATTCATGTTGTGTCCGCTCTGTTGATGTTTTACATCATAACGAGTGAAACATGATAGTTCTATGTTTTTATTATGTTCTTCTCTCAGATTTGAACTCCCTTGTTTCTAGCTTATCTTTGAACTCTTTTTTTTGCTTTTGTTTTATTTCTGTTTTATATAACTTCAGATATGGAATATTTGGGATTATTGGTATCATGATGCTTACTTACTTAGACTAATTATATGTTAACATATTTCCATGATCATGCACTACAAAAAAAAAAAAAACCAAACCAAAAGGCATAATTAACAGTTGACACATAAATTGTTTAAGTAATTGATACAACGTGTTGTTGAAGAGGTCCTGGGTAAAGTTTTTTTTTTTTTTTTTTTGTTAATAAATTGTGTGGGTAAGTTTTGACTTCTTGAGATCGTTTGACCACCTAGCATTCGAGAAACACGAGTAGAGTACAAAGTAGCTAGTATAATCCATCAAAACCAGGTCTCTATAGGATTGGGTCCAAACAGCTCACAGATTGGTCGCTAGGAACCATAAAATGCTATAGGGACTGTTCTTTTCTAAATTGCAGCGACTAAAGTTGGTGATAAATTGCTTTTAGTTGCTCTGGAAATTGTGCTGCAGATGCTTTGGCTAAGTCAGCCCTTGTAGCTTGTACCTCCTCCTTCAATTGGAGTTTGAAGTTTTTATCTATCTAAGTATGGTTGCCCAAAAAAAAAAAAAAAAAAAACAAAACAAAAAGTTGGCGACTCAAAAATTCATGAATTGTTTTTGAGAAATTAGAAGAAGTTCTTGTTATTATTTATTGACCTAAAGGCCTTGTATTTATACATGTATAAACTCTCTATAAACTGACTAACTAAACCGAGAATATACACAATATGTTATAACTCATAAATAAATGGAAATATATATAGAAACATATTTTATAATATCCTCTCAAGTTGGAGCATGCAATGTAGCGAACATCCAACTTGTAAGGAAAAATATCGAATTCTTTCCATCCCAAATCCTTTGTAAGAATGTATGCCAGCTGTTCTACTGAGGAAACGTGAGAGGTTTCGATGGAGTCATCGACAATAGCGTCTCTAACAAAGTGACAATCATTTTCCACGTGTTTAGTACGTCCGTAGAAAACTCGATTAGCGCCAATGTGAATCGCTGTTATACTATCATATCGCATAGTCATAGATCGATCATGAGAAATACTAAATTCCGAAAGAAGGAACTTGTATTACTGCAATTCACAATTAACTTCAGCCATAACTCGATATATTCTATATATAATTGTAAATGTATATAGTTTTTTCAATATCTACTTTATTTATTAATGTATAAACGATATACATCAACTAATTGATATATGTTTGTTTTTTTAGTTAATAACTATCAGTGTAGTTATTAGTGTTTGGAATAAGGCTAACAGAATAACGATACAAATGTAAATAAGAGTGTTTGATAAATGGAATAACTCTTGTAAAAATATATGATTTAATTAAATTTAAAAAGTGTGAAAACTTTTAGATTTGACACGTAAAACACCAATGTTTCTTCTTTAATATATAGATGTTAGTGAAATTATCAACTAGTGGCAATAATATGACTGAAATAAAGATAGAGAAATATACTAATCATATAAATATTCATGTATCTTTAGACTTTGACTATTCAATAAATGATATAACAAATTAAGGGTTTAACTCGTAAAAAATATTAGAAGAATATGAGAAATTGTAAGAAATATAAAAAGAAATTTTTTTCGGAGGAAATAAATATTTTTGTTGACGCTAATTTTTAATATTTTCAGCGGTAAATAAATACGTTTATTTTTTCTAACTGGTGAATATAAATGTGTATTCAACGTAATTAAAAAATATATTATTTTCTTAATCCAACATAATAAAAAATATTCTTTTTATAATTCAACGTAACAAAAATTTTACTCTGTTCATATCCTCTAAAGATACCAACAAGTCATACAATTGAAAAATATTTGATATAAATAAATAAAATAAGGTGTGAATATTTTTTAGACTTGACACGTAAATACCAATATTTCTTCTTTAATATATAGAAGATGTTAGTAAAATTCTCGCAATAATATTATTGCGGAAATAAAGATAGAGAAATATAATAATGATATAAATATCAATGTATATTTCGACTTTGACGATTCAATAAATAACATAACAAATTAAAGATTTGACTCGTAAAAAAAATATAATAGCCGAATATGAGAAATTGTAAGAAAAAAATATAAAAGAGAAGACCACATTATTTTATAAAATAATTTTTTTTTTTGGAGGAAATAAATATCTTTATTAACACTATTTTTTAACTTTTTCAGCGAAAAGTAGATATGCTTATTTTTTAATCGGTGAATATAAATGTGCATTCAACGTAATTAAATTTTTTTTTTTTATTCAACGTAATAAAAAATAGTCTTTTTATAATTCAACGTAATAATTTTTTTTGGAGAAAATTTAATATTTTTGGCGATTCTACTTTTTAACTTTTTCAGCAAAAAATTAAATACGCTTAATTTTCTAATCGGTGAATATAAATGTGTATTCAACGTAATTAAGAATTACTCTTTTCTTAATTCAACGTAGTAAAAAAATTACTCTTTTCATAATTCAAGATAACAAAATATTTACTATGTTCCTCTAAAAATACATACGAATACACTTTCTCTTTCGTAAAAAATGTATCTAATTATATTGCTTGTTTACTCTTCCTTGTGGGAGTAAATACTATTTTCTCAATAGATAAAAAATAATTCCTACGAATCATACTATTGCATATACCATAGTTAGGCACAAAAACTTAATACTCCTATATGTTAACTTATCCTTAAATTGTCCACTCAGTTAGTTATATTTCAACTACGAACTTCCAATAGTAAAAATAAATTAGTTTTTTCCTTTGAGTAAAGAGATGCACCTTGAACAAATTACTATGTTATAAACTTCTTAACAAATGGCATGCACATTTTTTTCAATAAGATAGTGGAAATATTGATGATGCATTTTTCTTGTTTTTTTTGGTTAATATATATTTGGATCTTGATAATACAACAATGGGCATAACAACACACAATTGCAATGCCATAGATTAAATGGCACAAAAACTCAATAATAAATACTATTTGGATTAAAAAGAAGAGTAATCAATAAAAATTAAAACTTAAATCGTATAATCTTTTGGTCGGTGATAACTGATAAGACTAGAGTTTTTTAGAATATTGAAGACTTGTGTCAGAGACTAAAAAGATTTGTTGTTTTTACTTTTTTGGGAATCCTAAGAACAAAACCGTGTGAAGACTAAACCGTCAAACGAACAACTTGTCGCCACGTCAGCACATGAACCTCCCCCGTTGGTTCCTTCTTCGGTTCAGAGGTCGCCACGTGTCTTATCCCAACGGCTAGTTTTTTGAGCCGTCTTTTGCTTACCACACCAGAAAGGAGGGAGATAAACAAAATTTAAAATTAAAGTATATTGAAGATATTTTTGCCTTAGGAAATTTCCAGTGTTTTCTCGTTCAATTAAATTAATTATATTGACTTAAAAGAAAAAAAAGAAAAAAAGAAATGAAATAAATAATTTCTCTACTATAAGTACAGAGAAGTTACCTCATCTTCTCGACATAATTTTAAAACCAAAAAAGAAAAATTACTCATTTTTCTCTGTTTTCGTCATTTCCCGCAAACATACTTCAAGACTATCAATAAATCTCTGAAATCTTTTTTTTTGTTTTCCTTGGAAAATCTCATTGTTTTTAGGTAATGTTTCTTTCTTGCTCTAAGATTCGATTTCATAATGTTCTTTCTTCTAATCCTCTGTTTTTGGTTTCGGGTCTGTGAAATTTGTTAAAGATCTGATTTTTATGTTTTTTTTTTTTTTTTTGAAACAGATCGACGGAAATGGCACTGGGGAATAAAAGAATCCTTGCGCTAGGGTTAGAGCTCAGTCAGTATCAGAGGGGACTTGGGAGGAAGAGGCCTCTAATCTTATCACCTGATGAGATTGAGGATTCGAGATTCAGTTTACCTCTTAAAAGAACCTCATCTAAGAGGTTATGTGATGTTCAAAGTCAAGAACTTGAAGATCTTCCCCAAGATATTCTGGTTAATTTTCAAACTATTTTTAATCTTCTTCTGATTTCTGGATTTTATTGATTAGTTGAGAATTTAATTTAATTTATGGAGTATTAAATTAGATTGAGCTGAAAATTTAATCTTTTCTTTTTTTTGGTTCTCTCAGATTTTGAATCTGAAAATGAATGAGTTTTGGTTAATTTCACGGACTACTAAATTAGATTAAGCTGACTATTACATTTTTTTTTTCCTCTCTTCTATTATCTGAGATTCAAATTTTATTTAAATTCATCACAAACTCATTTTAATCTTATTATGATTTCTGGGTTTTATTTATTTTATTTTATTTTATTTTTGTCGCCGATTTCATGGTTCTATTAATTAGTTAAGATTTGATGTTAATTTATGGATTATATTGGATTGAGTTGAAAGTTGAATCCTTTTTGTCACTGAGATTCAAAAACTGTATTGGAATGAGAAATTATTTAAATTTTGGTTAATCTCATCTCAAACTCTTTTCATGATTTCTGGCTTTCCGTTAGTTAGTTGGGATTTTTTTAAAAAACTTACGGATTATTAATCAGATTTAGCTGAAAGTTTAAACATTTTTTTTGTTTTCTGAGATTCAAAATTGTTAATTTGTTCACCATTTCTGGAAAACTTTTGTTATTGTGTATAGATGGTTTGGAACATTTCACAGGCATTTATTGAGAGATTTTTTATTTATTTATTACAGGTGAAAATTATCTGTGGAGTTGAACATGAAGACCTGAAACAATTGTTTCTTGTTTCAAAGACTATAAGAGAAGCTGTATGTAAAATTTGCATCTTTGTATATTTGATGATACAACCATTTAGTTGATGTTGAATCTAAATTGTTCCTTGTCTTTTGATTACAGGCATTGATCGCGAAGCAGTCACATTTCGCGTATACTACACCTCGGAAAACCTCGGTTTCCCACAATGGCGGATTCGGTTTGGTCAAACCGTTCAATTTAGAGGATTGTGATGATGAGATTGATGCTCCAGGAGCTCCATTGCAGAGAAGGTACCGCCTCTCGCGGATAAACCGGGACAAGGATGATTCTGGAGTCTCAGTGGCTCTGTTCAACTGAATCTAACAAGTAGGTTTGAGGCTAACATCATTGCAACCGAGAATCGAAAAGAAATGCTGTTTTCTTCAAGTTCCTTAGTTGAAGAAAGGGTTTTAAGTTATATGTTTTGGGTTTTGGTTTTGGATAATAGTCTCTGTAAATTGTTGTTAGATAAAAGGAAAGATAGGGTTTTGTTTAGAAGGTCACAGAAGACCTCTTTGGGAGGGTTTAAGTTATTTGTGTATGTTGAGTAATAATGTAAAACATAGGTTATATGGTTTTATAAAGTGAGTTAATAAGACAGAAAAATATTTATTTTCATTGTTTTTTTGTCTCTTGATTTGATTTTTATTAAGTGTTTAATATCGATCTTCATTTGTTTGGTGGAACAATGATCTATTCAAACTGATTAGCTAACCAAGAAAATTTTCATTCAATTTGCTTCTCGTCTCCATATGATTTGATCGAAACATTTTAATCCTTGAGCGAGATGGGTTACAACTTACGGGCATAAATGGGCTGGGTCGTACTGGGCCCTTAATTAAGAAGCCCAGTTTCATATTCTCATCTCAGACAGCCTTATGCTTTTCCAACTATATCTTATAGCCAAAAATCCACGTTGTGTTTAAAATTCTAAAAATATACTCAAAATACATTGCAACGGTGCTACGTCCATGTGTTTTATGCAATATCTACACGAATGAAGTTTGTGTTGATTATAGTGAATTTTATGATGACTACAATATCTACACTAATGCAATATCTACTCAAAATAGTGATGATTATAGTGAATTTTAATGAACAAAACTAGATAATCTTCAACTTATTTCTCACTAGTAAATCAATTATATTGTTTGATTTTGAATATGAAAATATGGTTTGTTACAAAAAAAAAATGGTTAGTTGAAGTTTGTGTTGAAGCTTAAGTCAAGGCTTCTCGTTTTGTTATTATTATCAAGTCTCAACCCTATCAGCCTAGCTTGGAGCAAAGATGACTCCCATGTGGACCTTTATGTCGTGCCACTAAATTACAACATGTCTTCGTCAAGCGATCTCAAGTTATTATCACTTTTTCTTTTACGAGTTCATAAAATAATTACCTTTTTTCTTTATAACACATAATTCTGAATTGGTGTAGTTGTTCGGATATATTCGGATTAATGATTCGGTTACGTTATAATCTAGAACAAGGTTTGGTTAGCATAGTTACAATTTTTGTTATCCAAACTTTGAAAAATGATATATAGATATCTAGAAAAGCTAAAAGTAAAAAATAAAAAATTGTTTAATGTTTCACCAAGTGAATTCTCTATCACAAGAACATTATTTCATGGTGTTCACGGGATCTCTAGATATTTAGGATATGATTGTTTAATTATGTTCGTGTTTCTATTTAAAAAGTATAACATTTCATTATTCTTCGAAATATACAAGGCTACAACTATGATAGAACACATAGTAAAAACTCATTATTGGTATCGATCTAGCGTAAGACGATGACCAATAAACTACTATCACTTGATGGTATAAGTAAAACAATGTGTTAGGGTTTTTATATAAATATACCTTTTTGTTATTGAATAATAATTTGATCTCTTGATTATTATATTTTTCGTGAAAACTAAGGAATATGTTGTAATGCGTTTGCACATATGAATATCTCCCTTCTCAACTACTCAAACGTCGATATCATGAATCACTTTCTTTGCTTGTTTTTTGTCTTTCCACACCTAACTTTTGGTTTTTAACGTTAAATACAGTATTTTATTTAAGGCTCTATAATTGCATAATCTACTATGTAAAAGTACAACTTCGTGTGTCTTTTTTTTCTCCATCTATTGAAGTTCAAATGTTATAAAATACCACATATGTTGAACATGACAAAAATATCTAAAACTTCCTTGCATATGCATTTTAGTGTGTTTATATATTGGCCGTGTTCCTATTTTATGATGCATATTCACATGTATTATATATACGTGTTTATAATAAGCAAGTAATTATTAATTTAGTACTTATGATTTTTTTTATTTTTTTAGGTTAGGATGGAAAAAAATGTAAAATAGCACCGGATGAGTGCTAAACAAATGAAATAATAAAATTAATTATATTTTGTATATTCCGTGTTCATTTTATGATCATGTTGTGCTGTATCCATTCAAAATTTTAGTCAAATCAAAGGTAGTTGTTGTATATTTCGTGTCTATCTTATCACATTTTGCAACGTATCCATTCGAAGTTTTAGTCAAATCACAGATTATTACTACCATTTGTTTTTACCAATTTATGATTTAGTTAATCTTGAATTCCACAGAATTTATCAAAACACAAACGGAAAAGTAGTCAATACAATTTTATGTTATTCCGTCTATTTTGTGTCTATCTTATCACGTTCAACACCATATCCATTCGAAGTCTTTAGTCAAATCAAATGTCATTATACTACCATTTTTTTTAACAATTTAAAATTCTGATTAATCTTGAATTATACTGGATTTTGTATCAAAGAACAAACGGAAAAGTAGTTAATACCTTTACAACTACTGAACTACATGTTAAATTTATCCTAATATTCCGACATTTTATACACATATTAAGAAAAATATATAAATTTATATTATACCTTTTACTAAAACAGTAAATATTTTATTTTATTAATAAGCTCTAAAAATATGGATAAAATTAAGAATTAGTTTTAAATTTTTTATTATTGAAAATACAAAACGATATTTTTTATAAAACAAAAATAAAACTTTAAAACAACTATCATTGTAAAACAGAGGAAATATACAAATTTGTATCTTCTTGTTCCATATAGCTAGTATACTGTATACATCTTCGCATACCTATCTTATAACATCAATTTTGAATTTTATTGAAATGTTCAAAATTCCAATGCCTTTATATGTAGGTGTGTTCAATCTATGAGTCGCAATAAATTCGAAAACTCAATAAGTCAACATAATTTCATGTGATGGATATCAATAGTAGCATTTATGGATGATACCGATACTCAAAAGATACTTCTTCGATGGATGGACATTTCGGATCGGATTAATACAAAAGAAAAAAAGAAAACATGGGTGGTACCAAAAAAAAATCTTTGTAAAAATTCTGTTGAACACAAAAATCAAACTCAAAATTTTTATTTACAAGGAAAAATTAATATATAGTATCAAATACGATCAAAATTTGGATTCATGTGAGAGGTAGCCAATACATTTGCTTTACATTCAATTCAGCCAGTTTTTGGCTCTTCATGTTTTGTCACGGACCATCTCTTGTTTCTTTTAATATACATAAAACATAGGTTGATCAGTCGATTGTTAAACATAGTATATTACAAGATCAAATTGTTTGAAATTTATATTGCTTGCACATATAATATACGTATATTCTATAATTAATACCAAAGTAGATGAATGAAAAAGCTTCCACATCTTATTCAATCTAACATACCTGATAATTTATTATAAGATAAGATATTAATTGTTAATGGAGGGCTATGTGTCGGAAGTCCATGCGTAATAGATCTTTTAAGATTGAAATAATAATTTATGACGTTTCCAAAATTAATGGTTAATTCCGTCAATAAACTATTTATGGGTTTTCTCTTTAAAAAAATTATTTGTACACAAATAAATTGTGTTTTTCTTTGTTTGTTATAATAAAGTTTAAATCATAACAAAAAATAATAAACAGTAGGATTAATAATAGGTGTCTACCAGCTTCACCGTCCATAAAAATATTTCTATTTCCGGGTTTCTCGTGCTCGTGGAAATATTGGTGAATGGTTTGGTCCTTTAGAGTAAAGATTCTAACTAATATTATGAAAATAAAAAACTATACTTATACAAGTAAAAATTTATATGAATGATGAGTAATTCCCAAGTTCTCTTTATTGAAATATTTTCATGCAAATAATAGAAAGAAAGAAAGAAAAAGTATAAACGAGAAATGTTATATTGGAAATGAAAAAAAATTTAAAAGGAATCGAATTTTCGTGGTCCTCGTGCTCGTCACAAAACCAATTCAAGAATCAACTTAAACCTTTCCCAAAATACGCTTTTTCATCTAACCTCCCAAAAAAAAGCATGTAAATGACCATTATACCCTTACATTCATTTTCCTCAATGTAAATGACAATTATACCCTTACATTCGTCTTCCTCGACATGTCACTCCCTCCCTCCAACCCCACCGAGAAAGCCACCTCCATCAAATTGCCAAACTCTCTTTCTCTCTCTCTCCTCTTCTAACCCCATTAACCATTACAGATTATACCCAACGAAATTACCTGTGAAATTCTTCATCTTTCTGAGAAAGTCTTCGTCTTTCCCTATTGTAACAATCCCAAATTTCGTCACTTTCTTGAAGAAAGAGATTTCATTTCGAGATGGGT
Organism: Barbarea vulgaris; assembly: GCA_963667165.1. Classification (NCBI taxonomy): domain Eukaryota; kingdom Viridiplantae; phylum Streptophyta; class Magnoliopsida; order Brassicales; family Brassicaceae; genus Barbarea; species Barbarea vulgaris. The sequence goes on from OY763887.1 coordinate 46,239,434, forward strand.
TTGCTTTAAAACCACTTAAGAAAGAAGAAGAAAGAAAGAAGAATTTATATCAAACCAAAAAATGGGTGAAGAAACGAGTGAAGAATCAAAAGCAAGCATAGAGAAAGCAATTGAAGCAATATCTTCATTGATTTCACTTTCTCACTCAATCAAATCTTTCAACATCAAATGGCAACTCATAAGAACCAAACTCGAAGAGCTTTACTCTGGTCTCGCCGCTTTAGAGAATCTCAATTCCGGATTCGATCCTTCTCTTTCAAGCTTAATCTCAGCTATTCTAATTTCTCTCAAAGACACTTACGATCTCGCTACTCGCTGTGTCAACGTCTCGTACAGTGGGAAGCTTCTTATGCAAAGCGATTTAGATGTTATGGCGGGGAAATTCGATCGACATACGAGGGATTTATCTCGGATTTACTCTGCTGGGATTCTCAGTCATGGGTTTGCGATCGTCGTTTCGAAGCCTAATGCTAATGCTTGTAAAGATGATATGAGGTTTTACATTAGGGATTTGTTGACGAGGATGAAGATTGGGGATCTGGAGATGAAGAAACAAGCTTTGGTTAAGCTTAATGAAGCTATGGAAGAAGATGATAGATATGTTAAGATTGTGACTGAGATTAGTGATATGGTTAATATTCTTGTTGGGTTTCTTGATTCTGAGATGGGGGTTCAAGAAGAGTCTGCTAAAGCTGTGTTTTTTATCTCTGGGTTTGGTTGTTACAGGTCTGTTTTGATTCGATTTGGTGTGATTGGTCCTTTGGTTAGAGTTCTTGAGACTGGTAGTGATGTTGGTAGAGAAGCATCTGCAAGGTGTTTGATGAAGTTAACTGAGAATTCGGAGAATGCTTGGTCTGTTTCTGCTCATGGAGGTGTCTCAGCTTTGTTAAAGATATGTTCTTGCAGCGAATTTGGGGGAGAATTGATCGGTACTTCGTGTGGAGTGTTGAGAAATCTCGTTGGTGTTGAAGAGATCAAGAGGTTTATGATTGAAGAAGATGATACCGTAGCTACTTTCATCAAGCTTATTGGATCAAAGGAAGAGATTGTTCAGGTAAATTCTATTGATCTTCTGTTAACTATGTGTTCTAAAGATGAACAAACCCGGGAAATCTTGGTTAGAGAAGGTGGAATCCAGGAGCTAGTGAGTGTTTTATCAGATCCTAACTCGTTGTCTTCTTCGAAATCTAAGGAGATAGCATTAAGGGCAATAGATAACTTATGTTTCGGGTCTACCGGTTGTTTGAATACATTGCTTAGTTGCAAATTCTTGGATCATTTGCTGTATTTGCTAAGAAATGGAGAGATCTCTGTTCAAGAATCAGCCTTGAAGGTCACATCTAGGCTATGTAGTTTACAAGAAGAGGTTAAGAGGATAATGGGAGACGCGGGTTTTATGCCCGAGCTAGTTAAATTTCTTGACGCCAAGTCGTTAGATGTAAGAGAAATGGCGAGCGTGGCGCTCTACTGTTTGATCTCGGTGCCAAGGAACAGGAAGAAGTTTGCACAAGATGACTTTAACATTAGCTACATTCTCCAGTTACTAGACCATGAAGATGGGAGCAATGTTAGCAGTAATTCAGGTAACACGAAGTTTTTGATATCGATCTTGATGTCTCTAACGAGCTGCAATAGCGCGAGAAGGAAGATTGCGACTTCAGGGTATTTGAAAAGCATAGAGAAGCTAGCAGAAACTGAAGGTTCAGATGCTAAGAAACTTGTGAAGAAGCTATCTATGAACAGATTCCGCAGCATACTCAATGGTATTTGGCAATCCTAAAATTTTATTTTATTTTAATAGTTTTGTGAAGTTTTCTTCTTTGAGTGTATATTTTTACAAAGGTGTTTTTGTTAGTTCTCTTCCCACTAATCCCAATCTCAATCCCATGTGACCTCCAAATTCAACTACAAGAATATTAATATAGCTTTAGAACATTTCTTTTTTTCGTTTCTTTTATTTATTCTCTCTTTTTAATTTGGTGAAATGCAAACAAAAAGAGTGTTTTTTTAGTGGGTATCTTAAACAAAGTTGGCTTTTTACTCTTTAGTATATAGAATAAAGATTCTTCTTAGAAGCTGCAATTTTTACACTTTTAGGATAACATTACTCGAATCAATTTGCAATAAACTCAATTTATTTAAGGAGATCAATTGATCAAATCAAACATGTCCTTCATTACCTTGATCTTTTTACAGCTTTTCTGCAAAAATAAAAATTATATAAAAGTCAATCTAGAAAGGTAAATGGCCTAAATTAGATACAAGACATACATTAAGGGCCAAGTTAAAGGGATTTGATTAGAAAAATGAAACTAAATTTGGGATTAAATAAAAATGCATGTAATCTTGGAAGTATATAGGGAAAAGGGGGGAAGCACATGGAATCAAGTGATAAAGAAGCATGTGAGGTTGTGTAGAGATAGAGTGATCTCTCCTATCTACCACAATTTAATTATATGGAGATAGATAAGTGAGAGTGATGGATCATATGAGAATTAAAATATGTGTCTTTTTTGTTACTATAACTTATAGTGTTGTTGTGAGTAAGATTTGGGGGCCATGTGCGTTTGGTGGCATACGAATATGCTTACTACTAACACTTGTTCGCTTAATGACACAGCCTAGTAACTCTCCAAACGATGGGGGTCCTAACTCCTAAGTAGAGGTGGCAGTATTATCTACAATTTTGACTACAGAAATTTGGAGTTTAGAAAAGTCATATATTATTATTGGCTTAAGTAAAAATACATTACAAAAACATTTGTCTATTCTATAGCAAAATGACGACTTTGCATGTAAACCAATTGAAACTACCAAAATAGAAAAACTATCAAAAGAGTTTTTTTGTTTTGTTTTTTTTTTCCACATTTTACAAAACCTTTTTTAACTAAGAGAAAGGGTAAATCATAAATGTAAAATTCACAGAACATAAAGCCAATTTACGAACTTGATTGATTTCATAATTTAAATCCATGTGGAAGCATCAGGTTGGACAACAACAATTATGAGGAATCATTAAGCTCCTAAGAGAAGAATCCTCGTCACCTGTGTGGCTGTGTCCAAGAACAAATGCTAGGTTGTGTTGGCTTAGGAAGATTCGTTGTTGAAGCCAGTATTAACATTACTTGTTTGATGTTTGATGCCTATCAATAGCTTGTGTTGGTATCGAATCTATCCATCGACATCGAGGTACGTCGGCCCAGAAAACAGTAGTCCGGAGCCCATTAACCAATATATGACGAGGTGGGACGTTGGAAGCTCAAATAGGCCCATTAAGATTTAAGCCTTAAATGCGAAACAGGAAAACACCAACCTCGAATTAAGTGGAGAATCATGACGTATGAATGGGAATATGAGAAGTAATGGAGGCTTGAAGACATATTGCTATGAATCTAGTTTGGAACAAGTGTCTGAAGACGACCATGAACGTCTCTTTGATGGAAGCAATGAATCTAGTTCAGAACAAGTGTCTGAAGACGAAGATGAAAGGTCTTGTCTGATGGAAAAGTATGAATCTTGTTCAGAACAAGTATGTAAAGACAACGATGAAAGTGTTACTTTAATTTTTCTTTTGTTGTATCTTTAAGACATGAGTATTTGATTTTAGTTGTATTGAACTTTCGATTTACCCATTAAACACAACTCACTACTAGTAAGGACTCACTTAGCTCAAAATAATGAATGACGACATGCCTAGTAACTCTCAATCGAAACGATGGTCCTAACTCCGAGTTAGAGTTGATTGATACCGGAGAGAAGACGAAGTTAGAGTTTTTGGCTACGGCAGAGATTACTTTCCCTGCAAGGAACAAAGCAACATCGTTTTGCGTCTTCATCGCTTCTTCTACATCCACAACCACCTTTTGCTTTTTCTTCTTCTTTGAGAGTGAGTAATCTGATGAGCTATGTTTTTGTTTCTTCCCTTGAGAATCCATCTTTTTAAGTTTTCTTCTGAGCACTCACATACATGCATTTCTATCTTATATAGAAGATGGAACTAGGGTTTGGTGTATCGTCGAATTCAGGAGAAGGCTTAACATAAATGGGCCTTCATTTTCTAAATTATCACGTTTTATTTTTTATGTATTAATTTTACATGTTTGTTGTCTACATCTCATTTTCAAAACTTTGTAAAGGAAACTCAATGTAATTTTTTGTATTTCATAAATCTTGGGCCCTCAAAAATTAGAAATTTTTTTAAGCCATGAACATTTGCACACTCAGCTCTCCTTCCGAAGAGGAAAAAATGTCTTTAACCAAAAAAAAAAGAAGGAAAGAAATATTATATCATATATTAATTTGTTAAGAGATAAAAAAATATAAGTTATAGATTTGGAAAATAAACTTTCGTATCATATATTTACTTTTATGATAAAACACAAGATTTTGATCCGAACTTGTTTTAAATTGAACATGTAATTTAAATGTATTGGTTAAAAAAAAACTAAAGACCAATAACATTACATATTTACATGTAATATTTTTACATCTTAAATGTTTTTAATTTTAATATAGAATGCTTCCCATGTAATACTATAGATTTATTAAATAATTTACTATTAAGTTAAATAGATTTTTACTAACATATAATATTATTTCTAATATACCATCTTTCAAAAATTTAAGAATATATTAATTCTATTTATATTTTTATATATAGTAAAATAGTAGTAATTTTGTAGAAATGCTAAAAGAATACAAAGCCAATTTCGTCTTTCATGTATATTTCACAATTTTAAATATACATACATGGCAGTCCACGTGGAATAATAAGATTGGCCAACAACATGCATTCATGAGGAATTGTTTTCATCAACAGAGAAGCGATCATTGGAGCGTTGAGACAGAGAAGAATCTTCATCGCTTGTGTCTAATATAAACATTGGTTCTGTTGGTTTAGGAAGATCCGTTGTTGAAGTAAGCATTGACATTACTTGTTTGATGTTTGGTCTATCAATAGCTTGATGCTGAACACAGAGCAGACCAATATGAACACATCTTCCTGCTTCAACTAAATTAACTGACTCAGAATCACCAAGATCTTCATCCAGTAGATTCACTCCTCCGGTTTCACTCCATGATTCCCATGCCTGTTAATCGAAAACCCGCAAAAAAACGTAAGAATTAAGAATCAAGAATCAAATCTAGAGAACCTGCAAGTGTTTAAGATATGTACTTACATATGAAAGAAGGTTTTTGCTATCTTTGCCATAGCTGAAACTTGAAATCTCCTTTCCAGTGATGATTTCGAGGATTAGAACTCCGAAGCTGTAAATATCGGATTTCTCAGAGAATGTCCCAGTCCAAGCATACTCAGGAGCCATGTATCCTCTGTTTAAATTTTTATTCAATAGTTAGTATAAACATGAAAGATTTTTGATTGAAGCATGTCATAAGAATGAGACTTGGTTTCTTACAGAGTGCCTACGACACTGACAGTGTTGTCTTGATGTTGATTTCCTTGAAACATCCTAGCCAATCCAAAATCCGATATTTTTGGGTTCATTTTCTCATCCAAGAGAATATTGCTGACCTTCAGATCGCGGTGTACAACTCTGAGGAATGAGTCGCGGTGGAGATAGAGAAGTCCGCGAGCAATGCCTTGAATGATATTGAATCTCTTAGGCCAATCAATCTCAAGCTTCTTCTTCAAATCTGAAAGCCAAAAAACCACAGAGAGAGAGTAGTATATCAGAAACCGATCAGCGCAAAGAACTTTCTACTGTCATGAGAGGAGAAAAGAAAAGCAAGAAGGAACCTACCAAAGAGAAAAGTATCAAGGCTTTTGTTAACCATATATTCAAAGACCAATAGCTTCTCTTCTCCATCGATACAGCATCCCAAAAGCCGAAGCAAGTTTCTGTGTTGTAGTTTCGATATGAGTTTTATTTCATTCATGAACTCCTCTGTGCCCTGTACAGAGCTGCTAGAAAGACGTTTTACAGCTATTTCCTTCCCGTCCTGAAGCTTTCCCTGAAGGAAACATAGTTGAAGACAGTCATATAAAGAACAAGAAATCTAAGAATGGAGAAGAGCAAATAGAAGGAGACATATATCTCTCTTACCTTATAAACTGTACCAAACCCACCCTGACCGAGTTTATTTGACACGCTGAAATTATTTGTGGCGGTTTGTAGGGTATTAATCTCAAAGAAATTTAAACCTGAGACATCTTGTGATTGCAAATCACTCTTCCAAGAGCTTTCTAAATTGTCTTTGGATATAAGACTTGAACCTAAGAGTTACAAGTATCCATGTGTTAGCACATAATTTCTAGAAGTTGATGCATTGAGCTAAAAGCTCAAATAGAAGAACAATAGATGAATATGATGAAGATCAGGTATTTAGACTCTTACCAGCTTTTTTCATTCTATATCTCCAACACCCACATGCAGCAATCAACAAGATCAAGCAAACAGAGACGCTGAGAGTGCTAACAGTGATAATCTTGATTCGCTTGCTTCCAGCTGAAAGGGTCAGAGGAAAACTAAATTGTAAACCACACTGCTACCCAAAAAGAACATAGTAAATAAAGTAAAGAGAATATGTGATGTGAGTATAAGAAAAGCTGTGTATGATGATGGCTTACTCAATTCAGAACGTGCAAGACGAAGGGAAAGAGTTTCTCCTCCGGAAGTAAATTTCACCGTGTCCAATAGCTCCCGGTTCCACACCAAACATCCTATTCCACTGACATAGGAAAAGGCTGTGCAAGAACAGTTCCTGAGACAGCCTTGGTGGCATTGTTCTTCATTGCTAAAGCTTGCTAATTCGTATGAATCTGGAGGCTTTATGTTGGAAACACGATAGAAGGCGTCTCTGTCTTTGCCCTGAGTTCCTGCAGAAGAGTCTCCTTGACAAGATAAGTCTGTGCGCCTCACACATCCACGACTCCAGTTTCCGCTTCTCCACTCCTCATCTGACTTTGGTTCAAACCCTTTCAAGCATTGACACATAGGAGTACCGGACCTCACACACAAACCAAAAGGTCCACATCTACCATACAGATCGCATGCGCTTATCGGACCCTCGAAGTGCTTGATCCAGTCGGTTCCATTATTCCGTTGAATTCTCAATGATCCCTCTGGTGTTAGCTTAATGTATGATAAATTGAAATTTCTCAGTACACAAAATGCGAAAACTCCTGTGCCGTTGACTACATCTTGGACCATTCCCAATGGATTCACATATGATTCATCCATTTCTGGTATCCCTGTGAACCTTGTTCCCGCCCATGGTCCACTTCTCCAATAGGGTGACGAGCCTTTCAATATAAGGCCTTGAGAGGGGACTTGTGGTGTAATCTCAGCTACAAACTCTCCAGGCGATGGATCATTCTCACTTTTCCAGGAAGTCAACACACGTTTCTTGTTGTTAGGAATATCATACATGAGAGATGTAAGAGGTAGCATAGTATCACCAAGATGCTCAAAGCTTTGCCACAGATACTTTCCAGTAACATTATCTACGAGGACAAGATTCCCGGTGTCTAAAAGCTCAGCACGACACTTGTTCGAAGTGACATCTCCTCCAGAAGACCACACAGGATCTTGTTTGCCATCAAGCAAGATAAGACTTCCATTGCTGCTGATTGTGAGATTCGCCGAGGGGCTAGAGACTGGCTTTTCTCTGTTAGCCACCCAAACAATAACTTGAGGAGTGACTTTCTGGAACCAGATTCCAACATACTGAATCCCAGAACTGTTAGGACTGAAGAAGCCTAGCTCATAAGCACCACCAGGAGAGCTCAGAGTTTGCCCTACAGACAAAGGACTTGATGTGGTTATAGCTGCATAGCCACAGCTTGAGAACATGGTTGTTATCAAGAACCATACAACAATACCCATCTTGAGATTTCAAAGTATGAACACAAGATATTGTTTTGGTGAACTTAAAAGAATTTTAGAGAACAATCCTCTTTGAGTTCATCTATAAACATGAAAAAACTAATGGGTCTGCTGCTACATAAGACACCTAAAGTTGACCAAAATTTCAGATCACAAGACTTGACTTTTCAAAGTTCCTTCTCACTGGTGCAAATGATGCATTATGTTCCTTTAAATTATTAAACAGAATGAACAAAACGACGTTGAAACATTCCAATTGCGTTAAGTCTAATTAGAAGTCAACTTTTCCTTCAACCTTTGAAATATACTTTTTTAGCTTTCACACTTGTCACTTTCCATGAAAGATATTAAAGCAAAAAACAAAGGGCCATGCAGAAGTTACCTCAATGCTACAGAAGCTTTCCATTTCTCAAATATCTCCTCCTAAGAAAGATCATTTTCCTCACATAAACTGCACTGAAAAACGAAAAAAAAAAACACCACAAGATCAACCAGCTTGAATAACTTGTTAGTGGACTGAACAAGATTTCAGTTTTCTTACAGTTCTACCAACAAAGAGAAACTCAATGTATTTACTTTGTCGAGTCGCTTCAAATTGTCTCTTTGATAAATCTGTCACGAAGTCAAATATTGGAAAGTTAAATCTCAGTCAGTCATTTCGTCGAACACATTCAGAGCATCTCTTATCCGAGAAGCGGTCAAATAACGTGCTGAACTAAAGAACAATTTTTTATAGTAATAATTGTGATTGATTACGCTGAGATCATTTGGGCGTAAGCCTTACGATCCAAAGTCGCCAACTGAAACAACGTCAACACCACAAAATTTCCAATGACGCAATGAAAAAGACAACAACTTTAGGGTTAAAAAATTTTCAACGGCCGTGAGAAACAAGCCACACTCTCGATTGGTTCTGCGCGTGAGATGATTAAGTCAATGCCCTTCTTGAAACTCAATTAGTGCAATAAATTCAGACTCAAAGACTCGTGCTTATGGACATTTATGTTTTTTTGTTTTGTTGTTCAAGACTCAAAACAAGATCACTTTTATTTTATTTTGAAACAATCAAAAGTTGAGACTTAAAGAGTCACAACAAACAATATCTATACAACAATTTACAATCTTTTGAGTTTGTAAACATGGTGATCATTGCAAAAGCAATGCTTTTTATCGACCATATAGAACAGTTTGTGTTATCTCATTTACAGAGTATATAGACTTAGACTCTGTATCACTATCTTGGATCTGCAATGCGAAAACGGGTTTATTTGGTTTGGGAAGATCCATTGTGGTAGTAAGCATTGACACTACTAGTGCAATGTTGGGTCTATCTCCAGCTTGTTGTTGAATACAGAGCAAACCAATCTGAACACATCTCGCTACTTCGTCTTCAGAACCCGAGCTAGAGATATCTTGATCCAATAGATCTGCTCCACCACTTTCGCACCAAGAATCCCATGCCTGAAAAATTTGATGAAAAGAAAGCATATAAGAAACAATTGATTCACACTCAAATTCAAGGACGATAGAGGCTTACATATTGGAGAAGGCTTTTGCCTTCTTCTCCTATGGTGAAACTTGAAATCCTCTTGCCAGTTATGATTTCCAGTAGCAGAACTCCAAATGCATAGATGTCGGATTTCTCAGAGAACATCCCTGTCCATGCATACTCTGGGGACATGTATCCTCTGTTCATTTTATCAAATAATTACATCAGGTTGATTATATAAGTAAGTAAAGGCTTTGATTGAGCTTGTATGTATATTATATAGAGAGGAGGCAGATACATACAGAGTTCCAACAACCCTGCGAGTGTTGGCTTGATTTTGGGTTCCTTGAAACATCCGAGCCAATCCAAAATCTGATATTTTTGGGTTCATTTCTTCGTCTAAAAGAATGTTGCTGACCTTCAAATCTCGGTGCACAACCCTGAGACACGAGTCACGGTGAAGATAGAGAAGTCCACAAGCAATACCTTGAATGATTTCGAATCGCTTGGGCCAATCAAGCTCAAGCTTTTTCGTCGAATCTAGCCAAATTATAAACATATTGGTCAGTTAAATATATAGAAAAAGAGTTCCACATGATGAATAGAATTAGATAGATGCAGAGAAAGGCTCAATAAGGGACGGACCAAAGATAAAGGTATTGAGGCTTTTGTTCACCATAAACTCATAAACCAATAGCTTTTCTTCTCCTTCAATGCAGCATCCCAAAAGCCTAACCAAGTTTCTATGTTGGAGTTTCGAAATAAGTATTATTTCATTCATGAACTCCTCTAGACCCTGTCCAGAGCTGCTCGAAAGGCGTTTTATGGCTATTTCCCTCCCATCTTGTAGCTTTCCCTGGATCCACAGTTTGAGAAAATCATATAGTGAACACAAATGAGAATAAGAAAGGAAAAGAGAACAAAAGCATGAAAAATCTTACCTTATAAACTGGACCAAATCCACCTTGACCAAGCTTATTTTCTATGCTGAAGTTATTGGTGATAGCTAATATGGTTTGCATCTCAAAGAAATTTACATCTTCTGGTTTCAGCTTATCCTTCCATGCATCTTGCGTAGTCTCCATGGATGTAGGAGTTGAATCTGTAATTTACAAGTATCCAAAAGTCAGTACAAAATTTCTAGCAAATTAGCATTTCAAGGCTAAACATAAGGAATTGGTAGACCAGAAAAGAGAAAGAAGGGCTACTAAGCATTTCAGTGTCTCACCATTTTTTTTCGCTTTGTATCTCCAGAACCAATAAGAGGCAAAAACCAAGATCAGGAAAACAAAAATGCTGACAGTGCAAGCTACAATAATCTTGGTTCGGTTGCTTCCACCTGAAAGATGCACCAGCAAATTAAACTGTGAACCATGCTGCAGCAGACAAGAACATCACAAAGAAACTCGAAATTTTTTAGAAGTACTAAGAACAACACTTAAGACTCTGTTTCATGCCCTACCCAACTCAGAACTTGCAAGACGAATGGAGAGAGTCTCCCCTCCAGCAGTAAACTGCATTACATCCACAAGCTCTCGATGCCACACCAAGCACCCAATTTGTTCAATATAGGAATATGCCGTGCAAGAACAGTTTCTAAGACAACGCTGGTGGCACTCCTCTGCATTGATCAAGCTTAGATATTCATAAAAATCTGGTGGCTTTACATTTGCAACAATGTCGAAGACGTCTGCATCATTGGCTTGAGTTGTTGCAGTAGAGTTCACTTGACAAGATAAGTCTGTTCTTCTTCTCACACACCCACCAGTCCAGTTCCTTCTATTCCACTCCTCATCTGATTTTGGTATAAAGCCTTTCAAGCACTCACACTTTGGGGGATTAGATCTCACACACAGCCCAAATTGTCCACATGTATTATAAACATCACATGAGCTAACCGGGGCCTCAAAGTCAGTAACCCAACCAGAGCCATTATTCCAAACAATCTTCAATGCTCCCTCTGATGTTAGAGTAGTGTACGACAGGTTAGAATTTCTTTGTTGTAATGCATAGGTCAAAAATCCTGTGCCAGCTGCTACATCTTGGGAAATAATGAATTGGCTTACATGTGATTCATCCATTTCTGGTGTGCCAGTGAACCTTTTGCTTGCCCATGGACCACCTCTCCAGTAAGGCCTGGACCCTCTCATTATAAAGCCTTGCGGAGGCACTTGGGTCGTAAGCTCAGCTACGAATTCTCCAGGTGAAGGATCTGTGGGGCTTTTCCAAGAAGATAAAACGCGTTTCTTGTCATTCGGAACATCATACATGATAGATGATTCAGGTAGCATAGTATCACCAAGATGCTCAAAACTTTGCCATAAGACTTTTGCGGAAACTTCATCAACGAGGACAAAATTTCCATTGTCTAAGAGCTCAGCACGAAGCTCGTCAGATGAGAAACTTTCACCTATTGACCAAACAAGATCTTGTTCTCCCTCAAACAAAACAAGGCTCCCATTGCTGCTAATACTGAGACTGGCCGTGTTTTTTGTGATTGGCTTATCTCTGTTAGCCACCCAGACAACAACCTGAGGAGCGATGTTCTTGAACCAGATCCCAACATACAGATTCCGAGAGTTGTTTGGACTGAAGAACCCCAACTCATAAGATCCATTAGGAGAGCTCAGAGTTTGTCCTATTGACAAAGGACTTGCTTTGGTTATAGCTGCATAGGCACAACTTGGGAATATGGTCAGCAAGAAAGAAGCAAAGAAAACAATACCAATCTTTCCCATACGATATGCAATAGCTCTTTCGTAGGTTTTGAATGTATGAAAAAAGCTTTAACTTTATAAAGTCAATGCAATAACAGAACAAACTTCTTTAGTGAACATATTATTCTTACAGAATATGAAACCTCTCGGATGTATGATGTATCCATGAAGACTCTTTATTTATAATATATATTGATTATTTTAATAATTGATAAGCCATCGTGACCGTAGAATAAAAGAGAAAAATCATAGACCAACTTGACCACTAGAATGTCACCTCTCTCCATTCACACCTAACAAAGAAAAAAAAACTATATATTTTCCTGATTCTGTATTCCATGTTGCTTCAGCAGATAACTTTGAATATTCCAACCTCTGGACCTTTAACCATAAATTAAGTCACCTACTTCCACCTTCTAACCAATTACATCACAAAGAAACGTCTCCACCTTTCACATTTTCTAGGAAAGCAATAGGAAGATAAAAACAAAACAGATCACGAGAATTATTTGTAGCAAAAGTTCTAGTTCCTGTGTAATATTTGATCAGAGTTGTAACAAAACCAATACAAATACTTTTCAATTGATTGGAAAAAGAATGAAGAGCCAAAAAAACTTTAGGACAAGCTTACCTGAAGACTGCAGAATGCAAGCTCCGATTTGTTTTTCCTTTGTAGGGGACTCACAATAATATAGAGGCATGATTTTTAATTGGCAACTTCAACTATTGGTCCATATTGCCAAGACTTTGAAACTTGAAAGTCTCGTTCACGCATTTCACCGAACACATTCAGTGCATAACCCAGACGTTCCAAATATCAAAGCTATGTCGACGACCAAGAAAATTATGGCGGATCAATCCAAATCCGAGCATCTGGGCATCACGCTTGTAAACCAAAGTTGCAAACTTTCATCGGAAATGCAAAGAACGCAAGAGAAGAGTGGACCCATCAACTCACACTGCCTCAAAAATGCATTTTTTTTTTTAAATCATTGCGAGATTTAATAAACATATTTTAGCGAATATTTTGACCTGTCTTGAGTCAACGAGACAGTGAGACTTTATGAGATCACATGCACTTCACAATAATAAAGTGGAGATATAAAAAGATCTTAGGCTTAAATATTCATGTACATCAATCTACAAGTATATACTACTTATGTAGTTTCTGTGGTTGAAACATAGATATGCTTATCGTCCTTGGATCATAGATTGTGTTATCTCATTCACAGAGAAGCAATCTTTTGATTTAGACTGTAACATTGACACATGGTTTAGAGTATGTACTGCAAATATTGGCTGCTTTGGTATTGGAAGCTCTGTTGTTGAAGTTATCATAGACAGTACTTGAAGAGTGTTGGGTCTATCAACTGCTTCATGTTGAACACAGAGCAGACCGATCTGAACACATCTCGCTACTTCGAATGCTTGGCATGTATCAGTAAGATTTCTGTCTAGAAGATTTGATCCCCCCGTTTCGTGCCAAGAATCCCATGCCTGAGTATAGGAAATATAAATGTTTCGAAATCGCGACAGGGAAGTGTCAAATTGTTAAAACAGTAAATGTTTCTACTTACATATGCAAGAAGGCCTTTGCTCTCATCACCATAGATGAACCTTGAAATCGTCTTGCCGGTAATGATTTCCAACATCAAAACTCCGAAGCTATAGATGTCAGACTTCTCAGAGAACAACCCTGCCCATGCATACTCAGGAGACATATATCCTCTGTTCAAACATCAAAAAAAGTTTCATCCATTTTAATATATGAGCATAACAATGAGTCCTTGTTAAGAATGTTGTTGAAGACAAGATTCTTACAGAGTTCCTACAACTCTGCGAGTGTTTTCCTGAAATTGGGTTCCCTGAAACATCCGAGCCAATCCAAAATCCGATATTTTCGGGATCATTTTTTCGTCCAGAAGAATATTGCTGACTTTCAGGTCTCGGTGAATAACTCTGAGGCGTGAGTCACGGTGGAGATAGAGAAGTCCACGCGCAATACCTTGAATGATATCAAATCTCTTTGGCCAATCAAGCTCAAGCTTTAGAATTGAATCTATAGTCAATACGATAGAACAGATTAGTGACAGTGACACATTGCAAATCTCATAAAATGGAAGTAAAAGGAAAATGAAAATCGAGGAGATATATGGAAAAAATGACTGACCAAAGAGAAAAATATCGAGGCTTTTGTTCACCATAAACTCATAAATCAATAGCTTTTCTTCTCCTTCGATGCAGTATCCCAAAAGACGAACCAAATTTCTATGTTGTAATTTTGAGATTAGTGTTATTTCATTCATGAACTCCTCTGTACCCTGACCGGAGCTGCTAGAAAGGCGTTTAACAGCTATTTCCTTCCCATCTACCAAATTTCCCTGAAAGAATAATTCCACATAGCCATCTAAATAACAACAAAAATACAGAATAGAAAAGAAAAGAATAGAAGTAAATTGAAAAGAATATCCCTTACCTTATACACTGGACCAAATCCACCTTGACCAAGTTTATTTGAGGGACTGAAGTTATTGGTGGCAGTTCGTATGGTATGCATGTCGAAGAAATTTACGCCTGAGACATCTTGTGGTTCAAAATTCCTTGCACCTTATAAAGTATCAAAGACAACAGAAGTTAGTTCTACGAGTAAGAAATGTGCTTCATTTGTAGCGGTTTAGCATCCAAAAGCTTAACTTCCAATAGAAGTGAACAGATTAGCCTAAGAAAGACATCAAGGTTTGACAGATTGGTGTAAAACTGATTAAGAGGAAAAGATAGATGAAAATAGGGACAAGGAAAAAGTGACAGAGAGAGATAAAGATGCTAAGTTTTTCAGAGTCTCACCCTTTTTTTTCGCTCTGCATCTCCAGAAAATAATTGCGGCAACGACCAGGATCATGAAAATGGAAAAGCCAAAGGTAGTACCCACGATAAGCTTGGTTCGACTGCTTCCACCTGAAATATTCACCAGTAAACAAAACTCTAAACCTGAGATATTGCTGCTACAGAACATTATAAAGAAATTTGAAACTTCAAATGTTATAAGAAAATAAATAATCCCTAGAAGAAATGTGTTTTATCCTTACCCAGTTCCGAGCTTGAAAGACGGATGGAGAGAACCTCTCCACTAGACAAAAATTGAACTGTATCTATCAGCTCCCCGTTCCATACTAAGCATCCAATTCCACTTATATAGGCAAAGGCTGTGCAAGAACAATTGCCTAGACAACCCTGGTAACACTGTTCTGCATTGAGAAAGCTTGCAAATTGGTGCAGATCCGGAGTCTTTACATCGGTCATACGATAGAACGTGTCTGTGCCTTTGCCTTGTGATTTGTTAGAAGAGTCTGCCTGGCAAGATAATTGTTTACGTCTCACACACCCACTAGTCCAGTTTCCTTTTTTCCACTCCTCATTTGACTTCGGTACAAAGCCTTTCAAGCACATGCACTTTGGGGGAATGGATCTCACACACAAACCAAAAGGCCCGCATTGACCATATAGATCACATGAGCTCTCTGGTAGATCCAAGTGAAGCATCCAACTTTTTCCATCATCCCAGAGGATCTTCATATGCCCCTCTGGTGTTAGCGTAACGTACGACAGATTATAATTCCTTAATGTGGAATAAGAGAAAGATCCTGTGCCGGTTGCTACATCTTGAACCACGCTGAACGGACTTACATATGATGCATCAATTCCAGATATCCCAGAGAATCTTGTTTTTGCCCATGGACCACATCTCCAAAAAGGTACAGAGCCTTTTCTGATAAGGCCTTGTGAGGGGACTTGTGGTGTAATCTCCAGTGAGAACTCTCCTGGCGATGGATCGCTGTCACTTTTCCATGGAGTCAACACACGCTTCTTGCCATGAGGAATATCATACATCAACGATGACTGAGGCAGCATAGTATTACCAAGATTCTCAAAACTTTGCCATAACCTGTTCCCAGAAACATCATCAATTACAACAAAATTTCCGGTGTCTAAAAGCTCGGCATGACATTTGTTGGATGTGAAAGCTTCTCCTGTTGACCAAACAACATCTTGTTCTCCCTCAAGCAAGATCAGGCTCCCATTGCTGCTGATAGTGAGATTCGCCGCAGTGTTTGTAACTGGCTTCTCTCTATTAGCCACCCAGACAACCACCCGAGGAGTGATGTTCTTGAACCAGATCCCAACATACTGATTCCGGGTATTATTAGGACTGAAGAAACCTAACTCATAAAATCCACCAGGGGAACTCAGAGTTTGTCCTATTGACAAAGGACTTGATGTGTTTATAGCTGCATAGCCACAAGTTGAGAATATGATTAGTAAGAACGAGCAAGCAAATAAAACCATATCCATCTTTCTCATGTGCTATCCTATATTTCTGAAAGTATGAGCAAAACTTCATGTGAATAAACTAAGCATTGAGACCAAGAGAAAAGTAACATTCCGTTAGATGTATACTGTATAATAAACCTTAAGATATTGGTTCACACTACTTCGTTGAATATTTTGCGTACTAAAATATACCTTATTGACCAGCGAGGAGAGATAAATAAATATGGAAAATAATAGACGACCTTGACAAAGACACTCCAATCTTACTGTCCACAGAAAATAGCATGTGGTACAATAAGTCAACCTTCCACAAAGCAAAGAAGTTTGGAGCTTTTTGCTTTCTTCGAGAAGGTAAATTCAGAGCTGGAAATTTCTAACAAACATTTTGCAAGTTGCAAAGTTAAGATCCAAGAAGACAAAAACTTAGAAAAAGATAAAGCTCACCCAAAAGCCAAAACATTTTACGGTTGAAGGCACACACATTTTACTTCCGATTATGCAATCTATAGTGGTTTCAAACAATTTATAGTCATTAAATAAAAACAAAAAGATCAACAAAACAATAGAAAGAAAAAAACACTAATTTTAACATCTCATTTAGGCATTTCATCAAACAGGTTCTATGCATAATTGAGATGATTCAGAATTCACAGTAACTGTAATGTCGCGGGACCTTTAGACAACGACGACCCAGAAAAATATAGCCATGTAGTCTAAAGTGGCAAACTTTGACCAGCTGAAGCATAAATGAACAAGAACGCAAGAGAAAACGAAACCATTAACTCTCTCTTTGGTTGACCCAAAAGAAAAAACAACACTATTCAGTTATTCACTTACAATGCCTCAAGAAAAATTCAAACTTTATCATTGTGATTTGATTTTTCTTTTCTTTTCAATTGATGATTTTAATATATCTCCCAAATCTTATGGTATTGAACCTGAAATTCACAAAATAATAATTCAAAGCGACTTAAAATCTCAGTGTTATTCAATCAATAATTTTCAAAAATCATATAAAATCTGTTGCTATTCAAAATTTAGCAATTTGTTTGAGGAAATACTTGTGAAAAGATTTTGTGGAACTTCATATATAATTTTAATTAAAATGTGGATTAAACAAAAAAATGTGGATAAAAAAACTCACAAAGTTCTTGTTTTGTAGAAGCAGAAGAAGAGCTACGATGAACTCATGTCACCATTAAATGGTTTTCAAACCAGTTTACAAAACTAAACCGAGGTCAATGGTCCAAAGGGACAAAACGATGAGGAAGTTTTGTTCCTCATAAACCTCATTGCGCAGCCAACTTCATATACAAAGCCTCACACACATTGATTTCGACATTGCAACTCAATGACTTGTTGTAGAGCTTCATCATCTGCACTTTAAGATCAGTAACTTGAGGGAGATCGAGCAGTGAACGACCATAACCTTGAACAGTGATTTCTATCTCCTTCAAACATGGGAAATAGTCCAAGAAATGATTGATCATTGTTATCTCTCTCATTGATCCTATAAACCCTTGAATCTCTATTCTCTTCACTGGACAAGATACGAGTGAACGGCCTTTGTCCTCCCGAGAAATGCAGTCACAAACATCCCCACATGTATCTGTCACACGGTGCAAAAGACCCTGAAAAGCATATAGGAGACACATAAGGGATTCAAAATAAGAACTCTTATCTTTCTACATGTTTGACAGATAAGTTGTGTTTGATACCGCAATGCTTAGAGTTTCTAGATGTGGACAGTTCTTTAGGAGAGCTGGCACTGCTTGCCATCGACTCTTGTTACTCAAGAAACCTAATAATTTGAGGTTGTTGAACACTGGCATCGACTCACAGCATAGAGAAAGCACCTGAAACAAGAAAAAATACCCAACTACACATTTTGCAATTACATGTTTCAAAGGTAGACAAAACAAACATGAATGTGATGCTCCAGGAATTGAGACAAATTCTGGATTTCTTCTTTTAAAACCTCAGGACCTGAGAAACAAAATATCACTAGAGAAAACAAAATAGTATACTGACCTCGAGAGTACTAGAAGTCAAGTAAAGTGTCTGAACATTTCGTATGCCATTCATGAGCTTTGCCACATTACCAAGTCGAAGAGCAATATCGTCATCCTCATCATCTTCTAACCACTCATCGTTCGGGGCTCTTGCTCGTTCGATTTGATCTTCAGTTACTATAAGGTTGATTCGAGCCTCAGATAGATTTTGGAAATTAGCTAATGGATAGTCTTCCGCAACACCATCGGAGTAACCCAAGTAAACAAGACTTGGTGTGTCAAATGAAAAAGTGCCTGAACAAACGCTGGATTTAATTTTAAGGGTCTTAAGGCTTGCACTTGACAATGTCTCATTAAAATCTAACCCCTTTATATCATCCATCTCTAGCTCCTCACGCGCAGGGCAGGCAGGAAGAAGTATCTCAAACTTATCAACACAAAATGCAACTGACTCAATAACAAGTGTTTTAAGCACCGGTAAGAAAATTCCCCCAGTCCACCAACCAAGATCAATCCCATTTCCTATTTTCAGCTTAACAAGTTTGCTGCTCTCAAAACCTTCAGGAGACAGCCAATATCTATCTCCAAAAACAATGGACAGATCAAGATCAGAAGCACCACGCGCCAACACATTCTCTATCCAAAAATCCAAACTTTCTTCATCAACACCAGTTTTACACTTGATGGAGACTTTATCAACTGGAGAATTTCCTTGTACTGACAATACTCTATCAACAAAATCCATGAAGCTCTGCAGAATCCCTTCTCTTTCCCGCAAACCCTCTTCAGGATGAAGAAAGACAGAGTCATCAATATCAAGATTAGGCACAAGTGCAAACAGATTGCGCCATCTCTTCGATAGAACAGATGTCAAAGCAGCATGCTTTGTTGTCAGGAAAGACAAGATATGACAAATAACCTCATCTGGTAAACTGCTAAAATGATCCATCTTCTCTGCACGACAAAATAGCCAAATCTCAAAACCATACATAATTATCAAACTATTCCACAATGCAGGATCTACAAAGCTATGATTGTTAACTGGTAAAGCAGTTGATTCTAACATAAAAGTTAACATCTTTTACCCAACAGAGGTGAAATAAGAAATAAGAAACAGAGAAAAGCCACAAAAAGGAAACTTTGAACTAAGAAACACCAAAAGAGAATAGAATCAGTAGAAGCAGAAGAGATAAGTAAACTTCGAAATCTACCTTTTTGCAAACACCCAAATTTAGGGATTTCAGTGAATGCTAACAGAGATTCAAAGGGAGCTTGCGTAGATACAAAGAACGAGGGGAAGTGAGGAAAGATCAAAGCTTTCAATTCGAGAAGATGTGCAAATGCACAGCAGAAGCTTTGCAAAATGTCTTCAGCCGCGGACTCAGTTACAAAAGAGAGTAACCACTTGGCTCTTCAATTCGCTGTTTCCACTTGGCACGCAAAACCATAAAGAATTAGGTTTTGTTTTGGTTCTAATTTTCCTGGCGTGAATTGATTTGGTCTAGACCGGTTTTCAGACCAAATTTACCAAAGAAAATGAAGTTGATTTAATATAAAATTCATTTAAAAATGTGAACAAAATACTCACAAACTTCATACTCAAAGATGAACTCATGTCAACATGAAATGGTTTTCAAACAAAATTAAACCAAAGTCAATGTCAATGTCCATAGGGACTTTGCCAAAACATTATGAGCAAGTCTTGTTCAGTTGTTCCTCGTAAGCTTTATTGCGCAGTCAACTTCATGTACAAAGCCTCACACACAATGAGTTCAACATTGCAACTCAATGACTTCTCGTAGAGTTTCATCATCTGCACTTTAAGATCAGTGACTTGAGGGACATCACGCTGTGAACAAAAACACCCTTGAACAGTGATATCTAACTCCTTCAAACATGGAAAATAGTCCAAGAAATGATTGATCATCGTTATCTCTCTCATTGTTCCTATAAACCCTTGAATCTCTATTCTCTTCACTGGACATGATATGGGTGAACGGCCTTTGTCCTCCCGAGAAATGCAGTCAGAAACATCCCCACATGTATCTGTCACACGGTGCAAGAGACCCTGAAAAGCATATAGGAGTCACATAAGGGATTCAAAATAAGAACTCTTATCTTTCTACATGTTTGACAGATAAGTTGTGTTAATACCGCAATGTTTAGAGTTTCTAGATGTGGACAGTTCTTTAGGAAAACTGGCACTGCTTGCCATCGAATCTCGTCTAGCACAACTCGTAAAAATTTGAGGTTCTTGAATACCGGCATCGAATCACAGCATAGAGAAAACACCTAAAACAAGACGAAACCCAATTAGACATTTTGCAATTGCATGTTTCAAAGGTGGACCTTCCCTTATCACTAGAGAAAACAAAATAGCATACTGACCTTGAGACTAGTGTAAGACAAGAAAAGTGTCTGAACATTTTGTATGCCATTCATGAGCTTTGCCACATTACCAAGTCGAAGAGCAACATCGTCATCCTCATAATCTTCTAACTACTCATCATTCGGGGCTCTTGCTCGTTCGATTTGATCTTCAGTTACGACAAGGTTGATTCGAGCCTCAGATAGATTTTGGAAATTAGCTAATGGATAGTCTTGCGCAACAAAATCAGAGTAAGTTAAGCAAACAAGACTTGGTGTATCAAATGAAAAAGTGCCTGAACAAACGCTGGATATAATTTTTAAGGTCTTGAGGCTTGCACTTGACACTGTCTCATTAAAATCTAACCCCTTTACATTATCCATCTGTAACTCCTCAAGCGCAGGGCAAGCAGGAAGAAGCATCCCAAACTTATCAACACAAAATTCAACCGACTCAAGAACAAGTGTTTTAAGCACCGGTAAGCAAATTTTCCCAGTCCACCAACCAAGATCAATTCCACTTCCTATCTTCAGCTTATCTAGTTTCCTGCTCTCAAAACCAGAATGAGATAGCCAATACCTATCTCCAAAAACAATGCATAGATCAAGATCGGAAACACCACGCACCAACACATCCTCTATCCAATAACCCAAATTTTCTTCATCAACACCAGTTTTACACTTGATGGATACTTTATTAATGGGAGAAATTCCCTGTAATTCCAATACTCCATCAACGAACTCCACAAAGCTCTGCAAAATCTCTTCTGATGAAGAAAGACAGAGTCATCAATATCAAGATTAGGCACAAGTGCAAACAGATTGCGCCACCTCTTTGATAGAACAGAAGTCAAAAGCAACATGCTTTGTTGTCAGGAAAGACAAGATATGACAAATAACCTCGTCTGGTAAACTGCTAAGATGATCCATCTTCTCTGCACGACAAAAGAGTTAAGTTTATTAACTAACCAAATCTCAAAGCCATAACATAACCTATCAAACACTACTCTGCAGGATCTTACAAACCGATTATTGTTAACTGATAAAAACATGAACTTTAAGAACAATTAAGAAAGAGGATAAATGGGAAACCCCAAAAGAGAATAGAATCAGTAGAAGCAGAAGAGATGAGTAAACTTCGAAATTTACCTCAAAGACCCATAATTTATGGGTTTCAGTGAATGCTAACAGAGATTCAGAGGGAGTGCAGATTCAGAGAGCGAGGGGCAGAGGGGAAAGTCCGAAGCTTTCAATTCGAGAAGATGTGCAAATGCATAGCGCAGAATCTGTAAACGAAGCAGAGCTTCTTGGATGTTACAAAACCTCTACAAGTCACTGTTTCCACGTGGCACGCAAAACCAGATAGAATTTAGGATTTGGATTGGTTTAAATTTTCCTGGCGTGAATTGATTTGGTTTAAACCGGTTTATAGACCAAATACCAATGAAATGACGGTTTTCTAATATAATCTTTAAATCAAAATCAAATCTTTAAACTTGCAACTTTGTAGGCTCATTCTCTTCAGGAAAGAACAATCATTAACTTACAATTGCTTTGAAAAAATTAAGATGATATCATTGTGATTTTATGATAAACACTAAATTTTCCCAGCTATTACTGTATTACTAACAAACAATTAAGGGAATACGATGATCAGTTTGAATGATTCTATAGACTAAAATATATACTAAATCTCTGCATGGAACAAGAGTGATGGAGATGACTATCGTCCTTGTACCACAGATTGTGTTAACTCATTCACAGAGATGAGATCTTTTGATTTAGACTGTGACATTGACACATCGTTTAGAGTATGTACTGCAAATATTGGCTGCTTTGGAATTGGAAGATCTGTTGTTGAAGTTATCATGGACAGTACTTGAAGAGTGTTGGGTCTGTCAACAGCTTGGTGTTGAACACAGAGCAGACCAATCTGAACACATCTCGCAACTTCGAATGCATGACATGAATCAGTAAGATCTCTATCAAGAAAACTGAATCCCCCGGTTTCGCGCCAAGAATCCCATGCCTATCATTAGTCTCAGATCTTAAGAATATAAGCACCGAGAATTGTTTTGAAAGTCAAATCATTTACGGTAAATGTTTTCACTTACATATTCAAGAAGGCTTTTGTCTTCATCACCAAAGCTGAACCTTGAAATCCGCTTGCCGCTGATGATTTCCAACAACAGAACTCCGAAGCTATAGATGTCGGACTTCTCAGAGAACAACCCGGCCCATGCATACTCAGGAGACATATATCCCCTGTTCAAATATCAAATGGATTCCCAAAATTAATATATGACGTCAAGTATGGGTCCTTGCTACGAAAAGTGACAGCGATCCATCGAATAGGCATATATATGAGTATCTTGTCAAGCATGTTTATTGAAGAAAGGTTCTTACAGAGTTCCTACAACCCTGCGAGTGTTTTCCTGATATTGGGTTCCCTGAAACATCCGAGCCAATCCGAAATCTGATATTTTCGGGTTCATTTTTTCGTCTAGCAGAATATTGCTGACCTTCAGATCTCGGTGAATAACTCTGAGGCGTGAGTCACGATGGAGATAAAGAAGTCCACGGACAATGCCTTGAATGATATCAAACCTCTTTGGCCAATCAAGCTCGAGCTTAAGAGTTGAATCTAGCCAATAAGATAAGCAGATGAGTGACAGTGACACATTAAAAATCCCATAAGACAGAAGGAAAAGGAAAAACAAAGAGGTTGATGGAATTAAGGACAGACCAAAGAGAAAAATATCGAGGCTTTTGTTCACCATAAACTCATAAACCAGTAACTTTTCTTCTCCTTCGATGCAGTAACCTAGAAGCCTAACCAAGTTTCTATGTTGTAGTTTTGAGATTAGTCTTATTTCATTCATGAACTCCTCAATGCCTTGTCCGGAGCTGCTAGAGAGGCGTTTAACGGCTATTTTCTTCCCATCTAGCAACACTCCCTGGTAGCATAGTTGCACTTGCATATAGTTATATAGAGAACAAAAAACATGAACAGATAGAAAAGAAAAGAAGAAAATAAAACAGAATGTCACATACCTTGTAAACTGGGCCAAATCCACCTTGACCAAGTTTGTTTGAGCAACTGAAGTCATTGGTGGCAGTTCGCATGATATGCATCTCAAAACAATTTACGCCTGAGACCTCTTGTGCTTCCAAATCATTCCTCCATGCATCTTGTGAAGCGTCGACAGCTACACGAGTTGGCTCTATGAGTAAGAAGAGTGCAGATACTAATTTGTAACAGCTTAGCATATAAAGGCATAACTTTCAAGAGAAGTGAACAAATTAACCCTTTGAAATGACTGTTTAACAGATCGATAAGCGCCCTGCGGAAACTGTCAACCTGAGACTATCCTATGGAATTCCAGAAATTTAGCATACATTTAATGAAGACGAAGATATGAGGAGCAATTTTCTTTTGCTTCATTTTTTGTTACAGAGATACATGAAAAAAGAAGGGACAAGGAAAGAGAAACAAAGCTGCTAAGTTTTTCGACGTCTCACCATTTTGTTTCTCTCTGTATCTCCAGAACATAAATGCGGCAAAGACCAAGATGGCAAAAATGGAAAGGCTGACAGTAGTACCTATAATAATCTTGGTTTGATTGCTTCCACCTGAGATGTTCACGAGAAAACAAAATTCTAAGCCATGCTTCTACAAAACAATATCATAAAGAGAGTTGAAACTTCAAAGGTAACAAGAAAACAATAATTTCTATTATAAATTCCTCTCATGCCTACCAATTTCCGAGCTTGCAAGGCGGATGGAGAGAACCTCTCCATCAGAAATATATTGAACTGTGTCTACCAGCTCCCCATTCCATACCAAGCATCCAATTCCACTTATATAGGCAAAGGCTGTGCAAGAACAATTGCCTAGACAGCCTTCGTAGCACTGTTCTGCATTAAGAAAGCTTGCAAATTGGTACAGATCCGGAGTCTTTACATTGGTCATACGATAGAAGATGTCTGTGTCTTTGCCTTGTGTTTTCATAGAAGAGTTTGCCTGGCAAGATAATTGTGTACGTCTCACACATCCTCTAGTCCAGTTTCCTTTTTTCCATTCCTCATCTGACTTTGGTACAAAGCCTTTCAAGCATATGCACTTTGGGGTAATGGATCTCACACACAAACCAAAAGGCCCGCATCTACCATATAGATCACATAAGCTGTCGGGGGCCTTAAAGTGAAGCATCCAACTATTTCCATCATGCCAGAGGATCTTCATTTGACCCTCCGATGTTAGCATAACATATGACAGATTATAGTTTCTTAATGTGGAATAAGAGAAAGATCCTGTGCCGGTAACTACATCCTGGACAACGCTGAATGGACTGACATATGATGCATCAATTCCTGGTAACCCTGTGAATCTTGTTTTTGCCCATGGACCACTTCTCCAGTAAGGCACCAAGCCTCTTCTTATAAGGCCTTGTGAGGGGACTTGCGGTGAGATCTCCAGTGAGAATTCTCCAGGCGATGGGTCGCTGTCACTTTTCCATGGAGTCAACACACGCTTCTTTCCATGAGGAATATCATACATCAACGATGACTGAGGCAGCATAGTATTGCCAAGATTCTCAAAACTTTGCCATAAATATGTTCCTGAAACATCATCAATTACAACAAGATTTCCATTGTCTAAAAGCTCGGCATGACATTTGTTGGATGTCAAAGCTTCTCCTGTTGACCAAATAACATCTTGTTTTCCCTCAAGCAAGATCAGGCTCCCATTTCTGCTGATAGTGAGATTCGCCGCAGTGCTTGTAACTGGCTTCTCTCTATTAGCCACCCAGACAACCACCCGAGGAGTGATTTTCTTGAACCAGATCCCAACATACTGATTCCGGGTATTATTAGGACTGAAGAAGCCTAACTCATAAAACCCACCAGTGGAACTCAGAGTTTGTCCTATTGATAAAGGACTTGATATGTTTTTAGCTGCAAAACCACAAGTTGGGAATATGATTAGCAAAAGCGAGCAAGCAAATAAAACCATACTCATCTTTCCCATTTGTACTCTAGAAATTTTAGCATATAAGCAAATGTTTATGTCGATGAATAAAAAGCATTTGAGGCCAAGATTAAAACATAAGTCACTTTCGTAAGACGTATCCTCTAAATATTAAACCTTTAGGACGTTCTTATGTTCAGACTCCTTTGAATATTATAAGCACTAAACCAAACCATATTGGCCATCTTGACTTAATTAGACTTTTCCATGTTACTGGTAATAGAAAATAGAATTTGGTATTGAGTTGTTCTCCACATTTTGGTTTACTCATACATCAGCTTTCTACAAATCTCATACAGAAAAAGAAATTTGCAGCCCTTCACATTGTCCAAGAAAAGTAATAGAAAGACAATACAGAGCTAAAAAAATGTTCCAGTTTCAAACATTTTGTTTGGTGTTGCATTTCGATATTATTAAGTTAAAGCCAAAAACCTTACAAATCTCATTCAGGCATTTCACCAAACACTTACTGTGCGTAATACAAACGTTAGAAAACATACCATTCAAAGATTTACTAGTGTCGCCAAAACTATAGTCTTGATCAAGACAGTTACTTCTCCTAATAGGTCACGATTAATCAGAGCTTAATTGCCTCTACCCAGACCTCAACGGCATACATTGATAAAATAGTACAAAAAGACACATTGAGACCAATATAAATTAAAAATGTGTTTTTTTTTTTTCTTATACCAAAAAACCTGATTTTGTGGTGAGCATAGACATCAAACTGTGTTGGGTCTCAGACCAATCTGAACACATCTCCCAAATTGTAATGAGCAACAAGAATCATTGTGGTTTTAATGTTCAAAAAGTTTTAACTTTGTGATAAAAATTAAATTTCCACAGCTATTACTGTATTAATAACAAACAATCTGGGAATATGATGATCAATTTGTTTGAGTTCTTGACCAACTCAAGGAAGCATTGGAGCCTTATGAGCACATATGAGTCTAAAACAACAATAAAAAGTGAGAAACTATATACTTTATCTTAGGCTTGAACATGAATCTATATACTTTTAAGTATATACTAACTCTCTGCATGGAACAAGAGAGACGGATATGATTATCGTCCTTGGACCACAGATTGTGTTAACTCATTCACAGAGATGAGATCTTTAGACTTAGACTGTGACATTGACACATCGTCAAAATTATGCACTGCAAATATTGGCTGCTTTGGAATTGGAAGATCTGTTGTTGAAGTTATCATGGAGAGTACTTGAAGAGTGTTGGGTCTATCAGGTGCTTCATGTTGAACACATAGCAGAGCAATCTGAACACACCTCGCAACTTCGAGTGCTTGGCAAGATGAATCAGTAAGATCACTGTCCAGAAAACTGAAGGTTTCGAGCCAAGAATCCCATGCCTGTCATTAGTTTCAGATCTTACGAATATAAGCACCAAATATTGTTTTGAAAGGCAATGGGAAGTGTCATTTACAGTAAATGTTTTCACTTACATATGCAAGAAGGCTTTTGCCTTCATTACCATAGATGAACCTTGAAATGCGCTTGCCACTGATGATTTCCAACATCAAAACTCCGAAGCTATAGATGTCAGACTTCTCAGAAAACAACCCTGCCCATGCATACTCAGGAGACATATATCCTCTGTTCAAACATAAAAAAAAGTTTCATCCAGTTTAATATATGACTATCATGGCTATGAATCTTGTTAACCATGTTATCGAAGAATGGTTCTTACAGAGTTCCTACGACCCTGCGAGTGTTATCCTGATATTGGGTTCCCTGAAACATCCGAGCCAATCCGAAATCTGATATTTTCGGGTCCATTTTCTCGTCCAGAAGAATATTGCTGACCTTCAGATCTCGGTGAATAACCCTGAGGCGTGAGTCACGGTGGAGATAAAGAAGCCCACGGGCAATGCCTTGAATGATATCAAACCTCTTTGGCCAATCAAGCTTGAGCTTTAGCGTTGAATCTAGCAATTAAGATAAGCAGATTAGTGATAGTGACATTAAAAATCCCAAAAGACGGAATTAAAAGAAAAACGATGAGGTATATGGAATACAAGACAGACCAAAGAGAAAAATATCAAGGCTTTTGTTCATCATAAACTCATAAATGAGTAGCTTCTCTTCTCCTTCGATGCAGTACCCTAATAACCTAACCAAGTTTCTATGTTGTAGTTTTGAGATTAGTCTTATTTCATTCAAGAACTCCTCTATACCCTGTCCGGAGCTGCTAGAGAGGCGTTTAACGGCTATTTCCTTCCCATCTAGCAACTCTCCCTGTACGCGTAGTTGCATAAAGTTATCTAGAGAATAAAAATAATGTACAGAATAGAAAAGAAAAGAAGCAAACAGAACAGAATGTCACGTACCTTGTAAACTGGACCAAATCCACCTTGACCAAGTTTATTTGAGGAACTGAAGTCATTGGTAGCAGTTCGTATGGTATTCATGTCGAAACAATTTACGCCTGAGACCTCTTGTGGTTCCAAATCATTCTTCCATGCATCTTGTGAAGTATCGATGACTACAGGAGTTAGCACTACAAGTAACAAGTGTGCACATATTAGTGATAGATTTGTCGCAGTTTAGCATCCAAAAGCAAAGATTTCAAGAGAAGTGAACAGATTAACCCATAGGAGGACATTACTTTTTAACAGATCAATAAGCGCCCCACAGAACCCTATGGAATTCTAGCAATTTAGCGTAAATTTGAAGAGAAAGATATAGGAACAACCTTCTCTTGCTTCATTTTTGGTTACAGAGATATATGAAAAAGAAGGGACAAGGAAAGACAGTGCGAGATATAGATAGAGACTAAGCTGCTCAGTTTTTCAGTGTCTCACCATTTTGTTTCTCTCTGTATCTCCAGAACATAAATGCGGCAAGGACCAAGATGGCAAAAATGGAAAGGCTGACAGTAGTGCCTACAATAATCTTGGTTCGACTGCTTCCACCACCTGAGATGTTCACCAGAAAAAAAAATTCTTAACCAGGCTGCTAGAAACATCATAAAGAGACTTGAAACTTCAAAAGGTAAAGAAAACAAAATATCTCTAAAAGATTTTTCCTTTCATGCCTACCCATTTCCGAGCTTGCGAGACGGATGGAGAGAGTCTCGCCATCAGCAAAATATTGAACTGTGTCAACTAGCTCCCCATTCCATAACAAGCATCCAATTCCAGTTATATAGGCATAGGCTGTGCAAGAACAATTCCCTAGACAACCTTCGTAGCACAGTTCTTCACTGTGAAAGCTTGCAAATTGGTGCAGATCCGGAGTCTTTACCTTAGTCATATGATAGAAGATGTCTGTATCTTTGCCTTGCGTTTTGCCTTGTGTTTGCATAGAAGAGTTTGCCTGGCAAGATAATTGTGTACGTCTCACACACCCACTAGTCCAGTTTCCCTTTCGCCACTCCTCACCTGACTTTGGTACAAACCCTTTCAAGCATATGCACTTTGGGGTAGTGGATCTCACACACAAACCAAAAGGCCCGCATTGACCATATAGATCACATAAGCTGTCTGGGGCCTTAAAGTGAAACTTCCAACTCATTCCATCATCCCAGAAGACATTCATTTGCCCCTCTGATGTTAGCATAACATACGACAGATTATAGTTTCTTCTTAATGTGGAATAACCGAAAGATCCTGTGCCCCTTTCTACATCCTGGTCAACGGTGAATGGACTTACATATGATTCACCAATTCCTGGTAACCCTGTGAATCTTGTTTTTGCCCATGGACCACTTCTCCAGTAAGGCACTGAGCCTCTCCTTATAAGCCCTTGTGAGGGGATTTGTGGTGAAATCTCCAGTGCGAACTCTCCAGGCGATGGATCGCTGTCACTTTTCCATGTAGTCAACACACGCTTCTTTCCTTGAGGAACATCATACATCAACGATGACTGAGGCAGCATAGTATTACCAAGATTCTCAAAACTTTGCCATAAAGGTTTTTCTGAAACATCATCAATTACAACAAGATTTCCATTGTCTAAAAGCTCAGCATGACATTTGCTGGATGTGAAAGATTCTCCTGTTGACCAAACAACATCTTCTTTTCCCTCAAGCAAGATCAAGGTCCCGTTGTTGCTGATAGTGAGACTTGCCGCAGAGCTTGTAACTGGCCTATCTCTGTTAGCCACCCACACAATTACTCGAGGAACAAATTTCTTGAACCAGATCCCAACATACTGATTCCGAGTATTATTGAGACTGAAGAAGCCTAACTCATATAATCCACCAGGGGAGGTCATATATTGACCTATTGACAAAGGACTTGATGTGTTTATAGCTGCAAAACCACAAGTTGGGAATATGATTAGCAAGAGCGAGCAAGCAAATAAAACCACACTCATCTTTCCCATTTCTACTCTAGAAATTTGAAAGTATAAGCAAAAAAAATTATATCGATGAACAGAAAGCATTGGCCATTGAGGCGAAAGAGTAAAAATAAAACCACTTACATAACGTACATATCACTTTCGTAGGACGTTCATATCACTTGTTACGTTCTTCTGTTCAGACTCATTCTTTGAATATTATAAGCACTAAAGTAAACCATATTGACCGGTGGGAGAAAAATAACATAAAAACAAGAAGAAAGACCACATTGACTTAGACTTTTCCACATTTTGGTTGACTCATTCAAACATCTATACAGCTGGGAAAATGTTTGCATTTCAACCATTTTGCTTGGTCCCTGCACTTCGATATTGATTAGAAAGTAAAAGCCAAAAACCCTACACGTCTCATTGAGGCATTTCACCAAACAGTTACTGTGCGTAATCCAAACGTTAGAAACATACCATACCACTCAAAGCTTCGCTAACGTCGCCAGAACTATAATCTTGAAATCTTGATCAAGACAGATACTTCTATCTCTAGCCAAAATCATCGACTTCAAGGGTAAACATTGATTTGACCATTAACCAAAAAAAAAGGAAAAACAAAAACCTTGTTTGAGCATAAAATATCAAGACACAATAAATACAAAAAGCTTTTATTTTTTTAATACAAAAAGACACAAAATAATTTTTTTTTTTTTTATTAATATAAAAATACACACAAATTGTCTACGGTGGTTTTTATAACTATCCAGCTATGTCTCTAGAAGGATTTTGATCCTTGTTAGCTTTGTTTTATGCTTTTCTTTGTATTTGGTTGGTTTGATCTGATGGTGTTTGTGTTAGGCTTACATTACATCAGTAATATATTCTAGATGGAAAAAAAAAAAGAAAGAAATACACACAAAAAGACAACGAACATAAATATTGAAAATTGATCCATTCAATTTACAGAAGAAAAACAATTTCACACTTAAATTTTCACAAATTTCGATCATTGCATAGTTTCTTTAACGCCCTTGGATCACAGATTGTGTTATCTCATTGACAGTGATCGACGGTGATTCATCATCTGTAGTGTGCGCAGCAAATGTGGGTTGTTTTGGTGATGTAAGATCTGATTTTGTGGTGAGCATAGACATCAACTCAAGTGTGTTTGGTCTCTCTACTGGTTGATGTTGAACACAAAGCAGACCAATCTGAACACATCTTCCAACTTCGTCAGGATGAAAAGAATCAGCAAGAACTTGATCAAGAAGATCAACTCCTTTGTTTTCACACCAAGATTCCCATGCCTGTTTTAAATTTCATACCTTAAGAATATAAGAACAATAAACCTCTGCAAATGTATGAAACACCTAAAGTTTAAACTTACATATGCAAGAAGGGTTTTTCTTTCTTCGCCATAGCTGAACCTTGAGATCTTCTCTCCGCTGATGATTTCTAACAGTAGAACGCCAAAGCTGTAGATGTCTGATTTCTCAGAGAATGCTCCAGTCCATGCATACTCAGGAGCCATATATCCTCTGTGCAAACATCAATTAGTTTTCACACAGTTTAATCTTAATATATGATTATCATGACTATGAATCTTGTTAAGTATATTTTCGGAAAATGGTTCTTACAGAGTTCCTACAACTCTGCGAGTGTTGTCTTGATATTGGGTTCCCTGATACATCCGGGCCAATCCAAAATCTGATATTTTCGGATTCATTTTTTCGTCTAGAAGAATGTTGCTGACCTTCAGGTCTCGGTGAATTACCCTAGGGCGTGAGTCACGGTGGAGATAGAGAAGTCCACGGGCAATGCCTTGAATTATGTTGAACCTCTTTGGCCAATCAAGTTCAAACTTTAGAGTTGAATCTAGCCAATATGACAGAACAGATTAGTGAGAGTAGTGACAATGATAAACTAGTGATTCTCATATGATGGCAAAACGAAGAGGTCACTGGAATAAAGGACTAACCAAAGAGAAAAACGTCGAGGCTTTTGTTCACCAAAAACTCATAAACCAATAGTTTCTCTTCTCCTTTGATGCAGCAACCCAAAAGCCTAACCAAGTTTCTATGTTGTAGTTTTGAGATTAGTGTTATTTCAGTCATGAACTCGTTCGTACCCTGACCAGAGCTGCTAGAGAGTCGTTTAACAGCTATTTCTTTCCCATCTGGCAAATTTCCCTGAAAGCATAGTTGCAGATAGTCAGTCATATAGAGAAAAAGAAAAACACATAATAGAAAAGAAAAGAAGCAGATAGAGCATACCTTATAAACTGGACCAAATCCACCTTGACCGAGTTTATTTGAGGCACTGAAGTTATTAGTGGCAGTTCGTACAGTATGCATCTCAAAGAAATTTATTCCTGAGATATCTTGTGAATTGTTGATGAACATAGGATTTGATCCTACGAGTAACAAGTGTGCTTGTGTTAGTTCTTAATTTGTAGTAAGCAGCCAAGACTTAACATTTTACATAAGAGACCAGGTTCGGGCACAAAGTTAGAATTCTAGCAATGTAATGTATATTTGATAAAGAGGAAGAGATTCAACGTAACTTTCTTCTGCTTCGGATTTGTTTGCAGAGTTACAAACAAACAAAAAAAAGGACAAGGAAGGAGAATGAGAGACCAAAATTTCAGTTTCTCACCATTTTGTTTTGCTCTGTATTTCCAGAACTTGTATGCGGCAAAGACCAAGATCATGAAAACAGAAAGGCTGACAGTAGTACCTGTAACAATCTTTGTTCGACTGCTTCCAGCTGATAGTTTCACCAGAAAACAAAAACTTTAAAGCATCCTGCTAGAAAAAAATAACATCCTAAAGAAAGTTGAGACTTCAAATGTAATAAGTAAACAAAAATCATCATTATAAATGACTTTCATCCCTACCCAATTCTGAACTTGCAAGACGAATGGAAAGAGACTCTCCATCAGACGAAAATTGAACGGTGTCTACTAGCTCTCGATTCCATACCAAGCATCCAATTCCACTTACATAAGCAAAGGCTGTGCACGAACAATTCCCTAGACAACTCTGGTGACACTGTTTCGCGTCGAGAAAGCTCACAAATTGGTACAGATCTGGAGTCTTTACATGGGTCATATGATAGAATATATCTTCGTCTTTGCCTTGTGTTTTTGTTGAAGAATCCGCAAGACAAGATAACTGTGTATGTCTCACACACCCACTAGTCCAGTTCCCTTTTCTCCACTCCTCATCTGACTTTGGTACAAAGCCTTTCAAGCATTTGCACTTCGGGGTAATGGATCTCACACATAAACCAAAGGGCCCGCAAGCACCATACAGATCACACGAGCTTGTTGGAGCCGCAAAGTGAAGCGTCCAATTTTTCCCATCATACCAAAGGATCTTCATTTTTCCCTCTGGTGTTAGCGTCACATACGATAATTTATAGTTTCTCAACATGGAGTAAGAAAATGATCCAGTGCCTTTTGCTACATCTTGGGCAACATTGAAGGGACTTACATATGATGCATCAATTCCAGGTATTCCAGAGAATCTTGTTTTTGCCCATGGACCACTTCTCCAGTAAGGCGCTGAGCCTCTCCTTATAAGGCCTTGTGGGGGAACTTGTGGTGTAAACTCCAATGAGAATTCCCCAGGCGATGGATCATTGTTACTTTTCCATGGGGTCAACACACGATTCTTACCACGGGGAATATCATAAGCCACTGAAGACTGAGGCAGCATAGTATCACCAAGATTCTCGAAGCTCTGCCATAACGTTTTTCCTGAAACATCATCAATTACAACAAGATTTCCGGAGTCTAAAAGCTCTGCATGACACTTGTTGGATGTGAAAGCCTCTCTTGTTGACCAAATAACATTTTTTTTCTCATCATGCAAGATCAGACTCCCGTTGCTGCTGATAGTGAGATTCGCCGCGATTTTTGTGATTGGCTTATCTCTGTTAGCCACCCAGACAACTACCTGTGGAATGATGTTCTTGAACCAGATCCCAACATACTGGTTCCGAGAGTTGTTAGGACTGAAGAATCCCAACTCATAAACTCCACCAGGGGAGCTCAGAGTTTGTCCATTTGACAAAGGACTTGTTGTGTTTATATCTGCATTGCAAAAAGATGGGAATATAATTAGTAAGAGTGAGCAAGCAAATAAAACCATACCCATCTTTCTCATTCGTACTCCTTTTTGTCTGCACAATTTCTTGTGGAAATTTGAACATATGAGCAAAACTTTGTGTAGATCAAAACAGAGATCATTGACACCTAAGGAATACAGACTTTCGTGTTATCCTCTATATTTTAAGCATTGACAATTCATTGTTCATATAGTTTTTGTTGTATGAGTATAACTATAACTATAATCTAAAGTTTAGATTCTAAACATCAGCATTAGAATAATACATTATACATGTGGACATAGTTGACCAAGAAGTTTCCATGTTCCCTTCATACAAGATAGAATCTAGTAAAACGACCATCCTTTCCTCATCCTGGTCTTTTCAGTCATAAGTCAACCTAAACAGCAAACAAGTTTGCAGCTTTCGCACGTTCCAAAAGACAATAAAAATTTAAAACTTGCTTTTAAACGTTACATACACTTTTTTATTGATAGATAAAGTGCAAATTGCAAAGTGAAGATCCAAAAAAAAACCTACAAGAAGCTCACCTGAAACACTATCACGCGTTTAACCATCATCTCAACTCCTTGTGGCCAGCCTTATGAAACATTACATTTCGTTCAGGCATTTCATCAAACACTTACAGTGCATACAGGCCTGAGTGCATAACCCACACGTCCAAAGACATAACATTGAAAGACTTGCCAATGTCGCCGAACCTAGAATCTCGATCGAAATATATACTAGACGACCAATCCAACTCCCACCATCTGGGTTTCAACTACATCGAGTAAAAGTCGCCGACTTTAACGGTAATCATTGGTTTGCCACCAGCGAGAGAGAAGTAGAAAACATTTGAAGGCTCTGAACCAAACCAAACCGGTTACCAAATTAAATCAAAATTTATACCCAAAAACCGAAATCAAACCAAATTTATCAAACTTCAGTTCGGCCGAGATAAAGCCCATTAGGCCCAGTAAGTTATCTCCCTAGAGAAATTTAACGCCGGGAATAAGTTTGAGATTTTGAATTTGAAAAGAAGCGAGAGAGAAAGATTGATTGATCGGAGATGGAGGATTCAGGTGCGATTCTATGTCAGATCTCCATTTTCAAGGACATGCTTGATCAGGTTTTACTTTGTTCTCCTTCTTCGATGTTTCGGATTTCTCTTCTGTAGCTGATTTGAAACCTAATCGAATCGAAACAACAACGAAAAGGTCAATCTGGAAATGGAGGCAAACATTCAGGTGACGCGAGAGATCGAATCACAGATCCAAACTTGTTCTGAGATGGAATCGGCACTGTATCTCAAAGAAGCTGAGCTTACTAGATCGTTCATTGCTTCTCAATTCGAAATCAGCGGTTTGATCTCCGTAACAGGTTTCTGAATTTTAAATTACTTTTGTTTTTTTCTGAATTTTTTTCCTAATGATTTTTGAGTTGTTAAATTTCGTATCACTATTTTTGTTGTGTTTCCTTTAAAGCCGATTCAAGAAAGTCTCTGAAGCTATTGGAGGATGAGATTTGTCGCTTGAGAAGTGAGCACAGTGAGCTGATTACAAGGCTTACAGAGAAACGGTAAAACATTTAATTTCATTAATTGTTCAAATATTTATGTTTCTTGATTTTGATTAGTAAGCATTGATAATGGATTTTTTTACTTAGGGAAGGGTTTGTGAAGATGTGTTTTGGATTCCAGAAGGAGATTAGTGTTGATGAAGACAGTGAGTTAAAGAGTTTATTGTTGGAGAAGGAGTTTTTGGAAAACGAAGTTAGAATGTTGGAAGAGAAGAATATAGCTGTGAAGGAATCGATTTTGGCTTACATGGAAGATGAAATGAGGAATCTTTTGTCTGATTAGTTTCTTGAATGATGAAAGTTTTAGCCTTTGGATTGGAATATAAGTAAGTACTACTAGTCACTTGATCTTTAACCAAAACAGGAAAAAGAAAACAATTTTTGGTTATGTTAGTCTCTAGATTCTAATGGTTGTACAATCTGAGGAACGCGCTAGGCTTGGAGGTTCGGTTTATCAGTTTGGAGTCTGGAAGTTGTGAAAACACGGTTTTTTAGTTATGATTTAGAAGTGGCTCGGCTCAGGTTAAGAACATTGTAAGAATGGTTCTAGTCGGAACCGTCTAAGCCCATTGTTACCTATTCATCTCCTTTCTTTGTCTATGCACTCAGATTAATCGACATGTTCAGTGATACAGATGAAACTTTAGTAACTTCATCTGAACTTTGCTAGTCATTAGGAACTTCTTTATATGTTGGTTCATACTTCTCTCTTTGTTCTTATATGTTATACTCCTTTAGGCTTTTACTTCACCACAAGACATTATCTCAAAAATTTTAAAGTTTTCTGGTTAATAAGGCTCTTACTGTATCAAATTGGAAGTTCATTTCATGGAATATGCCTTCAGATATATATGGGTGTATTGAAACATTTGCACACAAAAAAGGGTGTATTGTAACTCTGGATGTAATGTTCTCTTTTTACAAAATGAAATAATATTCTACAAAAAGAATGAAAGGTAAATTATCAACATTCAAAAGTTGATCCTTTTTCGAGAACAATCTAACAGACATCAATTCTACAGTTTCCATCCATCACACATCATTTCTCAACGCCCAAGGATCTCAGACTTTGTCATCTCATTGACAGTGATCAAATCCTTCGATGGTGATTCGTAATCTCTCGTGTGCACTACAAATGTAGGTTGTTTCGGTGATGGAAGATCTGATTTTGTGGTGAGCATAGACAGCAATTCAAGTGTGTTGGGTCTGTCGACAGGTTGGTGTTGAAGACAGAGCAGACCAATCTGCACACATCTCCCAACTTCGTCTAGATGAGAAGAATCAGCAAGAACTTGATCAAGAAGATCAACTCCTTTGTTTTCGCACCAAGAATCCCATGCCTGTTGTTTAGTTTCAGATCTTAAGAATATCAGATCAAGAAACATTTTGAAACCTTTGCAAGTGTATGGAAACATAAAAGTCTTACTTACATATGCAATAAGGGTTTTTCCTGCTTCGCCATAGCTGAATCTTGAGATCTTCTCTCCACTGATGATTTCTAACAGTAGAACTCCGAAGCTATAGATGTCGGATTTCTCAGAGAACATTCCAGTCCAAGCATACTCAGGAGCCATATATCCTCTGTGCCAAACATCAAAAAGTTTCACCCAAGTTTCAAATATGATTTATGACTATGAATCTTTGTTAAGCATGTATTTGAAAATAGATTCTTACAAAGTTCCTACAACCCTGCGAGTGTTGTCCTGATATTCGGTTCCCTGATACATCCGAGCCAATCCAAAATCTGATATTTTTGGGTTCATCTTGTCATCCAGAAGAATATTGCTGACCTTCAGATCTCGGTGAATAACCCTGAGGTGTGAGTCACGGTGGAGATAATGAAGTCCACGAGCAATACCTTGAATGATATTGAATCTCTTAGGCCAGTCAATCTCAAGCCTTTTTCTTGAATCTAGGTAATTTATTGCATAAAATAACTATCAGATAAGACAGTTCCATGTAGTAGAAAAAGATGCAAATAGAAAAGGAAAGAGGCAAGAATGACCAACCAAAGAGAAAAGTATCAAGGCTTTTGTTCAACATGAACTCATAAACCAATAGCTTCTCTTCTCCTTCAATGCAACATCCCAAAATCCGAACCAAGTTTCTGTGTTGGAGTTTTGAGATGAGTACTATTTCATTCATGAACTCCTCTTTGCCCTGCCCCGAGCTGCTAGAAAGGCGTTTTACAGCAATTGCTTTCCCATCTTGCAGCTTTCCCTGAAACAGATTTCAGAAAGTCATCTCGAGAACATAACAGGAGAATACAAAAGAGCAAAGAGGATTAAAATTCTCCTACCTTGTAAACTGAGCCAAATCCACCTTGTCCGAGTTTATTTGAGAGACTGAAATTATTGGTGGCAGTTTGAATGGTATTCATCTTAAAGACAATTAAACCTGCGACATCTTGTGGTTTTAAACGAGAATACATTCCTATCGCTTCTTGTGAAGAATCCTTTGATATAATACCTGAAACTAGAATAGATAGATAGATAGATAATAAGATCATCAATGTCTTACCGTTAGCAAGCAAATGAATAGCAAGGTCATCAGTTTGTACCGTTATGTTTCGTTCTGCATCTCCAGAATCCAAACGCAGCAGAAGCCAATATCACAAAAAGAGAAACGCTCACAATACTAGCAGCAATGATCTTGTTGCGCTCATTTCCATCTGAGATATATAAAACAAAAGAAAAAATTTAACCAATAAGCAGTAATTGACGAAGTAGCTCTTTCGTGCTATCTTTTAAGCCGTACCTAGTTCAGAACGTGCAAGACGAATGGAAAGAATTTCTCCTCCTGGAGAAAATTGCACTGCGTCCATTAGGTCTTGATTCCACGTTAAGCACCCTATGCCATTGATATAAGAAAAGGCCAAACAAGAACAATTGTGGAGGCAACTTTGCTGGCATTCTTCAACATTCACAAAACTTGCAAATTCGTAAAAGTCTGGAGGCTTTATGTTGGCAACAGGATGAAAGATGTTTCCATCTGTTCCTGTAGAGTTTCCTTGACAAAGTAGTTCGGTACGCCTCTCACAACCACCAGTCCAGTTTCCTCTTTTCCATTCCTCAATAGATTTAGGCCTAAAACCTTTGAAGCATTTACATTTTGGAGGTACTGACATAACGCAAAACCCAAAAGGTCCACATAAACCGTAACTTTCACATGAATTGGCTGGAGCCTCGAAATCTAATTCCCACTCGGTCCCAGTATGCAGATAAATCTTCAGTAAGCCCTCTGATGTTAACATTATACGTGAAAGGTTCACGTTTTCCTTCAAATAAGTGAAGGATACAGACCCGTTTGCATCCTGCTGAAGGTTGAATGGACTTGTATATGTATCATCCATTAGTGGTATCCCGGTGAATCTAGTTCTAGCCCATGGACCACTTCTCCAATAAGGCATCGAGCCTCTCATAATAAACACCTGTGATGGTACTTGCGGTGTAATCTGACCCACAAATTCGCCAGGCGATGGATCGGTGTAACTTTTCCAAGAAGTCAACACCCGCTTCTCACCGGTGGAGAGATTATTCATCAAGCTTGAGAAAGGAAGCATAGTGTCACCAAGATGCTCAAAGCTTTCCCACAGATTTCTTCCCGAAACATTGTCGATGACAACTAGATTGCCGTTGTATGAAAGCTCAGCACGAGATCCGTTAGATGCAAAAGTTTCTCCACTGGACCACACAACGCCATGTTTGCCATTAGATAACTCAAGACTTCCATTGCTGCTGATAGTAAGATTTGCCGTGGAGTCTGTAACAGGCTTTTCTCTATTGGCCACCCACACAACCACCCGGGGAGTAATACCCTTGAACCAGATTCCAATATACTGATTTTGGGAGTTATTAGGACTGAAGAACCCCAATTCATAAACACCATTAGAGGAGCTGAGAGTTTGTTCTATTGATAAAGGACTCTCTTTCGTTATCCCTGCATAGCTAAAACTTGAAAAGTTGGTAAACAGGAGCAAACAAGCAAAGAGCATGAACCTCCTTTTTCCCATTGTGTTTGTGTTTTATTTTGATCAATTTCAGAGGCGAATATGTTAATAAGAGAAAAGTAAACTAAGGAAACAAAGTCAGGGACATGTGAGACTATTCTCAAGCACCTATCAACATACTGACCACACAGCAGTGATGTTTTCAACATTTTGCATTTAGTGATACAAACTAATTGAACACTTATGCAATTGCCACGAAAATCTCCAACCTTTTGACCCAATGAATATTTGACCTCACATAGCAACATTGTCAAAATGTTGTGTTGTTAACGTATCCTTGCCAGCTCTTCGAGTCCAGAACCTGTGAAAGATACATAAATGT
The DNA here is from genome assembly GCA_963667165.1 of Barbarea vulgaris. NCBI lineage: Eukaryota > Viridiplantae > Streptophyta > Magnoliopsida > Brassicales > Brassicaceae > Barbarea > Barbarea vulgaris. The sequence continues at coordinate 46,279,561 of OY763887.1, forward strand.
TTAGTGGTTTCTGAAGTCCTCGTTTCACCCATTTTAATTGTTACCGGAACAGATTTCTTGTAAGTAAAGGAACTGATGATCGACTTTATCTGAACTGCAAGCTTAAAGCATAAACCTTGCATCTCGTTCAGGCATTTTACCGAACAGTTTCGGTGCATAATCCAAACGTTCGCATGGACGCTTCCAATACATTCTCTAAACAATGGTCAGCACTTGGATCCAAAGAACTGAATCCTTAGAAACCCAAACTCTTTAGCCAATAGACCTATTTTCTCTGATTCTGCAAGCTTTGCTTTCAGATTACTATTTGGTAAATTCTTGAATCGAGAAGAGACCATTAAATTGCTAATTTATAAAAACTGTAAAACTATGAAAAAGCTATTAACAATGCATTTCAATACTAAGAAATGAAGAATAATAAATGTTGAAGTTTTCAACATTGACAAGTTTGTATCCCTTAAAGTTAAAGGAGACCAAACCAAACACAACTCTACAATTTCAATCAGATTCGTAGTTTAAATTCCAAGTCCATTTTATATTTACCACTTTACTACGATTTGCAAATGACTACTAAAAATCAAAATATATGTGAACCAATGAGGGAAAAAAAAACAATTGATAAAGATTAATTTAATTTCACATTTTTTCATTTCAACAAAAAGTCTAATAACACAAACAACAGCGGTAAAAATCTTACAAAACACAACCTGCACAGATTTGAGTCTTAAAAGAAGAATCAAAGTTTAAGTTATCAATATTAACTCTACAATTTTCAATCATACATCGTTTCTTAACGCCCAAGGATCACAGACTCTGTTATCTCATTGGCAGTAATAAAATCCTTAGACTGTGATTCTTCATCTCGAGGGTGCAATGCAAATGCGGGTTGTTTTGGAGATGAAAGATCTGATTTTGTGGTGAGCATAGACAGCAACTCAAGTGTGTTTGGTCTGTCTGCAGTTTGGTGTTGAACACAGAGCAGACCTATTTGCACACATCTTCCAACTTCTTCTTGATGAGAAGAAGCATCAAAAACTTGATCAAGAAGATCAACTCCTTTGTTTTCACACCAAGATTCCCATGCCTATGGTTTAATTTCACATCTTAAGAATATAAGAACAAGAAACCTCTGTCGAAATCCTGCAAATGTATGAAAACGGTAACTTTTAACTTACATATGCAAGTAGTGTCTTTCCTTCTTCTCCATAGCTGAACCTTGAGATCTTCTCTCCGGTGATGATTTCTAAGAGTAGAACTCCGAAGCTGTAAATGTCTGATTTCTCAGAGAATGCTCCAGTCCATGCATACTCAGGAGCCATATATCCTCTGAGCAAACAATAAATAGTTTTCACACAGTTTCATATATGATTATCATGACTATGAATCTTGTCAAGTTTATTTCGAAAAATGGTTCTTACAGAGTTCCTACAACTCTGCGAGTGTTGTCCTGACATTGGGTTCCCTGATACATCCGAGCCAATCCAAAATCTGATATTTTCGGGTTCATTTTCTCGTCCAGAAGAATGTTGCTGACCTTCAGGTCTCGGTGAATAACTCTGAGGCGTGAGTCATGGTGGAGATACAGAAGTCCACGCGCAATGCCTTGAATGATATCAAATCTCTTTGGCCAGTCAATTTCGAGTCTTTTTCTTGAATCTAAGCAATACAATGTTAAAACTATCAGATAAGAAGTTCCACATAGAGAGAAAAAGCTGCTAATAGAAAGGGGAAGAAGTGGCTCACCAAAGACAAAAGTATCAAGGCTTTTGTTCAACATAAACTCATAAACCAATAGCTTCTCTTCTCCTTCGATGCAACATCCCAAAACCCGGACTAAGTTTCTGTGTTGCAGTTTTGAGATTAGTACTATTTCATTTATGAACTCCTCCCTGCCCTGTCCAGAGCTGCTAGAAAGCCGTTTCACCGCGATTTCTTTCCCATCTTGCAGCTTTCCCTAAAACAGATTGCCGAAGGTTATCTCAAGAAAATAGAGAAAAGAGAAGAACAAAGAGGATACAAAGTATCTGACCTTGTAAACAGAACCAAACCCACCTTGTCCAAGTTTGTTTGATAGACTGAAATTATTGGTGGCAGTTTGTATTGTATTCATCTCAAAAAATTCTAAACCTGAGACCTCCTTTGATTTTAGATCATTCCTCCATGCATTCTTTGATATATGAGCTGAAATTTGAGTTCGAACTCCTGTGTTAGTCCTTAACATCTAGTAATGTAGCCAAGTGAGAATGTTCAGATCTTTAAAAGTGAACCGAAACCAAGGTACCAGAAAGAACATATGCTGGTGTAAAGAACATTACTTAGTGAATCGATTTAGTGCAAATCAAGAAGAAGAAAAAACCGATAGAGAGATAGTAAAATCATGTGTGTACCGTTATGTTTCATTCTGTAAATCCAGAAACCAAACGCAGCAGAAGCCAAAATCACAAAAAAAGAGAGGCTCGCAATACTACCAGCAATGATCTTGTTGCGCTCATTTCCATCTGAGATATATAAGGCGAAATAAATAAATAATAAGCCATGATGCTACTAAAGAGAACAGTAATAATAAGCCAAGCTGTAGATGAGGTAGCTCTTCCGTGTTCTCTTTTAAGCCATACCTAGTTCAGAACGTGAAAGACGAATGGAAAGAACTTCTCCTTTTTCAGAAAATTGCACTGTGTCCATTAAGTCTTGGTTCCACATTAAGCACCCTATTCCTTGGATATAGGCAAAGGCCAAGCAAGAACAATCGTGGAGGCAACTTTTCTCGCATTCTTCAGCATCCATATAATTTGAAAATTCGTAAAAATCTGGAGGTTTTACGTTGGAAACGGTACGGAAGATGTTTACATCTTTGCTAGTAGAGTTTCCAAGACAATCTAGTTCAGTACGCCTCACACAGCCATCTGTCCAGTTTCCTCTTTTCCACTCCTCAATGTATTTTGGTATAAACCCTTTGAAACATTTACATTTTGGAGGAACAGACATCACACACAGCCCAAAAGGTCCACATACACCATAGTAATCACATAGGTGCGCTGGAGCTGCAAAGTCCAATACCCAGTCGGTCCCATTATGCCGAGAAATCTCCAGTGAGCCCTTTGATGTTATCATTATATGTGCAAGTTTGACGTTTCTGTTTAAATAGGAGAGGGATCCTGACCCGTTTGCATCTTGTTGAAGGCTTAATGGATATGAAAATGAATCCTCCTTTAGCAGTACCCCGGTGAACCTTGTTTTTGCCCATGGACCGGTTCTATAATAAGGCGTCGAGCCTCTCATAGTATACACCTGTAATGGCACTTGCGTTGTAATCTGAACCACAAAGTCGCCAAGCGATGGATCAGTGTAACTTTTCCAAGAAGTCAACACCCGCTTCTCACCAGTGGCAAGATTATACAACAGGGCTGAGAGAGGGAGCAGAGTATCAGTAAGATGCGCAAAGCTTTCCCAAAGAGTTCTTCCCGAAATATTGTCTGTGATAATCAGATTTCCAGTGTCTGAAAGCTCTGCACGAGCTCCATTAGATGCAAAAGTTTCTCCACTGAACCACACAACGCCATGTTTTCCATTAGATAAGAGAAGACTTCCATTGCTACTGATAGTGAGATTTGCCGTGGAGTCTGTAACAGGCTTTTCTCTATTGGCCACCCACACAACCACCCGAGGAATAATACCCTTGAACCAGATTCCAACATACTGATATTGGGAGTTATTAGGACTGAAGAACCCCAATTCATAAACACCATTAGAGGAGCTGAGAGTTTGTCCTATTGACAAAGGACTCTCTTCTGTTATACCTGCATAACTAAAACTTATAAGGATGGTAAACAAGAGCAAACAAGCAAAGAACATGATCCTATATTTTTTTCCCATGTGTGTTTTGTGTTTTCTTTGGATTAATTTCAGAGGTGAATATGTTAATAAGAGAAAAGTAAGCTAAGGAAACAAAGTCAGGGACATGTGAGACTATTCTCAAGCACCTGTCAACATACTGACCACACAGCAGTGATTTTTCAACATTCTGCATTTAGTGATACAAACTCAATTTGAACACTTATGTAATTGCCAAATCTTTTTAGGTTCTTGTCATTTTCCCAATCAATATTGCACCTCACATAACAACATTGTCATTTTCATGTTAGCTTTTCAGACACAAAACCAATAAAAGATAGGCATCTATACTATGAATCAATCAAAAGATCTGACTTGAAGAATCCAAAACTTTACCCAAACAATCACGAATCAACTGACCTGAGATAAAAAAAAAAAAAAGGTTGTGTTGTTAACGTGTCCTTGCCAGTTCTTCGAGTCCAGAACCTGTGAAACATACATAAATGTTAAGTGGTTTCACTCTTGACACTCATTTTAAATGTTATCAGAACAGCTTTCTTGTAGTAAAGGAGCTGATGATGATGACTTTATCTGAACTGCAAGCTAGAGCACAGCTTTGAAACTTTACATCTCTCATTCAGGCATTTTACCAAACACTTTCAGTGCATAATGCTCAAGCACCTTTAAACACTATTCATTAGTTGAATCCAAATAATTGACTCAGAAAAACTCCAACTTTTTACCCAATCAACCTACTTTATTTGATCTGCAAGCTTTGCATTCAGATTACTTTCTCTTCTGGTAAATAAACAGCACCTTTGGATCCATACATTTCGTTTAGGCATTTCACCAAACACTTACAGTGCGCTATCCAAAACGTTCAGAACGAGAAAGACGAATGGAAAGAATATCTCCTCCTTCAGAAAATTGCACTGCGTCCATGATACACAATGTTTTAACCCTATAAACTACTGCAAGTGCACAGCAAATGTTGTAGTAATCTAGGAATCGAATCCACAGAGACCAAGAGTTACACTACGATTCTTAACGAATGAAATTAAGCTAAGACAGAAATATGATTGATGATGTGAAAATACATAAAAGATAGCAATTTAAACGATGAAAATATTTATAAAGAAAAGCGCTAAGTCCAGGGTGATTCGCAAGAAATCAGAGATCGTGAATCGGACAACTATTCAGGGAGCTAATGAAAACCGTTCTAGAACTCAAACATAAATGTATAACCAATCCACTCTCGTGGTATCAACTACTTCATCTAGCGACCTAGGTGTCTAAACTCTCGTTTGAACCTAAAATCCTAAACGAGCATTAACGAGCGGGTTCAATTTGTTCACGGATCGCCTTAGCATCAACTCTCGTTGACTAAGGACGATACGCTCATCTATGTTCTATCAAGCAACCTATAAACTTCTGGAATATAGATTAAACCCTGAATCAAAGACTAAGTGATCAATTCAGCCTAAGCAATAAGAACAACAATAGATGAAGAACTCAAATGATAAACTCCCTATTTGTGTCCAATTCAATGATCCATAAACCCCTTGCTTACCCTGAACCTAACTAAAAGACTACTCAGCCATAGAAATCAGAAGAACACAGAGAAATAAACAAGAAATCATATGCAAATAGATAGAAATACAAGAGGGTTCAGAAATCTTCTCAAGGATTGTAGAGTCAGATTTTGTCTCCCTAAAGCTTACAAATCTTCTCAAAGCTTGAAGTCTCAAATGAAAATGGAAAACATGAAAGTTTCTCTCTAGAAAATGAAGAACTGAGTTTCTGAAATGACTCCTCATGTCTAATAATACAAAAACTCGAGTTAAAACTCGTCAAAAGAGTAAAGTTCCTTATTTTGCAGAAGTGTCGGCAGTGACCAGATCGATCGATCTGGGTGTGGATCGATCGATCTGGGTGTGGATCGATCGATCTGGTCTGGATCGATCGATCTGGCACCTCTGGTCGATCTGGAAAACTCTCGGCAGTGCTGGATCGATCGATCTGGCCCGGATCGATCGATCTGGTCTTAACTCTGCATCTGCTTCATTTGCTCGCCAGATTGACATATCTTCAGTAAAACGGGGATAACTCTTGAACCAGGAATGAGAATGACATGGGACCAGTTCCAAATGAAAGCTAACTCAAAGAGCTATCTTGTGTCCAAAATTCATCTCAATCCGATATCTGGAAGACCTCTAACGGATGTCAAACTTCGGAGGCTTCTGCATGACTCTGCATTTCCAAAACCGCGTTTTCATCCCAAAACAACATGTTCTCCTCCAAAGTAGCCAAAAACCTGTAAAGACTCGATAGGAGACTTAAAGAATCTAAAACAAAAGAAAAGAGTCCAAAACCTATTAAAAACCTTAGTTAGAATACATAAAAACCGTAATATATCAGTCCATTAGGTCTTGGTTCCACATTAAGCAACCTATTCCACTGATATAAGCAAAAGCTAAGCAAGAACAATTCTGAAGGCAACTTTTGTGGCATTCTTCAACATTCACAGAACTTGAAAATTCATAAAAGTCTGGAGGCTTAATGTTGGCAACAGGATGGAAGATGTTTACATCTCTGCCACTACAGTTTCTTTGACAATGTAGTTGTGTACGCCTCACACAACCACCAGTCCAGTTTCCTTTTTTCCACTCATCAATGTGTTTAGGCACAAACCCTTTGAAACATTTACATGTTGGAGGCAACGACATCACACACAACCCAAAAGGTCCACATACACCATAATAATCACATGATTGAACTGGAGCCATAAAGATCATTTCCCAACCGGTTCCATTACGCAGAGAAATCTTAAGTGAGCCCTCTGATGTTATCATTATATATGAAACTCCTCTTTCCATATAAGTGAAAGCTCCTGACCCATTTCCATCATGTTGAATGTTGAATGGACTTGTAAATTTTTCATCCATTGGACCACTTCTCCAATAAGGCGTTGAGTCTTTCATTGTAAACACTTGTGTTGGAACTTGCGTTGAAATCTTAGTCACAAATTCACCAGGCGATGGATCAGTGTAGCTTTTCCAAGAAGTTAACACACGTTTCTCACCGGTGGAGAGATTATTCATCAAGGTTGAGAAAGGAAGCATAGTATCACCAAGATGCTCTAAACTTTGCCATAGAGTTCTTCCTGAAAAATTGTCTGTGACAATAAAGTTTCCAGTGTCTGAAAGCTCTGCACTAGACCCGTTTGATGAAAGAGTTTCTCCAGTACTGTACCATACAACGCCATGTTTGCCATTAGATAACTCAAGAGTTCCATTGCTGCTGATAGTAAGATTTGCCGTGGAGTCTGTAACAGGCTTTTCTCTATTGGCCACCCACACAACCACCTGGGGAGTAATACCCTTGAACCAGATTCCAACATACTGATATTGGGAGTTATTAGGACTGAAGAACCCCAATTCATAAACACCATTAGAGGAGCTGAGACTTTGTACTATTGATAAAGGACTCTCTTTCGTTATCCCTGCATAGCTAAAACTTGAAAAGTTGGTAAGCAAGAGCAAACAAGCAAAGAGCATGATCCTCTTCTTCCCCATAAGTTTTTTCTGTCTCCAAGAACTATCTTCTTTGGATTAATTTCAGAGGCGAACATGTTAATAAGAGAAAAGTAAGCTAAGGAAACAAAGTCAGGGACAGGTGAGACTATTCTCAAGTACCTATTAACATGTTGACCACACTACATTGATGTTTCAACATTCTTCACTACCTTATTTTTAGTAATACAAAATCAATATGAATACTTATGTAATTGCCACGAAAAAGGCCAACCTATTTACCCAATCAATATTTGACCTCACATTGTAACATTTTCATTTTCATGTTCTTGTAAGTGTTGAATTCTTAGAACTCCAACACTTACAACGCATGATCCAAAACGTTCAAACCCTTGCCAAAAACTGAAAGTATTCAATTTCAATATTAAGAAATGAAGAATATTAAATGTTGAAGTTTTCAACATTGACTAGTTTCAATTCTAGAATTTCTATTCACTATTTCGCATACATCAATAACCATTCTATTGACCATTGTACTGTAAAAACTTTTTAAAAGACAAAAAATAGACATTATTGACCACTGTTTTGATATGAAGACGAAAATCTTACAACACACCTGTGCAGGTTCGAGTTATAACCATTAAATTGTATACAATTTTCCATCACACATCGTTTCTTAACGCCCGAGGATCACAGACTGTGTTATCTCATTGGCAGTAATCAAATCCTTAGACTGTGATTCTTCATCTTGAGGGTGCAATGCAAATGCGGGTTTTTTTGGTGTTGAAAGATCTGATTTTGTGGTGAGCATAGACAGCAACTCAAGTGTGTTTGGTCTGTCTGCAGTTTGGTGTTGAACACAGAGCAGACCTATCTGAACACATCTCCCAACTTCTTCTGGATGAGAAGAATCAGCAAGAACATGATCAAGAAGATCAACTCCTTTGTTTTCACACCAAGATTCCCATGCCTGTTGTTTATTTTCATATCTTAAGAATATCAGAGCAAGCAACCCCTGCAAATGAATGAAAAGTGAAAACCTATAAGTTTAAACTTACATATGCAAGAAGAGTTTTTCCTTCTTCGCTATATCTGAACCTTGAGATCTTTTCTCCGCTGATGATTTCTAACAGTAGAACTCCAAAGCTGTAGATGTCTGATTTCTCAGAGAATGATCCAGTCCATGCATACTCAGGAGCCATATATCCTCTGTGCAAACACATCAATTAGTTTTCACATAATTTAATATATGACTATGAATCTTGTTAAGTATATTTTCGAAAAATGGTTCTTACAGAGTTCCTACAACTCTGCGAGTGTTGTCCTGATATTGCGTTCCCTGATACATCCGAGCCAATCCAAAATCTGATATTTTCGGATTCATTTTTGCGTCTAGAAGAATATTGCTGACCTTCAGGTCTCGGTGAATTACCCTGGGGCGTGAGTCACGGTGGAGATAGAGAAGCCCGCGTGCAATGCCTAGAACAATCTCAAATCTTTTTGGCCAATCAAGCTCAAGCTTCTTTCTTGAATCTGAGTAAGAACTATCAGATAACAACAAACTCCACAAGAAAGAAATAGCTGCTAATTGAAAGGGAAAGAAGTGACTCACCAAAGACAAAAGTATCAAGGCTTTTGTTCAACATAAACTCATAAATCAATAGCTTCTCTTCTCCTTCGATGCAACATCCTAAAACCCTGACTAAGTTTCTGTGTTGGAGTTTTGAGATGAGTACTATTTCATTCATGAACTCCTCCTTGCCCTGTCCAGAGCTGCTAGAAAGCCGCTTTACAGCAATTTCTTTGCCATCTTGCAGTTTTCCCTAGAACAGATTGTTGAAGGTCATCTGAAGAAAATAGAGAGAAATAAACAAAAACAAAAAAGAGCAAAGAAGATAAAAGGTTTGCTAACCTTGTAAACAGAACCAAATCCACCTTGTCCAAGTTTGTTTGATAGACTGAAATCATTGGTGGCAGTTTGTATTGTATTCATCTCAAAAAATTCTAAACCTGAGACCTCCTTTGATTTTAGATCATTCCTCCATGCATTATTTGATATACTAGCTGAAATTTGAGATGGAATTAGTGTGTTAGTGCTTAGAATCTAGTAATTTAGCCAAGTGAGCATATTTAGATCTTTTCAAGCAAGCCAGAGAGAGCCATAATCTGTTTAAAAGAATATAATGTAGTGCTTAGAATCTAGTGTAGGTTTAACGTTGTGGAGAGTATTATAGTTGTCGATAATTTGTAACAAATGTAGCAGACCTTACGATCATTTGGTTGGCAAGTAAATGAACAAAAACAACGAGCAAATGAAACAGATAGAGAGATAGTAAGATCATCAAGTGTGTACCGTTACGCTTCACTTTGTATTTCCATAAACCAAACGCAGCAAAAGCCAATATGACAAAAAGAGAAAGGCTCACAATACTACCAGCAATGATCTTGTTACACTCACTTCCATCTGAGATATAAAACATGGAAAAATGAATATAATAAGTCATGCTGCTACTAAAAAGAATGAAGTGGGTAATAAAGCTGTAAGCATACTTAGTTCAGAACTTGCGAGGCGAATGGAGAGAACTTCTCCTTTCTCAGAAAATTGCACTGTGTCCATTAGGTCTTGGTTCCACATTAAGCAACCTATTCCACTTATATAAGAAAAGGCTAAGCAAGAACAATTCTGGAGGCAACTTTGCTGGCATTCTTCAACATCCAAAGAATACGAAAATTCGTAAAAGTCTGGAGGCTTTATGTTGGCAACCGGATGAAAAATGTTTACATCTTTTCCAGTAGAGTTTCCTTGACAATGTAGTTGCGTACGCCTCACACAACCACCAGTCCAGTTTCCTTTTTTCCACTCTTCATGGTCTTTAGGCACAAACCCTTTGAAACATTTACATTTTAGAGGAAACGACGCCACACACAACCCAAAAGATCCACATACACCATAGTAATCACATGGGTGAACCGGAGACATAAAGATCATTTTCCAACCGGTCTCATTACGCCGAATAACCTGAAATGAGCCATCTGTTGCTATCCTTATAAATGAAACACTGTTTTCAATATAAGTGAAGGCTCCTGACCCATTTGCATCTTGCTCAAGGGTGAATGGACTTTTAAATGTTTCATCCATTTTTGGTATCCCTGTGAACCTTGTTTTAGCCCATGGACCGCTTCTCCGATAAGGTTTCGAGTCTTTCATAGTAAACGCTTGTGATGGAATTTGTGTTGTGATCTGAGTCACAAACTCACCAGGTGATGGGTCAGTGTTACTTTTCCAAGAAGTTATCACACGCTTCTCACCTGTGGAGAGATTATTCATCAAGCTTGAGAAAGGAAGCATAGTATCACTAAGATGCTCAAAGCTTTGCCATAGAGTTCTTCTTGAAGAATTGTCTATGACAATAAGATTCCCAGTGTCTGAAAGCTCCGCATGAGATCCTTTTGATGAAAGAGTTTCTCCAGTACTGGACCAGACCACGCCATGTTTGCCATTAAATAACATAAGACTTCCATTGTTGCTGATAGCGAGATTTGCGGTGGTGTCTGTAACAGGCTTTTCTCTATTGGCCACCCACACAACCACCCTGGGAATGATGCCCTTGAACCAGATTCCAACATACTGACTTTGGGAGTTATTAGGACTGAAGAATCCTAATTCATAAACTCCATTAGACGAGCTTAGAGTTTGTCCTATTGACAAAGGACTCTCTTTCGTTATCCCTGCATAGCTAAAACTAATAAAGATAGTAAACAAGAGAAAAGAAGCAAAGAACACGATCATCTTCTTCCCCATCCCCATGTACTTACTCTGTTTTCTCTCCAGTAAACTATATTTTTCAGATTAGTTTTTTTTTTTTTTTTTGGGTCAATATTTTTCAGATTAGTTTATGAAACATTATTAATTAATGTAAATGACTCAAAAGACTTCTGAGAAATGCTTTCAAGTACTATACCACTTACCATTTACCAAGAAGAAGTCCTTACCCAATTAGTTACGCAACGTTGTCACTGTTCAAGTCCATATTAGCATGTTAGGCCAAGAACCTATATCTCTGCATCAATCGAAAGAATTCTCATTATATGAATTTCAAACATATCATTCTTATTGGTTTCTGAAATCATTGATTCACCTTTACAACAACACACTTTAGTTTAGGCATTTCCTCGAACACTTTCAGTGCATTTCCTCGAAGCTTTGCCTAATGCCGTTGGACTCTAATTTCGCCAATCGACCGAACCATCTGATGTGTTTCTGTCCGAAATAGAAGAATAAAAGAGTCAATATTGGTGTGTCTGTGTGTGAATTGTTGGTTGACCTGTGTGGTTAAGCCAGAGACCTTTCTAGGAAGCCGACAATTGACTTAAGACTTGTAAAAAGTGAAGTCAACCTTTCATTAGTCCGTTTCGTGTATTTCGGGATGGAAAAATTATCTTCTTCTTTTTTTTTCTTTTTTTTTTTTCTTTTTTCTTTTTTTGTGGAAAGATGGAAATTATCTGTTAGAGATTGGAAACATGTCATTTATATATTTAAAATTTTAAACGCATTATGTTTTTTTTCTTTTTAAGTTTAACACATGCAGACTAAAAACAAAAAAAAAATTAAACGCATTATGCTTTAAGTATTTTTAATTATATTTCGGGGTGGAAAATTCGGATTACTAAATGGGTTCGAGGATATTGGGAAGTTAAAATCCCTATAATAAAATTATCACTAATGGGTCAACTAGAGAGTCATTTGTATTTCTCATCCCATGACGGTTCTATATAACTCTTATCCGTTATATAAATCAACAGATTTGTAGGTTTTGCAAGTTTACACTGAATTTACAGAACTATGGGTTTTAATCCACGAATTTGAATGTAATCCACGAGAAATAATTTGATATATTATTTATTGTAAATTTATAAATTTGATTGTGGTGATGACGGAGTATATTGCGGAATTGCGAGTTAAATTTGATTTTGTGGGATTGATCTGCATTTTTTGCAAGTTGAGGATAAATTTGCAAGCAAAATTATTTAAAGTTTTGTTCAGTAGAAAATCCTTGAAAAAAAATTATCAACATTAAATTGTGTACAATTTCCATCACACATCGTTTCTTAACGTCCAAGGACCACAGACTGTGTCATCTCATTGACAGTGATCAAATCCTTAGACTGTGATTCTTCATCTTGAGGGTGCAATGCAAATGCGGGTTTTTTTGGTGTTGAAAGATCTGATTTTGTGGTTAGCATAGACATCAACTCAAGTGTGTTAGGTCTGTCTGAAGGTTGGTGTTGAACACAGAGCAGACCAATCTGAACACATCTTCCCACTTCGTCGGGATGAGAAGAATCAGCAAGAACATGATCAAGAAGATCAACTCCTTTGTTTTCACACCAAGATTGCCATGCCTGTTGTTTATTTTCATAGCTTAAGAATATAAGTGAAAACCTAAAGTTTAAACTTACATATGCAAGAAACCTCTGCAAATGAATGAAAAGTGAAAACCTAAAAGTTTAAACTTACATATGCAAGAAGGGTTTTTCCTTCTTCGCCATATCTGAACCTTGAGATCTTCTCTCCGCTGATGATTTCTAAAAGTAGAACTCCGAAGCTGTAAATGTCTGATTTCTCAGAGAATGCTCCAGTCCATGCATATTCAGGAGCCATATATCCACTGTGCAAACATCAATTAGTTTTCACTCATTTTAGTATATGACTATATATGAATCTTGTTAAGCACGTTATCAAAGAATGGTTCTTACAGAGTTCCCACAACCCTGAGAGTGTTGTCCTGAAATTGAGTTCCTTGAAACATCCGAGCCAATCCAAAATCTGATATTTTGGGGTTCATTTGCTCGTCCAGAAGAATGTTGCTGACCTTCAGGTCTCGGTGAATTACCTTGAGGCGTGAGTCACGGTGGAGATATAGAAGTCCACGCGCAACGCCTTGAATGATATCAAATCTCTTTGGCCAATCAAGCTCGAGCTTCTTTCTTGAATCTGAATAAAAACTATCAGAAAACAAAACTCCACAAGAAAGAACAAGCTGATAATAGAAAGGGAAAGAAGCAAGAAGTGACTCACCAAAGACAAAAGTATCGAGGCTTTTGTTCAACATAAACTCATAAATCAATAGCTTTTCTTCTCCTTCAATGCAGCATCCCAAAACCCGGACTAAGTTTCTGTGTTGGAGTTTTGAGATGAGTATAATTTCATTCATGAACTCCTCCCTGCCCTGTTTAGAGCTACTAGAAAGCCGTTTTACAGCAATTTCTTTTCCATCTTGCAGCTTTCCCTAAAAAAAACAGATTGCACAAGGTCATCTCGAGAGCATGAACAGAGAATCAAGAAGAGCAAAGAGGACACAAAGTTTCTCACCTTGTAAACCGAACCAAAACCACCTTCTCCAAGTTTGTTTGATAGACTAAAATCATCGGTGGCAATTTGTATGGTATTCATTTCAAAAAATTCTAAACCTGAGACCTCCTTTGATTTTAGATCATTCTTCCATGCATCCTTTGATATATGAGCTGAAATTTGGGTTAGAAGTCCTGTGTTAGTCCTTAACATTTAGTGAGCATGTTCAAATCTTTAGTGTGTAGGTTTAACTATCGCTTTGTTTGCAAGCAAACTAATAAACAAAGAGCAAGAAACCGATAGAGAGATCATAGTAAGGCCATCATCAAGTGTGTACCATTACGCTTAACTTTGTATCTCCAGAAACCAAACGCAGCAGAAGCCAATATCACAAAAAGAGAAAGGCTCACAACACTAGCAGTAATGATCTTGTTATGCTCATTTCCATCTGAGATATAAGACGAAACATAATTAGATAATAAGTCGAAGTAGCTCTTGAGTGTTATCTTTTAAGCCATACCTAGTTCAGAACTTGAAAGACGAATGGAAAGAACTTCTCCTTTTCCTTTATCAGAAAATTGCACTGTGTCCATTAGGTCTTGGTTCCACATTAAGCAACCTATTCCACTGATATAAGCAAAGGCTACACAAGAACAATTCTGGAGGCAACTTTGCTGGCATTCTTCAACATTCAAAGAAGTTGAAAATTCGTAAAAGTCTGGAGGCTTTACGTTGGCAACAGGATGGAAAATGTTTACATCTTTTCCAGTAGAGTTTCCTTGACAATGTAGTTGCGTACGCCTCACACAACCACCAGTCCAGTTTCCTCTTTTCCACTCTTCATTGTGTTTAGGCACAAACCCTTTGAAGCATTTACATTTTGCAGGAAACGACATTACACAAAACCCAAAAGGTCCACATACACCATAATAATCACAAGAGTGAACTGGAACCACAAAGATCCTTTTCCAACTGGTCTCATTACGCCAAGAAATCATAAATGAGCCCTCTTATGTAATCGTTATATATGAAACTCTACTTTCAATATAAGTGAAAGCTCCTGACCCATTTGCATCTTGTTCAAGGTTGAATGGACTTGAAAATGTTTCATCCATTCTTGGTATCCCTGTGAACCTTGTTTTAGCCCATGGACCGCTTCTCCAATAAGGCGTCGAGCCTTTTATAGTAAACGCTTGTGATGGAATTTGTGTTGTGATCTTCCACAAAGTCACCAGGCGATGGATCGGTGTTACTTTTCCAAGAAGTTAACACACGTTTCTCATCTGTGGTGAGATTATTCATCAAGTTTGAGAAAGGAAGCATAGTATCACTAAGATGCTCAAAGCTTTGCCATAGAGTTCTTCCTGAAGAATTGTCTATGACAATAAGATTTCCAGTGTCTGAAAGCTCTGCACGAGACCCGTTAGATGCAAAAACTTGTCCAGTACTGGACCAGACCACGCCATGTTTGCCGTTAAATAACTGAAGACTTCCATTGCTGCTGATAGCGAGATTTGCGGTGGTGTCTGTAACAGGCATTTCTCTATTGGCTACCCACACAACCACCATGGGAATGATACCTTTGAACCAGATTCCAACATACTGACTTTGGGAGTTATTAGGACTGAAGAACCCTAATTCATAAACTCCATTAGAGGAGCTGAGAGTTTTTCCTATTGACAAAGGACTTTTGCTTGTTATCTCTGCATAGCCAAAACTTAAAAAGATTGTAAATAAGAGCAAAGAAGCAAAGAACTTTATCCATTTCTTCTCCATGTGCTTTTGTGTCTTCTTGAAATTAGTTTAAGAAGTGAACATATAATAAAAAGAGCAAGAAAACAAAGAAAATAAAAGATTTAAAAAAAAAAAAAAAAACTCACGGAATTGTAAGAACAATTTTGTGCACACCCCTATGTCTCAAAATTGTGCTGAACTCTTCATACCTATGATAAATTTGTCAATGCTTACATAATTGTCACGAAGAAGTCCAAATTTTTATTCAATCAATTACGCTTCATTGTCACTGCAGTCATGTCCTTATTAGCTTGTTGGGCCGAGGATAGCCACTTATAGTGTGTGTCCCTTCATCAGTCAAAAGATGAGAAATTTCCAAACTCTGATTTAAAGAATATAATATTTTTACTAGGTCTGGGCGTTCGGGTTCTTGTTCGGGTTCGGGTTGGATATTTTGGATTTTCGGGTTTTTGGGTATAAAAGTCTATGACTCATTCGGGTAGGGTTCGGTTTGGTTTCTTTCGGATTTGGATCGGGTATGATTAGTAATCATAAACCCGATAATACCCGAACTTGATTTGAGTACTAGTATTTTTGGGTATTTTATTATCAAAACTAACAATACATACCCGAAATACCCAAACTAATCATAATGATTATAAGTTTATAACAGGCGAGACAACCAAACCATTTCCTTAGAGGCCATGAACATAGCTCTGTATTCAGCTTCAACTGAACTATGTGAAACTGTCGACTGTTTCTTCGATCGCCAAGTGATCAAAGAGTTGCCAAGAAACATTGCATACCCTGTAACTGATTTCCGTGTGTCAAGGCAACCACCTAAATCGGAGTCACAATATCCTCGTAAGTCAAAATTATCATCTACAGCGTAGAAAAGACCCTGGCCTATAGTCCTTTTGAGATACCTCAAAACTTTGTGAATCGCTTGTAAATGAGGTTCACGAGGATCATGAGAGTACTGAGCCAACTTAGAGACTGCATAACATATATCTGGTCTTGTTATAGTGAGATAATGTAACTTGCCAATCAATCTCGTATAGTGTTTTGCGTCATCGATCTTCAATCCATCATCTTGGCTCAACTTTATACTTGGTTCCATAGGTATTGAAGAAGGCTTACAGTCTGAGAATAATAGCGCATAGTTTTCTTTAACTACAATAAATATTGTAGGCATTAACAAATGGGAATTTGAGAAAAAAAAATAAAAAAATTTGAAAATGATGATTGTTGACTATTGTATCTGACCTTATAAAATTGAATATGTGATTAATACGTTAAGAGACGATTAGATCTCTCTCTTCAGAGTTGGTGTTAACAATTTATCTTACTATATTTTAATATGTTAATAATGAAATTATATTATCGGAAAACAAATTAAGTTATTTACGTTGAAAATTTTTTATGTAAATAATTCTATTCTCTAAAAAATGTTTTTTTTTTCTTTTCTAAAATAATTTTAACATACATCACCTACAACAAATTTTTAATTTAATTCTTTTTTGATTAAATTTAATTTTTAAATTTAAAAAACCCATCCATCAGGTGGGATCCTAATCTAGTACATACATATACAGTAAAACTTCTATAAATTAATACTATTGGGACCAAGATATTTTATTAATTTAGAGAGAGTATTAATTTATCGATAAATTAATAATTATTAATTTATAGAGAGATTTTCCAATTTTCAAAAATTCTATAAAAATCTATTTAAAATAAGATTTTTTTTTTTGACAATTTCACATTATTATAAATTTATTTTATCTAAAATTCCTTTTACTTTATCTAAAATTTCAGAAGTTTTTGATGCAATAAGAAAGATTAGAGATGAGCTCCAACAAGAATGCATGTTTAGGAATAAACAAACAACACTAGAGTCATATTTTACTAAATTATTTTAATTATATTTTTAATGTTATATGATTATTAATTTATGTTATTAATGGGACCATATATTTACATAGGGGTCTAAAATAAATTATTATCTTATTATTTTATCGAATTGTGTCATTTTTTACACCGGCCTAACTCGGGACCGGAAATTTTTTATTAATTTATAGAGGTTATTAATTTATAGAGTATTAATTTATAGAGGTTCTACTGTATTGCTAAATGTTTGTCATTCACATCTCTCCCGGTCGACCAGGCAACACAGTGACAGAGCTTTCCGGTTCGAGTTTGAAATATTTATAGATAATAATTGAGGCGAAAATTTTGGATGACGAAACAAATTCGGAAAATTTGGTAGCTAAATTTTCGAAGTTACCAACATTGAAAAGTCAGACTACTTTAATGTTACACAATCACACACACTTCAATATTACAGTTTTTTAACGCCCAAGGATAACAGACCGTGTCATCTCATTGACAGTGATCAAATCCTTAGACTGTGATTCTTCATCTCTTGTGTACACTACAAAAGTGGGTTGTTTTGGTGATGGTAGATCTGATGTTGTCGTGAGCATTGCCAACAACTCAAGTGTGTTTGGTCTGTCTGCAGGTTGGTGTTGAACACAGAGCAAACCAATCTGAACACATCTTTCAACTTCTAATGGTTGACATGAATCAGCAACATCTTTATCCAGAAGATCAACTCCTCCAGTTTCACACCAAGACTCCCATGCCTGTTGTTTAGTTTTTAGATTTTAAGAATATAACAGCAAGAAAACGTTTTGAAACCTTTGCATCTACTAAACAATTAAAAAAGACTCAATCTTATAGGGTGTTTCCAAACACTATAGAAGTTAAAATAAAAAGGAAATAATTTTATCATTGTATCCAAACACACATTTTCATCTTTTCATTTTTCCTCTTCATCAATTATTTCCTTATTTAATATTACAATATTAATAGTATGAATTATAATTCTCCTATCACATTTGTTAGATCTTATTTTCAAATTATTTTAAATTATTATATAACACATATAATTATTAAAATTTAATATTTTTTCTGCATATATTGTGATTAAAGTTTTTTTAAACGGACATATATTAACACTATAGAAGTTAAAATAAAAAGGAAATAATTTTATCATTGTATCCAAACACACCTTTCCATCTTTTCATTTTCCTCTTCATCAATTATTTCCTTATTTAATATTACAATATTAATAGTATGAATTATAATTCTCCTATAACATTTGTTAGATCTTATTTTCAAATTATTTTAAATTATTATATAACACATATAATTATTAAAATTTAATATTTTTTCTGCATATATTGTGATTAATTTTTTTTTAAACGGACATATATTACTCAATTAAAGAAGAAAAAAGTGTGAATTCCTTTTTTTTTTTGTGTTCAACATCCCACATTGATTAAATTTCTGTAGCAATGGTTCATAATCTTATTATAAAAAGACCAAAATGATTTCAAATACGAATGAACAAGAAACTTGACATATCATGCGTCAAAATTTTTAAAAATATATTCGGTTTATCCAATTTTTAGTTGAAATAATTTAAACATCTCACATTGACTAAAATTTGTGGGCAATAGTTCAGTTCATTTTATGTAAAAAAAATCAAAATAATTTTAAATACGAGTGAAAAGGAACTTTTTTACGTAAAAAAAAATCAAAATGATTTTAAATACAAATGAAAAGGAACCTTGACTTATGAGACGTCTAAATTTCAAAAAATTTATTCGGTTTAATCTGATTCTTTAGTTGAGATAATTGACGTATATACGGGTCAATTTTTTATTTTATAAACGGAAAAATTCTATAAAAAAAACTTCAAAAGTGGCACATACTTCTACATTAAACCTCCAAAGTGAAACTTTTTTAGTTTAAATCTTCAAAATGGCGTTTTATTTCGTTTTTCATTTAAAAAATTGTTGGGGTTAACTTTTGTGTTAACAGAGTAAACTTTTCCAGGATCAGAAATATCGGTGGAAAATAAAACACCACTTTAATTTGAAGATATAAACTGGAAATTCTTTTACTTTGACGGTTTAAAAGTGAAATGTAATACCTTGAAGGTTTGATGTAGAAATGTGTGCTATTTTAAAAGTTTTTATAGAATTTTCATTTATAAATAATAAATAAACAAAAAAATACAAAATTTTATTGAAATAATTGACCCGCAATGTGTACTATTTTAGAGAATTTTAATGAATTTTTTCCGTTTATAAATAATAAATAAACAAAAAAAAATAAATCTTTTTATTAAAACAATTGACCCACGGTGTACCGCGGGTATAAATCTAGTGTGTATGAAAACATAAAATCTTACTTACATATGCAAGAAGCGTTTTTCCTTCGTCGCCATAGCTGAACCTTAAGATCTTCTCTCCGCTGATAATTTCTAACAATAGAACTCCGAAGCTGTAGACGTCTGATTTCTCAGAGAATGCTCCAGTCCATGCATACTCAGGAGCCATGTATCCTCTGTGCACACATCAATTAGTTTCACCCAGTTTGATATATGACTATGAATATTGTTAGGCATTTGAATACTGATTCTTACAATGTTCCTACAATTCTGCGAGTGTTGTCTTGATATTGGGTTCCCTGAAACATCCGAGCCAAACCAAAATCTGATATTTTCGGGTTCATTTGCTCGTCTAGAAGAATGTTGCTGACCTTCAGATCTCGGTGAATGACCTTGAGGCGTGAGTCACGGTGGAGATAGAGAAGTCCACGCGCAATGCCTTGAATGATATCAAATCTCTTTGGCCAATCAAGCTCAAGCCTTTTTCTTGAATCTGAGCATTAATATAGCATAAAAAGCATCACGTAAGACAGTTCCATTACATGTAAAGATAAAAGAAAAGCAAAGAGACAAAAAGGGACCAACCAAAGATAAAAGTATCAAGACTTTTGTTCACCATGAACTCATAAATCAATAGCCTCTCTTCTCCTTCAATGCAACATCCCAAAATCCGAACTAAGTTTCTGTGTTGAAGTTTTGAGATGAGTACTATTTCATTCATGAACTCCTCTTTGCCCTGTCCAGAGCTGCTAGAAAGACGTTTTACAGCAATTTCTTTTCCATCTTGCAGCTTTCCCTGAAACAGATTGCACAAGGTCATCTCGAGAGCATAAACAGAGAATCGAGAAGAACAAATTGTATAAAAATTATCTGACCTTGTAAACTGAACCAAATCCACCTTGTCCAAGTTTATTTGAGAGACTAAAATTATTGGTGGCAATTTCAATGGTATTCATCTCAAAGAAACATAAACTTGAGAAATCTTGTGGTGTCAAGTCACTGCTACATGCATCATTTGATGTATTTGCTGAAACTGAAGTTCCAAAAATACATAGAAAAATAACAAGCACCATCAATGTGTTATACCACAAGCACGCAAATGAATTAAAAAGAAAAACAACAAGAGATTGATATAGAGATAGTAAGATCATCAGGGTGTTACCATTGTGTTTCACTCTGTATCTCCAGAAACCAACCGCAGCAGAACCCAATATCACAAAAAGAGAAAGGCTAATAATAGTAGCAGTAATGGTCTTCTTATGCTCATTTCCACCTGATATATATAAGACAAAACGAATTTTATTACTAAGCCATGCTGCTTTCGAAAAGAACACTATCAATAGAGTTGAAAGTTTTTTAAGGACAAAGATGCTCTTTGATGTTATCTTGTTCAAGGCATACCCATTTCAGAACGTGCCAGGCGAATGGAAAGAAGTTCTCCTCTTGCAGAAAATTGCACAGCGTCCAATAGGTCATGGCTCCATACTAAGCAACCTATTCCATGAATATAAGAAAAGGCTAAACAAGAACAATTGTGGAGGCAACTTTGCTCGCATTCTTCAGCATCCTCAGAATTTGCAAATTCGTAAAAATCTGGAGGTTTTATGTTGGAAATGGTATGGAAGATGTTTACATCTTTGCTAGTAGAGTTTCCAAGACAATCTAGTTCGGTACGCCTCACACAACCACCAGTCCAGTTTCCTCTTTTCCACTCCTCAATGTATTTTGGTATAAACCCTTTGAAGCATTTACATTTTGGAGGAACAGACATCACACACAACCCAAAAGGTCCACATACACCATAATAATCACATGAGTCCACTGGCGCCGCATAGTACAATTCCCAATCCGTCCCATTATGCTGAGAAATCTTCAGTAAGCCCTCTGATGTTAAAGTTAAATGTGGAAATTTTAAGTTTCTGAGTAAATAAGAGAAGGATCCTGACCCGTTTGAATCTTGCTGAAGGCTGAAAGGACTTGTATAGGTTTCATCCATTATCGGTATTCCGGTGAACCTTGTTTTAGTCCATGGACCACTTCTCCAATAAGGTGCCGAGCCTTTCATAGTAAGCACTTGTGATGGCACTTGCGGTGTAATCTGAGCCACAAAATCGCCAAGAGATGGATCAGTGTAACTTTTCCAAGAAGTCAACACCCGCTTCTCACCGGTGGCGAGATTATACATAAGGGTTGACAAAGGGAGCATGGTATCACCAGGGTTGTCAAAGCTTTGCCATAGAGTTCTACTTGATACCTTGTCTATGACAATAAGATTTCCAGTGTCTAAAAGGTCTGCTCGAGACCCATTAGATGCAAAAGTTTCTCCACTGGACCACACAACGCCATGCTTTCCATTAGATAACAGAAGACTTCCATTGCTGCTGATAGCGAGATTTGCCGTGGAGTCTGTAACAGGTTTTTCTCTATTGGCCACCCACACAACCACCCGGGGAATGATACCTTTGAACCAGATTCCGACATACTGGTCTTGGGTGTTATTAGGACTGAAGAACCCCAACTCATAAACACCATTAGAGGAGGTAAGAGTTTGTCCCATTGACAAAGTACTCTCTGTCGTTATCCTTGCATAGCTAAAACAAATAGTGGTAAATAAGAGCAAACAAGCAAAGAACACGATCGTCTTCTTCCTCATGGGTTCTTGTGTCTCCAAGATCTTCTTCAGATTAGTTTAAGAGACAAACATGTTAATAAGAGCAAGCAAGCTAAGAAAAGAAACTCAGGAACTTATGAGACTATGTTCAAGAACCTATTAACAATGTTGACTAAACCTCACTTATGTTCCAAAACTCTGCAGTACTGTATTAAGGATCAATTAAAATCTCATTAATAATACAAAATAAATTCTAATAAATTGCTGTGAAGAAGTCTAACCTTTTACCCAGTCAACCACACAACGATTGACCTCATATAGCAACATTTTCATCTTTGCATCAATTAAAAACTAACCGAAGAATACAACATCTTACCTAATCAGCCACACATTTATTTTCCATGTCATTGCCAGCTTTTTGAGCCCAAAACCTGTGAAACAGAGAAATCTACACTCTGCATCAATATCTACACTCTCAATAATTATGTGAATAAATCAAATGATGAAAATATTTATCAATCAGATATTTCTCAGTGGTTTGTGAAGTCTTTCACCCTTGCCACATGAGAGAAATTGATCATCTTCATGGTAAAACACATTGCAGCTTTGAAACCTGAAATCACTTTTTACTTAATGAAATAAATTATAAGAAGAATGAAAGTTGAAGTTATCAACATTGAAAAGTTTATCCCTTTGGAGAATAATAATCTAACACACATCAATTCTACAGTATACATCCATTGTTTCTCAACGCCCTTGAATCACAGACTCTGTTATCTCATTGACGCTGATCAAATCATTAGATGGTGACTCGTCATCTCGAGTGTGCACTGCAAATGTGGGTTGTTTTGGTGATGGAAGATCTGATTTTGTGGTGAGCATAGACATCAACTCAACTGTGTTGGGTCTCTCTACTGGTTGATGTTGAACACAGAGCAGACCGATCTGAACATACCTCCCAACTTCTAATGGGTGACATGAATCAGCAAGAGCCTGGTCCAAAAGATCAACTCCTCGGTTTTCACACCAAGATTCCCATGCCTGTGTTAGTTTCAGATCATAAGAATATAAGGACAACAAACCTTTTGCAACCTCTGAAAGTACATGAAAACCTAAAGTTTTACTTACATATGCAAGAAGTGTTTTTCCTTCTTCGCCATAGCTGAACCTTGAGATCTTCTCTCCGCTGATGATTTCTAACAGTAGAACTCCAAAGCTGTAGATGTCTGATTTCTCAGAGAATGCTCCAGTCCACGCATACTCAGGAGCCATATATCCTCTGTGCAAACATCAAATAATTTATGACTATAACTATGATACAATTTCAAGCATGTTATAGAAAATAGGTTCTTACAGAGTTCCTACAACCCTGCGAGTTTTGTCCTGATATTGGGTTCCCTGACACATCCGAGCCAATCCAAAATCTGATATTCTCGGATTCATTTTTTCGTCCAGAAGAATGTTGCTGACCTTCAGGTCTCGGTGAATAACTCTGAGGCGGGAGTCACGGTGGAGATAGAGAAGTCCACGCGCAATGCCTTGAATGATATCAAATCTCTTTGGCCAGTCAATCTCGAGCCTTTTTCTTGAATCTAAGTAATAATACAGCGTAAAAAAACTATCAGATACGAAGTTCCACATATTGCTAATAGAATGGGAAAGAGGCAAGAAGTGACGTACCAAAGACAAAAGTATCGAGGCTTTTGTTCAACATAAACTCATAAATCAATAGCTTCTCTTCTCCTTCGATGCAACATCCCAAAACCCTGACTAAGTTTCTGTGTTGGAGTTTTGAGATGAGTACTATTTCATTCATGAACTCCTCCTTGCCCTGTCCAGAGCTGCTAGAAAGACGTTTTACTGCAATTTCTTTGCCATCTTGCAGTTTTCCCTGAAACAAGTTGCAATTGTCATCTCAAGAAAATAGAAAAAAAAAATAAGAGCAAAGAAGATACAAAGTTTCTGACCTTGTAAACAGAACCAAATCCTCCTTGTCCAAGTTTGTTTGATATACTGAAATTATTGGTGGCAGTTTGTATGGTTTTGATATCAAAAAATTCTAAACCTGGGACCTCCTTTGATTTTAGATCATTTCTCCAGGCATTCTTTGATATGTGAGCTGAAATTTGAGTTAGAATCACAAACAGTTATTACTTAATGTAAATGGTGTTAGTGCTTCACATCTAGTAATTTAGCCAAGTGAACATATTTAGTTAGATCTTTTGAAGCAAGCCAGAACCAAGGTACCAGAAAGAACTACTTAGCGTGTCAATTTAGTGTAGGTTTGACGTAGTGGAAAATCTCCCTTGTTCCTACTATAGTTTTCGATCGTTTTGTTGGCAAGAAAATGAATAAATAAAAAAAAGTAAGATCATCAGTGTGTACCGTTATGTCTGTATTTCCATAAACCACACGCAGCAGAAGTCAATATCAGAAAAAGGGAAACGCTCACAACACTAGCAGCAATGGTTTTGCTACGCTCATTTCCACCTGAGATATTTAAGACAAAAAAACAAATTAAACAATAAGCCATGTTGCTACCAAAGAGAACACTAACAATGGAGTTGAGGATACAGTTGTGTAATTGACCAAGTAGCTCTTTTGTGTTATATTTTAAGCCGTACCTTGTTCAGAACGTGCAAGACGAATGGAAAGAAGTTCTCCTCCTGCAGAAAATTGCACTGCGTCCATTAGGTCTTGGCTCCACATTAAGCACCCTATTCCATGGATATAAGCAAAGGCCAAGCAAGAACAATTGTGGAGGCAACTTTGGTGGCATTTTTCAGCATCCACAGAACTTGCATATTCGTAAAATTCTGGAAGCTTTATGTTGGCAACAGGATGGAAGATGTTTACATCTTTGCCAGTAGAGTTGACTTGACAATCTATTTCGGTACGCCTCACACAACCATCAGTCCAGTTTCCTCTTTTCCACTCCTCAATGGATTTTGGTACAAATCCTTTGAAGCATTTACACTTTGGGGATACTGACATAACACAAATCCCAAAAGGTCCACATACGCCATAAATATCACATGGATTGGCTGGAGCCTCGTAGTTTAATTCCCAGTCCATTCCATTATGCCAAACCATCTTCATTGATCCCTCTGATGTTAAAATCAAATGTGAAAGTTTGAAGTTTCTATCAAAATAAGTAAAGGATCCTGACCCGTTTGCATCCTGCTGAAGGCTAATTGGACTTGTATATGTTTCATCCTGATCCATTAGTGGTATCCCCGTGAATCTTGTTTTAGCCCATGGACCAGTTCTATAATAAGGCGTCGAGCCTCTCATAATTAACACCTGTGATGGCACTTGCGGTGTTATCTGGGCCACAAATTCACCAGGCGATGGATCAGTGTTACTTTTCCAAGAAGTTAACACCTGCTTCTCACCGGTGGCAAGATTATACCTCAAGCTTGAGAAAGGGAGCATAGTATCACCAAGATGGTCAAAGCTTTCCCATAAAGTTCTTCCCGAAACATTGTCTTTGACAACTAGATTGCCGTTGTCTGAAAGCTCTGCACGAGATCCGTTAGATGCAAAAGTTTCTCCACTGGACCACACAACGCCATGATTTCCATTAAATAAGAAAAGACTTCCACTGCTGCTGATAGTAAGGTTTGCCGTGGAGTCTGTAACAGGCTTTTCTCTATTGGCCACCCACACAACCACCCGGGGAATAATACCCTTGAACCAGATTCCAACATACTGATTTTGGGAGTTATTAGGACTGAAGAACCCCAATTCATAAACTCCGTTAGAGGAGCTGAGAGTTTTTCCTATTGACAAAGGACTCTCTGCCGTTATCTCTGCATAGCTAAAACTTAAAAGGATGGCAAACAAGAGCAAACAAGGAAAGAACATGATCCTCTTCTTCAGATTAGTTTAAGAAGTGAAGATGTTAACAACAGAAAGCAAGCCAACAATAATAATATATAAGGACTTGTGGGGACTATTTTCAAGCAACCTATAAGCAATGTTGACCACAAGAGATAAGCATAAGGTCTGCAATATAGAGTCTTCATACATATTGACTGATACGAAAGCTGATATTTCTCTGCAAAAACTGTGACTCATCTTTCGATTGATGCAGAGTATATAGATG
Source organism: Barbarea vulgaris (assembly GCA_963667165.1). NCBI lineage: Eukaryota > Viridiplantae > Streptophyta > Magnoliopsida > Brassicales > Brassicaceae > Barbarea > Barbarea vulgaris. Next base: position 46,305,970 of record OY763887.1, read on the forward strand.
CCTATCTTTCATTGGTTGTGGACTTCTAAGGAAATGAAATGACAGTTTGCTATTTTGAGGATGTTAACATGCAACTCCATAAGTTACATTTTTGTCAATATGTGAAGCCTCTATATTGCAGACCTTAAACATTATTTAATGATACAAAATAAATTTCAATACTAATTAGGTAATTTCCATGTAGAAGTCCAACCTTTTTACCCAATCAACATATGACCTCACATAGCAACATTGTCAATTTCGTGTCCTTGTTGCCACCTTGTTGAGGCCAGAACCAATGCGAAATAGTCATCAATACTATGAAGTATGAACCAATCAAAAAATGAAAATTTTACTCCTTTACCTTTCACAGTCTGAAACCAAGAACCCCAACCTTTTACACAAGCAACTATACTGTGGTTGAACTCATATTGAAATATTGTGTTGTTTCCATGTTCTTGCAAAAGATAAACATAGCAACACTCTTTGCATCAATCGAAAGATTGGTTATATGAATAAACCAGATGATGAAGATATGAATCAATCAGATCTGAAATCCTTGGCTAACCTTTACAACACACTTTAACTTTCTTGAACTGTAGACTATCTTAAATCTCGTTGAGGCATTTCATCGAACACTTCCAGTGCATAATCAAAACGTTCAGAGCTTCGCTAATGTCATTGGATCCTTCTCCCCCAATCGACTGATTCCAACTCCAACCAATATTAGCTTAACAGTTTCGGTCCAAAATAGCCGACTTCAACTATCAACATTGGTGTGTCAGTGTCACCCAGAGAGAACTCAGGCATCAATGTTTGAGACTTGGGAGGATTTAAGAACCTTGATTTCAAAAATATACATAAAAACGGAGAATGAATATATTTAAGAATTTTGAAGTTACTTACAGTACAAGCATTGAAAAGTTGACTACTTTAATGTACAACAAATCCCACACACTTCAATATTACAATTTCTTAACGCCCAAGAATCATAGACTGTGTCATCCCATTGACGGTGATCAAATCGTCATCTCTTGTGTGCAATGCAAATGTGGGTTGTTTTGGAGATGAAAGATCTGATTTTGTGGTGAGCATAGACAGCAACTCTAGTGTGTTGGGTCTGTCTGCAGGTTGGTGTTGAACACAGAGCAGACCAATCTGAACACATCTCCCAACTTCTAATGGGTGACTTGAATCAGCAACATCTTGGTCTAGAAGGTCAATTCCTCTGTTTTCATACCAAGACTCCCACGCCTGTTGTGGTGTCAGACCAAGCGAACATGAGGGCAAGAAAAAGTTTTCAAATGGGCAGCGAAGTCTCTGCACTTTTGGTGGGAACCAATTACAAAATTTAGTGTATCAATACATGAAGTCAATACTTACATATGCAAGAAGGGTTTTCCCGTCTTCGCCATAGCTGAATCTTGAGATCTTCTCTCCGCTGATGATTTCTAACAATAAAACTCCAAAGCTGTAGATGTCGGATTTCTCAGAGAACATCCCAGTCCATGCATACTCGGGAGACATATAACCTCTGCAAATATTCTTCCAAGTTAATATATGATTATAACAATTATGTTAAGCATTTTTTTGAAGACAGCATCTTACAGAGTTCCTACAACTCTGTGAGTGTTGTCCAAATATTGGGTTCCCTGATACATCCGAGCCAATCCAAAATCTGATATTTTTGGATTCATTTTCTCATCCAGAAGGATATTGCTGACCTTCAAATCTCGGTGAATTACCCTAAGGCGTGAGTCATGGTGGAGATAGAGAAGTCCACGCGCAATACCTTGAATGATATCAAATCTCTTTGGCCAATCAAGCTCGCGCCTTTTTCTTGAATCTAAGCAATAATACAGTCGAAAATTTATCATAGAGAAAAAGCTGCTGGCAGTAAAGGAAGAGTGCAAGAAGAAACGAACCAAAGAGAAAGGTATCAAGGCTTTTGTTCAACATAAGCTCATAAATCAATAGCTTCTCTTCTCCTTCGATGCAGCATCCCAAAACCCGGACTAAGTTTCTGTGTTGGAGTTTTGAGATTAATACTATTTCATTCATGAACTCCTCTTTACCCTGTCCAGAGCTGCTAGAAAGACGTTTTACCGCGATTTCTTTTCCATTTTGCAGTATTCCCTAAACCAAGTAGCAAATGTCACCTCGATAAAATATAGGAAAGGACAAAGCAAAGAGGATAAAAAGTTTCTCACCTTGTAAACGGAACCAAATCCACCTTGTCCGAGTTTGTTTGATATACTGAAATTATTGGTGGCATTTTGAATGGTATATATATCAAAGAACTCTAAACCAGGGACATCTTGTGGTTTGAGATCATTCCTCCATGCATCCTTTGATATAAGAGCTGAAATTAATGTTAGAATCATGTGTTAGGGCTTAACATCTAGTAATCTAGCCAAGTGAGCATATTAAGATTTTATAAGCAAGCTGACGCCAAGCCGCCAAGGTACCGAAAAGAACATATCTTGGTCTAAACAACATAACTGAGTGTGTGTAGGTTAATTTGATGTAGTGTAAGAACTCATTATTCTATATTAGTTATTGATAATTTTTCACAAATGTAGCAAATGCATAGATGAACAACGAGAGATCGATAGATAGTCAAGCGATCAGTGTGTTACCGTTATGTTCCACTCTGCATCTCCATAAACCGAACCCAGCGAATCCCAAGATCACAAAAAGGGTAAGGCTCACTGTACCGGAAACAATGGCCACCTTGCGCTTATTTCCATCTGAGAAATGTAGGACAACGAATTAAACATTAAGTTATGCTCCGAAGGAAAAAAAAAAAAAGCAATATCCATGAAATAGAATATACAATCACAAAAACGAAGGTCTTTGATTTTAGTTCAAAACCATACCTATCTCAGAACGTGCAAGACGAATGGAAAGACGTTCTCCTGTTGCAGAATATTGCACTGCATCCATTAGGTTTTGGTCCCATACTAAGCACCCTATTCCATTTATATAAGCAAAGGCCAAGCAAGAACAATTGTGGAGACATCTTTGGTGGCATTCTTCAGCATTCATAGAGTCTACAAATTCGTAAAAGTCTGGAGGCTTTATGTTGGAAATGGTATGGAAGACGTTTTTATCTTTGCTAGTAGAGTTTCCTAGACAATCTAGTTCGGTACGCCTCAGACAACCACTAGTCCAATTTCCTCTTTTCCACTCCTCATTGAATTTAGGAACAAACCCTTTGAAGCATTTACACTTTGGAGGAACTGACATAACACACAACCCAAATGGTCCACACGCACCATAAAAATCGCATGAATTCACTGGAGCCTCATAGTATAATTCCCAGCCCATTCCATTATGCCGGAAAAACTTCATTGATCCCTCTGATGTTAACATTATACGTGAGAGTTTGTGGTTTCTTTCAAAATAAGACAAATATCCTGACCCGTTTACATCTTGGTGAAGACTGAATGGACCTGTGTACGATTCATCCATAAAAGGTATCCCAGTGAACCTTGTTTTGGCCCATGGACCGCTTCTCCAATAAGGCGTCGAGCCTTTCATAATAAATCCCTGTGATGGCACTTGCGGTGTAATCTGGCCCAAAAAGTCGCCAGGTGATGGATCAGTGTCACTTTTCCAAGAAGTCAACACCCGCTTCTCCCCGGTGGCGAGGTTATACATCAGGGATGAGGTATGTAGCAGAGTCTCACTAAGATGTTCAAAGCTTTGCCATAGAGCTCTTTCCGAAACATTATCTGTGACTATAAGATTTCCGTTGTCTGATAGCTCTACACGACAATCACTAGAGGGAAAAGTTACTCCACTGGACCACACAACGCCAAGGTTGCCATTAAATAAGAGAAGACTTCCATTGCTGCTGATAGCTAGATTTGCCGTGGAGTCTGTAACAGGCTTTTCTCTATTCGCTACCCACACAACAGCCCGTGGAATGGTATCCTTGAACCAGATTCCAACATACTGGTGGTCCTTGGTGTTATTAGGACTGAAGAAACCCAACTCATAAACCCCATTAGCGGAGCTGAGAGTTTGTCCTATTGACAAAGGACTTGTTGGCGTTATAGCTGCATAACTTAAACATAAGAGGAAGCTAAACAAGAGCAAACAAGCAAACCTCGTCATCCCGCTGTGCGTTCTTGTATCTCCAAGAACAATCTCCTCTAGATTACTGTAAGAGGAGAACATGTATGGAAGAGAAAGTAAGCCAAGAAAGCAAACTCAAGTACTTAATATGAGCATTATTCTTCAAACAGTGTTGACCACAGAGCACCCATCTTCCAAGATTCTGCATTACTTTATTCACGATCAACTTAAACCTTGTTTTATAATACAGATTTAAGGAAAATGAAATGCTTATGTTTTTACTAGTTGGCTCCAAAGAATTCCAACATTTTACCCAATCAAGCATGCAACGGTTGACCACATATTGAAACCTTTTGTGTCATTTTCATGTCTTTGTTAACCTGTTTAACAAAGAACCAATAAGAGACTAAGAGATAGTCAGCAACACTCTGAACCAATCAAAAGATGAGACTTGTACCCCAAACTTTTCACAGTCTAAACCAAGAACTCCAATTACCCAATCAACCCACGCTCAGTTGACCAGAACCAGTGAGAGATACACACATCTATACTCTGAATCAATTAAAAAGATTCAACTGGGATTCGTCATCGCTCGTGTAAGAACTTCAAACTGGACCAAAGACCTGAAGAGTTTTTTAATTTGACCTACACAACCTTTTGTCTGTACGGCATCCTATATATTATCTGATCTGTGTGATATTGCTAAAAAGAGCGAAGCTCTGATGCCTTGCATTTCATTCAGGAATTTCACCGAACACTTGTTGTGCATTCATAGACACACAGTTCAACGCCTTGCTAATGTCGCCGGACTTAAAATCTCGATCGAGAAAGATAGTAACACGCCAAAGTATGGCCGATTATTTCCAGCGACGACATAACTGCTCCGACCATTTAAGTTGCTATTCCAACAATTTATAGCGTGTTATACTTTTAGGCTTTGATTGAAAAAAGAAAAAAAAAAAAAAAAAAAAAAAAAACATGCGCCAACTCTTTTTTTTGTTTTCAACGAACTTCATGTAAACAGAAACTTTTATGATAAAAATAATTTTTATTTTTATTTTTTTCACTCATGTTTATTCCATTCAACTGATGTAAAAAAAAATATATATATATATATATCCCTCACTTTTTTGTTTTTTTTTCCACAACTTTTCAGCTAATTATACCAATTTAAAGTTATAGACTCTAATTAGGAGATGAAGAATGTATAAATGTTGAAGTTGTTAAAACATTGAAAAACTGATCCCTTTAAGAGTTTAAGGAGAAGGTTTCAGTTCTACAATTTTCATCACAAATAGTTTCTTAATGCCCAAAGATCACATAGTTTATTCGAAAAAGAGAGTGGATTTAAATTTTATATATTATAAAAGATGAGTGTCATAGGTTGTATGATCGACACGTATCCTCTCTTTTTTGTAATAAAAAACGAAAAATTATGACTCTTGGATTTAGACAATGATTTGGTTCAATGTATACACAAATCTTAGAGATATTCAACGCATCGTATATTTGGTTCAATGTATACACAAACCTTAGAGATATTCAATGCATCGTATATTTGGTTCAATGTATATACGATTATATAAACACTAAAACGTTACAACTTCTCAATTTCCAAATGTATGGTAGCAAAAGATACTCTTTATTTTTAAAAAAATTTATGGATATTTTCTATTAAATAATAATTTTCTATTCTAATATAAACATATGAAGTTTTCTTAAAAGAAAAAAAAATTGATTTCTTCTCACAATTGTTTTTCAATTCTCAAAAACTAATCTTCTAAATAAACTTTTCTCCATCGTTTTTTCTGCAACATTCATCTGCCGGCGTTGGCCATATTCTTTCTAATTATAAGTTACTTAATTTAGGTTTCATTTAAATAAAAACTTTAATATTTGGAGATGTAAAATTGAAAAGACACGAGTCTCGCGACTGTATCTTCTTATGTTCTTGATGACTTTCATCAATTTCCATAATCATTGTTAAGCGCCAGTACTTTAGCTATGGTTATATGTTTCCACAAATTTTAACTCTATTGTATGATTGACACGAGTTGTCATTTTTTGTAAGAAAATAAAACCAAAGTTGCAATTTTGTATCAGTGTTTTGTCACTTTTGATCAGAAATTGTGTACTTTTCCAAACGATGCACATGTCGTTCTAGGGTTTAAAAGGATTCCTCCACTTTGTCAATTGTAGTTAAGCCATTTCAAAAATGTTTATAGTATAGTAATCATGGTGATCGTATTTTCTTCATCTCAGATTACACCAGTTGTTATAGTGATGAGATGCCAGTGAAATGGTGATAGTAACAAAGGCGAGGGGACACAAATACAAATAGACAAGCCGATGATGGGGAGAAAAATGTGAGATCATTCAATCATGAAGTACATTTTGGTTAATTAGCAAATTCTATGAAATATAAGAATAAAAGTGTTAGTCAATGACAAATTTGAACAAATGGAAAATCAAAAATTACAAGAGACTTGTCGTCATAGTTCATATTCGCATTGAAGTATGTCTAAACTGTATTTTTCATGGGCATAAATAAGTCTTAACAACTATGGTTGCTTTTGCAACATACTGTTCCGAATTGGTGAAAATAGTGTTAACATCAGTTTTGTAATGAGTGTTATATTGTTGTGTGATAGACACGTGCCCTTTCCTTTTTTTGTAGAAAAAAAATCAAAAGTTACGTTTATTGGGTAACACAATAATTTGGTTTAGTGTATAAAATCCACATAACTTTAGAGATATTCAATGCACCGTCAACATTTGGTTCATTGTATATACAGTTATATAAACTCCAAAACGTCACAATTTCTCAATTTCCAAATTTATGGTATCAAAAGATACACTCTGTTTCTCAAAAAAAAAAAAAAAAAATTGGGTGGATATTTTCTATCAAATAATAATATTATACTATAATAGAAACATTTGGAGTTTTCTGAAAAAAAAAAAAATTGGGTGGATATTTTCTATCAAATAATAATATTATACTATAATAGAAACATTTGGAGTTTTCTGAAAAAAAAATTGTTTTTTTTTTTACAACCGTTTTTCTTCTCTCCAAAGATAATTTTCCAAATCAACTTTTCTCTTACGTTTTTTTTCAACGTTCACCGGCCGGCGTCAACTCTAGCATTGGCGATACTCTTTCTAATTATACTCTACTTAATTTAGGTTTCATTTAAATAAAAACTTCATTATTTGGGGATGTAAAATTGAAAAAGCATGAGTCTCGCCACTGTATTTTCTTCTTCTCTAGAAGGAATTGTATTGATCTTCATAATTATTGTTAAGCACCTGTACTTTAACGGTAGTGATGAATTTTCGGTAATTTTTTTCTCAATTGTATGACTGACCTTCAATGATTTTGAATTTCTGAAAATTCTTAGAAACTAATAAAAATTTACTATCCGCGCGTATGCACGGATATTGTCATAGTTAGTTAAATTATTAGCTAAATTTGACTCTCTCTTTGTCATCAATACTATGAACCAATAAAAAAATGAAAACTGTACTTATCTACCTTTCACAGTCTGAAACCAAGAACCCCAACCTTTTACACAATCAACTATACGGTGGTTGACCTCATATTGAAATATATTGTGTTGTTTCCATGTCTTTGCCTATGAAAAATAAACCATCGAAACTCTTGCATCAATTGAAAGATTGATTATATGAATAAATCAGATGATAAGAATATTAATCCGATAGACATTTCTTCGTAGTTTCTGAAATCCTTGTTTCACCCTTACAACACACTCGTTCAGGCATTCCATCGAACACTTCCAGTGCATAAATCAAAACGTTCACAGCTTCACTAATGTTGTTGGACCCAATCGACGGATTCGAGTTCCAACCATCTGTGCTCAACAGTTTCTGTCCAAAAGAGCTGATTTCAAAGTCAACATCGGTGTGTCAATGTCACCCAGAGAGAGAAGACGACACACCACTAAGTTTCTATTTATTTACTCTGGAACTACATGAATCAATCTTTTTCGCATTCTACACTCTTTTAAAACGGATAATGAATATATTTAAGAATTTTGAAGTTACTTACAATACAAGCAGTGAAAAGTTGACTACTTTAATGAACAACAAATCCACACACTTCAATATTACAATTTCTTAACGTCCAAGGATCACAGATTGTGTTATCTCATTGACGGTGATCAAATCCCTAAGCTGGGATTCGTCATCTCTTGTGTGGAATGCAAATGTGGGTTGTTTTGGTAATGGAAGATCAGATGTTGTGGTGAGCATAGACAGCAGCTCAACTGTGTTGGGTCTGTCTACAGGTTGGTGCTGCACACACAGCAGACCAATCTGGACACATCTCCCAACTTCTAATGGATGACATGAATCAGCAACATCCTGGTCCAGAAGATCAATTCCTCTGTTTTCATACCAAGATTCCCACGCCTGTTGTGGTGTCAGACCAAGCGAATGTGAGAGCAAGAAAGAGTTTTCAAATGGGCAGCGAAGTCTCTGCACTTTGATGGGAATCAAATATATGAGATTCTAGTGTGTCAATTCCTAAACTTTTACTTACATATGCAAGAAGGGTTTTTCCGTCTTCGCCATAGCTGAATCTTGAGATCTTTTCGCCGCTGATGATTTCTAACAGCAGAACTCCGAAGCTATAGATGTCTGATTTCTCAGAGAACATCCCAGTCCATGCATACTCTGGAGACATATATCCTCTGCACATATATAGAGTAGTTTATGAGTATCATGACTATGAATCTTGTTAAGCATGTTTTCAAAGAATGGTTCTTACAGAGTTCCTACAACCCTGCGAGTGTTGTCCTGATATTCGGTTCCCTGATACATCCGAGCCAATCCAAAATCTGATATTTTTGGGATCATTTTCTCGTCCAGAAGAATGTTGCTGACCTTAAGGTCTCGGTGAATAACCCTGAGGCATGAGTCACGGTGGAGATAGAGAAGTCCACGTGCAATACCTTGAATGATATCAAATCTCTTTGGCCAATCAATCTCAAGCCTTTTTCTTGAATCTAAGCGTTGTAAAAAATATCAGACAAACAGTTCCACATAGATAAAGAGTTGCTGATAGTAAAGGAAGGATGCAAGAAGGGACCAACCAAAGAGAAAGGTGTCAAGGCTTTTGTTCACCATAAACTCATAAATCAATAGTTTTTCTTCCTCTTCGACGCAGCATCCCAAAACACGGACTAAGTTTCTGTGTTGTAGTTTTGAGATGAGTATTATTTCATTCATGAACTCCTCTTTCCCCTGTCCAGAGCTGCTAGAAAGACGTTTTACTGCAATTTCTTTCCCATCTTGCAGCTTTCCCTGAAAACAGATTTCAGAAAGTCATCTCGGGAGCATAAATAGTGAATAGAAAGGAGTAAAGCGGAAGAAATTCTCTGACCTTATAAACTGAACCAAATCCGCCTTGTCCGAGTTTGTTTGATAGACTGAAATTATTGGTGGCTGTTTGGATGGTATTCATCTCAAAGAAATCTAAACCTGGGACATCTTGTAGTTTCAAATCATTCCTCCATGCATCCTTTGATATATGAGCTGAGTTTTAAGTTAGAATATGTGTGTTAGCCCTTAATATTTAGTTATCTTGCCAAGTGAGCATATTAAGATCATTTCCAAACAAGCCTAAACCTGATTTAAAGAACATGACTGAGATTATTGGTACCAAAAAGAACATATGCTGGCTTAAAGTTATGGATTTAGTTATTCTAATTTAGTTATGGATTCGATAATTTGTAACAAATGTAGCAGATCCTATGTTCGTTTTCTTGGCAAGCAAATGATTAAATGAACAATGAGAAAATGATAGATAATGAACTTATTAATGTGTTACCGTTATGTTCAACTCTGCATCTCCAGAAACAAAACGCAGCAAAGCCTAAGATCACAAAAAGGGTAAGGCTCACTGTACTAGCAATAATAGTCTCCTTGCGCTTATTTCCATCTGAGAAATGTAGGAAAACAAATTACAAAATAAGTCATGATCCAATCGCAAAGAGTAATATCAATGAAGTAGATAATACTGCAAAATACGAAAAAAAGTTTTGATTTTATTTACTAAGTCATACGTACCTAGTTCAGAACGTGCAAGACGAATGGAAAGAAGCTCTCCTCCGAGAGAAAATTGCACTGAGTCCATTAGGTCCTGGTTCCAGACTAAGCACCCTATTCCATTAATATAAGAAAACGCCAAGCAAGAACAATTGTGGAGGCAAATTTGGTAGCATTCTTCGGCATTCATAGAGCTTGCAAATTCGTAAAAGTCTGGAGGCTTTATGTTGGCAACAGGTTGGAAGACGTTTACATCTTTACCGGTCGAGTTTACTTGACAAAGTAGTTCAGTATGCCTCACACAACCACCGGTCCAGTTTCCTCTTTTCCACTCCTCTAAAGATTTTGGTACAAATCCTTTGAAGCATACACACTTTGGAGGAACTGACATAACACACAACCCAAATGGTCCACACACACCGTAAAAATCGCATGAATTGGCTGGCATTTCAAAGAAAATTTCCCAGTTGATTCCATTATGCCGAAACATCTTTATTGATCCCTCTGATGTTAAAGTAATACGTGTAAGCTTGTAGTTTCTTCGAAAATAAGACATGTATCCTGAGCCGTTTACATCCTGGTGAACGCTGAATGGATTTTCGTATGAGTCATCCTGGTTAGGTAGGCCAGTGAACCTTGTTTTAGCCCATGGACCGCTTCTACTATAAGGCCTCGAGCCTCTCATAGTAAACCCCTGCGATGGCACTTGCGGTGTAATCAGACACACAAAGTCGCCAGGCGATGGATCAGTGTAACTTTTCCAAGAAGTCAACACCCGCTTCTCACCGGTGGCGAGGTTATACATCAGGGTAGAGGAATATAGCATAGTATCACCAAGATGCTCAAAGCTTTGCCATATAGTTCTTCCCGAAACATTATCTATGACAATAAGATTTCCGCTGTCTAAAAGCTCTGCACTACACCCGCTAGAGGCAAAGGTTACTCCACTGGACCACACAACGCCATGTTTGCCATTAAATAAGAGAAGACTTCCATTGCTGATAGCTAGATTTGCCGTGGAGTCTGTAATAGGCTTTTCTCTATTGGCTACCCACACAACGGCCCGTGGAATGGTATCCTTGAACCAGATTCCAACATATTGGTGGTCCTTGGTGTTATTAGGACTGAAGAACCCCAATTCATAAACCTCATCTGCGGAGCTGAGAGTTTGTCCCATTGACAAAGGACTTGTTGGTGTTATAGCTGCATAACTCAAACTTAAGAGGAAGCTAAACAAGAGCAAACAAGCAAACCTCGTCATCCCGCTGTGCGTTCTTGTATCTCCAAGAACAATCTCCTCTAGATTACTGTAAGAGGAGAACATGTATGGAAGAGAAAGTAAACCAAGAAAGCAAACTCAAGTACTTAATATGAGCATTATTCTTCAAACAGTGTTGACCACAGCGCACCCATCTTCCAGGATTCTGCATTACTTTATTCACGATCAACTTAAACCTGGTTTTATAATACAGATTTAAGGAAAATGAAATGCTTATGTTTTTACTAGTTGGCTCCAAAGAATTCCAACATTTTACCCAATCAAGCATGCAACGGTTGACCACATATTGAAACCTTTTGTGTCATTTTCATGTCTTTGTTAACCTGTTTAACAAAGAACCAATAAGAGATTAAGAGATAGTCAGCAACACTCTGAACCAATCAAAAGATGAGACTTGTACCCCAAACTTTTCACAGTCTAAACCAAGAACTCCAATTACGCAATCAACCCACGATCAGTTGACCAGAATCAGTGAGAGATACACACATCTATACTCTGAATCAATTAAAAAGATGCAACTGGGATTCGTCATCGCTTGTGTAAGAACTTAAAACTGGACCAAAGACCTGAAGAGTTTTTTAATTTGACCTACACAACCTTTTGTATGTACAGCATCCTATATATTATCTGATCTGTGTGTTATTGCTAAAAAGACCGAAGCTTTGATGCCTTACATTTCACTCAGGCATTTCACCGAACACTTAGTGTGCATTCAAAGACACAGTTCAAAAGCCTTGCCAATGTCGCCGGACTTAAAATCTCGATTGTACAATCTGGGCTTAAGTATATACACAAAATCACCAACTTCAACTGTGAACATCGCTGTGTCACCAGCGAGGACATAACTGCTCCGATCATTAAGTTGCTAATTTCAAAAACCGTGGACTAAACAATTTATAGCGTGTTATACTTTTACGCTTTAATAGGAAAAAAAAAAAAACGCCAACTCTTTTTTTTTTCAACGAACTTCATGTAAACAAAAACTTTTATGATAAAATTAAAATTTTCTAATGTGCTAATAACATTTTTATTTTTTCACTCATGATAAAACAAATATATATATATATATTCCTCACTTTTTTGTTTTTTTTTCAACAACTTTTCAGCTAATTCCACCAATTTAAATTTATTATTTAGACTCTAAGAGATGAAGAATGTATAAATGTTGAAGTTATTAAAACATTGTAAAACTGATCCCTTTAAAGAGAAGGTTTCAGTTCTACAATTTTCATCACAAATAGTTTCTTAATGCCCAAGGATCACATAGTTTATTCGAAAAACAGAGTGGAGTTAAATTAGTTAAATTATTAGCTAAATTTGACTCTCTCTCTTTGTTTTTTAACCACAAAAATACATACCCAATCTATAAAGCATATGATATTTTGTAGCCAATAGGCTTCTATGTAAAGATTTTTTTTTCCTTGTGTGGCGGATAAGCAAAAACATAAAAACCAAATCCCTTATCCAACTTATGTTGCCACGTGGACAAATATAGTTGGTGAAGCAGATACTAATCTAATCTGAGCAAAACCAGTTGTGCTATTTCAAAGCCACAAGTAGTTTACGTTTCTACTAGACCTTATTCTCTTCTACTCTAACACATCCCTTGGAGACCATAACCGAACCATCATCATCATCATCTCTTGGTGACAGAAGAGAAGTGTTAAGGAACAGAGAAAAATGGCAGCACAAGCACTTGTGTCTTCTTCACTTACCTCCTCTGTTCAGACAGCTAGACAGATCTTTGGCTCAAAACCAGCTGCTTCCGCTTCACAGAGGAAGGGTTCCTTTGTTGTTAAGGCTGCCTCAACTCCACCTGTTAAGGTACATGATAGTCTCTAATCTTTAACAAATCTCTTTCTCTATGCACTGAATAATCTGATCTTGATTTTGTGTGTTTTGGTTTCTTTAGCAAGGAGCAAACAGACCATTGTGGTTTGCATCATCCCAGAGTCTCTCTTACTTGGATGGCAGGTAATTTACAAACAAGTGTGGAATTTGATTTCTCTTTAAGCCTTCATGATGTTATAAATTTGGAGATGTTGTGATTCTTGTAGCTTACCTGGAGACTATGGATTCGACCCACTTGGTCTATCAGACCCAGAGGGTACTGGAGGATTCATTGAGCCAAGATGGCTAGCATACGGAGAGATTATCAACGGACGGTTCGCTATGTTGGGTGCAGTTGGAGCTATTGCTCCTGAGATTCTAGGAAAGGCTGGTTTGATTCCACCAGAGACTGCTCTTCCCTGGTTCCAAACCGGTGTGATTCCACCAGCAGGAACATACAGCTACTGGGCAGACAACTACACACTCTTTGTTCTCGAGATGGCTTTGATGGGATTTGCTGAGCACAGGAGGTTCCAAGACTGGGCCAAGCCAGGATCTATGGGAAAACAATACTTCTTGGGCTTAGAGAAAGGTTTGGGCGGTTCAGGTGACCCGGCTTACCCCGGAGGACCTTTCTTTAACCCTCTTGGGTTTGGGAAAGATGAGAAGTCAATGAAGGAGTTGAAACTTAAGGAGGTTAAGAACGGTAGATTGGCTATGCTCGCTATCCTTGGTTACTTTATCCAGGGACTAGTGACCGGTGTTGGGCCTTACCAGAACCTTCTTGATCATTTGGCGGATCCTGTCAACAACAATGTCTTGACCAGTCTCAAGTTCCACTGAGATGATCTATCATCTTTTGTGTGTTTTATGTCTCTTGTATCGTACAATCTTTATGTTCTCTCGGTATACCATTGGCTTTTTTCGTATTGTAACACCCTGTGTAAACATATTCGTGTTTTGTAAGAAATGACAATGTCAATGGCTAAAAGAACAACTTCTAGGATTAATGGTTGGTCTTTGCAAGAACCAAGAAGCAACATAGTTGATATAATTAATGAGTTTATGTTATATATGAGCTGAAATTTGAATTGAAATTAAAATTTGTCTGCTACTGCTACTATCTAGTCATTAATTCAACCAAGTAAACATATTTAAGAGTTTTTAGAGTTAGCCAAAACCAAGGTAGGTAAAGCAAATGTGGGTTGTTTTGGTGATGAAGATCTGATGTTGTGGTAAGCTTAGGCACCAACTCAAGTGTGTTGGGGTTTGTCTCTGATTTGCGTTGAACACAAACCAATTTGAGCACATTTCCCAATTTCTAACGGGACATTAATCACCATCAACATATCCAAAAAATCAGTTCCTCCATTTTTAGTGTTGAGTAATGCCATTTTGTTTCATAGCTTTTGTTAGAGAAGTTGTTGAAATAGTTAAAGTGGTTTTTGCTTGTAAGACTAGATTAAATAAAAGTCTAAGAAAGCCTATTGAGAGTTGGTAGTAGGTGGAAGAGAGTTGTTAGCTATTTCTTCTTAATATGTAATCGAGATTGTTTTTTCATATATAAAAAAAAAATCAGTTCAAAACAAATCTTGTTTCTCTCTCGAAACCAATCACTCAAAACACACAAACAGAATGATAAACAAAGAAATCAACATGGTATCAGAGCTTTAGCTGTTCGCTGGAGCCTCATTTTAGTCAAATGGTGGAAGAAATGAAGATGGTGATCAAGAAGGACGCCAAAGAAAGAATGGTGAGCTCACCAAAGAAGGAGCAACCTAAAGGTACAGGGAAAACCTGTGAAGAAGTGAAGAAAATAGAAAAAGAGTCTCAAGAACATGATGGAGGAAATGAAACTCACATGTTCATTGCAAGACAGAAAGATCAACAATCAAATGAAGAAGACACTTGGCTCATAGACAGTGGATGCACTAATCACATGACACCAAATGAGAGGTTGTTTGTAAAGATGAACAAAGAATTCAAGTCTCCAATACGAGTTGGAAATGGAGCTGTGATAATGACAGAAGGAAAAGGAGACATAGAGATTATGACTAAGAAGGGCAAAAGGATCATACGAGATGTGTTACTGGTACCAAATCTTGGGAAAAATCTTCTAAGTGTTCCCCAGATGGTCACCAACGGATATGGAGTAAACTTCAAAAACAGAACATGTATAATACATGATAAAGCTGGAAGAAAGATAGGTGAAGTGCCAATGATAAACAAGAGCTTTCAGATTAGATGGTCCTCAAACAAAGAATCTGCAATGGTGGCCAAAGAGGAAGCAGCAGATTTATGGCACAAACGCCTTGGACATACAGGATACTCAAATCTGAAAGCCCTGCAGACAAAAGAAATGGTGACTGATCTGCCCAAGTTCACAATAAACAAAGAAAAGTGTGAAAGCTGCATTTTTGGCAAGCACAGCCGCAACTCATTTCCAAAGGAATCTGAAACTAGAGCCAAAGAAAAGCTGGAGTTGATTCACAGTGATGTCTGTGGACCAATGCAAAATACATCTATAAGTGGAAGCAGGTACATTCTCACCTTCATAGATGATGCCACAAGAATGGTTTGGGTCTACTTCTTAAAAGCAAAGTCTGAGGTATTTCTAACTTTCAAGAAATTCAAAGTTTTAGTTGAAAACAACTCAAGTTGCAAAATCAAGAAACTGAGGACTGATAGAAGAACAGAATACTTGTCTAAAGAGTTTACTGAATTTCTTGAAAAATATGGCATTGAAAGACAGCTGACGGCTGCATACTCTCCATAACAAAATGGAGTTTCAGAGAGAAGAAACAGGAGTCTGGTGGAAATGGCGAGATCAATGATCAAAGCCAAAGACTTACCTCTGAAATTTTGGGCTGAAGCTGTTCATGTTGCTGCTTATGTTCAGAATAGGTCATCAACAAGAGCTCTGGCAAATCAAACACCACTTGAAGCGTGGAGTGGCTCAAAACCATCAGTGAAACACATGAAAGTGTTTGGAAGCGTCTGTTATGTACACATACCTGATGAAAAGAGAAAGAAATGGGATGATAAGTCTAGAAGAGCTATTTTTGTTGGCTACAGTTCTCCATCAAAAGGATACAGAGTATATCTTTTGAATGAAAACAAAATTGACATCTCCAGAGATGTTATTTTTGATGAAGAGAGTAAGTGGGACTGGAACAAGAAGGAAGTCATCAAACAGCTTGACCTCACAACTGAATCTGAAATTGAAGAACAAGACTCAAGAGCAGATGAACCAGTTTCAAGCAATAATGAAGTCAGAGTAAGGAGAAATGAATTACCAAGTCCGGTAAATCTGAACTTTGACAGTCCAGGAGCAAGCTCAAGTCAACCAAACAAGAAAACTCGGTCCATGGATGACATTCTTCTCAATGCACCGTATGGAAATGTTGAATTCTCAGGTATGTGTGAAAGTTGCTATGTCATTTCTGAAGAACCTGCACTATTTGAAGAAGCTGCAAAACATATTGAGTGGATACATGCCATGGAAGAAGAAATGCAGATGATTGAGAAAAATGATACATGGGAACTAGTTAAAAGACCGGTGAACAAAAATGTTGTTGGAGTCAAGTGGACTTTCAGACTGAAAACTAATGCAGAAGGAAACGTGGTAATTAGTCCTTTTATTCGCGAGGAGCTGGATGAGAAGAAACTCTCACGTTCAGTTCTGTAGTAGAGATGGAATTTCTAATTTAGAAAAAACCCATCAACTATAACCCCAAAAGAACCAGATTTCGTAAACAACATCGAGGAAGACTAAAAGGAATATCTTCGCACAAGGCAAGGCTGGTGGCAAGAGGTTTTACACAACAATATGGAGTTGATTATCTAGAGACTTTTGCTCCAGTCTCCAGACATGAAACCATCAGATTGATTCTTGCTGTTGCTGCTCAAAGAAAGTGGAAACTGTTTCAACTCGATGTCAAATCTGCTTTTCTCAATGGTAAACTAGAAGAGGAAATCTATGCAGAACAACCAATTGGATTTAAGGAAGCAGGGAAAGAAGAATATGTGCTTCGTCTCCATAAGGCTCTTTATGGCTTAAAACAGGCGCCAAGAGCATGGTATAGTAGGATTGATGATTTCTTCACAAGAGAAAACTTCAAAAGAAGCGAAAATGATCATGCCTTGTACACTAAAGTGACACAAGGTAAACTATTGGTGGTGTGTATCTATGTAGATGACCTTATTGTGACAGGAGATGATGAGAGCATGGTGGAGGAATTCAAAAGAGTAATGAAAACTGAGTTTGAGATGTCAGACTTGGGATTGTTAAATTACTTTCTTGGAATGGAAATTACTCAGAGCACAAAAGGAATTTTCTTGTCTCAAGAGTGTTATGCCAAGAAGTTGCTGGAAAAGTTCAATATGGCAGACTGCAAAGTTATGAACACTCCACTGATGAGTCAAGGTAAAGAACAAGAAGAAGAAGAACAAGCTTTGGCTGACTTTCAGACATACAGAAGTCTTGTGGGAGGATTGCTATATCTAACATCAACGAGACCAGACTTGATGTTCTCTGCTTCATACCTATCCAGGTATCTAAAGGAACCCAGAGTCAAACATCTTAAAGAGGCAAAGAGAGTGCTGAGATACATCAAGGGAACAGTTAGTATGGGTCTGTCTTTCACGAGTGTCAAGGAACCAAGACTTATAGGGTACTCAGACAGTGATTGGGGAGGTTGCAAAGAAGATTTAAAGTCAACCACAGGATATTGCTTCAGTATTGGATCAGCCATTTTCTCTTGGCAAACTAACAAACAAGATACTGTGGCTCAATCTACTGCAGAGGCAGAATATATGGCATTGTGTGGAACTGCAAATCAATCAACATGGCTGAAACGATTACTTGAGGATCTAAGAATCAACATTCATGAGGGAGTGCCCATTTACTCTGACACTCAATCTGCTATAGCTATAGGGAAGAATCCAGTTCAGCATCGAAGAACCAAGCACATCCAAATCAAGTATCATGTGGTAAGAGATTATGAACGAAATGGAGACATTCAGCTGTTGTACTGCAAGGGTGAGGAACAACTTGCAGACATCTTCACAAAGGCTTTGAGAAGTCAGACATTTGAAAATTTCCGTGACAAGCTCGGCTTGAGTCACAAAATGGCAAGAGGGAGTGTTGAGTAATGCCATTTTGTTTCATAGCTTTTGTTAGAGAAGTTGTTGAAATAGTTAAAGTGGTTTTTGCTTGTAAGACTAGATTAAATAAAAGTCTAAGAAAGCCTATTGAGAGTTGGTAGTAGGTGGAAGAGAGTTGTTAGCTATTTCTTCTTAATATGTAATCGAGATTGTTTTTTCATATATAAAAAAAAAAATCAGTTCAAAACAAATCTTGTTTCTCTCTCGAAACCAATCACTCAAAACACACAAACAGAATGATAAACAAAGAAATCAACATTTAGACCAAGTTTCATTTTCTTCATTTTTTATTTCGTATATTCATGAATGAAAGTATACTCCCTCCATTCCTAATTCCTAAATGATTATATTTATAAATTTTGCACAAATAAAAAATATGAAACTAAATATGCATAAAAATAGAGAAATAACATTTTTTTTGAAAGAAAGAAATAATTCTAGAAATAGAATTGTTTAGGAATAGAGGGAGTATAATTTTGGAGGTTTAGAAAGGAAATTTATAATTGGACCTAAGAAATAAAAGAAAATCTAAATTAAATTAAAAATTACAGAAATATTTCTAGCAAGTTATTATTATCTTTTTTTTTTTTTTTTTTTTTTTTTTTTTAAATTACCCATTATTTACATGCTAACTTTGGGCCTATGGGCCAAGCTATTGATTGATTTTTTTTTTTCTGAATGCGTAAAGCTCACGTGCCCGAGAACTCTGGCATCAGGGAAACCCTAAAATATTATTGCCTTCCTTAAAAATCTTATTCTTCTCCTAGCAAATTTGATTCAGTAGCCCTAATGTCGTCTAGAGCCAGATCTGCCGCCGCCAAGAAGGGCCCGAGCAATAAAAAGAGGAAGAAGAACCTATCTCCGGTGATAGATCCGAGTGCAGATCGTCCAGAGCCAGATATGCCCTCGATTTTGTCACTTCCTAACGATCTGCTATTAAATTGCATAGCACGCATCTCTAGATTGTACTATCCAACTCTCTCCCTCGTTTCCAAAAGTTTCCGATCCATCATTGATTCACCGGAGCTTTACGATACCCGATCACGCTTAAACCGTACGGAGAAGTGTCTTTACATTTGCTTACACTTCCCTTTCGACCCTCAAACATATTGTTTCACTCTCTGTCGGCAACCTAATCGAACCGTAACCAACAAGTCAAGTGGTTATCTTATGGTCCAGATTCCATCTCCCTATATGCTTCCTTCGCAACGGTCAACCCTAGTAGCCGTTGGTTCTAATATCTACAAAATTGGCGGCACTGATTCTTATGGATTCGAAATGTTCGGTTCCTCTTCTTGTGTCTCGTTCTTGAATTGTCAGTCTCACACGTGGCATCATACTCAAAGCATGCGAATGGACAGGAGCTCTTCCTCCACAGCTAGCTTAGTTGATGGGAAGATATATGTAGCTGGAGGCAACGAAGACGACAGATCCTCCAACTGGGTCGAGGTCTTTGATCCAAAGAGCCAAACTTGGGAATCTGTGCCGAACCCTCGCATGCAGATATATGATGAATTTCAATATAGACCTATAGCCAAAAGCCTAAGCATTGAAGGAAAATTCTACTTGTTTGGGGATGAGTATAAGGTTTACAATCCCAAGGAAGGTAGATGGAACGCGGTAAGAGAGGGCAGTCTTATGCGTCATGGAGTAATCCCTAACTCTAGAGCCTCTTGTTATTGTGTGATAGACGACGTTTTGTTCGATTGGTTTGATGGAGTGTTCAAATGGTATGACATTAAGTTAAATTTATGGAAGAAACTGTATGGTCTTGAAGGATTACCTGATTTTCCCGACCGTAAGTATTGTAAAATGGTGGATCTTGGTGGGAAGATGGCGGTTTTGTGGGATGAGCCTGACTATACTTCTCGTCAGGAAAATAAGATTTGGTGTGCTGAGATTAGCTTTGAAAGGCGTGATGATGGAGATGAGATTTGGGGGAAGGTTGAGTGGTTTGATTTTGTGCTTAGAGTTCATGTGTCTTGTACCTTGTCTCATATAGATGCTATTTCTGCTTCTGTTTGATGAAATGATCACTACTCATGAGAACAGGCTTGAAGGGTGAACGTCTCATGGCTGGTAATTTCAATTTGCTTTTGAATATTTGCGTTTTGTTTTGGTGTTTTCCTTTCTATTAGTAGTATATGACTATGATGAATGATTATTTTTATGTTTTTAACGGAATACACTTTTGCATTATATGCGTTCACTTGTAGACCAGCTAGCTTTATTTTGACAAAATGTCTTGAAAACTTTTTTTATGGTATTACTCGTCCTGGTGCATGCGGTGAATTAAGTCGAATCCTTGATCTTGCACATCAGCTTCTCAAGAAAGTATAAATCTTCATGGAGTTGGAATGGGCTGGGATTCTTGGATTACGTTTAATAAATTTCGCTGACCGTGAACTAATGTACATATATATAATATCTATAACTAGTGTGAGTGTGTGACTAAACTAATTTTTCTCTCGTTCAGAGTATTTGCCTGGTCCAATTTAACAACACCAAGTGCTCAGCTATAAATAATTCACATTTTAAAAAAGATTGTTGACTTTTCAGAGCTTGAAGGAATGAAAAGGCGAAGAAGTCTTCTGATCTCTCTCTCCCTTAATCAAGAGTTAATGGAGGCCTATTTTTTCATGTGTATTATGGCTTATCATAAAACAGCTTGTAATAATAATCATTCTTTTACTTTCTAATTCTTTCACAAAAACTTAAAAGGACTACCACTTGAGAATTACATCCATTGTACTTTAAAAAAAAAAAAGTAAAAAAAAACTATATATATATGATATGCTTGTCGTTTTGTGTTAATCGCTTAAAAGTCTTAAGGTAAATGTTTGATTTATGACATCAACCTCTTTAAGGTTAGATTCACTCTTTCGCTCTATCTCACTTTAGTTTTGGTTCTTTGTTCTAGAGAGAAAACAAGAACCGGTTTTTCTTTGAATGTTTACATTGATAATAACTTGGATCCCCTTCCTTCATACAACATACATATATACTTATAGCTAGTTCTACTTACTTTGTACCATGCCTTAACCCGTACTTCTAGGTTCTAGGCATTCTTACACAAGCAATCTCTAACAACTACTTAGGCCTTAGCTATGCTTTAGGCTACCAACTTACTTGACTCTAACTAGACTTATAACACAACATTAGTTCCATAGTTGGGCCTTTCTAAACTAATAGCCCACTATCACATTTATTACAAAACACACAAGCCCAACTTCTTCTTTGACTTGTCATCTTTCATTGTCGTTGACTTGCTTATTCTTCTTCTCTTTACGACTTCTTCTTCTTCTTATTCTCTTCTCTGCTTCTTCTTTGTCATCTAACCTTCTTCTCCATCATACTGATTGAAGCTTCTCTTTGTTGCAGGTTTAATCAAGAACTTAATTCTCAACAGTAAAGAATCTTGTGTTAATTCTTGTTTTCATTTGAAGTTTCTCCTTCCATAAGTCAACGCGTTTTGTCTCAAAATCATTTGATTTGTTTTCATCTGAAAAATCATTAACGTGAAATATCAGATTTGACTTATCTTCCACTTCTCGGTAGCCCTTGGCCATGTCTCTGATCGCTTCTCCTTCCTCTTTTCCCTCCCGCAACTACAAATTCAATGTCTTCGCAAGCTTCCACGGGCCTGACGTCCGTAAAACACTTCTCAGTCACATGCGTGAACAGTTTAAACGCAATGGGATCACTATGTTCAATGATCAAGAAATTGAGAGAAGCGCAATGATCGCCCCTTCACTCACAAATGGTATAAGAGAGTCTAAGATCTCTATCGTGATTCTTTCCAAGAAATATGCTTCGTCAAGCTGGTGTTTGGATGAATTAGTGGAGATCTTGGAGTGCCAAGAATCTATGGGACAGATAGTGATGACCATTTTCTACGGAGTTGATCCATCCGATGTGCGGAAACAGGCCGGTGAGTTCGGCATAGCTTTCCGTGAAACTTGTGAGCATAAGACGGACGAGAAAATACAGAAATGGATCAAAGCTTTGGAGTATGTGCCCAACATTGCTGGAGAAGACTTCTTTAGATGGTTGGTTATCTATCTTTTTTTTTTCTTGTCAAATGGTTGGATTTTAGATGGTTTGATTTGTTATGTTTCATTAAGTGGTAATCACTAGAGAAAAAAATAAACATGTTAATTGTGTTCTGTGATGGTCATTAGAGCAGGAGTTATTTAGATAGGAGGAATTATGGTGATTAAAGGAATGTTTTTGTAATGAAAATTAGTACTATATAAGAAATACATGTCATAAACTATTGGGGAAAGAGTTAGGAATTATATATATCTCTGTGACTATTTTGATGGAAACAATGTTTTCTCTTCTCTTTCTCTTTTGTTAGGGACAACGAAGCAAACATGATCAAGGAAATTGCAAGAGATATTTCAAATAAACTGAATGCTTCACGGCCGTCTAGGGATTCTGATGGCATGGTGGGACTTGAGGTTCATTTGAGAGCAATTGAATCTTTGCTAGATTTTAAAAAAGAAGGAGTTAAGATGGTTGCAATCGCTGGTCCGGCAGGGATTGGTAAGACTACCATTGCAAACGCTTTGCTAAGTCAACTCTCTGATAGGTTTCAGCTTACTTGTTTTGTGGATAACCTTAGGGAAAGCAATCATAGTGGTCTTGATAAGTTACCTTTGCAAGAAAATTTCCTTTCAAAGGTTTTGAAACAGGATGGTATTAGGATACGCCATTCGAGTGTGATAGAAGAAAGGCTATGCGATCAAAGAGTACTCATCATTCTTGATGATGTGAACAATATAATGCAACTGGAGGCATTGGCAAATGAAACTACATGGTTTGGTCCTGGAAGTAGGATTATAGTAACCACAGAAAACAAAGAGCTTTTGCAGGGACACGGTATTAACAATACTTATCATGTGCGGTTTCCATCCTATGTAGACGCTATCGAGATCTTATGTAAATATGCTTTTAGACAAAGCCATCCACCTAGTGGTTTTAAAGAGCTTGCTAAAAGAGTAACAGAACTTTGTGGTAACCTTCCATTGGGTCTCCGTGTGGTGGGTTCATCTCTACGCGGGAAGAATGAGGATGAGTGGGAAGAAAAAATATGCAGGCTAGAAACTATTCTTGATTATCAAGATATCGAGAAAGTACTAAAAGTTGGCTTTGAGAGTTTACATGAGAATGAGAAATCTCTGTTTCTTCACATTGCAATCTTCTTTAACTATAAAGATGGTGCTCTTGTGAATGCCATGTTCGCTGACAGTAACAATAAATTGGATAATAAACATGGGTTGCAGATCCTAGTCAACAGATCTCTTATATCTAGATCTACCAAAGGAAAAATAGTGATGCACAAATTACTACAACAAGTAGGCCAAAAGATCGTTCATGAAGAAAAACCTTGGAAACGCCGGATCTTAATAGATGCTCCGGATATTTGTAATGTTCTTGAAAATGCCCAAGTAAGTTCCTTCTCTTGTATCTGCTTATATTCTTTGTTCAAAATTTTATGTTTTAAGTGAAGATAAGAAAATCCTACCTATGGTACTAACAATATCTTTTTTTTTTATTTGGAATACTGGTTTAGGGAGGTACTAGTAGACAAGTTTCCGGCATATTATTTGATACATCAGGAATCGACGAACTATTTATAAGCAAGAATGCTTTTCAAAGAATGTCGAGTCTTCGGTTCCTCATTGTCTACAAAAGTAAAGATGATGGGAATTATCAAATGCATATACCAGAGGGGATGGAGTTTCCAGGTCGTCTTAGGTTACTAGATTGGGAAGCATACCCAAACAAGTGTCTTCCTTCTTCATTTAGTCCTCAATATCTTGTTGAACTCAATATGCCAAATAGCAAGCTCGAAAAACTATGGGAAGGAACTCAGGTTAGTGTTGTACTTCAAATATATGAACATTTATAGTTATATGATGTTCTTTCTCTCCTTTTCTCTTTTACTTATTGTGATGTTTTCTTACATATTCAGCCACTTAAGAATCTCAAAAAGATTGATTTGGAAGGATCCTACGACTTGAAGGAACTCCCGGATCTTTCAAATGCTACGAATCTTGAGACATTGGAACTAAGTTTTTGCGAGAGTTTGATAGAGATTCCATCCTCGTTTTCGCATCTTCACAAACTACAGAAGTTGATGATGTCAAACTGCATAAACCTACAAGTCATTCCAGCTGACATGAACTTGGCATCCCTTGAAAGCGTCAATATGGAAAGATGCTTAAAACTGAGAACATTTCCAGTTATGTCAACGAACATCAAACAACTGGATATATCAAAAACAGCCGTAGAAGACGTGCCAGCATCAATTAGCCTTTGCTCTCAACTTATTCATCTCTTTATAAGAGACAATGGAAAGCTTAAGAGGATAACACATCTTCCTCCTAATATACTATGGATAGACCTAAGCAATTCGCTTATCGAGAAGATTCCAGATTGCATGAAAGCTCTTCATCAGCTATATGAACTTAATCTATCTGGCTGCAAAAGACTCACATCATTACCAGCACTTCCTGGTTCACTCAACAACCTATACGCGGACTATTGCGAATCACTAAAGACCGTATTTAGCCATTTGAATCACACTCCAGATGCTATGCTTCGTTTCATCAACTGCTTCAAATTAGGCCAACAAGCCCGACGTGCAATTATCCGTGGATCGTGTTTTCGCGGAAGCGCGCTCTTACCTGGAAGACAAGTACCTGAAGAGTTCGATCACCGAGACAGAGGCAAGTTCAATAACCGAACCAGAGTAACCTCTTTAACAATTCCTCTTTCTGCTTTCACCAGATTTATGGTTTGCCTCGTGATCTCACCTTACCATCAAATAAGAGAGTATAGCGTTTCACAACTATTGTGTTGTCGCATACGCAAAAGTGCTTTATACTGCTCTGACAAGGAATTCTACATTGGCGATGTCTCTGAATATCGAACGGATCATCTGTTTATATTTCACTCTCGCTTGCTTGACGAATATATCAATCCCTCTGAAGTTACGACAGAGATAGAGTTAGAGTTCTTTAGCCAAGCACACGTCTTCGATATTGTTGAGTGTGGTGCTAAAATTTGGACTCAAGGGAGCTATGAATCTGAATTAGAACAAGTGTTTGAAGACGACATTGAGTTTGAACACATCGAAGAAGAAGCCTTTGTTGTAGATGAAACTAATATCGAAGATGAGCTTACAAATGGAGTAATATGTGACTCCAATGAAGATGACAAGCACACATATTGTTGGAGTTGGCTCTTCCTCTGCTTCGGACGATAGAATCCGGAAGATGATGACGTGGCCATTCTCCAATTCATGTGACCCGGAAAATGTTTTGGCTATTTTATATATATATTTACCAACATTGACACACTCTGCAATCAATCAAAAGATGAGAATATGTTTCCAACATTGAAACTTTGATCATTTATAATTAAGATAAAGCATCGTTTTTTAACGCCCTAGCACCACAGATTGTGTCACCTCATTGACAGTGATCAGATCATTAGCCTTGGATCTGTCATCTGTAGTGTGTACTGCAAATGTGGGTTGTTTTGGTGATGGAAGATCTGATTTTGTGGTGAGCATAGACATCAACTCAACTGTGTTGGGTCTGTCGACAGGTTGGTGTTGAACACAAAGCAGACCAATCTGAACACACCTTCCAACTTCTAATGGATGACATGAATCAGCAACACCTTTATCCAAAAAATTAACTCCTTCGTTTTCACACCAAGCTTCCCACGCCTGTTGTGGATTCAAAACAAGCAAATATAAGAGCTAGAAATGTTATTTAAACGGACAGTGAAATCTCTGAACTTGATGGAGATCAAGTACCAAGATTCTAAACCTAAAGCCTTACTTACATATGCAAGAAGGCTTTTGCATTCTTCATCACAGCTGAATCTTGAGATCTTCTCACCGCTGATGATTTCTAACAGCAGAACTCCAAAGCTATAGGTGTCTGATTTCTCAGAGAAAATCCCAGTCCATGCATACTCAGGAGACATATATCCTCTGCACAAATATTATATAGTTTTCAAAGTTAATATTTCTTATAACTATGGATCTAGTTAAGCATGTTTTGGAAGAATGGTTCTTACAGAGTTCCTACAACCCTGCGAGTGTTGTCTTGATATTGGGTTCCCTGAAACATCCTAGCTAATCCAAAATCTGATATTTTTGGGTTCATCTTCTCATCCAGAAGAATATTGCTGACCTTCAGATCTCGGTGAATAACCCTGAGGCATGAGTCACGGTGGAGATAAAGAAGTCCACGCACAATACCTTGAATGATATCAAATCTCTTTGGCCAGTCAAGCTCAAGCCTTTTTCTTGAATCTGAGCAGTAATACAACATAAAAAGCATCACATAAGACAGTTCCATTACATGTAAAGAATAAGCTTCTAATAGAAAAGCAAAGAGGCAAGAAAGGGACCTACCAAAGATAAAAGTATCAAGGCTTTTGTTCACCATGAACTCATAAACCAATAGCTTCTCTTCTCCTTCAATGCAACATCCCAAAATACGAACCAAGTTTCTGTGTTGGAGTTTTGAGATGAGTACTATTTCATTCATGAACTCCTCTTTGGCTTGTCCCGAGCTGCTAGAAAGACGTTTTACAGCAATTTCTTTCCCATCTTGCAGCTTTCCCTGAAACAGATTGCACAAGGTCATCTCGAGAGAATAAACAGAGAATCGAGAAGAACTAAATGAATAAAACTTATCTGACCTTGTAAACTGAACCAAATCCACCTTGTCCAAGTTTGTTTGATAGACTGAAATTATCTGTGGCAGTTTCAATGGTATTCATCTCAAAGAAATATAAACCTGGAACATCTTCTCCTTTCAGATCATTCCTCCATGCAACTTGTGAAGCAATCTTTGATATAATAACTGAAATTTTAGAGTTTCAAGAATTCATTTGTTAGTGCTTAACATGTGGTGGTTATATTATATAAGCATGAAGACCATCAAGCTAATGGTCAAACTGTGCATATTACAAATTTCTCAAGAAAACCAAAACCAACGTATCAGAAAGAATAGAGTATGGTTTCTAAATGTTAAGAAGTCATTAGGTTAGCAAAACATATAAATAGAGAACAACAAAAGATCGATATAGAGCTAGTAAGGTCACCAAAGTGTGTTACCATTATGTTTCACTCTGTATCTCCAGAATCCAAACGCAGCAAAACCCAATATTACAAAAACAGAAAGGCTCACAATACTAGCAGTAATCATCTTCTTATGCTCATTTCCACCTGATATATATAAGACAAAACGAATAAATAAGCCGTGTTGATAAGTGATAATGAAGACAAAGTTATTTTTTTTCCAAGGCATACCAATTTCAGAACGAGCAAGACGAATGGAAATAAGCTCTCCTCCCGTAGAAAATTGCACTACATCCATTAGCTCCTGGTTCCATATTAAGCAACCTATTCCATGAATATAAGAAAAGGCCAAGCACGAACAATTGCGGAGACAACTTTGGTAGCATTCTTCTTCACTTCCCGAGTACAAAAACTCGTAAAAGTCTGGAGGTTTTATGTTGGCCACAGGAAGGAAGACGTGTACATGTTTGCCAGTCAAGTTTTCTTGACAATATAGTTCAGTACGTCTCACACAACCACCAGTCCAATTTCCTCTTTTCCATTCCTCACTGTATTGTGGTACAAAACCTTTAAAGCATTTACACTTTGGAAGATTAATGGACATTACACATAACCCAAAAGGTCCACATACACCATAATAGTCACATGAGTTAGCTGGAAGCTCAAAGTCTAATACCCAGTTAGTGCCATTATGTTGAGAAGTCTTCAGTGAACCCTCTGATGTTAATACTAGTTTTTGATGTGTTATGTTTCTTTGTAAATAAGAGAAGTATCCTGACCCGTTTGCATCCTGCTGAAGGCTAAATGGATTTCCATATGATTCATCGGTTAGTAGTACGCCAGCGAACTTTGTTTTAGCCCATGGACCACTTCTCCAATAAGGTTTCGAGCCTCTCATAATAAGTCCCTGTGATGGCACTTGTGGTGTAATCTGACCCACAAATTCACCAGGTGATGGATCAGTGTAACTTTTCCAAGAAGTCAACACCCCCTTCTCACCAGTAGCGAGGTTATACATCAGGGAGGAGAAAGGAAGCATAGTATCACCAAGATGCTCAAAGCTTTGCCATAGAGCTCTCCCTGAAACATTGTCTATGACAATAAGATTTCCGCTGTCCGAAAGCTCTGCACGAGACCCATTAGATGCAAAAGTTTTTCCAATGGACCAAACAACACCATGTTTACCATTAAATAAGGAAAGCCTTCCATTGCTGCTGATAGCGAGATTTGCCGTGGAGTCTGTAACAGGATTTTCTCTATTGGCCACCCATACAACCACCCGGGGAATGATATCCTTGAACCAGGTTCCAACATAGAAATTCTGGGAGTTATTAGGACTGAAGAAACCCAATTCATAAACTTTATTAGAAGAGCTGAGAGTTTGTCCAATTGACAAAGGAGAATCTGTTGTTATAGCTGCATAGCTAAAAGTTAAGAGCATGGTAAAAAAGAGTAAGCACACAAAGAAAAACCTCATCTTCCACATGTGTGTTCTTGCGTCTCCAAGAATGATCTTCTTCAGATTAGTGTAAGAAGGAAACATGTATACAAGAGAAAGTAGGCCGAGAAAACAAACTTAAGGACTTAATGAGAATTCTTCTCAAGCACCTCTGAACATTGTTGACCACACACACACCCCATCTTCCAAGATTCTGCATTACTTTATTCACCATCAACTTAAACCTTGTTTTATAATACAGACTAAGTAAAATAAGCTTATGTTTATCAGTTGGCTCCAAAGAATTCCACCCTTTTACCCAATCAACCATGCAACGGTTGACCTCATATTAAAACATTGTGTTATTTTCAGGTCCTTCTCAACTCGTTGAGCCCATAACCAATGAAAAAAATAGGCATCACCACTCTGATTCATTCAAAATATTTAAAACTGTAACACTTGTCTTCCACAGTCTTACTCCAATACAGTGTATCTTGTTTTATATATTGGCCCCTCATCTATCATAGTGTTCCAAGATACAAGAGTCTTTGGCTACCTACGTAAGCACAAGCATTCAAGGCACCAATGATCTGGATTGGTCACTCCACATGAATAACATTTTATAAATGTATAAATGAGAACTTTTTATCTATAAAGCTGAATTTTTTTTTTACCAAATGTATAAACAAACGCTGACATGTACAACAAGTACTTTATCCATTACAACAATCAAAACAAATCACTAAATAATTCAATTATTTTTTTGTTAAATCATCGCTTAAACGAAAAATCCCTTAAGTTTATATTAATCTCATGCTGAGTTCGTATTTGTCCAGGTCCAGGAGGAAGTTCCACTGATGAAGAAACAAACTTTTTCTCTGAGTCTTCTTCCCTAAACCTAGACTGATGATTTACAGAAGAAGAACCCTCACCGGTCTCGTGATGAGACGACTCAGGATCCCACGAATCGAAATCAGAATGTCTCGGAGATAACGAATTGGTAAAGCTACCATCAACGCTTCTGCTTCGTTTGTGATGATTGCGAAGGAGATGAATCGGAGAAGAACCATGTGTTGGTGTAGTTGGTCTACTAGAGAAAGGTGTAGTTGATTCTGAGTTTCTTCCATGTTTGATCTGTTTCTTAGCTGTGTGATGCCAACTCTTTAACGCTGTTGCTACTCTCTCGTTGAACACTGTTGGTTTCATCTTTGAACCCATCTTCATCAAAAACAATCAAAATCAGAACTTGAACAACTTGAAATTGAAAAAGTTACAATCTTTATTGAGTTTTTATGTGTGTGTGTGTGTCTTACTTGAGTTACGAGAGCGTAAAGAGGAAGAGTAACGTAGCTGCAAAGAATCTGTACAATAAGTCTGCAAAATCGAAACCAACAAAAAAAAGAAAGATTGTGACTTTGTCAGTTTAAACGGTTATTTACTCTGTTTCTATGATTTGGTTTAAAGGTTAAAGTTTTAACTTACCCTACAGAAATTCTGATGATCACATCTACTCTGGTTTCGTGGAAACAGTTCTTTAGACCAAATTCATACTGAAAAGATTAGCAGACGGTTTTTTTTTTTTATGAATAAATGATTGAAATTGGTATATATTAAGTTTTATGGAGAATGCAGTATTGTTTGCTTACAGTACTCCAAGCAAAGAAAGCCATTTGAAACGCGTTCTGCAAGAAACACAGTTTGATTTTAGTTTTTTCAGGCATTTTTTTCCGCGGTTGTTGTTTAAGAGAAAGAATCAGAAAGTAAAGAGTAATAATGTATATACCGTGAAGAGGACTAAGTGAATGAGGAAGAGAATGAAGCGCGGGCGACCAAACCAGAAGAAATGATCACCGGGCTGAACAAGTGGTGTGCCTTTAACTACGTCGCCTTTCTCTTGAATTCTTAGTCCTAGTTTTGTTATTATTACTTGAAGTTTTGTTCCAACAATAAGAATCACCTGCAGTTTTGTTTTAGATACATTCATTTTTTGTTAACCGAAACCAAAACAGTTTCTTTTGAGTTTTGAAGGATTTTGTTTGTTTGCTTACCACTAAAGGAATGAATGGTAACCAGAGGAAAGAACTAAATCCTGTTCATAAGTTAAAAAAAAAAAAAACAAAAAACAGAGCAAATTTATTAGTTTTGGCTTGTTGTAAAGGCTGTTAAAAGATATCGATGAAGCGACATTTTTGAATATGAATGTACCGTTTGTGTTGGTTAGGAGGAATAGCACAGCGACTAACCAGATCACAGGACTGAAGATATAAGCAAATTGAAAGATCAGATTAAAGAAGTAACTAATGAATTGATTTGAGTTTGTTAAACACTATATTAGTTCTAAACCTGATTTCGACGATGGTTTTGAAGTCTTCCTCTAATGATCTCTGAATATACTTCCGGAAATCGAATCTTGCATCGCTCCCGGGAGCCAAATGGGCCTGAAGAAAAAGAAGAAGAAGCATTCATGGAATGTGACTTAATAACTTTGTCTTGAGATATAATTTATTAAACAAAAGATCAAAAAGATTGAATTTTTTACCATGATGAAACCATGTCTTAGTGTTAAGTAATCAACTTTGGTAACAGATCTAAAGAACTGTCTAAAGAAAGATACAATCCAAAGTGTTATAGTCGAGCTGCTCCAGAAATTTAGATGTCTACGCCCGAATGATGTATCCCTTGCAAACCTAAACCTCTCGGGATCTACATTATTCGAAAAAAATTGTGGTTTAAAACTTCGCATTCAATTTCAAATTTATCAAATTTATTGTAAGTTATATATACCATGTGAATACTGATATTCGATAGTCTTTGTCTCCTCTTCCCACCTCTTCCACCTTCTCATCTGCAATAACAGAAGGAAACAAAAAAAAAATCAAATCTTTAGCCAAACAAAGCTACAAAACCTCGACCGGTCTGGTCTGACCACAATGTGAATGGGATATAAAAAGAATATACCTTGGTCTTGCCTAAAGCATAAGTAACAATGCAGTAGATCACATGACAAACCGCAAGAACAAAGATGAATATATGTAGCTGATGCATCCCATAAGCCGATACAAACGCGACTTTTCCCTGTAAGTTAATAAAACATTAGAAAACTTCGAACGTCAAAATCAAAGTAAAGGCCAAAGAATTGAGAACTTACTTTCTCTGCACACTTGTCATAACCTTTGGTAGCTAAACTCCTTCGAGGGATGAAAGATTCGACTAATTCGAGAAGCTTTCGACCCGAGATTTCTTCATCTTCTTTGTTCTTTGCGGCATCTTTCTTACCGTATTTTTTCTCCTCTTCTGATTTACTGCAAGGGTGCATTGACTCTGCGATGTTCTTGGGGATGCAAATTTGTGCGATATAGTTTTGTCCAATTGTTAATAGTAGTGATATGAATCCCATAAGCATAAGCTCTGCAATTTTACATTTAATTTAATGTTTAGTTACTTAAAATTTAGACAAAGATTAAAAATATCTTTGGGAGGTAAATAGATAAAAAAAAATTTACCTGCTTTCACCTTTTCAAGAGCTTCATACAAAGCTTTTTTGTTCTTCTTTTTAAACCACTGTCAAGAAAAAAAAAAATAGTATGAGAAACAGAACACTTTATGAAACCGACACGAACAAATAAAAAATATGTACTAAAAGTCTTAAAACCCTTTTGGAAATAACTTTAGTTATTGAAATGAACTAATAAAGAATCAAGATTCACTTTTGGGAATCAAGAAAGGAGGATAAAAAGAAGAAGAAGACTTACGTGTCCAATTTTGTGAATTAGTTTCTCAATGATAATCGAAATTAGAAGCAAGACGAAGCAAACGACGGCGACGGCCCATGTCGCAGTCTCTTCTAAGGTCTTTTCTTTAACCTGATCAGCCATTAGAGCTCACAGAACAAATTCCAAAGAAAAGAGTTTTTCTTATGAAATTTTTTACTTTTGAAAGTAAACTATTTACTTACTATCTACAAAATATAAATAAGATTAAAGAATTATATCATTCGTTTCTTTCTACTCGTCCTCCTTTTTTTCTTGTTTTTTTCTTTTTAGCAATCATCGATTACGTATTTGTCTTGTTTATATAAACAGAGAGACGAAGGTTAACGAAGACTCCAAAAAATAAAAGATGACAGGTGACGACCGGCAAGTTGGCGAACCTTGAAAAGTTCAAATGTTCAAAGTCAAACACTTTGAAACCGGATTACGACTTTTTTTTATTAAAAAAAAAAAAACATGCTGTGTGAACTGTTCTGGTTTTTTTTTGTTTTTTTTTTTAGTTTGTCGAAGTTTTTCTTTATATTTTTTAATTTTTTTGGTTAAGCCTTTTTTGATTTATTCTAAACCCTAGTTAACCCTCGTTTAGTTACTTGTAGTTTTCTTTTGGTAATCAGTTATTTATAATTTAATGTTGTCAATAAAACTTGCGTTCATTTTTTTTTTAAATGATGAATTGATGATAGTTTCCACTTTCTAGTAAATGTTAAACCTGAACAAAAAATAGAAATAACTTTAACAAAAAAAAAATAGAAATAAGAATTTGGATAGAAATCCACAAAAATTATTACAATATTGGAGACCGAGAATGGACAGAGATATATTAACGTTAAAAGATTTCGGAGATAGACATTTTTTCCTTTTTCAAACACATTTAAAAGTCATTTTGCCTATCACTTCTTCATTATTTGGCTGAGCCGTCAACTGACTCAACTCTACATATAACTAACTATTTAAAAAATATTTTTTCAAAATGACATCTAAAAGATCATTTCAGAGTACATTAATGATTCCTTAATAATAACGGTCGTGCTAACTAATACTTCTTCTATTTTAAAACAAATCTGGTTTACTGATTGATTTTTACAATTAAGTATCGTTTTAGATTTTAGATAAATTTCTAGTTTTAATAAAAAAAAAAGAGATGAAATTAGGGCAATTCTCAAAAATAGCATAAAATGAAGTTTTTGTGACATTTTTAGCTCATATTTTTATTTAAGACACAATTAGCATTTTTATTAAAGGGCCTCATATTTTTAAGGTTTAGGATTTAGGGTTTAGGGTTTAGAAAACCCTAAACCCTAAGCCCTAAACCCTAAATTGTACCCCCTACCCCCTAAAAACTATACCCTAAATTCTAATATATTCAACCCAAACAAAAAAAATAAATTATGAACTTCATAAAATGCTATTTTTGTACTAAATAAAAATGTGAGCTATTTGTGGAACAAAAACTTGTTTTTGTGCTATTTGAGAGAATTTCTCATGAAATTATGTAGTGTATTTTCTTAATATTTGTGAAAAATGTTAAACTAACTCTTTTTATATATAAAAAAAATAGTGTTTTTTTCTTTTGATAAAGCCAAAATAGTATTTATTTGTGACGTAGATGTGATGTATACCAAAAAGGAAGTCAAATAATCATATGAAAGAGTTTGTTGACTATTGGGTGCGTCAAGGAGATTATTTTTTTTTTATTTTTTTTTTTTTTGATAACCCAGGTATCCTAACACTTTCCGATAAATCGGTTTGCTCAGACTAGCCACGTGGGCGGCCAAATGGCACTCCACGTGTCGGCTCCTGGAACGCTGCAGCCCGTATGTGAATACCGCAGTGGCTGGGGCTCGAACTCGTGATGGCGGGTACCTCAGCTGAGGGTTCTTTACCACCAGAGCTAAAGGCTCCGGTTATCAAGGAGATTATTGATAACAACAACATTGAGTTGGTTGCATATATATTACATTATTCGATTATATGGTATGCACACGGTGAAGGTTTAACCTTTTAGTCCGACAATTACATCATTTGGCATTTAGTTTATTTAGAGTAATTATATGAGGTAGTTAGTTTACTTCTAAATCTGTGAAAAAGTCATCACTTCCACATGATGATGATACTATACGAACCAGCATTGTTCTTGTTATATGTTTTTTATCCATCTTACTTTCGTCATTGTTTCCTTTCAATTTTGTTCTCTCTCTGATATAGTCTACACACACAAAAAAAATTGATAAAAATAGTCTACAATATTCACTGCCATAGTAGTAAAAACAACCGTTCAAATGCCATTTAGTTGTTAGTTTGATATATTTTTTGGATATATATATTTCATAGTTCTTGCGAATTTTTTTTTTAAAGACATTATATTTTATGTCACTATTTATATATATGAGATATTTGTTTCACAGCATATTATTTGATCCTCAGACTATCAAATTAAACTTCATTAACTACACAAATTCTTAAATTTTTGTCCTTAAAAAATCTGAAA
Organism: Barbarea vulgaris; assembly: GCA_963667165.1. NCBI lineage: Eukaryota > Viridiplantae > Streptophyta > Magnoliopsida > Brassicales > Brassicaceae > Barbarea > Barbarea vulgaris. The sequence goes on from OY763887.1 coordinate 46,341,181, forward strand.
ACTACTTTTTCTTTCTTTTTTGATAAAATATGAATTATATTACCAAGATAAAATCTGAAAACTACTTTAAAGATAAAAAAAAAAAAAGTAAAAAAGAAATTTGATTGCAAGATACACCATGTATAGACTACAACATGGTTACACATGTAGATTATACTAATATTCTGATACTTACACCAAATATTGGTGTCTCATAGTGACATTCATCAACAATTATAACTCATGTGATACTAATACTCACTATATGTATTTGCCAAAAATACTCTAATTTATAAATAAATAAAATAATTAACAAAGGTAAATAAAATTAGTTGGTAGATATTCAAAACAAATTTTAGCTTAAATATTTTTTTTTATGTTTGATTATAAATTTTTTAAGTAAGTAAATTTTTTTTATATAAAGGTCTTAAAATTTTTGTGGCCTAAAGCTCCTAATAATATTGATCCGCTCTGACTGGTACATAGCTTGGATCGTAGTGACATGATAAAATGCTCCTACAGTGTTAATAAACAGACACGTAATGTGCTACTTTGACAAAAATAAATAAAAATATGGTAGTTTTTTTGGGTTTTATTAAATACTTTATGCATGGCCGTTTGTATTAGAAAAAAAAGTTAAGACATCGGAAACAATTATCAAAGAAAAAAAGTCAAGCATCGGCTCGTACATTGATGATGGCTATTGATTTGCATTTGAATATCCTAACGCGTATGCCAAGTTACAATCGTTATCGTATGATAAATATGGAATATTTTGATTGACAGAAGGTTTTCAGAAGAGAGAGCAACACCTTTTGTATTCACGGTATTTAATACGAATGAGTGTCTTTACCCAACTCAAACACTCTTTTCAAAGAATCACTAATTGTGAATTTAGCTAAAATGCTATTTTAAATATATATATATATATATATATATATATATATTTCAAATATATGTGAGCCAACCTTCTTTTAGAGGTGTGGCAAACATAACTTTTATTAGTATAATTTAGCTTTTTTTATTAATGTAAGTCCTATTTTATCTTTAATTATAAAATATGTTGATATTAGATTTAAAAAATTTAGTTGTGTAAAATGTTGAGAAAAAGGAAGTTATTGGTTTTAGGTTTACAACCAAACCTCTAATTCTTTTAGAAGAGGTATACCTTAATAATTCATTTATAGTCTCTTCCATCTCTGATAGTTAATATTTTTAGACATATACATGTATACGCAACTACCAAAATTATCCCGTTGAACAGTAAGTGCAGCTACGTGTCATTGTGGCGACTTGTCACATATTTTTCCATCTTAGGTTGATCCATTCTTGCCTTATTTAGACAAAATCAACTTTGGTGCAGTGGCGTCGGTGGAGTTGCGGTTTCAAACGGTGAAGGTTATAGGGGATAAGTTACACAAGAGCAGGTTGATTTTTTCCTAATTCTCCTCATTTTTTTTCCTAAAAGAGAATTTTATAATACTTTACTATGAAATTTTAATATCATGTTCACTTTTAAAATTTTTTTATAAATCTACCCGTTTATCTTATCTTTAAAATAATTTAATAAAACTATGATTTTATCTAAATTGAAAGTATGATGGTTTTAGTAACTATATGAACGTATGATGATATATATATGTGAACATATGTCTTCAGTGAGTAAAAATAAAATTGTGTTTATGTATATGATTTAATATCTAACATTTTTACCATATCCATTTTTAACTACATTTATAGAATAACTTTGTAACTGTATTGTTAAATCTTATCACAATGTTCATAATGGATTGAAAATGTGTATATCTAATAACCAATATTTTATTTATCTTTAGTTCTCGTAATAATTATGTATTTTATATTGAGTATCATTCGTTATATTATCATTCGCTATAACCAATATATATATATATATATATATATATATATATATATATCATTATTTCATTTTAAATTTTTAAGTAACAGTTAACTAATTTTTATAATTTTAAAGTGATAAAATAACGTGAAATTTTGTTTACATAATTATAAAATTTATTTATTTATTTAGATATGGAAAATATGTTAAGGATCATTTTGAAAATAAAATAAGTTCAATACAATAAGGAGTTTACGAATAATATTGTTGCCTAAACCAACATGAAACAGTATTCTTGTAACCCCAAAAGTTTATGAAACCCATCAACAACAATATTAATGCATAAATAGGTCCTAAAACAAAATTCTAACAACACTAGCCCCCCCCCCCCCAATTTTTATAATCTTGTAAAATTTGGTCTGACGTTATTAAAAAAAAAAAAAAGTGCATAGTATATGTTTCTAATATTCAATTTTTTGTTGGCGTATTCATTTGAATAAATCTTATAAAATGTCCTATGCATTTTTTTTTTTTTTGTCAGGACCATGCAACGGGAGAAATAAATACTGCTTAATGCTTATACGATTGTTTTGCAGATTTGATATAACGCTTAAACGAACGTCTATATATAGTGTACGCAGTCATCTCAACTATTTACTCTTTTTTTTAGTTTTTTTTTTTCTGTTATAGTTAAGAGTTCTTGTTTTGTATGAGAACTGATGTTTCTAAGTAAATCCTGAATTTAGTAGTGTGAAATTCCATCCTAAGAATGAATAGCTCCAATTTTTATGCCCAAAATTCTTGACAAGTTATATAATGCCAAAAAAAACTATAATCAAGAAATATAAGAAATGAATAAAAGAAATTTAACATCCATTCACGTGTATATTAAAAAAGTGAAAAATAACCAGAAAGGTTTGTTAAGAATTCGAATAAATAACTAAAAAATATTAATATTATTGATCATAACATCGTCGTGTTACAGACAATTACAGAACAGAATAAATAAATATAGTACTATAGATAATCGCAGTTAGGAATGAAACATTTGATCATCTGAAATATGGGGATGTCAATTGTGTAGATAAATAATAGTGCTCCAATCAGAACTCTGTCAAAACATTCGTAATAATTAGGGAAACTAGTACGTATTGATGTATATTATATGCTCTTCGGTTTGGTTGATTCAAAGTTTTTCTGCGCTGCCGCCACGACCGCAACGTTCGGTCTTTTCGCATCCTCTCTTGTAAGGATTAGCTTCTTCCTTCTTGCAGGTGGCAGGGTTTGCTCGATCACACATAATAGAATGATCTTTATGAACAGCACCATAACTTACGAATCTTGCCTCAGTCTTGGTTGCTGAAAGAGCCAAGATCACTAGGAGAGCAAGAGATAGAATCACCTTGATACTTTTAGACATCCCCATATTGTTTTATTGGTTTTTTATTTTTTCAAATAGATGAAATCAAATAAATAAATAATAAAATAAACCCCGATTAGGAGTTCAATTTGTATTATTTATATATTTAATTGTTTTTGGAATCGGCTCTGTGGGATTATGAAGAAGAGGTTATCGGTGTTTATATAGTAAAGAAGAGATGGATCTCAAAGTTGGTTATTTTTAGATGATGATTAGTAGCCACATAGATTTTAGTAAATGAATTTGTTTTTGTTAGTTATTAATTGAGTTTATTAATAATTAAATATTTTTAGTTTATTTATGTCAATTGTCTTGACATTAAATTTGGATAGTTATTGTGTCAACAGTCACAATTAGAAAGAGAAACAATTTTTTTGTGTTGTAGTGTCTGTTTGTTTTCTATATAAATCAGTTTTGTCCTGGCGTAAATAACAAGTTTCAGTTTAAATAAAAAATTTCTATTTTTTTTTCTTTTTTTAAAACTGAAGAGACATTGCTCTATCTCTTATTATGTTTCTCCATTATCTTAATTGATTGTAAAATCAATATTCCAACATGATATCAAAGTTATCTTGATCTTGGAGTCTGTCCAAGCAAAATAATAATAGAAAGAAATCCGCTGCGAGAAGAAGAGAAAGAAAGAGAAAACAAATCAACGGCGAAAAAATCTAAAAAAAAAAAGAGGAAGAAATAGAAAAAGAAGTGGTGATGACAAAAGAAAGTACCATCAACCTTCACAAACATATTCACAAGTACCTTCTCAAGAGGAAGGCTCCAAAAGTGATGAAAGAGATATGAGATCTTCTCAAAAGGCAATAGAGAAAACAAATGTGGAGTTGTTGTGGAAGGAGAATTCTGAAACTTTGTTCGATGATGCCGGAAGAAGACGTAGAGAAGATTTACGTACGGCATGATATGGGAACCGGTTATAGTGATAACCGAAGAAGACGTGGAGAAGATTCACGCTTGATACGGGAACCGGTTACATAGATAACCGAAGAAGACGTGGAGTAGATTCACACACAGTACGGGATCCGGTTATAAAGATAACCGAAGAAGACGTGGAAAAGATTCACGCACAGTACGGGATCCGGTTATAAAGATAACCGAAGAAGACGTGGAGAAGATTCACGCATAGTACGGGATCCGGTTATAAAGATAACCAAAGAAGACGTGGAGAAAATTCACGCACAAGACGTCATGGTGATGTGATGGTGATCAAATGGAGACACCAAGTGAAGAAGGGGGCTGCTTACCTAAGAGAAGAGCAGAAGGCGGTTGTAAAGCTAACCGAAGAAGACATGTATAAAATTCACGCACAAGACGTGATGGTGATCAAAGGGAGACACCAAGCGAAGAAGGTGGCTGCTAACCTAAGAGAAAAGCAGAAGTCGGTTGCAAAGATAACCGAAGGAGACGTGACAAAGCTCACGTAGAAAGCTCACCTAAGAGAAAGGGTGTGGAAGGCGGTTGCAAGAACATGCGAAGAAGATGTGACGGAAGATCACGGAGGAGACGTGACGAAGCGCCGAGGAAGAAGATATTCCTATCATGACTAACAAAGGAAGAAGAGTGATGAAGGAAGGTAAAAATTTGAAGTTTGATCAACAAATTCTAAAGAACTAAGAAAGAAGTTTGGTGTGAGACCGAAACTCAATTAAGGGGGAGTGTTACTTATTAATTGAGTTTATTAATAATTAAATATTTTCAATTTATTTATGTCAATTGTTCTGACATTAAATTTGGATAGTTATTGTGTCAACAGTCACAATTAGAAAGAGACACACTCTTTGTGTTGTAGTGTATGTTTGTTTTCTATATAAATCAGTTTTGTCCTGGTGTAAATAACAAGTTTCAGTTTAAATAAAAAATTTCTATTTTTTTTGTCTTCTTTAAAAGAGAAGAGACATTGCTCTATCTCTTATTATGTTTCTCCATTATTTTAATTGATTGTAAAATCAATATTCCAACAGTTTTTAGTAGAATTTTCCATAATAAATACATGGAAGACGGAACTATATTGAATAAAGATCTCGTCTATTTAAAACCGGATAAATATAGGTGATCTAAAAATAATAATTATAAATCATGTATTTATAAAAGAATGATTAGTTTAGGAAATTCGATCTTTTAAAATGAATATTTAGAAATTGGTTAAATTTGAATGTAAGTTCTGTAGAAAGTTTATTTAGATGATTATTTTTTCCTTTTGCTGCAAAAATATTTCACAATATCAATGATTTTGGCATATGAAAATGAATGTTGCGTTGACATGTATACATTTTTCGCAAAAAGTCACTTCTCAAATAATATAAGGGAATATATATCAATGATTTTGTCCCTATGATGATCATGTTAGAAAGTATACTGAAATATAGATCATGTACAATCTTTTGTGTACATGGTCATAGTCTCGTAGAGTATTATGGCACCCAGCTTGTGTAAAATAGAGCTTGAAAATGGTGTGAAAGAAGGGTCCGGCCAAGCCAAATACACCAACGACTATATTTAGAGGCCACATGAAATTCAAGTTTTGCTTTCAAGACTTGTCTTGTATGATTCTACTTTGTTCTTTTATTTTGTGTGGTTTCTCTTAAGAGCTGAACACTTTAAATTATATCACAAGTCTATCGCTTCTACTTGAAGAGGAAGTCGCTATGTTGGTCTAGGTCAGAGATCGATTATCTTCAAACATGAAATCACTAATCATTTCCATTTGGCCATGAGCATTCATATGATTTTTCTTGAGCTTTGGAGGGATTATGGACCTCGGTCAGGAATCTCCTAAAAAAAAAAAAAAAAAAAGTATGTCGTCTCTCATCTGATGCTTATCAATCCATCCGACTTGAAACCATCTCCATCTCTCTCGTTAAACTTGGTGAGCCGATCGGGCAATTTCTTAAGCTCCAATATGATCATATCACTTTATAAGATCAGAGTAGCTTATACCTAATATTGACTTTAGAAGTTGCAATAACTAATATATACAGTAATTGTTTTTAGAATTTTCTGTAACATGTCATTTATTTATATAAATTTAAGTATTTTTTTTCATTATCCCCACATACACTTATGTTACTCAAATTCTATGAACTTGGTTATAAAGTTCTCTCTGATATGTTTTGCCATTTGATCTTACACTTTAAATATGTCATCAATAAGTAATACAGTAAAATCTCTATAAATTAATAATATAAAAATCAATGTATTTTCTAAAATTTTATTAATTTATCATGTTTATTAATTTATAGGAATAATATTTAAATGAAATTATAAATATAAGACCAAAGTAAATTATTAATTTAGTGAAATATTAATTTATCGAGTATTAGTTTACAGAGTTTTTAGTGTATTGCACAAATTCAACTAAATTGAATACAACTGACCGCCTAATTAATAGACTATCTAAAATATATATAAAATGTCTACTCCGCCGTTGACCGCTTAATTGATCTTTTTGCCTCGTCTGTATAATAAAGAGTGTCGTCTACGCAGCCGGTTCAACCATTTTCAATACATAAAATTTCAGTAAAGTTTAGTAAGAGTTCCTATTTTGTATGAGAATCTATCTTTCTAAGTGAATCTAAAACATTAATTTTTTTAGTCTTGGAGTTTCCTTTCTTTAGAATTCCATACAAAATGATGAATAAATCATTGTACATTCCCACATTTCTTGACATGTTTTGTTATGTGCCAAAAAGTATGATAAATAAATATAAAATTGAATGAAAAGAATCTATCATCCTTAAATGTAGAAAGTTTCAACAAAAAAAAGATTGTATATAAGAAAAATGAAAAATAACTAGAAAGATGTTTAAAAGATATTTTATTTATCTTTTGTTCTCGTAATAATTATTTATTTTATATTTTATCATTCGTTATATTATCATATTTTCTATTGTATATATATCATTATTTCATTTTTAAAATGTTAAGTAACAATTAACTAATTTTTATAATTATAAAGTGATAAAATAACGTGAACATTTATTTTATTTTAGTTTGTAGATATGAAAAATATGTTAAGGATCATTTTGAAAATAAAATAAGTTCAATACAATAAGGAGTTTTGGAAACCCATCAACAAAAATATTAATACAATCGGTCTTAAAAAAATTCTAACAAAATTAGGCCCCCAATTTTATAATCTTCTAAAATTTGGTCTCATTTAAAAAAAAAATTAAAAATCTAAAAAACCCAACACAAAGAAAAAAAATTGTGCATATACTATGTTTCTAATATTCAATTTTTTGTTGGCGTATTCATTTGAATAAATCTTATAAATAGGTCCTATGCATATTTTTTTTGTTTTAATTTGTTGTTGTCAGGACCATGATTCGGGAGAAATAAATACTGCTTATACGATTGTTTTGCAGATTTGATATAACGCTTAAATGAACGTCTATATATATAGTGTACGCAGTCATCTCAACTATTAATATTTACTAATCTTTTTAGTTTTTTTTCTTTCTTTTATAGTTAAGAGTTCTCGTTTTGTATGAGAACTTATGTTCTAAGTAAATCCTAAAATTTGGTAATCTGGAAATCCATCCTAAGAATGAATAGCTCCAATTTTTATTCCCAAAATTCTTGATATGCCAAAAAAACTATAATAAAGAAATATAAAAATGAATAAAAGAAATTTAACATCCATTCACGTGTATATAAAAAGTGAAAAATAGCCCCGAAAGGTTTGTTAAGATTTCGAATAAATAACTAAAAAATATTAATATTATTGATCATAACATCGTCGTGTTACAGACAATTACAGAACCGAATAAATAAATATAGTACTATAGATAATCGCAGTTATGAATGGAACATTTGATCATCTGAAATATGGGGATGTCAACTGTGTGTGTAGTTATAGATAAATAAGAGTACTCCAATAAGAACTCTGTCAAAACATTCGTAATAATTGGGAAACTAGATCATCTGAAATATGGTTGATTCAAACTTTTTCTGCGCTGCCGCCACGACCGCAACGTTCGGTCTTTTCGCATCCTCTCTTGTAAGGATTAGCTTCTTCCTTCTTGCAGGTGGCAGGGTTTGCTCGATCACACATAATAGAATGATCTTTATGAACAGCACCATAACTTACGAATCTTGCCTCAGTCTTGGTTGCTGAAAGAGCCAAGATCACTAGGAGAGCAAGAGATAGAATCACCTTGATACTTTTAGACATCCCCATATTGTTTTATTGGTTTTTTATTTTATTTTTCAAATAGATGAAATCAAATAAATAAATAATAAAAGAAACCCCGATTAGGAGTTAAATTTGTATTATTTATATATTTAATTGTTTTTGGAATCGGCTCTGTGGGATTATGAAGAAGAGGTTATTGGTGTTTATATAGTGGAGAAGAGATGGATCTCAAAGTTGGTTATTTTTAGATGATGATTAGTAGCCACATAGATTTTAGTAAATGAATGTTGTTTTTAGTAGAATTTTCCATGGAAGATGGAACTAATATTGAATAAAGACTTCGTCTATATAAACCGGATAAATATAGGTGATCTAAAAAAAAAAAAAGAATGATTAGTTTAGGAAATTCGATCTTTTAAAATGAATATTTATAAATTTGTTAAATTTGAATGTAAGTCTCTAGAAAATTTTTTCTGTTGAAGTATATTTAAATGATAAAATTTTCATTTGCTGCAAAAATATTTCACAATATCAATGATTTTGGCATATGATAATGAATGTTGCGTTGATATGTATACATATTTCGCAAAAAGTCACTTCTCAAATAATATTAGGGAATATCAATGATTTTGGCGCTATATATGATCATGTTAGAAAGTATACTAAAATATAAGATCATTTAAAATCTTTTTTGTACATGATCATAGAGTATTATGGCGCCAAGCTTGTGTAAAATAGAGCTTGGAAATGGTGTGAAAGAAGGGTCCGGCCAAGCCAAATACACCAACAACGTCTATTTTTAGAGGCCACAAGAAATTCAAGTTTTGCTTTCAAGATGATTCTACTTTGTTCTTTTATTTTGTGTGGTTTCTCTTAAGAGCTGAACACTCCAAATTATATCACAACTCTGTCGCAGCCGGTTCAACCATTTTCAGTACATTAAAACATTAGTAAAAAATTTAGTCTTGGATTTTTCCTTTCTTTCGAATTCCATACTTAAGTAAGGATGGTTAAATCATTATACATTCCCAAATTTCTTGACATGTTTTGTTGTGCCAAAAAGTATGATAAAGAAATATAAAATTGAATGGAAAGAATTTATCATCCTTAAAAGTAAAAAGTTCCAACAACAAAAAAAGATTGTATATAAGAAAAGTGAAAAATATTAACTCGAAAGATGTTTAAAATATCAATAATTAATAACTGAAACATATTTATATATAATGGATCATAAACAACATATGGTTACAATGAATCACAGAACCAAAAAAATATAACATAATAACAATTACAAGGGAATATGAGGATGTCATGCATGTGTTAATATAGATCTAACCAAGAGTGGTAAAAACATTCTTAAGATAATAGGAAACTATAGTATTGAGGTAACATTATATGCTCTTGGGTTTTGTGTGGTTAATTCACAGTTTTAAGGGCCACGGCAACGATTGATCTTTTGGCATCCTCTTGTGTAATTATTCGCCTTTTCCTTCTTGCAGGAGTTAGGGTGAGCTTTTTCACACATATCTGCAGCATTCATATCAGGATAATTTATGTATCTTGTAGCCTCAACTTTGGTTGCTGCAAGAGCCAAGAAGAGTACGAGAGCTAGAGATAGAATAAACTTAACACTTTTAGACATACCCATATTATTGTTATTTAATGTTTCCAAATAGATTAAATAAATAAAGGATACAAATAAAACCCCCGTGAGGAGTTTAATTTAGTTTCCTTTATATATTTAATCGTATTTGGAATTTGGCTCTGTGAGTTTATGAAGAGATGTTATTGGTGTTTATATAGTAGAGATAAGATGGATTAATTTCAAAGCTGGTTATTTTTGGATGATGATTAGTAATAGTTTTTAGTTAACGAACTTTTTTTTTTTTTTATGGTAGTTAATTCGACAGTGCTTTTTTTTGTTTAGTTAATCTAAAAATGCTAAGCTCATTCAATGACTATCATTAGCTTCTATGCCGTCCAAGATTAGAACAGTTTAAGCTCGAAAAAAAAACAAGAAGGTGCTGTTCCAATGAATTAGTTATCAATAGATAGAACTTGAATATCTTAAAAATTACATAGGACCGGTACACTACATCTACACGCAGACCGCGAGCTTCCAATTCAATCGTACCGCAAGCTTTTCTACACGTATTGAGACTCTCAAAATCTTTTTACAATACCGATGTCTCTCTTTCCCCGAGATTAGGCATGACCACGATTACAGTTATTATGGTTACAGTTAGTTAACCACTAGTTTACGGTTATAATTTTTGTTTAATTTACGGTTAAAACGGTTATAAAACAGTTATGGTTAAAAATAGTTACGGTTATATACGATTAAATATAACTCGTATTTGATGATCATGATAAAAATTAATATTTTTGACGTTTTTGAAAAAAATGAATTTAATCTCTGTTGAAAAGACTAAATATGATATATCAACTAATATTTGTTACTATAATTGAATTTATATATATTTGTTCAATTTTAAAAACGGTTACGGTTAGAATTTTACGATTAACCAACGGGTTTTATGCAGTTACGGTTAATTAATAGTTATGATTAACCATAACTAATATATTTTTACTGTTAACGGTTATAGTTTTTAACTATTTTATACGGTTAAAAACGATACGGTTACGGTCCATAATATGGTTATGGTTAGATTTTGGTCATGTCTATCCGAGATGCTTAAGTCGAACTGAGCCAACTTTTACATATCCCATGTTCCATCCAATCTAGTGTTGATCGGCCATATATATTATGAATGATTAATGCTAGGCCTATATGACATGAAGTGAAAAATTGTAAATTTTAATGTGATATATGTACCTAAATATCAAAAGTGGAAGTGATAAATATGTAAAATTAATTTCAAACACCACATTTCTTTATTTATTACAAGTAATACAACGAAACATTAATAAAAAAAAAATCATTTAATTTTATCACATCAATTTACTACACTATTAAAAAAGACCCAATCTTATAGGGTGTTTCCAAACACTATTCAAGTTAAAATAAAAAGAAATAATTTTATCTTTGTATCCAAACATGATTTTGTATCTTTTTCTTTCTCATCTTCATCATTTATTTCCTGATCTAATATTACAACATTAATATATGAATTATGATTTCTCCTATTATCTTTGTTAGATCTTATTTTTAAATTATTTTGAATTATTATATAATACATATAATTATTAAAATTTTATATTTTTTTTTGCATATATTGTGATTAAAATTTTTTAAAACGGACATACGTTACATAATTAAAGAAGAAATACACAATCTTAGAGGGTGTTTCTAAATACTATTCAAGTTAAAATAAAAAAAAAATCATTAAATCTTTATATCTAAAGATACCTTTGCATTTTTTTCCTTTTTCCTCTTCATCATTTTTTTTATCTAATATTGCAATATTAATAGTATGAATCATGATTCTTCTATCTTATTTTCAAATAATTATTAATTATAATTAAAATACATAGAATTATAAAAAATTTATATTTTTTTCTGTATATATTGTGATTAAATTTTTTTTAAATGAACATATATTACTCCATTAAAGAAAAAAAAAGTGTGTATTCAACATCCCACATTGACTAAATTTTGGTGGTAATGATTCAAAGTCATATTATAAAAAGATCAAAATAATTTTAAATACGAATAAACAGGAAACTTGACTTATCATGCGTCCAAATTTATAAAACGTATTCGGTTTGATCCGGTTTTTTAGTTTAAATAATTTAAACATGTCACATCTACTACACTATTAAAAAAGACTCAATCTTATGGGGTGTTTCCAAACACTATTCATGTTAAAATAAAATAAAATAATTGTATCTTTGTATCCAAACATAATTTTGTATCTTTTTCTTTCTCCTCTTCATCATTTATTTCCTGATCTAATATTACAACATTAATATATGAATTATGATTTCTCCTATTATCTTTGTTAGATCTTATTTTTAAATTATTTTAAATTATTATATAATACATATAATTATTAAAATTTTATATATTTTTCTGCATATATTGTGATTAAAATTTTTTAAAACGGACATACATTACATAATTAAAGAAGAAATACACAATCTTAGAGGGTGTTTCTAAATACTATTCAAGTTAAAATAAAAAAAAATCATTAAATCTTTATATCTAAAGATACCTTTGCATTTTTTTCCTTTTTCCTCTTCATCATTTTTTTTTTATCTAATATTGCAATATTAATAGTATGAATCATGATTCTTCTATCTTATTTTAAAATAATTATTAATTATAATTAAAATACATATAATTATAAAAAATTTATATTTTTTCTGTATATATTGTGATTAAATTTTTTTAAAATGAACATATATTACTCCATTAAAGAAAAAAAAAAGTGTGTATTCAACATCCCACATTGACTAAATTTTGGTGGTAATGGTTCAAAGTCATATTATAAAAAGACCAAAATAATTTTAAATACGAATAAACAGGAAACTTGACTTATCATGCGTCCAAATTTATAAAATGTATTCGGTTTGATCCGGTTTTTTAGTTTAAATAATTTAAACATGTCACATCTATCTACTACACTATTAAAAAAGACCCAATCTTATGGGGTGTTTCCAAACACTATTCAAGTTAAAATAAAAAAAAAAAATTTTATCTTTGTATCCAAACATGATTTTGTATCTTTTTCTTTCTCCTCTTCATCATTTATTTCCTGATCTAATATTACAACATTAATATATGAATTATGATTTCTCCTATTATCTTTGTTAGATCTTATTTTTAAATTATTTTGAATTATTATATAATACATATAATTATTAAAATTTTATATTTTTTTCTGCATATATTGTGATTAAAATTTTTTAAAACGGACATACATTACAAATTAAAGAAGAAATACACAATCTTAGAGGGTGTTTCTAAATACTATTCAAGTTAAAATAAAAAAAAATCATTAAATCTTTATATCTAAAGATACCTTTGCATTTTTTTCCTTTTTCCTCTTCATCATTTTTTTTATCTAATATTGCAATATCAATAGTATGAATCACGATTCTTCTATCTTATTTTCAAATAATTATTAATTATAATTAAAATACATAGAATTATAAAAAAATTATATTTTTTCTGTATATATTTTGATTAAAATTTTTTAAAATGAACATATATTACTCCATTAAAGAAAAAAAAAGTGTGTATTCAACATCCCACATTGACTAAATTTTGGTGGTAATGGTTCAAAGTCATATTATAAAAAGACCAAAATAATTTTAAATACGAATAAACAGGAAACTTGACTTATCATGCGTCCAAATTTATAAAGTGTATTCGGTTTGATCCAGTTTTTTAGTTTAAATAATTTAAACATGTCACATCTACTACACTATTAAAAAAGACCCAATCTTATGGGGTGTTTCCAAACACTATTCAAGTTAAAATAAAAAGAAATGATTTTATCTTTGTATTCAAACATGATTTTGTATCTTTTTCTTTCTCCTCTTCATCATTTATTTCCTGATCTAATATTACAACATTAATATATGAATTATGATTTCTCCTATTATCTTTGTTAGATCTTATTTTTAAATTATTTTGAATTATTATATAATACATATAATTATTAAAATTTTATATTTTTTTCTGCATATATTGTGATTAAAATTTTTTAAAACGGACATACATTACATAATTAAAGAAGAAATACACAATCTTAGAGGGTGTTTCTAAATACTATTCAAGTTAAAATAAAAAAAATCATTAAATCTTTATATCTAAAGATACCTTTGCATTTTTTTCCTTTTTCCTCTTCATCATTTTTTTTATCTAATATTGCAATATTAATAGTATGAATCATGATTCTTCTATCTTATTTTCAAATAATTATTAATTATAATTAAAATACATAGAATTATAAAAAATTTATATTTTTTCTGTATATATTGTGATTAAATTTTTTTAAAATGAACATATATTACTCCATTAAAGAAAAAAAAAGTGTGTATTCAACATCCCACATTGACTAAATTTTGGTGGTAATGGTTCAAAGTCATATTATAAAAAGACCAAAATAATTTTAAATACGAATAAACAGAAAACTTGACTTATCATGCGTCCAAATTTATAAAATGTATTCGGTTTGATCCGGTTTTTTAGTTTAAATAATTTAAACATGTCACATTGACTAAAATTTGTGGACAATGGTTTAGAGTCATGTTATTAAAAATAAATAATAAAAAATTTAAATACGAATGAGCAGAAAACTTGACTTATCAGACGTTCAAATTTCAAAAATTTATTCGGTTTAATCTGATTTTTAGTTAATAGTTGAAAATAATTATTAATATTTAAACTGTATGAAAATTTTAAAAATATAGAAAATGGAGATCATTTAAAAGCAAACTTTTAAATTGACCCATATTATATTTGGATATGTAATTTTCTACAATCCTAACAACAAATCACAATAATTTTTACTATTAATTTTAAAATAAAACTAGATTCGAACCCGTTGTATACCACAGGTCAATTGTTTTAATATAAATTTGTAATTTTTGTGTGTTACCGTGAGTCAAATAATAATTTATATGTGTTAGTTTGTTATTATTAAATGCACTAAAGATATTTTATTTTTTTTAGAAATAAGATTCAAAATAATCTAAAACAATGATCAGCGGGTTGGTAAAATCTATACAGGATTATCATGTTCTCTTACTCAGTGTCTTACTCGCTGAACTAAAATAATAAAATCTAAACCATGTAATTATATAAAAGGGATTGTGTACAAGACGAAAAATTCTCGACGGATGCGGGACATGACAGGTTTCCGTCCTAAAATGAGCATGTCTAACAGAAGTGTTGGATCATTAATCATAAATATATATACTAAGAAATATAGTATATCTCTTCAATATTTTAATGAGAGTAAAGAACATCATTCATTTGGTTAGGTTTGATTCAAATATCGGTAATTTGCTATTGCTACATAGAAATAAAACAATTTCATGTTTAAAGCACATTAAATATATTATATACATTAAAGAAATTAAAAAAACACTTAAAATATAATAAAATTATACGAACAACTAAAAATATTTATAAATAGTAAATAACCAAAAACTAAAATTATTTTTTAAAATAATTGACCCGCGGTATACCGCGGGTATAAATCTAGTATTTTTTACTATTACATCAAAATGATGTGATAAAATGAAACACTCGAGGGTAGATCATGACGGGTGTGTTCTTTTACTTGTCACGCGACCGACGACAGCGACTCGTTCAAGCTCTGAGTCTTATCTCCATCTCTGTTCAAACTCCAATATGACCTCAATCTCTAATTATCTTTCAAGATCCAAACGATACATACTCTTTTGTTTCGTTCATGAGAAGTATTTAGTTTTGGTATTGATGATGTTACAAGTCCTGATTTGTAACGAAGAAGGTTGTTCAGAGAATTTAGAAACTGATGCAAGTGCTAACGTTCATAATTTGGCTGACTATGATAAAAGCCAGAAGCCAACTAGAACTTGTTGGAGTAGCTCTACAGTAAACACAATTGATTTATTTGCTAGCTATTAAATTTGATTGTTATATGCAATTTGTTTAAAATCTTGTCCTCAAAAGGAAGTTAGATGAACCACACTCAAGAGTCATGTTACAAAAGATACTAAATTTGCTTCATGCCCTATTTGATCATGTTCTAGCTCCATGTGATGGGGGACTAAATGCTCAATGGACATTACATGTGATGTGCCAAAACAAAACAAGATCAGCAACAATTTCTAATGTGCTTATGGGTTTGTACATCCTACAAGAGAGAAAACTAAGGATGCTGAAAGGATCATAAGCCAAAGGTTTCGGGAACGCTATATGAATGCTTGAGCTTACATTTCATGGAGCTATTGTTATTCCTACATTTCAAGAGTTATACTCTTCAATCCATCAATACAAAATAAGAACGACGAGATCTACATTCTTAAGCCTAACCAACTTTGGATGCAAACATTAAACTATATATTATCTTTATCCAACCTACATTTATAGACTACAAATCTACTACTAGAATATCTAGCAGATAAACAATAAGACCAAAATCATTGAAACTCATACTAAAACGTGTTCTAGGTTCTAACCACAAACAACATAGAAACCTGACATTATAGTTCGAAACTTCGAATCATCTTCAAGCTTTTAAATAAACAGAGACAGAATTCATTATTATCACACAAAACACTTTAAAGATTTGATAAATAAGTCACCAAATGTAATTTTGTTTTCTAATCTCAAAAACAAAACTTTGAAATTACTAGCATATTCTCAGTATTGAATTCATTACCAAATCTAAAATCAAACCAAAACCATGTAGTTTGTTTGATCAACGTTGTTGGCTGAAAAGAGATCGACTGATAATTCCAGTAGCTTCAATGTAACGATCAACACATCTTGAAATGCAGCTACTCTCACTCCCTCCTAAGCTTGATCCTGGCTTCGTTATACATTTCTCAAAACATTTTCCTCTTAGAGTCTGCAACCAACCAACCAAAACAACATTAAGAATCCATCGAGAACAAAGTTTATGCATAACATCAACTACTGAAATTACATAGGATTAGTTAAAAATTCCAACTTTGTTTACAACAACAACAAAAAAAAAAAGTGAAATTTGTAAAATTTCAAATATTAAAAAGGATTGAAACTTGAATTCAACACCATAGAGAATCTATGGAGACAAAGTTTATGCATTTACTCAACTGTTAAAATTACATGGGATTAGTTAAAAATTCTACTTTGTGTACAAAAAAAAGGGTCAAATTTGTAAGAAATTCAAAGATTGAAAATTTGATTTCAACAACATTGACAATCCCTGGAGACAATTAAGGTTGATGCGTAACTAATAACTACTGATTTACAGACAATCTTAGAGACAATTAGATGTGATTGGTCGGAAAAAAAATCAACTTTTTCCGAAGATTGAAAGAGGAGAAAAAGGACCTCGATGAACTCTTCAGCGTAAGCTTGAGCGAGCTGAGCTTTGACCTGATCCATCATTGCTTCGGGAGAGATAGATCCCGCAGGTTGCGAGTGCGAAGAGTACGAGTCCATTTTTATCTCTCTCCTTTGTCAGAAAGCTTCTAAGAGGAATGAAAAAAACCCTAAAACCTTCACCACAACCTCCTCAAATAGCATAGAGACGAGAGAGACCATCGTACTAGGTTTTAAGATATTGGGCCTTAGCCCTATTTTAATTAATTCATAAATGGGCCTTGACGCTTTTATTCATATCCATATTTCATTTCAACAAATCTCTAAAGTGGTTAGATTAATAGATTTACTTGGGTGTTGTTGCATTGAAGGAGAAGAGATGAAGTTGGTCTATAAGCTCATGCCGTAATAAATCTTATGACGCTTATATTTTTGGTATAACTCTTACTTCATATTTACTGATTGGTAAGTTATTGTTGCATTCACTAATGTATAACCTCGGAGCCAGAGAAACATAGGCTTCTGGACCAAGGAATACGGAGAGGTCTCATGTATCTTCGCCGAGATCAGAATCATACATAAGAAGCCAGCAACATAAGTGTGTTCTTGCACAGTCAAAAATGTTTAAAAGAGTCTTTTGAAAATGAACTATGGAGACGTATTCACATTGGCATGTGTATATGTTCGATAGGAGTAGAACAATAGACCAATAAAACAATCTTAAACAAAAAAAATAAAACTTTGATAATATTCCAAAAAAAAATTTCAACCCTCCAACATCAAAATAGCCAAACAAAAATTAAACTTCGAGAAACAACAAATACTCAGAAAACAGAAAAATGTTTTAATGGGAGATTTGAGTAATAAAAATCTAAGCTTTGATTGGTCTTCCATAGTTCTTGGCCTTCTCTTCAGAAGTCTGGTAACGACCGTGTCCAAATTTGGAAGCACTGTCAATGAACTTTAACCTGATATCCTCCATAGCAACCCTAGACGTCTGCTTCACCAAAGTCTGTCTCAAAGTCACCACACGTTTCTTAGGACCAACACAACATCCCTTGATCATCAAGTAATCTTCTTTCACTATCCCGTAGTGCGGAAATCCTCCCATCGGTGTGATATCCTTCTCGGTTCTGTCAAAAAGAAAACAGCACATGATTAACACAAGTCCAGTATACTAACTATACAGATGACTGAAACATATCAAGATTGGGTTGTTAAGTTACCTGTCGAACTCGGTCATGGCTGAGTGAGTCTCTTGGCCAACTTTACCAAGCCTGTAAACTTTCTTGTTCATCTCAGTACGGTGGTGGTAACCGTTTTGCCCAGCTCTAGCCACCGTGTATGAGACTCTAGCTGGATGCCAAGCACCAATACAAGCCACCTTGCGGAGACCACGGTGAGTCTTCCTTGGAAGACGGGTCACACCCCATCTTGTAACCACACCTTCATAACCTTTTCCTTTGGTAACACCGATTATATCAATCATCTCATCTTTCTGGAAGATAGCATCAACTGGGACTTGCTTCTCGAATAAACTGTAGGCATAGTCAACCTTCTTTGCTACATCTCCACCATTGATCTGAATCTCGCTCAGATGTGCCTTCTTCTGCTTCAGCCCTTTTATTTTCCTTATCTAATGCATATTCAAATTAATCAATATACGAATTAACCAACAATGAAAACAATTAGAAAGGTTATGATCCTCCAGAATTTAACAAGTGAGAAAGATGGAAATACCTGAGTGTGAGCAAGAACTCTGACGACAGTGCAATACTTCTTCATTTTCTCCAATTGGCTTTGAATGTCTTTTTTACCTTCTTCAGTTTCATGTTTCTTTGAGTAACTGGTGAAAGCCTTCTTCTTTGACTTGGCCCAGTTCTTGTAGAACCTCCTCCTGACTTCTTCGCTCAAATGCTGAGCCCACACAGTGCAAAGAGAGCGAAGACCGCGGGGTGTCTTCACATACCCTACCACACCAACGACCACCATTGGAGGTGTCTCAATTATAGTCACAGCTTCACATGTTTCCTTCTTGTGGAGCTCTGACAATAACATTGATAATAATAATCAGCACAAAACCACATGCAAGAATTATAAATGTGCAGTGAATAAACAAGGAAAGGGAATGAAAACACACTTGATCCAGGTTTTTCGACCTCTCTGACAATGTGAGTCATCCCAGCTTTATATCCCAAGAAAGAGGTGAGCCTGCAAGGCTTAGTTGGATCATCCTTAGGGAAGGCCTTCACTGTAAACACAAACACGACATGTTTGATCTTCAATACACAGGACATATGAAACTAAGATGCTTTGAAAAGCATGTGTGAGATACAAAACAGATTATTAATAGAACATAAATATAT
The DNA here is from genome assembly GCA_963667165.1 of Barbarea vulgaris. Classification (NCBI taxonomy): domain Eukaryota; kingdom Viridiplantae; phylum Streptophyta; class Magnoliopsida; order Brassicales; family Brassicaceae; genus Barbarea; species Barbarea vulgaris. Next base: position 46,360,939 of record OY763887.1, read on the forward strand.
TTAACAATGAAGTTAGCTCAATTCATCCTATTAAGTACATATAATAGGATACAGATCGCATTCCAATAATATCTATTACCTTTCCCACGATGTCTGCTAGCCCTTTTCCTTGGAAGGAAACCCAAGGAACCATGTCTTGGATGCTCAAACTTTCTGTGAGACATTCTTTAAACGAGAAACAAACATTGGTAAATAAGACGAATTTATACACAGAAGACAACATCAAATCCAATCCTATATAACATAATTATAATCAAACATACACCAAAAATGTAGAGAATTATGACTGAGCTCTAATGACAGAGAGAAAACAAAAACACATTATAGAGATCAATGAACACCAAGATTACAGATTTGTACAAAGAGATAACAAACCTATAACAATCTAATGAACACACCAATTGTTACAGATAACATATTTATACAAATAATCAACAAATTTATACGCATAAACTAAGTGAAGCAGTGATTTTCAAGTAACAGATTACGACAAGAATAAAAAATCGAAGACAAATAAGATACTCTCAAGAATCCTGGAGATATGAAACGAAATGTTCCCTCGATCAAAGGCCTATGGCATCATCATTTACGATAATGCCAAATCTCAAGCTCATTTAGAGTGTTTCTTCACCAGAAACCAAATTTATGATTTCCAGCAAAAAGAGCAGATCAGAGACTCCGGCCTTGATTTCACCGAGGGTTTTCATTCCGATCATTACCAGAACAACTTGAGAATACACATATTTACATTAACAAAATCATATCATTTTTTCATAGCAAATTTACATTAAAACACACACAAATTTAATCAACGTAGACAATTACACAGATCACAATCTCAATACCAATGTCACGAATCTCCAAAACTTGAATGCAAAATCAAAGTCAAGAGAAGCTTGTGTACCTTAAGAGTTAAGACGGCGATAAGAGGAGAGAAATTTAGGTCAGTGGTTACAAATGTTGATTGGGATAAGGTATTTATACTCTCTTGGCTACCTAGGGTTTCTCAATTAGGGCTAAGCTATTATAAATATATGGGCTTGGCTTGTGGTTAAGTTCAAATGGGCCGGCCCATGCCTTTTATAGTGAATATTCTCCCTAATCTTGCGTTTATTTAGCCTATATCAAACTATTATTGCAGTTTCACCTGGTGAGTCTGATTAAAGTAAAACATGTTTGATTTTATTTTTTTTAACTAGGTACAGGACCCAACTTTTCTGTAAGCCGGACCTGTGTTTATGTCAGAAATAACATTAGTATATGTTAATTAGATGATATGATCATTAATTCTATCAATCATTTGGAACTAACAGATGCAATATTGACAATGAAATTCTCAAAATGGATATGTTTTTGTCTAAAAGCCAATTGAATCTCAAATATTTTATACAAAACCATGTATAATTAGAGGTGATTAGAGGTATTAGAGGTGTCAATGCTCTGTTCATGTCCAATCCATTATACACAGTCTATAGACAAGCTCATTTACAAAGCGGACTAAATTGGTCTACACCCAATTTCGTCCACAGACAAAACGGGTTAAAGCATATGCAGCAGAGAGAACCTCACATAGTCTCTCAAATATGTTTATAGGTTTTAGATAATTTATTTTTTATTTAAAATTTAAATTATAAATAATTTCAAAACTAATTATATTGGAACATGTGTATGGGTCTCTCACCGAATTTGTATAGTCTCTCAAATGAGATTCACTTTATTCTCTTTCTTACTTTTTCATTTTTTTATAATTTTTTGTCAATAAGAGACTCAATGAAAAATTCTCACTACACATGTTTTTAGAGCATGTGCAGTGGGGAGAACCCCACACATTCTCTCAAATATATTAATTTAATAGTTTTTATATAATTTAATTTTTTATTTAAAATTTAAATTATAAATAAAACATCAAGCCAATCATATCAAGACATGTGTCATGAGAGTCTCTCATCAGGTTCTGAGAGTCTCTCATTTGAGAGACCCATTTTATTCTCTTTCATACTTTTATATTTTTTTATATATTTTTTTTTGTGAGAGACTTAATGAGAGACTCTCATTGCACCTGCTTTTAGACACTATTGGACAATAGACTACGAAATTATAGGACAAAATTGATTTGAAGAAACATCATCATCATTAATGGACTTGGTAGTTAATGGGCATGAACGTTAATGGACACTATCATCATTTTGTCCATAATTAAAATGGACAATATTGTACGGATCAAAATGAACATAAACAGCCAATTTTGACACATGCATGTATGATTCTAATCTATATATTATATTTTATATATTCATAATTTCACAGCATTGTTTTCTTTTTATGGGAGTCATATTAGTTACTCTCACCATGTTTTTACATAGATAAACGTATTATATCATACACACAAAAACACAAGTTTATTGAAGTTCATTAACACTTAGTTTCATGATCTTAGTGAGCCCGGAGCTGATTTTCTACCGCTCCGATGATCCCCTCTAACCTTTGGCGAAACCTTTCCGCCTTGGGATCTCGGAGAAGGTGGCCAGTGACCGGAGGAAACCGCCATGTCCTTATGATGTATGAGACTCTCTAGAGTCTCCACGACGGCAGGCATCTTAGGCCGATCTTTAGGGTTAGGGCTCACACATTGTAAAGCAAGAAGAGCCGTATCCTTCGCCGCCTTGACGGAGTATTGTCCGGCGAGTCTCGGGTCCATAACACATCGGAGACGGCGGCTGCTCGTAAGGTAAGGCTTTGACCAGTCGATGATGTTCTGCTGGTTTTTAGGCCGTGACTTTTCGGTGGCTCTTCTTCCGGTTAGGAGCTCGAGTAAAACGACGCCGTAACTGTACACGTCACTCTTTGTCGTCAAATGCCCTGAAAATATTTTGATCACATGCGATAGATAATAAATCAACTAAAATATTCCAACCAAAAAAAAAAAAAAATCAACCAAAATAGGAGTATATTGATAAACGATAAATGACACTATTCATTCATATAAAGACGTTAATAAAAAGACGTTCCAAAAAAAAAAAATGACACTATTCATTCAAAATTTTTTTGACACATTTCAGATTTATGTGTTTTACTTATTTTTTTAATACTCTAATTAACAACTACAATAATTTGTGCTTAAATTTTTGATGATAAAAAAGGTTGACATAACAAAAAAAAGTGTTGAAAAGAAGACAAGAAAATTATTGTGTATAAACCTGTTGAGACATATTCAGGAGCAGCATAACCATAAGTGCCCATGACTCGAGTCGTGACATGAGATTTGGAACCTTCTGGGCCCATTTTAGCCAAACCGAAATCTGATAGTTTCGCAGTAAAATCCTGAAATTTTTAATAGCTCACATCAAAAGGATAAACATATACTTTTTCAAATTGAAATATATGTTTAATAAAATGTTTAGTTGAAACAACTACTAAAAGTGTACCGAATCGAGTAGTATATTAGAAGTCTTGAAATCGCGGTAAATGATTGGACTCTCCAAATCATGCAAAAACGCCAAACCTTTAGCAGCTGCGACCGCGATCTTCAGCCGCGTCGCCCACGGCAGCGATAATGAAATCCCTAACGACATCATAATTATATTTAGAAGACAAAACTGAAGTATTGATATACAAAATAAAAATTATATGCGAAAAACTGCAATAATCAATAATGTTTTTTACGTTTGAAGAGGTGGTTTTCCAAGCTACCACGTGGCATGAACTCGTAGATGAGGACTCGTTCTTCATCCTCGCAGCAGTAACCGATAAGTTTGACTAAATTTGGGTGCTTTAGTTGTCCAAGAAGTATGACCTCAGACTGCATGTGTAAGTTATATTCTCAGATAATAAATTAAGAAAATACATGAATATATATATATATATATATATATATATATATATACATAAGAGTAGATAAAAGTGGTTTCACCAACTATTAATTATATCCTACCAACAGAATGATTCTTTATACGTTTTACGTGACACCAAAAATAGAAACGACAGAACCATATATATGCGTACTTAATCCATGATATATAGACAAACATATTTTTCATATAGTTTCACACCCTAAAGTATTAATTTCAAGATAAAGACATGAGTCCTTGACTTTGAAATTAAAAATATCACGACGAGTGTTATTTTTCTTACGTATTGTATTTGTATGTTGATGTATCTATGATTTGAAATGCGTAATCAATATGTCATGATTGAAAACTAACTAGAGAACTGTAACGAAGTTAATAAAATAAATATAAAAAAAAATCAAAAATTAATCTGCCATGCAATTATTGGTATACGTTAAGTTTCCGAAAAAAAAAAAAAAATTATTGGTATACGTTCTTACAAGCCATTCACGATGTCCTTGAAGTCCTTCAATGTCTAATAGCTTGACAGCAACAGGCTGAGCCTTGAGGCTTTGTCGTAGATTCTCATCAACATAACCTTTATACACTTTACCGAACCCACCTTCTCCGAGAAGATAGTTCCCGGAGAAACTTTGAGTGATCATCTTGAGTTCACACATCTGAAAATCCACTAAATCGGCTCCGAGAGTCTGTGCGAGATCTTCGTTGATTCTAGCCGATGAAGAGCGGCTTAGATCAGTGAAAGAGAGCCGCCGGAAAGAAGGAAGTGGTCCGAGGTGGTTCTTGGAGAATTCTGATCTCGAAGGTCGACAACGGCTAAGATTGCCGAAGACGGTTTGGTCATCGACAGAGCAGCAATTTGAGGCAAATGGTTTCCATAACGGCGAGGATTTGGTGGACGTTGTTGTTGAGGAGTCTCTCATTGAGAAAGAGGAGTTTAATTGTTTTTATGTGTTTTAGGTTTTTAAGTAGGAGTCAAAACAATGATGAGTGGGTTTGGTCTTATATATACTGCATATAAAATAGGAAATATGCGTAAATAAATATAACACATAAAATATTATATATCACAAAATATGTTTCTAAATATGTAATCGGTTGGTTTATGATTCACGAGATATATCTCCTGATCAACAATTTTTTATTTATTTGGTTTTTTTTTTAACATTTATAAAGCATATTAATTAAGAGGATTTATATTTGAATTTACTTTGATAAAATGGTTTATGTTTTACTTTTGTAATGTTATACTGTATACTAAGGGGTGTATTCAATCGGGCATTTGAAGAGATTTGAGTTAAATGGACAAATCATGTGTTATTGAAACTTGAATTTCAAAATATCTTATCAAATCATGTGTTATTGGATTAATGATTTTAAAATATACAATCAAATCCTCTGTTATTGAAAACAGTACTAGGATTTTATATAAAAGATTCATGTGAGATTTGAGGAGATTTCTTACTTAAAAATACAAACACCAAAATCCCATTGTTTTAGGTGAGATTTCAGAAAATTTAATAACAAAATTCCAAATTCACCAAAATTTAACCAAATCATCTAAAAACTCATTAAAATTCAAATCACACCAAATATTTAATTCAATACACCCCTCTAACTAAAACAAATAATTTAAGATCAGTAATCATCAAGATACATTGCTTCTATTTATTTTTAATTTTTTTGGTCAAACACATTGCTTTTTATCTAATTACTGTTAAAATTAGGAAAAAAATGTGATTTCAGTAATAGGTTTGCTAGCTATCTTACAGACTCACACAAACATATAATTAAAATACTAGTAATAATATATTAGAAAATGTGAAATAGCGGTTTTGTTTGATAGTGTTCAATTAGGATAAGCTAATAAATAAAAGATGAAGAGGAAAGAGTAGGGACGTTCTTTCTTCAACTGCCCTAACCACTCTACTCAAACTTGGGGTTTTGCATCATGTAGTCTTTTCTTTTGATTCATTTTACAGATATGTAAGTGTGTGTGTGTGTCACATATTTGACTAAAAGAATCTGTATCCTGGTAAAATTTAAGATATAATAGTGTTAGAATAACATATTTAAAAATCACGGACTAGTTTGGAGTTACAAGTTTAGTGTATTTGTTATGTTATAGTCAACAAGTCGGTGATCGATTTTATTGGAAGGAAATTTTTTATCATTACATAGTTTACTTAATGGCTAAATTAAGATTTTAGGAACAAGCTATGTTTTGGCTCTGGCCTCTGAAGATCATCCACTTACAAGAAAAAGAAAAATTACTCAAAAGGATACAGCACATAAATGGTATTATTATAGGAAAATTCACAAAGGAAAATTTTCCACGAGTAAAATCTATAGACATGTATCTAATGTGTTTATTTTATAACAATGGAGAAAAATATTCGGAGAATGATTCTAGTTTTGTAGCAATGGAGAAAATTGTCTGAGAATGAATTAAAGACTACAAAACATTATAGTAAAAAAAAAAAAAATCAAAGGAGCAGTTAAAGCGAGATAATGGATGATGTCTGCAAAATGGATAATGTCTGCTAATATACCTTCATGCAAATAATAAAACTTTATCATTTCCATTACGCTTCCTCCTGCTCCACTTCTTCAAAACCATTGGCTATTCCATTCCATATTAAAATCAATTTCCAAGTATTGGATATATGAGTATAGGACAAAAAAAAATGCAATATATAAGCCTTGAATGGTTAAAAACTTAAAATGCAGATCCAATAATATTTATACACAATATAAGAATTTCACTTATGAGATTTGAATAATTTCTTTCTAGATATAAAAATTTGTATGATTAGATTGGAATATATATACACACATATATATAATTTGTTATTATTAAAATTTTAATTTTAATATTATATAAATAAGCTTAATAATGAAATTCGGTCATTATACGTTTAATTCAGTGGAATCATAAGATTATGTGAAAAATGTGGACCAAAATATTTTGTGAAGCCAAGTTTAATGGGTAAATCTGACTCGTATGAGAAATCTATTAATTTGTTTTTAAGTTGGATTTTTATTTATTTATATGGTTTAACCAAATTAGGTGTTTATATTGTAAACCCTCAAATTTCCATTTATATTTTGAATTTATTCTGAGAATACAATACTAAAACTTTGATTCATATTAAAAATCTTAAATTATTTGTCTTATTCAAAATAGTTTTAAATGTATATGTTCATAAGAACTTTAGATTTATTTACACAATTTTCTTTCATATATATAGTTGTCTTGTAACTTTATTCCTTCTCTTTATTTTTCTTCTTTTTATGATTTCTTTCTTCATCCACTGAGTTAAAAGCTATTCACATGAGTGGCTGCAGTTTACAGGATACTAACAAAAATTATTTTGTTTAGGATAATCTTTTACTGTTTAAAATTAAAAAATATTTCTATTTTAATTGATTTTTTTTTCTTTTTGGGGCAAACAAGTTGTTTGAATCAACCGATTCCTTAAAACCAAATTTATGGAACATTTGGAGCTTCAGTTGTCATAAAAGTTAGAGAGAAAATCCCAATAAATCTGAAAATTTGGAATAGAAAAGAAAATCTTAGTTTTGAAATTTAAATGGTAAAATTTCTATAGTACTTACTGGTCGATTAGAACTGAGAGTGTTATATTTCGCTTAAGATAAAGTGGAATCTGACTGTTATATTTCGCTTTATCTTTTTGTTTTCTTTTAGAAAAAAAAAACAAAGTTAAGACTAGCCAATCAAAAAATTCACAAGTTACAGAACTTTACTCTCCACTATGAAAAGTTACATTGAGCCAATCCTCACTACTCTACAATCTCATCGTTTTCATTCCCCAGAAATTGTTAAAATTCTCTAATAAAACCCATCAAACCTCCTCATAATTCACAAATTTCTTAGAGTTAGCTACAAGAAAAAAAAAAAAATGTATGTGACGAGGCCCATGTCGCAGTACCGAAAATATAATAAGACGCTCTCGGAGGAGTCACCGGAAGGTCCTTTTTCCGGCGTTTTGGTTATTACAGACGAAGAAGCAGAAACAGAGGACACGTTCTGTTTCGGGATGTGTAAGAGAACAAAAATCGAGAAGCTTCCGTTTCCACAAGACAAGATCTTATCAGTTGTTCACACAGACAGTTCTGGTAACCGAGAGACTTCGGTTAAGAAGGTCTTGTTCATACCGGCTCTAGATCAACCATTGTCTTCAAATCGGTATTATGTTGTTCAAGCTCGAGGCAGACACAAAGGGTAAGTTCCAAAAAAACACGAGAAAATCTAAGTTCTAAGGCTTAGTTTCAGATTTGAGTAGTGTCTTACTGTCTTTAGTGTTTAGGTGATAATAAAAGGAAGAATATTTAAAGTTTAGTGTAGTGAACTCTTATCTGTTTTGCTTTGCAGGAAAGCTTGGGTGTGTTCTAGGGAGGTTGAGAAAGGGATATGTTGTTTTCCAGATATCTTGCATGACAAGAAACCTAAAGCTTTAGATCCAAGGAACATATATCAGACGGTTAAGATCAACCGTCATCACGAGCGGACGTTCTATGCGAAATCCGTGGCACCAGATGGTACACCGCCTTCTTTTCTCAAGAAGAAAGGGTGGGAGCTGCGAACCTCGAGAAGCCTGCATCCGAGGAGACCTAGAGAAGCTTTAGGCCTAGACGATGAGCTAAGAACTCGTCTACCTGAATTCGGATTCCCAATCTCTACAATTCGGTCAGGGAGTGTGATAGTAGGAGAATGGTATTGCCCGTTTATGTTTGTGAAGGAGAATTGTAGTGTAAGTCACCAAATGAAGAAGTCAATGTTCTATAGGATGACATTATCCCAATACTGGGAACGGATCTACCATTGTGATAACAATGACTCGAATGAAACCAGCAACGATGTTGAGGAAAACAATGATGAAAATGAAGAAGAAGTAGTGAGAGCTAGAGTAGACGTGAACATAGTGAGAGAAGCAAACTATGTGAAGGGTGTGGAGGCTATTATGGGTGAGAAAGAAGGACATGGAGGGTTTTATTGGTATAGGCCGGTTCAAGGTCCACGGGGGCATAGGGAAAGGAGGAGGAAGACGGGTTTAGGTTCTGCGGTAGGGTTGAGTTTCGCAGTGGTGGAAAGGATGAGAAGGGTAATGGAGGAAGGAGGTTGGGTGGGAGGAGGGAGGAAGGTGGTGAGAGTTGAGAGAGATGAGCAAATTAGGGTTTCCAATGGAGATTTAAGAAATATGAATGGTAACAATAATAGAGATTGGAGGAGATTTGGGTGTTATGTGTTGGTGGAGAGTTTTGGACTGAGAAGAGCAGATGGAGTTTTGTTGGTTAAATGTGTATTTAGACATAGTAATAGACTAAGATGTAAGTGGGAGTAACTTTTCGTTTATGTTACAAAATATCGTATACTTATATATACTAAATTTACTCTCTCTTTTAATATATATGTATATGTATATTTACACTCATTCTACATAGTGCAATATGAAATAAATAGTATTATTCTAAACAAAGCAAAAGAAATCTATGAGTCTGCCTTGGATATCACATACCTAATGGCTAATGTATGTACATGTATGATATATTTTTTGCTATATTATATACTAAATCTCCTAAGCCAAAGCAGTACATTTTTACAGCGAGACGATGGGAGTGGGATGTTACAAAAGCTGAATCATCTATGCAAAGAGCATCTATCAACCATGTATGTCACATCACATCAGTCTCATGACGATAGCTCTTATGGAAAATATTGTTTGTATGTAGGAGTGTTAAGTTCTAAATCCACTATCGTTATTGCTTATTTAGTTCGGTTCGTGAATGTCATTGTCTTCCTTTACCACATTGCGTTTTAGTTTCATACTTCAAATTCTTATTTCCCTTTTGGACCGAGACTATTCGATTGGTTTTAGTAGCTTCTTACCAAACATATATAGTATTTGACTTCAGTACGGGTTTGGTAAGTCTGAAGTATCCACAACCACAAACCATTATAAATAATTGTGTTTGGGTATGAATTCATATGGACATTCCTAGAATTGATTTAAAGTTTATGAGATTTTTTTAATTTACTCTTCTATGTTAATCTTAATTTACCTTAACAAAAAAAAATAGTGGTGTGGAAATTGTCCCAGAGTCATACTTTCGCCAGTGTCTTGTCATGATTTGGTAATGCAAATTTCTATAAACATAAATCCTTAAAGAGTCACTATCATTTTATTTTAGATACAGACCCGTGAATATCATTATTTCTAGAATCGTGTACATAATAGTTGCTCCTTGGATCTAATTTTCAAGATATGGAATCATTGATCATTTCTAATAGTATGTGCTCTAGGCCTGAGCATTATACCCGGGCCCGAATAACCGATCCGAACCCGAACCAAAAAAATCTACCTAAATCCGAACCCGAAATTTTAAATTACCTGAATGAGTTTTAAATTTGAAAACCCGAAAACCCGAACCCGAATCCGATCCGAACCTAAACTCATATAGATACCCGAATATACCCGAAATATAAGTATATATTAATAATATATTAATAATATTTATATTTGTAATAAGCAAAGTGTCCAAAATATTCAAAGTTTTTAGGTATTTTGTATATTTTTTGGTATTTTTGGTTACTTTTTGATAGATTTAGGTAATAATACCTCTATTTTTTTTAGAATTTTAGATATTTTTAAGTAATCTAGATGTTTACATTTAAAATTTTTTTGATGTTTGGATATTTGGATAAACCCGAACCGAATCCGAACTCGACCGAATCCGAACCGAATCCGACCCGAAATATTAAAATACCCGAATGGGTCCTAAATTTCTAAACCCAAAAAACCCGAACCCGACCATACCCGACCCGATTACCCGAACGCCTATGCCTATGTGCTATTAAGATTTCAAAACGAAAATAATAGTAGAAAGAGAAAATTTGGATGTTCTCAACCACCCAACACAAAGAAGGTTGCATTTTCAATTTTCAATAACAAGATAAAACTTGATTGACAATATTACTTACTTTTCTGGCCTTACAAGTCACAATTTCGCATTATATAATCAAAGTCTAAAAATAAAACGTGAAAAATTCATATCGTTTGTCATTTGTCAACACGATTCCGCTAGTTGTCCTTTTCCGGTCGTTGGTATTTCCTTGGAATATTTTTCCATTAATTCCTCTATTAATGAATAAATTTATGACTTTGTCTCTTTTTATACAAAGTCATTTAAAATGAGAAAGATCAACTAGTCAACCTGAAAAATCAACAGCCACTATTTTTGTTTTTTTCCTCTCCATTTTTTCTGCTTTCTCGTAAATATACAAATCTCTGAGGATCAAATCAACTCACCTATGGCTAAATTTTACAGAAACCTTACTTTTATCACAACCCTTTTGATTTTACTTCAATTATGTAGCATCATATCTTGCTCCACAAGCAATCTAATCACCAGAAACCATACGATACGAGACGGAGACTCAGTGATCAACAAGGATGAGATCTTCGAGCTTGGATTCTTCAGCCCTAAAAACTCAACCTTAAGGTATGTTGGAATCTGGTACAAGAACATCGAACCTCAAACTGTTGTCTGGGTTGCGAATCGAGAGAAGCCATTGTCTGATAACAACGGAGCTTTGAAGATTGCAGATGACGGGAACTTGGTGGTCGTGAATGGTCAAAACGTCACCGTTTGGTCCACAAACGCTAAGCCCGAGTCGAACAACACAGTTGCTGTTCTTTTGGAAACAGGGGATTTGGTTCTGTCTTCAGATTCAGACAGAAACAATTTCTACTGGGAGAGCTTTAACAATCCAACCGACACTTTCATGCCCGGTATGAGGTTTCGGGTGAATCCTTCAATAGGAGAGAATCGTGCTTTTGTCCCGTGGAAATCTGAAAATGATCCTTCACCAGGAAGGTATTCACTAGGAGTTGATCCCATTGGAGCATTAGAGATTGTGCTTTGGGAAGGGGAAATGAGGAAATGGCGAAGCGGGCCGTGGAATTCGCAGATCTTTACTGGTATACCGGATATGTTCCGTGTGACCAACTATATAAACGGGTTTAAGCTCTCTTCTCCTCCTGATCGAGATGGTAGCGTGTACTTCACGTATGTTCCATCAGATAGCTCTGATTTATTAAGGTTTAAAATTAGGGTTGATGGCCTTATAGAGCAGTTTAGATGGAATAAGGATGCCAAGAACTGGACCTTGCTTCAAGTGAAACCGAGCAGGGAATGTGAGAGGTATAACCGTTGCGGTAATTACAGTGTATGTGATGATAGCAAAGAGTTTGGTTCTGGTAAATGCAGTTGCATTTATGGGTTTGATCCGGTTAATCGGGATCAATGGAATGCCAGGAATTTCTCGGGTGGCTGCAAGAGAGCAGTTCCATTGAGTTGTGGTACGGTTGCGGATAAAGGAGATGGGTTTAAGGTACTTGAGAGAATGAAAGTGCCTGATTTTGGATCAGTTGTTTCACTTAAAAACTTAGAGACTTGTAAGGATGTATGCGCGAGGGACTGCTCGTGTAATGCTTATGCGCTTATAGGAGGGATTGGATGTATGATTTGGACTCAAGACTTGATCGATATGGAGCATTTTGAGCATGGTGGAAACTCTATATACATCCGGTTAGCGGGTTCTGAACTAGGTTTGTAAAAATGTTTGTGCTTATCATATAACATTTTGAAAAGATTCAAACATGACTAATCTGAAATCTGCGATTCGGTTTATTTTGTTGTGTATTCAGGTGGGAAGGAAAAATCAAAACTGTGGTTCACCATTTTAAGTGTTATAGGTGCATTCTTTCTCGGATTATGCTTTTGGATCTTATGGAAGTTCAAGGAAAGACTTAAAGGTAAATAATATATTCACACATAGTCTAACTTCAAAAGGGTTAGTTGCTAATTAGACTGAGAGATCAATTACTTCATGATCTGCAGCTTTCTTGTGGAAGAAGAAACATATTCCGGTTTCCGATATCAGAGAAAATAGAGATAACTCGGTTGAGTCCTCAGCTGAACTGATCAAAGTTCTAGTAGGGGATCAAGTTGACACACCCGATTTGCCAATATTCAGTTTTAACAGTGTGGCCTTAGCAACGGGAGATTTTGCTGAAGAAAACAAGCTTGGACAGGGCGGATTCGGTACTGTATATAAGGTGAAACAATTGAAAGTAAATGTTCTTGCCAATAATGTTGGATAGTAAAAATTTGCTCTTTGTGCAAAAACTTATGTGTTATGTTTGGACAGGGAAACTTTCCAGAAGGAAAAGAGGTTGCGGTTAAGAGACTATCAGGGAAATCTAAGCAAGGACTAGAGGAATTCAAGAACGAGATCTTACTGATTGCGAAACTCCAGCATCGAAATCTTGTTAGATTACTAGGATGTTGCATTGAAGACAATGAGAAGATGCTTCTCTATGAATACATGCCAAACAAGAGTTTGGACTCTTTCCTTTTTGGTATGTTTTCTTTTACAATATTTTCAAATGTATTGAAATTTTGCGGGTTTTGGTAAAAAAATCGATGTCTATGCGCAGATGAGATCAAACGGGAAAGTTTGGACTGGAAAAAACGATGTGAAATCATTGGAGGAATCGCTAGAGGATTGCTTTACTTGCATAGAGATTCAAGACTAAAGATCATTCACCGTGACCTAAAAGCTAGCAATGTCTTGCTAGACACGGAAATGAATCCAAAGATCTCAGATTTTGGTATGGCTAGGATCTTCAACTACCGACAAGACCATGCCAACACGATACGAGTCGTCGGCACATAGTAAACTAAACAAACTTTTTTTTTATTTGTTTATTTTTCTGTAACAATATATATAAGCTGTATATATAGATTTCTAATGATTTTTTGTTTTATGTTAAAAATGTGAAGTGGATATATGGCTCCAGAGTATGCAATGGAAGGGATATTTTCAGAGAAATCTGATGTGTATAGCTTTGGAGTGTTGATTTTGGAGATTGTAAGTGGAAGCAAGAACGTTAGCTTTCGAGGGTCTGAACATGGAAGTCTCATCGGTTATGTAAGTTTCTTTTTATTTTCTTTAATAATAATATAACCGGAAATTTTTAGTCATAAACTGAAATTAATAGGGGTGAAGGATCTACTAGTTTATGGTTTGTTTTTAAGTTACATATATCGGTTTTATAAAACAGCAAATAATATCATTTGTAATCTAGTTTGGTTTCAGTCCAATTTGATATAATATAATATAATGATTTATTATTATTGATGTGTGTAATATAATTACATAGATTTTACTATATTTAGTTTGTTTTTTATTTTGGTTTCTGTGTTAAGTTAATAAAAAAAATTCTTTTTCTTTTTAAAAAAACACTCTTGGTCGGTTTGTAATGTTCTAATTTTTTCCGAAGAAGTTAAAACCAACAAGTTCGTATAAGAAAATTTTGTTCGATTTTCTGTTTGAAAATATAATGGTTTGGTTTGGTCGGTTTGTAATGTTCTAATTTTTTTTGTTTCAGGCGTGGCATTTATGGAGCCAAGGAAAAACGAAAGAGCTGATAGATCCAACGGTGAAGGACACACGAGACGTAACGGAAGCGATGAGATGCATCCACGTGGGAATGTTGTGTACACAAGACTCGGTCATTCACAGACCAAACATGGGATCAGTTTTGTTGATGTTGGAGAGTCGAACTAGTCAACTTCCACGTCCGAGACAGCCTATCTTCCACTCGTTTTTGAACTCCGGCGAGATTGAACTCAAAATGGACGGTCAAGATATTGCCTCGGTCAACGATGTTACTTTGACGACGATTATTGGTAGATGAAACTGTAGTCTTCCCTCGCTATTTGACTTTTCATTTAGTGTTGTTAAGTCTTTTTTTTTTAGTTCCCTTAGTTCATAGTTTTCAACTTTGTATACATAAACAAATCTTCGTTGTGATGACATATTATAATACATAATCGGATCTGTACATTGTCGAGATAAGAAAGACCAAATCGGATTTGTACATTACGCAAGAGAAGTTTTGATGATGTGACAATCGAAAATTTAAGGGTCTGACTCGTGTGTGATATAGCATTATTAGAATTTAGAGCAATAACAAATTGGGAAATGTTTTTTCTTGTTCTTGAATATATTTCATTTTTACTAAAAAAATTTCGCTTTGTAAAACTAGTAGAAATAATTACACTGATTTTCTTCTATTTAAATAACCCAGATGCTAGCTAAGACTATTCAGATAATGGAAAGACTAGTGCAAGTATTTCCTTATATCCAGGACGAATTTTGAAGTTTTTAAACCATGGCCAAATCTAAATACAAAGTTTAGAGCTCCTAACTAGACTATCCGAAACATTGAGAATAATCGTAGCTTGATCATTTTTTTTTTCTTTTTTGGATTTGTGAGTGAGTTTGTGTGTGGAACATGCATGTTCTGTGTCAACATAGGTAGATAATAGGAATAGATCAAGAATTGGAGTGAATCTGATTATCTGAATATGTAAAGTTTATTTAACGTATACAAAGATTTCAAGCTCAGAATCCAAATATTGTAAAATTTGTGCTGTGACAAAAAAAAATTCTCGTTTTTACTATAGAAATTAGTTACATTACATATACTATCTTTTAAGTTTCTCCTCCTTTTATAGACGATCATATATAGTTCTCGTTTTTACTATAGAAATTAGTTACATTACATTTTGGTAGAGAAATTAGTTACATTACATATATACACTTTTCATCTTACCGAATTGAACTATCAAGAACAATACATTCTCTTATCGAGTAAAGTTTTCGTCTCTAATTAACATTTACAGCTTTAAACTTCACTATCGCATAACCTTTTCCATGGATCGATAAGCTAAATTTTACTCACGAATATATCTTATGATGGCCTATTTGTTTTTGTTATTTTTCCCTCTTATTTTTTAAGATCTCCAGTTTTATCGCAACAATTTTATCCATTGATCTCTTTTAAAAAAAGCCAACAATTTTATCCACCGATCTCTCTCTTCAGCAGAGGCTCCAAGCAGTGTGCGGACTTAGTTCTTTGTTGATTTCTGGGATTGGTCAGTAGCGGTTGGGGCCGCGCTTCCAGTGATATGGTAGGATTCTACAGGAGCTGCGGTGATTCGTACGCTGCTGTTTTGTGTTTTAGCCTTCAGCTAAGGCTCTTTTATTGAGCATGTTCTGTTTTTTGCGTTGCGGGTTTGTTTCTTGGTTATGGGGTTCTAGGTTTTGGCTTCCTTGGTGGATTTTCCCTACCTTGGTTGCGGTGATCCAGTTGTGTTTCACGCTATGCATCTATGGCTCACAGTGTAAAACTGTCTTCGATTTTGGCTCGATTTATTATCTTGTTTCTTTGTATCCTTTGGTCCGTCCCTTTGTTCTTTTGTTTTTCTTCTTTTTTTCTGTAGGTTTTTCGTTCTTTTTGTCTTCTTGTTGTCACTTGTCTCTATAATTTCTATCAAAAACGTTAAAATAGTATTTAATCTTAACATGTTTATTTAAAGAAAAAAAAATGCCATAACAAAAGTGGTAATAATTAGGAACCGTTAGATTAGATTCATATCGGACGGTAAAGGCTATAGTAGTATAGTAGATCCGACTTAATATGGGAGCGAAACACTGGAAAATTCTGGTTTCCCAATTTCCCAATTTCTCTAGGGTTTCCGATTTGGATCCTTAATTCAGAGACCCACCTGACTCATCTTTCAACCCGATTCGTCTCCCTCACTGCTTCAACCAACATGCCTCAAAGACATTCGAAGAACAACAATGATCTTGCTTATTTCACTTACGACGAGAAGAAGAAGTTAGGCTATGGAACTCAGAGGGAGAGATTGGGGAAAGACTCTATCAAGCCTTTCGATGCTTGTTCACTCTGCTTAAAGCCTTTCATCGATCCAATGTGTTGCCATAAAGGTCATGTCTTCTGTAGAGAGTGTATACTCGAATGTTTCCTTGCTCAGAAGAAAGATATTCAAAGGTATAAACTTTTTGAAGTTTGCTTTCAAAGTTTCGAAATTTATGAAAATTTGAATACTTTTGGATTGTGATTGAGCTTAATTGAAGTTTCTAGCTTTAGGGTCTAGATAGTATTGTTAAATTCTATTGGCTTTTCATGTATCTGGTGTGAACTGGTTTTAGTTCAAGTTATGGATTAGATCAGTTCAGTACTTGTAGTCGTGTTTATATTAGATTAGTTTGATTTGATTTTAGTCACTGATAAAACAATTTGTTCTTCAAAGATCTGATTTGATTCTTGATTGGGGTTTATATAGTTAGAGTTAGACTTTTGAGGGATGTGATCTTAGATTGACTATAAATATACCTCAATGAGTAGTGGTTTTGTTGCTACTAGTCTCAGTGTTTGAGAAGAAGAAGTTGCTATATTACTTGGGTTGAATGAGTAGGAGCATGTGTATAGGTAAAATGAGATCTCAGGTTTGGCCTATTGTTGCATATGATTGTTTGAGCTTGTATATGAATAATCATTGGAGTAGAAACTGTTGGAGTCGAGTCGACTCTACTTACTTGTTAGGACCTGTTGGGGATTTTAAGATTGCGTTTTTTTTTTTTTTGAAGATTATCATGTATGATTTATCTTTGCTTTGTATGCTTAAGTTCCTGATATGTAGTACTAACGTGTTTCTAGGAGGCTTGCTGCACATGCTTCTCAAAAGAAGCAAGATAAGGACGAAGAAGAAGAGAGGTTAATGTTACAAAAGGCTAGAGAGCTCGATGAATTTGATCAGCAAAACCATGGTGCGATGCCTCGATACAATGATAAGAACCAAAACCAAGATAAGAATGGTTTTCATGGGGCAAACAGTGTTAAGACGACTTCTTTTGAAGAAGAAGCGCTTAGGACCATGAAAGCCTTCTGGCTTCCATCAGCTACACCAGGAGCTTCAGTTAGAGTAGATGCTCCAGAAACTCACACAGTCTGTCCAGAGGGCAAAGAGAAGCTCAAGCTTAAGAACCTCTTTGCTATTCGTTTCACAGAAGACAACAGCGAAGAGGAAGAGAACAAGACGAAATCATCATCTTCAAGCTCTTATGATAAAACCTACATTTGCCCAAGCTGCAAAGTCACTCTCACCAACACAATGTCCCTTGTGGCACTTAGCTCATGCGGACATGTATTTTGCAAGAAGTGTGGTGAAAAGTTTATGCCTGTCGACAAAGTATGTCTTGTGTGTGACAAACCTTGCAAGGACAGGAACTTGGTTGGGTTAAAGAAAGGAGGTACGGGTTTTGCTGAGCACGACGATCATCTTGAAGCTAAGGAATACAAGCATTTGGGTAGTGGCTCTGGTTTGGGGCTTGTGAGGCCGGTTAAGACATGATGAAACCACATCAAATGTTGAGTTTAAATTACAGAAAATATCTGTGTTTCCTTCTGTATGCACAATCTCTGTTTTTTTCTGCATTTGTGTTTCTCCTGGTTTGTGTCTCTTTGTGCTTCTTAGTTCTTATACGACACTTGCTAATCTGAATATTGCTTTGGTGTAACCTCTGAATGGAAGATTGTGTTTAATCTACTGTCATCGTCGTCAAATTGGTACATTTTATACTATAATCTGTTTTTAGTTAATCTCTCTCTCTAATTAAAACAAGATGTTCATCAATAAATTTAACATATCAAAAGAAAAAAAAAGAGAGCAAAAGAGCCAAGTTGTTTATCCAACAAATTTAACATGTACCATCAAATTCATGTAAATAATGTTCGTTTTAAAAATTGATTTTTATATGGTGTATTTAGTAACTTTATTTATTTATTTTAAAGTTACAATTTTTTTTAAAAGTAACAATTTTGTTCGTTTGTATATTTGTAAAGAAAAATATGAAAGCAACTTTATATCACCACGACCACAAGTACACGTAATGTATTGCTAATGAATTTTTTTGAATGATCGAATATATTTATCCAATGACTCCACACCTCACGCAGCGATTATCGAATGTACCAGTTTTGAAATAAAGAAAAAAACGAAGACGAAGAAGAGGAGTTCAATTGAGGCAGAGATAAAGAAGCAGCGGTGGAGTTCTAACCCAAAAATCGAAAATAAATCTCAATGAACAAGACAAAAAAGAAAATTTCTTCAACGACTTGTCTAGACAACTTTTGTTTTCTCCAGCAATTTAATGAAAATTTTACTTATTATTGGCCCACTGGTTAAAGGTTTAAAGGCTTTTACTTCAGATATGGGGTTTGAACCCCAGAGAACGCAGTTTATTGCAGATTAAAGAATACAAAACTTTTCAGAGGTTACATAGTGCTGCAGATAGAGTCGTCCGTCATGGTCTCGTGTGTTGCGGGGAGAGTTTGTTCATCAAAGGGATGTTGTACATGCAGAACCGTCTGTGTAGATTCGGTTGCGGAGAGAGTCTGTCCATCATGGGGATATCGTACATGCAGAACTGTCTGTCGAGGAGAATTTGCATTGTAGAGTCGTTGTTTGAATAAGTTATTCATCGTAATCAGATTTACTGCAAATAGTCGACTAAGAATCATCATAATATGATTATATCAGATATTTCTAATGATAATGATGTGTAATAGACGAACAAAAAAAAAAAAAAAAATGGCATTAACAATTTGCTCAAGACGTGAAAATAATGATTTTAGTTTTTTCAAAAAAATTTATATTGTTTAATTTTTTTTTTAAAATATGATATCATGTGGCATTTTTTTATTGTATATAACATAAGGAGGTGAATAGGTTCACCCCTAGGAGTAAACCAAACAATTGTTCCTTTATTTGCAAATAAGAGCAAACAAAGATTTGAAATTATTAATTTTGTTTAGCTAATTTCCTCGAAATGAGTTTTTAGTTTATCACCAATTTCCTTAAGAAATAAATGTTTTTAACCCAAATTTATTGGGTCAGATACTCTATTTTTTTCTCGGCAATTATTCTATTTTTACAAAAAAAAAACATACATGAGGTATAGTGGACCTATAATGATAAAAAAAAAAAAAAAAATTATTGGGCCTATGATGACCCATAACAGACTATATCTTCTATAATTAATAATTAACTAGATACGCTTCATTTCTCTGTAACCTATTCTTACTCTTCTTTTTTCCTCTCTTTCAACAAAATGATGAAGCCAGAATCAAAGAAAATTTTCGAACAGAGAAGACTTCAGATCAACAAAGATGGTGATTCTTCTTTCGATCTAAGTTCGCTCAAAGAGGCTATCAACGGTGCAAGCGAGAAGGCTCTTTCGGTGAAAACTAATGTTTCAGTGAAGCAAAAAAAATCCTTTCGATCTAACATCGATGTCGCATGCATTACCATCTCTGGATCAGATTCAAAAGTGTAATAATCAGAAACATTATATTCGAAGAACTTTAGCAATGAACATACATGTCAGCTCAATGGGGGAGAGGGAAGCTATGAGGCATCGATTGTTAACTCTTCTAGCAATATGTGACAAATATTCATGTAAACATTGTTGATTTATATTAATTTATTGTTTTTGTCCGTGTTCTCATCATGTATTGTTGTTTGTGTTCTCATCATGATGATTCTCTCTACTTCTAGGTATTTGGTTTATGTTTTACTTCTTTCCGGTTTATAATTTCAAACTTATAAGTATTTGTTGTGAATTTAGAGGCTAATAAAAATATCATGAGTTTGCAATAACAAGAGTTTCTGTCATCCCCTCACTGAATCTGCCAAACGAGTTGGCTTTTTAAACTCATAATCAAGTAGACAAGATGTTAGAAAGAAAAGAAACCCATGAATTGAAAGTAACTTCACTTCTATTGAAAAACTTTCAAGGATACACACTAGCACCTTGCATGAGCGATGCGTTTCTGAGTAATAAATGTGGGTCTCACTAAATAGTCACTAACAAATATATTGAATTATGAGACGTTTCAAAATAAAATAATAAAAAATAGAAGGAAATCAGTTTTACAGAATGACCGCATCATGCGGTTAGTACACACCTTATATGGTTATGTGCTGTTTTTTTTCTTTCAAAAAGGGTTATGAAAATTAAAGAAAAATATGATATTCTACTTCTAAGGTCTGAAATGAGACACATTTCTGAATAATTAATAGTGTGGTTCTCACTAAATAGTCTCTAAAAATATACTAAACTATGAGGCTTTTCAAAATAAAATAATAAAAAAGGGAGACAAATCATTTTTACAATAAACAGCATCATGCGTTTAGCACATATCTCTTATGTTATTATGTGGTTATGTGCGGTTTCTTTTATTTTTTGAGATATTTTTTTTAGAAAATTAGAGAAAAATATAATGTTCTAAGGTCTTGAATGAACGACGCGTTTCTGAATAATTAATAAGTGTGGTTCCCACTAAATAGACTCCAACAAATATAATGAACTTTGAGATGTTTCAAACTAAAATAATAGAAAGTTGAGGAAAGTCACTTTTACAAAAGGACAAATCGCTTTTACAAAAGACTGCATTCTGCGTCTAACACACACCTCTTGTGTTATTATGTGGTTATGTGCGATTTATTTTATAATTTTCTGAAAAGTGTCTAAAAATTAGAGCAAAATATGTTCTAAGGTTTTGAATGAACGACTTGTTTCTGAATAAGTAATAAGTGTGGTTCCCACATAGTAGTCTCCAACAAATATAATAAGCAAGTGTGGTATTTTTTGATTGGGCATAACATGAGGAGGTGAATAGGTTCACCCCGAGGAGTAAACCAAACAATTGTTCGTTTATTTGCAAACAAGAGCAAACTATTACTCGGAATTATTAATTTTGTTTAGCTAATTTTCTCGAAACAAGTATTTACTTTATCTCATTTCTTTAAGAAAGAATTGTTAACCTTATTTATTGGGTCAGTTACACTATTTTTTTTTTATTTTTTATTTTTTTCCGGGAGTTACTCTATTTTTACAAAAAAAATATATATCATATATAGTAGACCTATAATGATAGAAAACTATTATTGGGCCTATGATGGCCCATAACAGACTACATCTTCTATAAATAACTAGATACACTTCATTTCTTTCTAACATATTCTTTACTTTTCCTTTTTCTCTCTTTCAACAAAACGATGAAGCCAGAATCAAAGAAAATTGCTGAACAGAGAAGACTTCAGATCAACGAAGATGGTGGTTCTTCTTTCGATCTAAGTTCGCTCAAAGAGGCTATCAACGATGCAAGCGACAAGACTCTTTCTGTGAAAACTAATGTCCCAATGAAGAAGAAAAATCCTTTCGATCTAACATCGATGTCGCATGCATTACCATCTCTGGATCGGATTCAAAAGTGTAATAAACAGAGACATTTTATTCGAAGAACTTTAGCAATGAACAGACATGTCAGCTCAATGAGGGAGAGGGAAGCTCAGAGGCAGCGATTGTTAACTCTTCTAGCAATATGTGACAAATATTCATGTAAACATTGTTGATTTATGTTAATTTCTTGTTGTTGTTGGTGTTCTCATCATGTATTGTTGTTCATGTTCTCATCATGATGATTCTCTTTACTTTTAGGTATGGGGTTTATGTTTTCTTAAGGAAGTAAGATTTCACTTTTTCCGGTTTAATTTCAAGATTATAAGTATTTGTTGTGAATTTAGAGGCTAATAAAAATATCATGAGTTTGCAATAACAAGAGTTTCTATCATCCCCTCACTGAATCTGCAAAAACGAGTTGGCTTTTTAAACTCATAATCAAGTAGACAAGATGTTAGAAAGAAAATAAATCCATGAATTGAAAGTAACTTCACTTCTCTTGAAAAACTTTCAAGGATACACGCTAGCACCTTGCATGAGCGATGCGTTTCTGAGTAATAAATGTGGGTCTCACTAAATAGTCACTAACAAATATATTGAACTATGAGACGTTTCAAATAAAATAATAAAAAATAGAAGGATATCAGTTTTACAAAATGACCGCATCATGCGGTTAGTACACACCTTATATGGTTATGTGCTGTTTTTTTTCTTTCAGAAAGGGTTATGAAAATTAAAGAAAATATGATATTCTACTTCTAAGGTCTGAAATGAACGACACATTTCTGAATAATTAATAGTGTGGTTCTCACTAAATAGTCTCTAAAAATATACTAAACTATGTGGCCTTTCAAAATAAAATAATAAAAAAGGGAGACAAATCATTTTTACAATAGACAGCATCATGCGTTTAGCACATATCTCTTATGTTATTATGTGGTTATGTGCGGTTTCTTATGTTTTTTGAGATATTTTTTTAGAAAATTAGAGAAAAATATAATGTTCTAAAGTCTTGAATGAACGACGCGTTTCTGAATAATTAATAAGTGTGGTTCCCACTAAATAGACTCCAACAAATATAATGAACTTTGAGATGTTTCAAACTAAAATAATAGAAAGTTGAGGAAAGTCACTTTTACAAAAGGACAAGTCACTTTTACAAAAGACCGCATTCTGCGTCTAACACACACCTCTTGTGTTATTATGTGGTTGTGTGCTATTTATTTTATAATTGTCTGAAAAGTGTCTAAAAATTAGAGCAAAATATGGTCTCAGGTTTTGAATGAACGACACGTTTCTGAGTAAGTAATAAGTGGGGTTCTCACATAGTAGTCTCCAACAAATATAATAAGCAAGTGTGGTATTTTTTGATTGGGCATAACATGAGGAGGTGAATAGGTTCACCCAGAGGAGTAAACCAAACAATTGTTCGTTTATTTGCAAACAAGAGCAAACAATTACTCGAAATTATTAATTTTGTTTAGCTAATTTCCTCGAAACAAGTATTTACTTTATCTCCAATTTCTTTAAGAAAGAATTGTTAACCTTATTTATTGGGTCAGTTACTCTATTTTTTTTTTTCCGGGAGTTACTCTATTTTTACAAAAAAAAAAAAAATATCATATATAGTAGACGTATAATGATAGAAAACTATTATTGGGCCTCTAATGACCCAGAACAGACTACATCTTCTATAAATAATGGCCTCTAATGGCCTCTAGATACACTTCATTTCTTTCTAACATATTCTTTATTTTTCTTGTTTCTCTCTTTCAACAAAACGATGAAGCCAGAATCAAAGAAAATTACTGAACAGAGAAGACTTCAGATCAACGAAGATGGTGGTTCTTCTTTCGATCTAAGTTCGCTCAAAGAGGCTATCAACGATGCAAGCGACAAGACTCTTTCTGTGAAAACTAATGTCCCAATGAAGAAGAAAAATCCTTTCGATCTAACATCGATGTCGCATGCATTACCATCTCTGGATCGGATTCAAAAGTGTAATAATCAGAGACATTTTATTCGAAGAACTTTAGCAATGAACAGACATGTCAGCTCAATGGGGGAGAGGGAAGCTCAGAGGCAGCGATTGTTAACTCTTCTAGCAATATGTGACAAATATTCATGTAAACATTGTTGATTTATGTTAATTTCTTGTTGTTGTTGGTGTTCTCATCATGTATTGTTGTTCGTGTTCTCATCATGATGATTCTCTTTACTTTTAGGTATGGGGTTTATGTTTTCTTAAGGAAGTAAGATTTCACTTTTTCCGGTTTAATTTCAAGGTTATAAGTATTTGTTGTGAATTTAGAGGCTAATAGAAATATCATGAGTTTGCAATAACAAGAGTTTCTATCATCCCCTCACTGAATCTGCCAAACGAGTTGGCTTTTTAAACTCATAATCAAGTCGACAAGATGTTAGAAAGAAAAGAAACCCATGAATTGAAAGTAACTTCACTTCTCTTGAAAAACTTTCAAGGATACACGCTAGCACCTTGCATGAGCGATGCGTTTTTGAGTAATAAATGTGGGTCTCACTAAATAGTCACTAACAAATATATTGAACTATGAGACGTTTCAAAATAAAATAATAAAAAAATAGAAGGAAATCGGTTTTACAAAATGACCGCATCATGCAGCTAGTACACACCTCTTATATGGTTATGTGCTGTTTTTTTTTTTGTGAAAAAGGTTATAAAAATTAAAAAAAAATATGATGTTCTAAAGTCTTGAATGAACGACACGTTTCTGAATAATTAATAGTGTGGTTCCCACTAAATAGTCTCTAAAAATATACTAAACTGTGAGAAATTAAAATAAAATAACAAGAAATGGAGGCATCGTCACTACATGAAAAATGAGTATTAATAGCGCTTCATGATAGCGCTTTATGTGGTTATGCTATAGTTGACTTATGTCTAACTTTTTTTATAGGGCTTCAAAAATGATAAACGCTATGATATGTTGGGTGGCAACAAAAAAATGTATGCACGCTTAATTGTTTAAATGACTCCTTTCCTTCATTTGCAGACCAGTCTTGAAGTGTATGAACTGATTGTGTTCTCGTTCCTTTTACTATATTTAGCATTTTTCAGCTCTTTGACGGAAAATGTCTTCGTAGATTTATGAAAATGTCTTTGTAGACCAGTTTGGTTTATGTTTCGATTTGAGATTGCTCTATCTTGATAATTCAGTAAAATAGAGTTTTTTTTTTTTTTTTTTTGGTTCTATCAATCTTTTTGAACGCATGTTTTTTGTTTTTTTGATGTCGCTGAGATTAAGTATTTTATTTTTAAAAACTCATGTTTTAAATTATAATTGATGATGACTCGATGGAATTTAATAGGAATTAAAGATGGTTTTAAAAGTCAATTAAAAAAAATTATTTTTATACAAAATGTATAATCTAAACAGTCACAATACATTTTGACCAAACATTGAAAATTTTCACAATACAAAACACAGAAATTAAAATATAATATAATATAAAATTGAAAAATTTGTAAGTCTTATATATTTTCTTTTTTTAATTAAAGTCCCATTTAAAAAAATATGTAAAAGGAAAAACATTGTCTTACACATAAAATGTAATTTACAAATAAAATTTTAATTGTATAGAGAAAAGAAGTTTATATTGGTTTTATGGTTTAGGACTTTAGGGTATTGGAATATAGGGTTTGCGATTTAGGGGTTAGGGTTAGAGGGTTTTAGATTCACACTTGATACATGTTTTCTTATTTACCAATTAACAAAACAAAAACTTATTGTGTCAGTAAAAACATAAAATTGGAAAAGGAAAAACATATTACAAATTAACATACAAAAAATAATAAGGAAAATTATATTTAACTAATAAGTCTTCCATCTATAGTTTATTATCACATAACTTTTGCTATATCACATTTCATTTTATAATTTTTTTAACTCTAAAATTATAAATTATTTTGAAAACAAATTAACATGCATGTTGGTTGTATAAATTCAATTCATTGCTGTTCTCCAATCCCTTTGTAATAATAAAGCAGGGATGATATCAAACCCATTTAGTAGTAATCTTAGACTATTCACTGCTCACCTTCATCCATTTTTTTTGTTTCATCCATTTTTGGTTAAGTTACCAAGAATGGAGTGGAATCAACAAGCTTAGGAAAAGCCAGTACTAGGAGATGTCAACGTGGTACCTATGAATCTCTTTTTGGTTATTGTATCCTTATATGAATGATAGTTTTGGAATGGTACTAAGCTTAGTCCGGACTAAATGGTTGAATAATTCTTTTCTTCTAGTTGTCGATCTAATCGGATGTACTTCTATTGGATAAGATGGGTTGAGGATAAAATGAAATCTAATTTGATTATTAACCAATGCTTGCATGATGCTGCTAACTACAATTTTGACATGTTTTTGACACATGGCAGACTCTTATGAGATAAGCTTTGTAAGATTAGTTTTAATTTGAATATCATGAACCGATAAAAAAATTAAAAAACCCAAAAAAAAAAACCAAAATTCCAGATTGAAAAACACCTTTTTAATTTATTTTAATTCTTTTTATTTTATTTTATTTTTTTAGTTACGATATATATATTCCCTTCTTTATAATTAAGATTTATTTTATGTTTTAGCTGAGATTTCTTAAATTGTATATATACTTGTGAATATTTTTCAAAATTTATTTCTCTGTTTTATCAACGAATCCTTTTCTGATTAATTAAAACTGTTACGAGATTCACGAATTAGATAATCAAAGAATCTTTTAAAAAATAAAATAAAATATCACATCTGCTTAGGTTTTGGGGTTCGATATACCTCGTAGCCTTACATCGTTTGCTGCCACCTTTGAATTAAGAAGTTTCCCTAAGGTGAGTTTTTTTTCTCATTCATGGACTTCTAATTTTTTTTTTTTTTTTGTCAACAATCTTAAACCTTAACTATTTTGAAGAATCATGTGTTCGTTTTGTAATTATAATCCAACTCACTCGAGTTCTGTCTCTTAGTGAAACAACTAGCTCCTCGAACTAATGTTTTTTCTTTTATCGGGGATTTGATACGATTTATGAATAGCGAGCATCTTTTGTCATATACTCGAAAATTTAATCTGAAGAAATTGATTTAGAAGTTAGGATTTAGAATTGTATACACAGGGAAAAAAAAAAAAAATTCCTATGAGGTTTTACTGTTCGATGTTTCAATGATGGACGAAATTTTCCTTGATAATAAACCCTATTATATTAACTTTAATATTCTATTATTGAATTTAAGATTCTGAAAATTTACAGGATTTGTTATTAGCCGATGAGTAATCTAGAAGATATCCCTAGCAGGATCGAGGTCAGTATACACTTTTACATGAACCAATCATTCATATAATATACATCTTATATGTTAATTATTAAGTATATATATATATATATATATAGCGTATATGCAACTTCTGAAATTGATTTTAATAACCAAACAGGGCAAGAATGTAGCACGACTTGTGTGTTGTATTCTTGGACTAGGGTCTCTCGTGGCATGGAATGCAATGCTGACTATCACTGATTACTATTATCAAGTCTTTCCGGTATGACTCTTAAACCAGTTTTTTCGATATTAAGACATCGATTCAATCGATTTAATCGATATATATCCGTTTAATTCCATATGTTTTTGTTTTGTTTTTGTTGCTTAAACAACAGAAATACCATCCTTCAAGAGTGTTAACAATAGTTTACCAATTGGTTGCGAATGTGTTTATAATAACACTTGCTTCTAAAGAAGCTAAGCTCAATACCCGATTACGTAACATTTTCGGGTACAGCCTTTATACCGCTGGTACCTTTTGTCTCATCATTGTAAGTAGTACATCTTAATTCTCTATAGTAATTCTTTATTTTGTAATGTCAGTTTTATATAAATATATAATAAAGTTTGTGATCTTGATTTAATTTGGTTTGGTGAAGTTGGATCTTGCATCGCATGGAAGTGGAAGTGTAATAGCATATGTTGTGTTGTGTTTGATCGTTGCTCTTTTCGGTCTTGCTGATGCTTTTGTACAAGGTGCAATGGTTGGAGATTTGTCCTTCATGTGCCCCGAGTTCATCCAGGTTAGAAAATGTTATTTTCTAAACGGTGGTCATAGGCCTCGGCAAAATATCCAAACCCGAGTACCGACCCAAAAAAATCGATCCGAATCCAAAATATTAAAATATCCGAACGGGTACTAAATTTTAAAATCCGAAAATTCGAAAACCCAAACCCGAATCCGATCCGAACTTAAACCCGAACATGTACCGAACATACCTAAAATATACGTACATACCAATAATATATGAGTAATAATTATACTTGTAATTAGCCAAGTGCCAAAATATTCATAATTTTCGGATCTTTTAGATTTATTTTGATTCTTTTTTTTTGTATATTTAGGTAAAAGTGCTTGTGTTTTTTACAATTTTGGATATTTTCAAATAAATTAGTAGATTTACATTCAATTTTTTTTTTTTCGGATATTTGGGTAAACCCAAACCAAACCCGATCCGAAATTTTCCAATACCCGAACGGATAAGAAATTTCTAAACCCGGAAAACCCGAAACCGAAAAATCCGACCTGAACCCGACCCGAATATCCAACGTCTAGGTCTAGGTGGTCATATCGACTTAGCTTAATGTTGCGAAAATGTTTGATTATTTTTCCAGGCTTTTATGGGCGGTTTAGGCATAGCTGGAGCTTTAACCTCCGGATTAAGGCTTATTACCAAAGCAATCTTCGACAATACTCATGATGGTCAACGAAAAGGCGCTTGTATGTCTCTCCCCTACAAATCTTTTTGAATTAATTTTTGTCACATATATTACAAACTAAGCTTATAATTCTAATCATAATGTGTTTGATTTCTCTAGTGTTGTTCATAGGAATAGCGACGTTGATCGAGTTAGCATGTGTCTTTCTATATACATTAGTCTTTGCTAAGCTCCCTATTGTGAAATACTACCGTGCCAAAGCTGGTAGAGAAGGAGCCAAAACCGTTACTGCGGATCTTGCAGCAGCTGGCCTCCAAGAACAGGCTGAACAGGTATTTTTCGGTTTATTTTAACCCGATACAATGTTTTTAATAAGGTCTGCCTGTCTAGGACTCGATCTTGGTACTAGCCCATAACGATCAAAGTCAAATCATTTGGCTAATTAAGCTCTCTGTTTATTTTTGATCTTCACAAAAGCTTCAACAAATGGACGAGTCCAAAATCCAAAAATTAACCAAGAAGCAGTTACTAAGGCAAAACATAGATCTTGGAATCAATCTCTTCTTGATTTACGTGGTAACGCTGTCGATTTTCCCGGGATTTCTCTACGAGAACACAGGAGAACATCGATTGGGAGATTGGTATGTAACATATACATTACAAATTCATTAATATAATTCCATTAATTTCATGTTATATAAAAAAAAAAAACCATTTATGTTTTCATGTGTTGAAAGGTATGCACCGGTCCTAGTAGCCATGTTCAACGGGTGGGATTCGATAGCGAGGTTCATTCCCTCGATCAAAGGCTTATCGCTCGAGTCGAGGAAATGTATAATGATCTGCGTTGTGGCGCGTTTCTTGCTCGTTCCAGCCTTTTACTTTACCGCGAAATATGCGGATCAAGGATGGATGATTTTCCTCACTTCTTTCTTAGGATTGAGTAACGGTTATTTAACCGTTTGTATCTTCAGCCTTGCACCAAAGGGTTACAATGTAAGTTAACTTCATTCTATGTTCTATTTGGTTTTGGTTTGGTTTGGTTTAATATCGGTTTTGTTAATTTGGTACAATCAAATTTTGTATAGGGACCGGAAGCGAATGCCTTAGGGAATTTGATGTGCGTGTTTCTATTGGGAGGGATCTTTGTTGGAGTTTGTTTGGGTTGGCTTTGGCTTATTGGTAACGACTCGTTTTAGATATCAAACTAAAGTGGTGATTGCAGTTTCGTTGTTTTGTTTAAAATATTATTTTTCTTTCATATTGTAATTAGTAGTGGGTTCTAACTTTTAAACTGATTTTATTTCAACTAGATGATGGGTAATATCGATGCAGTTTGATTCAAAATTTTATTAGTCCAGTATCAAAATTATGAAACTGTATTTTCATATTTTGATTAACTTTTGGAATTTGTAATATGAAAAGGTTTTCCAATAAAGTTAAAAAAAAAAAAATGTAGACGACAAAAAATCAGGAGATTTTTATAGAATAAAGTTTTTTCGTCAATAATGTAGGATACATAATTTTAATTATCATCGTCAAGAATAAGATTTTAAGATATACATTTGATTGAATAATAAAAAGATAAAAGCTTTTAGAAATACAACAAATTTTTCTTGAGATTTAACATTTTTCAATTTAAATTTTGATATTCAAAATAAAATAAAATAAAATTCATGTGTTGTTCTTCATATATAAGAGGATATAGCACCAAAAAAAAAAAAAATCACTGGTTTGTTCTTTGAGCTTTTGGAGGACAAAATCAAAACCGGTATATACCACACAAAATACAAAATCTCTGTTTTCAGAATGATGAAGAATTAAAGAATAAGCAAAAGAAAAGAAGAAAAACAAAAAAAATTACTTTTCTTTTGTTTTTTTCTCTTAAGGATGTGTTAGTTTCTTCAACTCCTAAGACAACCAAACAAAATCTGGCTTTCAAAACGACATTTAAATGTGTAAAAGAATAAAAAGTTTCAACCTTTTCAATCTATGGAGCCATCAGGCCATCAATCGTGTATGAAAGTGACTTCATCCAATCGTTTTTCAGCAGCATTGTTTGTAGCGTACGCATCACATCGTATCCTGGATCGAGCTTCCGTTGCCAACCCTGAAAACGCGTAGAAAAAATGATGCCGAAACCTCGATTTTGTTAGCTATTTGATCTTGAAACATCAAGAGACAGTAACACATTGATTTAATCACATCTAGCTTAAGTTCATAGCTCGATAAAATCCTAAAGGCGAATGCTTTTGTATTCGAATCTAAGATTAGCATGCTGAGTTTTCTCGGTGTTTCCACGGGGAATGATACGAGATTTAAACTCACCTCGAGAACTAATGTTGTAAACATTACAGTGGACACATTGCCGTCAATGTTAACTCTATGACGCCTCATTTTCTCGAATAATTCGTGCATACAATCCGCGGGATGGACTAAGTCTCCTTCCACTGTTCCCCAGAATGTAAAGGCTTCTTCTACTTCCTGTCACAATGTGTAAATATAAACACCACAAAAAAATGAAGAAACTTTGAGTAATGTAAGAGAAGCCTAGAGCAGAGATCTTACCTCGATAAAGCCCTGCGGATTAGGACAATTCTGTTGTTTAGATAATTTAAGTGTTCTTTCAGCAGCAGTCCGGCCGTCTCTGCCTGCAACCGCCTTGAAAAAACCGAGTAGGTTATCTCGGTCAACCTTTGAGAGTTCTGCAGTCATGCCCACATCTAGGAAAACAATGTGTGGCTTCTTTGATCTGAAAAGACGTTTTTCAGTATCGTTTGGCCGGACAAGAATATTCCCAGGATGCATATCGGCGTGAATGAAGTTGTCAACCTGAAAAAACAAGAATCAAAGCAACTTTAAGTTATAACTAACCGAAATGAACCAAAGAAAAAAGATTCAAGTGAAGAAAGAGGCAGAACCAGGAGCATCTTCAAGAGAGCATGAGTTCCGATATGAGCTACTTTAGCCTTAAGTCTTTCATGTCCTTGTGAGCCATCGACATACCGAGCAACACTCTCTCCGTGCTCGTACGACTCAACCAAAACAGCAGGATGAACAAGCGGATAGACGGGCTTAGGAAAAGAGACATCATTCCATCTTCGGAAGTTATATATAAACCGACTTAAATGAGAAGCTTCCCTTGAGAGATCAACTTGAGACAACATGTAGACGCTAAACTGTTGCACACACTCATCCAATCTAAGCCAATTCAAACCCGGGATAAAAGTAGTTAGCCTTGCCACGAAATTAATTATCACAAAATCTCGCTTCATCGTTTCCTCAACACAAGGATGTCTAACTTTAACAGCAACTTCGGAAGACTTAACCTTTTGTCCTGGATACTGAAACTTCAAAGAAGCTCGGTGTACTTGAGCTATACTCCCAGATGCCACTGGCGCCTCATCAAACTCCTCAAATATATCAGATAGCTTTCGACCAAATGCACTCTCGATAGATTTTTTGGTGAAAGCAAAACTGTGCTCAGGAGCATTACTGTGAAGCTTTGAAAGCTGCAAACACAAATCCTTATTAAACCGATCAGGCCGTGTAGCTATCCATTGGCCAAATTTAATAAAAGCAGGACCTGCTCTTTCTAAACTTCGATGGAGGACCTCATACTGCAGTTTTCTGTAACGAGGACCGCAAGCAAATTCCAACAACACCATAATAACATTAGGAGAAAACAAAATAGCTAAATAGAGAGCTCTCCCGATAAGAGCAAGACCTTTAACCGCATAAAAAACTAAAGACGAGAGAACAATAGGGAAGTTTATCCTACTACTATAATGAGAAACGTGTGAAGGACGATGAATCACCGGACTTGGAGCTACTACTCTTTGCGCACAAGCCACATGTCTCCAACCAACAGCCAAGAAACCGGGTAATAACAAATGCGATCGGGCAAATGACAACCTAAATGCTTGAGAAATCTGAGTTAACCGAGGTAAGTTCCAACTAAGCTGCATACAGTATCTATGAAGAAGCCTTTTCCAAGAAACCTGAGCTTGTTGCTTAACTAAATTGCTTGCAGACGCAATTGAAAGATTAGAATTACCTAAAAACCTTCCTTTAACATTATGGAGATAAGCTAATGTGTGATTCTGATGACTCGGAGTTCTGAATTGAGGTAACCTTAGAGAAACAGTAATCGCTGTTCTACTATTCTGATTCGAGATTAGAGTTCGTGTAATTATTCTAGAGATCAAAAACCTGTAAACAAAACCAAAAACACAAACATAAAGAAGGATCTGATCAAACGAAAAGTCATCAAGAACTTAAAAAAGCTCACAACTTTATATATAAAGACTCGATTTTTTTCAACCTAGGAATCAATTAAAAGCAATCTCCGGTAAAACGGGAAGCCAAAATTAATCGGAATATGAGAAACAGAGACGAACCTTGAGATGAGAGTCATGGCGAGAGAAAACGCGAAAAAGGTTGAATTTTTGGTATGATTATTAAACAGTCGAACTTTGGGAGCATGGTCTCATTGAAATTAGGGTACAGTGAAAGGTCTTGGCTCGCCGGAAAGGGAAGGTTCTGGGTTTTAGAAGCTGGAGGCGGATACGGAGAGAGAGAAAGAGAAAGAGAAAGAGAAAAGTCAGTGATTTGGTGCGGAGAGAAAGAGGGGCCCACAAAAGACCTCGTGGGCTTCACGCTAAAATTTTATTTGTTCTACGTGTTATTATTATTTATTTTTTTGGTTCCAAACTTATTTATATCGAAAATACTTTTCTACAAAGAGAATATAATTTTTCTTTTTCTTTCACAATCAATTGTAACCACCAGTTAGTGCTAAAGTAATTGAATTTGAATGATTATTTTATTTTGGTTAAAAATTATGGATCGATATATCTTTATATACTGTGATAATGTATTACTCCCTATTTTCCATTTATTAAAGGTTTTGGTTAAAAGTACATATTTTGTATAAAAACTTGTAAAATATTAAAAAAAAAAAAAAAAAAAAACATCTAATAAACTGAAACAAAAGATATTTATAGATGGATAAAAAATAAAACGACTAATAAAATCAATAATAATCACATTAAGTATGTATATGGATGATTTCTTTGTAATTTTATATACGTTTGTTTGAGTTGATAATAACAAAAAAGGCTTT
The DNA here is from genome assembly GCA_963667165.1 of Barbarea vulgaris. Taxonomy (NCBI): domain Eukaryota; kingdom Viridiplantae; phylum Streptophyta; class Magnoliopsida; order Brassicales; family Brassicaceae; genus Barbarea; species Barbarea vulgaris. The sequence continues at coordinate 46,394,843 of OY763887.1, forward strand.
AAAAAAAAATTACACAACGGATTATTTAAAGAATGGCTACATATATTTGAAGAAAATTGGCAAAATTTTATTTGCAAAATCTTTTCAAGTGGTTGAACTTGTGGAATTATTTCTTTCATTTTTTTATATTTTATTTTCCAATAATACATTATATACTTTTCATTTTTAGCATGTTATTTTTAATATCACCCACACACACACACAAAAATTAACATCGCAGGCACTATATATGTTATTCAAAGTCCATTTTTCACTGGGGATATCTGACAAAGATTGGAACTTTCTCTAGTCACTAACAAAACCCAATACTCATATAAATCCTAATCGATAAATTTTGTAAATCAATTAGGGCAAGGAGAAAAGCCTCGGGGACAGCATAAAAGGATAATGGTCGAAAATATTAGGTCTTAATTAAACACTATTAATATGGTTGTTATTAAAAAAACAAAAATAAATAAACAGTACTACTCGAATAAATCAAAGTCAAAGCAACTTTCATCCATTGGGATAAACAATAGAGAAGTTTTACTAAGAGATGGATCACAACAATTGTTTTAGAAGATAAAGAAGAAGAAGAAAAAAAACGAATAGTCTTCAACTCCAATCTGCAAACTCATATGTTTCAAGGAGCTCTTTTCTTTCACCTAATCAAGCTGATGAATCTTCATTTCTCTTGAGACATTGAGGATACATGAAAGGGAGTTTTATAACAGGCTTATCATCACACAACCTTTGACTCGCCATCCCATACGCATATCCTAACGCAATCCCGACTGGAACAGCAACAGCATTCCCAACTTGAAGGTACCTAAACATCCATCCATGGATCGGAGTTCATTGTCACACAATCACAGAAACAAGAATTTATGGTTGTAACAAGACATAGAAGAATCTTTGGTGGGACTCACTTTTGCTTAGTATCGCCAAATAACTTATAGCAATCAGGAAATCCTTGTAACCTTGCGTTTTCGCGGACTGTGAGAACTCGGTCTTGCAATGGGTGGAGTATACGCTGTTGAAAACGGGTTTTAAATCCACAAAGAAATTCAGCACAAGAAAGAGACTAAGAACACATGAAATACGCAATATAGAAGAAGACAAAACCTGGTTGTGAGGTTCTGCTCTTGTCACAACAGTGTTGACAATCTCGTCCCACCACAAACGACCAAATGGCCTAAAGTTCATATAACAGATGATAAGTTTTAGTGAGTAAGGGTCATTTATATGGAATCAATAAGGTATATATGTTAAGTGAACATTACTTCATATTTTTCCCTTTGCAATATTTGAGTGCATAATTAGGTATCTGGCAAAAAGACAAAACTTGTCATGTAAGTAACTGAAAAAATAACCAAAAAACAATTGAAGAAAACAAAAGATCATAAATTTTGGGCATGGTTTTGTATGTACCAGAGGCTTTCCAGACTTCAGAAACACTCTATTCACAGAAGGGTCAAGTCGTACTCTATTTTTATCAATGATTACACCTCCCAAGTCTGTGATGTTAGCACCCTGCATGTGAGCAATAAGAATGGTAATTATATATGATATTACAACCCATGTGCTTAAAGCAGGAACTATGATATTATAACCTATATGATTTGTTACCTTCTTCTTTCTAATTCCCCAAACCCTTTCATAATCATCCTCACTCAATATCAGAGGCTGGTGGTCTAATAATAGACCCGGTTGTGATTTGTCTTCACCCTTTGAGATTAATGTATCTAAAACCAGAATAGGAACTTGTTACGTTGTAATAAAAATAGATATATAGTAAAGCCAAATCTACAGAGTTCTAGAAGCTTACCAGCTCTTTGAAGCCTAATAAACTTTTGAAACTCTGTCTTTGGTTCTTTTTCATAGTTTCTTTTATCTCTTTCCTCAAAATTAGTCACCTGTGACATAAAGGAAATAGTCAACAAGGAACTATATAGGCAGGCATAATGTTTGATATGTTCATATGCTTGAATTAAGTAAGCAAGAGTGAATTTAAAATCACATAACCAATCATTTACTATTTGAATATTTGATTACACACCTCTGGTAGATCACTGATTGCATCTTCAAGTGTAAGAGCCGGTTTTAACTCAAGGAGACCATTTTGGTTGTATCCGACTTTTAGTTCCTGCAATTACAATAGATTCATAAGATATGCAATATTTTTGAGAAGTAAAAGTACTGCAATCTCTCCCAAATAATGAAAAAAAAAGGCTTGCCTTAAACATATTCGGAAGAACGCTTTTGGAGGCAACTTCGTGAGTTGGCAAGGGATATGGAGGCAACTTCTGTTAACCAAAACATGAAACAATGATAAGGGTAACATTATTCATAACATATATACTTACTAAAAGAGAAAAAAGATCAATGTACCTCTGTAGGCTGAGCACCCCATAAGAAAAATCTGTTCCTACACTGAGGAACTCCATACGAACCTGCAGCCATTATACCTAATCGAGCCTGGTAACTCATGTTTGCAAGACGAGCTACAGCATAACGAGCAAGATATCCATCTGCAAACTTTAAAATGTCTACAACATTCTCCATCAAGACATACTCCGGCTTCAAATAGTCTATGATATCCATGTAAACCACCACTTGACGGTTTTTCTCACAGGCAAGAGGATTCTTCTTGTTTCTATATCGGTTATTACCGCTAATACCTTGACATGGAGGACCTCCACACACAATATGCACATCTCCCTGAAAGAACATAACGTGCATAAAAAGTTATAAGAAAGGTTTATCAAGAAATATTTGAAGTATAACCTGCGCAAGCTCTTGTAACTAAACCGTTCCATTTGGTAATATATATTCACATTTTATCAAAAAAATATATATATATTTGGAGGATTTTATGTAACATGACTTACAGGAAGTGGCAATAACTTTTCCTTGAAACCTTTTGTTACAAACTCCTTTACTTTTCTTTTGCATGATCTGAAGAAACAATATTCATTTTAGAGAACAAAATGAAAATGCCAAAGCAGTTTAATGTGAAAAATCTGATCCTTACTGCAATTCTTCATAAGGCTCCCAAGTATCTTTATTTGAATGGTAACCTTCCCAGTGCACCTAAAGAACAATAAAGCATAAAAAAAAGTTTGTTAGTTAAATGAATATCATAGACATGGATAAAATTAATTTACATATATCTGATTGAAAAACTTTTTATTTACATTCAACGAAATTGTACCTTAAAATAAAGTGCAGTTGCCTTATTTTCTTTGGGATCCCCATAACAAATGGAGACTAATTCTCCAACCTCGAACTCGCCAGGTCGCATTTCAGATTCAACACTGTCCCCTTCTACAACATCCTCATTATCACTGTCATCATATGAATCACTATCTGATTCTGTTGGCTCAGTTTTGGAGATGAGTGAAAACTTTTCACATAGCATTCTCCACTCCTTCAACAACCTCAAAAAATGATCTGCAGTTTCATTTCTGACCTAAAAATAATTGTCCAAAAGTTATGATTAGATGTATGGATGTCTAATAATAAAATAAAATAATTCTAACATGCTATTACATAATCACCACTAAAGATTTACCTGAGTTTCAGGGTGGTTGAATTTCAAACTCTCACAAGCAGCACTATTGTTATCCACTGCCCATTTCTTCAACACAAAAAAAAAAAGGAGAGAATTAAGTAAAAAACATATACTATATAGTTCTAAAGCAAATAAACACCAGCACAGAGTTTTCATGGTAAGACACTTACAGTGATCAAATTTACACCTGAGTGTGAGGCACCCATGCACAACCCTGTAGACATGGCTCCACATCCAGAGTATAAATCCAACATATATTGTTCATTCTTGTATGAACCAACAAAGCTTGAATCATTTTCAGTTGAAACCATTGATTCATCACTCTCCATGTTGGGGATTTCTGAAAAAAAAAATAGAACCCATTCAACAGCAAGAAACAAGAACATATGAAATATAAATTAAAGACTTTAAATAAATCTAATTTAAAAACCAAACATAATAAGAACAAGTTGAACTACCAGCATCTAAACTTGAGAATGTCAAATGTTCCAAATCGTATTTCATATCATAATAGAAGTCGCAGCCAGGCGGTATAATTCTCTCCTCATTTTCTGATAAGATCTGTAACAAAAGAAGGATACAAAATCTAAATAAGTACAAGCAAACTCACTAAAACTTTCAAGAATAAGAAAAAAAAAAAATATACATTTTACCTTTGATGGAAGTTTAGCAATATTGACTCTAGAAATGATACAATTGATCGAATTTTCAGTTTCGACATTCGAAAGAAAAACTCGCTTTTTATCTGTAATGTGTTTTTCTGCAGCTTTGATATCGATCACCTAAACCACGAATGAGATCATTAACAAACTGGATAAGAGACGTATAATATTAATAAAAAACATAGAAAACTAATAAGTAAAACTCAAATGTAATTAATCTCACAGTATCTTCAGCTTTATAGAACCGATGAGCATTAAAGTATGGTTTGCCATCAACTCCTTCGAAAAGTTCAATGATTTTACCAATATGGTTTGTTTCTTTTCCCTGACTTGCCTGTACCGCAAAATCATTCAATTCCGTCACGTTGGAAATTGTTCTATACCACAAAAAAAATATTTTAAAAAATCCCAAAAAATAAAAATCATTAATATGCTTTCTTGTTACCTGAACATAGGACACATCATCCCCAAGATTCAATACAACTCCATCAACAATAGCTGTTTTGTAATGAGATTTTGCTTTCAGCTTCTCCTCAGTGATACTGTAATAAATTTAGCCATCGGATAAAAAAAAACACAGATTATCGTAGAAATAGTGGTCTAGGTCTAGTGGTTTCCACTTGAGGGGAATCAAATCTCGTTGGTCCATACCAGAGATCGATTCCCCTCAAGCGCGAATTTTTTTTATTTATTTTCACTTACCCACCGGAGCATTTACATGATCTCTCCGGATCCGCGATTAATCAATTTCATGGTGTCCGTTGAACCGAATCATCGAGTTATCAAAAAAAAAAAAATCAGAAGATGATGACTGTGTGTGTATACCTCTTCTTACGAGCTTTGCTGTTTCCAGTTTTTATTGTTGTTGAAGAGTAACGAAAAGGCCATTTCTCTCTGGCTTCTTCTAAAGATATCGTTGGACCTGTGAAGCGCAGATCCGAATCAGGTTGGCTACGTTTTCTTGATATGGTGACCATAGCGGAGAAAAGAAAAGTAAGGACGAAGAAAACGAAGCTAGACTAAATAGTTTTGGTGGTGGTTTTGATTTTTGACAAGCTTAATAATTAGTTTGGAGGAGAACTATAAATAAAATAAAAAACTAGAGGAGATCCGTTGGAAGGGAAAGGAAATATATTTATGAAATTTGCGGGAGATTTGAATTTCCATTTTCATTTCTGACTAACTTAATATAATTTTTTACCTTTTATATTGGTTTGCTTTGTTTTTAAACTTGGAAATGAATCTTGCTGATTCGATTTTTCTATATGTAAAAAGTATTTTTCAAAATTTGATTTCGTAATTTCCATTTTCATTTCTCCGAGTTCCCTAACATGGAAACCAATTAACTTTAATATTTTTCTTTAGAGTTTGTTGGGTATAATTTTTTTACTCGGGGTTGATACTTTGATTGGATGCAATTTAATATAAGCCGGAAAATATTTAGGAAATAAAGATGTTCTGTAAGATAATAGATAAAATCAATTCAAAATTTAGATATTTACACCCTTGTCTTCAAATTTTGTGAATGACCTTCGAATATTAAACTCTTAATCAGTTAATCCGACGAAATTAGGATTGATAAGGAGAACTATACAACAAAATGATCAATTATAGGAAGCATGTATTGTGGTAAAATGGTAGAAAATAGTCATTTTCTACCAAAATATCGTATGAAATGTTCCGTAGAAAATCGAAAATAGTAGGAAATTTGTAAAAATTTCTTACGGAAAAAGTTGGTAAGAAATTTCATGGAAATATTGGTAAGAAAATGGAAGAAAATTTTTCATCGATTTCCTACAAAAATATCTTCCTATAAATTTCTAATTTTTTGTTTTGATATATATATATGTTTGTAGTTTTAATATAAATAATTTTACCATTTTCCTATAAATTTTTAGTTTTAGTATAAATATAAATTGGTTTACATAAAAATCATAAGAAATTATCATTACCAAAAAAAAAAAAAATCATAAGAAATTATGTTTAAATGTTGTGTTTGGTTGTAAGCATTAATATGTTATGTTTGACTGTAAAGATTCTAATGTGTATAATGTAAAGATTATAATCTTGTGGTTGGTTGTAAGGAGTATAGCTAAAGCTAATAGCTAATACTAACAATTAGTATTAGTAATTAGTAAAAATAAGTTATAAATTATAATTATAAATTGATTGCATAAGGGCTTACCTTTATCTTGAGTCATCTTTATCATCAAGTTATCATTCATTTCTTCAGCCACTCTTTTTCGAATGAAGATATTATCGAAAACCTGCAATTTGTTGAATCAGACAACATCATAGGCGGATCCAGAGATACATTTTATCCAGGATATTATTACAAATATAAAAAAAATTATGCTATTTTTGAAAACTGTAGGAGAGGCATTATTGTAAATTCTTACAAAAATAAGCTAGTTTTGAAAATTTTAGAAGGGCAATTGTCCCTCCCATTCCTCAAATGCATCCGTCCCTAGACAACATTGAAGAAATGTCTGAAACATAACCAAAGCAAAAAAGAAACTTACATCTTCACAAGAACCACCATCATCTAAGTCTACCCGGTTCTTTGAATCAATCCGCTGATCTTTCGCAACTGCCATAAAACAACAGATCAATACACCACAACAATAACAGTCTCAACATGAAAAATTTATTGCAGTATTAGTGAACATACCACCAAAGTCAGCAGCCAATGTCATTCCATCTGAGCTCAATCGCTTGGTCTCTGCAACAAACACCGAAATTTTTTGCGTTCGTTTTGACTCTGGTTCCTCCACAGCTTTGTTCTCACAAAGTCTCTTCCGTTCTGGTTGAACCTCACATATGTTTTTATTGATAGAAGCGGAGGAACAAAGGGAATAGGGATTGGCAAGTAAAGAATTAATTTATTGATTTCATAGCTTCTGTGAATCGAAAGAGATAGGGATTGGAAGCGCAGAGATTAAGAGGAGGAACAAATGGATTAGGAATTTGACAAGTGAAGAATTGAATTGAAAATTCTGAATTAGGTTTATTAATTATTAATTATTTAATATTTAATTTAATTAGAGATATTATTATTTTTAATAATATATTGTGTATTTGGATATACGGATAGGTAAATAGTGGTTGGATACAATGATAAAATAATTATATTTTAATTTTTTTGATAGTATATAGTGTGTTTAGATATAGATTTAGGTAAATAGCGTTTGAATACAATAATAAAAGTTATTATATTTTAATAGTGTTTGAATACAATGATAAAAGTACTTCTCTTTTAATAGTATAGAGATTATAAGAGCATTTCCAACGGTAGAGACGACTACCATCTCTTATAATTAAAATAAACAAAAAAATAGAAAACATTGATGAAAGAGAGAGAAACGTTTCTCAAACTAAAGACGCACCAGAAACGTTTCTCCAACCAGAGACGCACCAGAAATATTTCTCAAACAAGAGACGCACCAGAAACGTCTCTTACATCTGGCCGTTTTGTGATTGGCTCATTGATATATTTATTATTATTATTATTTTTGTTCACACTTAAAGTGTGAGACTCACGTGGAGAGACCACCGATGTTCATGCTCCAAGTACTTTTAGTCTTAATATATATATATTTTATATAAACATGTGGTTTATTTAATATTTTCATATTTTGTTATTAACCGTTAGTATGATTAACGTGAATTATCTTTTCATATTGTTAAGAGTCAATGGGTAGATTGTGATGTTTTCAAAATTTAATTAGATATACTAGTCATTTACAATTTAGTATTTACAATAGATAGAATATGAGAAAGAGAGAGAGAAAAATTGACACTATTACGGGTCGATTAGCGCCCCTTTTTCATTTATTTACGTATGTGCCACTGTTGTGATATGGTGTACGATAAAATACATGTAGTCTTCGGTTTTTTTTTTCTTAACTATTTTTTGTTTACATTTCTCTCTTCCTCTCTATGTCTCTCTTTTTTTCCAATTATAATGTCTCTTCATTATAATACAAATAAGTGATCGATAAAATTTAAAAACAAACTTTTATTTTTCTTAAATCTTTTTATGAATCTAACAAGATCTAGTGTATATGGGTATGCAGCAAAAAATCTCACTCGTACACCATCTCATATATATTTTCATATACCACTATGTCCTGTACACTATTATGTCATGTACACCGTTATAATTATCATCTCGTACACTATATTGTACACTGTCATATCATACACTATCATATTTTGTACATTAGCAAATATATTATACTACAATATCTTGTACACTGTCATATCTCGTACAGACTCCCTCTCGTATACCAGCTAGCCTTGTACATGGACTACGTTTTGAAGTGAATATACTTGGTATTTCGAATACAATTTGTGGTAACGAGGATATCTCGGGTGTACATTGTGTTATATGGTGTACATGTTTGTACATATTTGTAGTGTACGTATAGATATCGGTGCATAAGTGTAGAGTGTAGACCAACGTTAGTGCATATACATCATTACACAAGCATTGGTGTACAAGTATCAGTGTACACCGACATTGGTATACATACGTGAGTGTACAAGTGTACAAACATTGATGTATAAACATTAGTGTACAAGCGTCAGTGTATATATATCAATATACAAATCTCGTATAATATCATATACAAAACCAAAATAAGATAAAATTGAACTCTAAAGATTCAGAAATTATTTTTGAAGAATTAATATTCATTATAAAAACTATTTGATAATAATTTTTTATAAAATCAAAATGAAAGAAAGAGAGATAGAAAGAAATAGAAAAATATGAGGGTCATTGTGAAAAAATATAGAATTAAAATCAGAAACGCAAAACACCAATTGCAAATTGTGAATGATCCAATTTTCCAAATAAGTTTGAAAAATAGTCCATTCCACAAATTACCCATATTTCTAATAGTATATTATGTGTTTGGATATAGGAATAGGTAAATAGTGTTTAGATATAATGATAAAAGTAATTTTTTTTTTAATAATTTTTGAATACAATGATAAAAGTACTTATCTTTTAATAGTATAGGGATTAGAAGTATTTTTGTTTTAAAATATTTTTTTCTTATAAACATGTGGTTTAGATAATATTTTCATAGTTTCTTTTTAACAGTAAGAAAGAATATGTTGTAAACTAATTCATGAAAAAACTAGTTACCAAAATATTGATTTTTTAAAACCTAATAATATTTTAATTCATATTTAATTTTTTATATAATTTTCTATTGTCTATTAATAAAAATTATTCTTATATTTGTAACATGTTTTTTTAAAGAGTATTTGTAACATGTTACATCTATATTTCTTATTTTGTGATCAATTAAAAAAAAATTATGAACGCGACACATGAATAAAAGATTTTCTTTCTACTAATGAATTATCAAATAATATATAGAAGATACTAATATAAAACGGATATATTTTGATTCATGAAAGTAGACGAATATATAAACCCCTTGGAGGAAAATAAGCCGTGTGTCTTTGTGATTCTTTAAAGCTTAATATTAGAATCAAAGTGTTATATTTTAATTTTTTAACAGAAAAAAAGGAATAAGGCTTTTAAGCTTCAATCAAACAAAGCTTATAGCTGAAGACACTAAGAACATGTTTTCACATAAAGCCAAAAAGATGAAACTTGTTCGTCCTTTATTGTACATCTAAAAGACTAAATTTATACCCATAATGTTTTCTTTTGCCTTTTATATTCATTTTACATTATAGATGATCCTCATTTCTTTTGGCGCATGGCATATATTTGTCAAACTCTATTACAAAATTGATTCTAATCGATCCACAGTTGAAACTACTGATTCGAATTTTCAGGTAGATAGTTAATTTGATTTGAAATATATTCGAGTTTATGCTATTTTGCTCATCAAATATCCAATATTCCAAACTAGTTCTGTCGTTTATGTCAATGATTTTTATTTGTTCGTTTTTTTATTTTTTAGTTACAATAAAGGAGCCACCATATTTACAGTCGTAATAACATTTTCTCTTTTGCTGGTTAAGAAGAGGGATCGGATTCACAAACGTAGCATCTGAAATTTACTTGAATCTATAGCTAAGTGACATATAAGAACTTTTATCTAAATTTCAAAACCACGATTATCCCAAGAGTTTATGTGAGTTTGTTCCTATATTCATGTGTGTTTGTTGAGCCCGAGACAAATGTGTTTGCATGGTTTCTTTCAAGAGAAATAAAGTAGCCCTTGATATTGCAATTTTTTCCAAATAGCTATACGTACAGAGATAAATTGCGCAAGGATATATATGTTCATGTTTAGCGTCGGAGATCCTAGCCAGAGGCATCTCATTGAAGTCCACTGAAGGAGAAATGCATGTACTTGTAGAGGAAAACATTATAGTATCTTTTGTATAAGTTTCCAAAAGACCACCGAATAAAATTTTATGAGTAGCAACCAAACTATTAACTGCTATCTATTTATATAAGTCATTTAATCCTCTTACGTTCCAACAAAAAAAAACAAAACAATCATGATCACAACATTTTGAATGCAAAAATCTCTCGTTCTTGTAGCCGGAGACATGAGAATCCACCACTATAATTTGAGAACCAGAATTTTGGACAGAGCGAAGGATCCTCACCACCAACTATGGTTATTGTATATTTTAAATGTGTACAGTCACCCTCCATATGTTCACTTCCGACCGTAACACCGTTTTCACTTCATAGAATATTGAAGACTGAGGCTAGCTCTCCATGCTATATTCTTTGGGTTGGACTTAATTTGGAGAGAACCAACATTTTCAATAGGGCACAATCCGAGAAATTAAAAAAAAAACCTAGTTAATATGTACTACCATAAATTTACACATGCGTAGTAGTTTTATTTAACATATATAATCGGCTAATCATGCATGAGACAGTAGCTAACGAGATTGAGATCTTGGTAAGAATTCAATTCTTGCATATATATATTTTAGTGACATTTGATAGACTAGACACACATACATTGTCTTTATTATATATGTTTATATTAAGATATGAATAATCTTTTTCTGTCAATATGAATGACATATGATGTTGAATGTCAAATTGGTATATATTTATCGGTATATATACTAAACCATATATGTATATTCAAATCATAAAGTAGGGAGCAGCGGGGCCGCTACTTTACTGGCTTCCACTACCAAATTTTCATAATAATAGTCCTAATCGAACGAACAAAAAGTTGAACCCGTGGACACATATTCATACATGGATATGTACGAACATAAATACATTTATATTTATATCATTTATATCATAAATCTAAAACATTTATATCTTCACCAGAGAAATTCGATTCTGGTACATTAGAAATTTAAAAAAAAAAAAAAAAAAAAAAAAAAAAAAAAAACAAGTAAGAACTTCAATGACAAACCAACAATTATCATGTTTTCTATCTTTAATAAGTAATTAACGACGATGACACTAACAGCAAATTATGTCTATATATTCAAGAACAATGACAGGAACAAAAGGTTCTTCAACATAAAAACAACCCACATCTGCTAAATTCAGCAATAAAACCCCCCATAAAATATTGTTTTAAAAAAAGAAAGCAGAAACTACATTAAAATTATTGCATGCTTTAGAGTCTTCAAGCTGAATTTAGCATATGTTCCCATCCGTCTTGACAACCACAACCCTCTCTCTTTAATCACCTGTATATATAATTAAGAAACAAATTTTAGCTTAATTATTACATATGTAGCATGATTAAATTAAAGTATTTATGTTTCTTTTTAGTTATTTTTTAAATAGAACTTATTAGTTTATTATAGATATATAATCCCATTTTTTCTAAGCCCTAAATCATTCTTGCTTTTGTAGTTGGTCCCCTCCAACACCATTGTTGCCTCTGGCCACCTTTGAAGAGTCACCTTCTACTTCTCCTACCTCTACTTTTTCTCCAAGTAATGATTCAATCTTTGATCATGACTTGCCAAATTTATTTCTTTTATTTTCTACTTTTAACTATTATTAATTAGTATCCTGATACTAACTAATCAAGAATCGTATTATATACTAACTAATCAAGAATCGTATTATATACGTTCATCTTCTCTACCTGAAATTGTTGCCCCCAAACGTTGGTGTCCAAAAATCGGCGGTCGTTTCGTTAGCCACCGGAAACGTGCTTGATATTGGGACGAGACATAGACCATGTCCTCTTAGTTCATGATTCTCATTTCCATCTTGATTCTTGGATTTACCAGATATCTGCATGAATCCATGAATCCATACTCAATTAGTACTTAATCAACCATGACTATAGCATGAAGACTTCAAGGTTGGAAAATAAAATAATAATTAAACACTAGATCGAGTAATAAACCTGTTGTTGTTGTTGGCTTGAGGCACCTTGTTTCATGTATGGAGTGCTTAGAACCTGTATTAAAAAACATTATTATGCTTAATATTGATGGTTTCTAGGGTTTCTTAAATAAAATGATTTAGGAGGAAATCACTAGAAACGTACAGTGACTTGGTCGTGTAGGAACTTGATGTACTCTATAGCTTCTTGGAGAACAGATGCAGTATCTGTCTGAAATTTAAGCCAAACAAAAATAAAGGAGCTCAATACATCAACTTAACCAATCAAAAAAATAACAAAAAAAAAAATACTTTTGTTTGTAGATATATTAATTAAGCCAGATAAAATAATATAAACGATCATTCACCTTTCCGAAAGGTGAAACTAGTTGTTGTAATGAAGTAATCTGGTCCCTTAGATTCTCTTTTCTCACCTGTTACATATACAATCCATTTATCCACCAAGAAATTAGTATTATTTTTAACAAAATCAAGATAAAAGATTAGAAATAATTAAATCTTGATTTATGATCATGTACCTTGAAAGTTGGCAACGGTGAAGGCGTGGTGACTCTCGGTTTCTTCGCCGCAGATTCATTTTCCTTTGATCTCTTCAAAGACTCACTGTTACCTCTTGCCTTCAGATTCTTCTCCACAAAAAAATATTTAATAAATTAGCCACAAAACTTATATATCTTAGTTTTGTCATAAGTGATTAATTAATTAATTAATTACCTTGGTTTTGTCCTCAAGACGAGTAGAAATTATCTGCGGAGTGGTTACAAAATTGTTCAGCGTCGTGTTGTTTAAGTTAGTGGTTGATGAAGAACTCCAAAAGGGTCGAGAGTTTGCGTTGTTAGAGAAGTTGTTAATTAGTCCATAAGCAGCTTGATGATGAGGATTTGTCTTATTAGCCCAAGAGAGTTGAGGATCGTTGATTGAACAGCTTGTGGTTGAGACAAAGTTGTATGGGCTTGGGTCTGGATCGTAAAAACTTCGTAACAAGCTCGATGAAGAAGAAGTTGATGAAGATGACGAACAAGCTGGATTGAGTATATAAGGTGAAGTAGTTGTGGATAAGAATCCCTGGCCATGATCTTGATCTTGTGAGCTCCTTATGAAGCTTGAGTTTAAGTCTTCTTGTCTGAAAGTACACAAATCAAGAAAAATATTCAATCTTGTTCATCAAGAAAGTGAAACAAAAATATTGAGAAGTTAGGGTTTTTGTCTTAAGGGATTTACATAAGTGTTTGGTTCCAATCAGAAGAAGAGTTTGAGGAAAACCCTAGACCCATCATCTGCAACGTCGAGTCCATCGTCACGGTGCTTCCTCCACTGTCTGAATCCGCCTCTCGCTGCCCGAAAACGATGCTGTTGTTGTTGTCCGTACAAGTCATCCTAGATTTGAGATTATTTTCTTGAGAGCTAAAATCATCGGAAGTGATAGAAGCTCCGAAACAAGGTGAGAAGAAATGATCCGAAGGAGACATAACGCTCCTCGGCGAGTTCCACCATGCACCGCCTCCACCACCACAAATCGCCGCCGTCGCTTGAAACTCCTCCGCCATAAAAAGAGAAATCAGAAAATTTTAGTATATGCTTTCTTTTATATCGTTGTTAGACAAAGGTCAGAAGTTTATATGAGTGTGTGGTCTGTGATATGAAAGAGTATTAATGTAGAATTTTGCTATATGTTTATGAGAGTATGTATGTTTATATAGGCAAGTACGGACAGGTGTGTGGAAATTACCGGAATTTAGTTGACATTTGAAGACAAAAACGATATCATCATTAAATTCCCAAGTGAATATTTTTTTTTATATATATTCCTTAGGGTTAAATATTTTATTTGAAAGAAAGATGTTACAATAATAGTGTTCCTAGCTAATCTCTCATTTTTCTTCTATTATTCTAAGAACAACTGTCTTTGTGAGATTTGTTTCTTTGCTGCTTAGCTTTTCTAAGAAACGATGATTATCCTCTTATTTAAATTAATTAAATATTTAATTTGAGATTAGATAGGTGTTTGGTACTATTATGCAAGATGCCAAAAGGGAGATTAAATTTTAAATTAGACATTTATATCAAACGGTAACCTTGGATTGGTTGACATAAAATTTCTAAAAATCGATCGTTTATAAAGTAGTCGGAAATAGAAAAATTGTCACGCTTAATAGTAAAATTGTTTTCGACAGAAAATGACTGATTGTTTAGCTACGCAGTCGTATATCTAGCATATTAGTAATATATTTTATTTTATTAAATATAATTGATTAGCAAGATTTTTTAACATTGGTTTGTCTTATAAATAGATTAATTAAAAAAAATATTAAATATAAACGGCCGACAAAATTTGGAACATCATTTTAACTGTCCATGCTTTCAATTTGGAAAACCATGGTTTGTCATATGGTTTTTACAGTAAGAATGTACTTAATTATCCAATTATTTTTGCCAACGAACTTATAATACATAATCAAATGATGTTCTTGGCGACAAAAAAAATGACAGAATTTGCAACAAGTTATATAGTTATTATCACTAAGATAATACCCTAAATCATCAACAATATTAATGTGTTTTTATTTTTAAATATTAACATTTATTTTGCATTAAACAATTATTTTCTTATATAATACACATATAGATCACTAAAACGATTATAAAGTTTGAATAAAAAATAGTTGAAGATTTATTTCGTTGTCGATCAGATTTTTTTAGGGTAAGTATAAAATAAGATTTGTTCCTGTGGCTTGAGACTAAAGGGATAAATGGTATATGATGACGATCGTCGATCGATGCTGAGTTTTGATCTGTGTGTCACGTCACCGTTTCTGGACCTATTGTGTTTGTGACTTTTCTAACAATCTCTTTATACCAAACGGTCCTTATTCTTTTCAACTTGCTTTTCGAAATTCCGTAATTATTTTATTCTTCAAATAAATATGATAAGTCAATCAATTATTGCACTTTACAAACCATAGTTTTATTTTTCCCTCTTTCTTAATTTATTAATTCGATCGATTTGAAGCGAGAGTCCCATAAACTACTCGAATCCTACTGAACCGGACTAGTGTGACCAGTCCAGAAAAGAATCAAGTTTTAATCTATGGTTGTCTCTTCAAAGAAGATTAACATGCTCCAACGCAAGGATAATACTCAAAAATAAAATAAAAAATAGGCCAACTTTGTTCTTTATCAAAAATAATTTTAACCTACGAGTAGACATAGATTTTAAAAAATTAAGTCGTTTCCGAAGTCTTCACCTAGCAAAATAATGCATATAATGTTTTTATAATATACGATTCAGTTTCTTAAAATAATTTTCTTGATTCAAAACATTTACATTAAAATAAATTTTGTTTGAAAACAAGATATATAACTCTCTCTCTTTTTTTGATAAACAACAAGACATCAAAAGACAAAACATATATATAACTTAATACTGGTTTGTATTAGTATTGAAGTAGCTGTCTTCAAGTTTGTACTATGCATGTTGTAAAAAACTGTTTGGGTCATTATTTCAGCATTAGATGTGATAAAAGAAAAAAATCTAATCAGATACATTCTATTTATATTTCAGTTAAATCATTATAATCCTTGAGATTCATCTTTTAAAGAAAATATCAAATAAAAATACTTTCATTTTAAAAGTAAGGGACCAAGTTTTGTGGTTGATATCTTAAATGGCAAAAGTGTTTCCGGATAGTTTAAACTCGAGATTTGTATACAAACCGAAAACAAATGAAACTGGTAAAGTTATTGAATAAATTAATGGCTATTGGCGGAAAATTAAGAACCAAAGGGCCCCAATTAATCTAATCATTTTTAATAGTAAGAATTAATTAAATTTTTGCTTAATGGTCTCTCTGTGCGACACAATGCATTGACTTAAAGAGCTTTGAAGTGCTGAAATACAGAGACAGTTAGGTCAGATCCATACGACTAGTAAAAATTTTCATCATGCTAATGAAATTAATTTTATATAAAGTAAGAAAATGTCAAAACCAATTTGATCAAATTGCTTAAGCCCATGAGTCCACCCCGCCGAGAATGAAAATCTCAGTAACAGAAATAGTTTAATAGTTAATCCAAAAAAGTAGACCCAACTAACTTATTTATTTGTGAACCCACTTGTTTAGTTTACTTTTATATAGAATAAAAAAAAATGTTTTTATAAAATTTGGTTTTGAATTGAACGTTTAAATGTGTCACAACCATCGTATGACAACATAAACTAGATCCGAAGAATCTTTGTCAGCCCATCGGTTGTTTTTTCTAACGGTATGGTCGATCCCATCGATCCGTAGACCGACACTTCTCTAGGCTCTTGTCGGTCGACATTTGGATCTTATCAATATCGGACACATATGCTAAATAGCCTCTAAGTTTTTCTTCATTTTTGGTAGATAAACATATTTTAAATAATTTTATTTAAAACGAAGATTTAATTTTATAATGTAATGAAAAATAAAATAAAATCATGGTAAATTACATATATAGTACATCAAAATTACCACAATTTCTTCTTCTTCTTTTTTTTTTTTTCTTTTCAGAATGCGAGTGTACACTTTTTTGGATGTGGGAGAAAAACTTGATTACGAACAATGAGATTCATGCATTACGAACTTTAGTTGACGACGAATTTGCTCCAAAATACGTATGTAATATTTGCTATATACATGTATATATACAATGATATATAGACACGTATATATGATGTATATAAGCAATATGAACATGTACACAATTTAAAAGTTGGTGAGGGAAAACGACAAGTAGTCAACAAGTGGGACCAACACGGCAAATATGAGTGGAACTTTGTTTGGCGCAGATAGTCGGATAAGTGTCAGCGACTCATTCTTTTCTTCAAACCCCAAATCATCATTTGTCCTAACAAATTTCTTTAAAAATAAAATAAAAATAGGACAATAATTATTTTTTCATATTTGGAAAGGCACATGTTTCTTTGTTTTTTTTTGTTAATGATAACATGTTTTACACGTAAGTAGCGTAATGCTGTTTTAAGACTCACTCACGAGAGCTCACAAATATTATTTTGTTTTAGTTCAAATAAGTTCGAAAAATGATAAATAGCTTACTTAAACAGACTCGTAGTATAATATGAGGTGAGAAAATATCAACAACATATACTAATCTCTGTTGCAAACAAGTACAAACTAAACATGTAGACATTTTATAGGAATAACGCATATTAGTTTGTGTTTTCACATCGCAAAAATAAAACACTAATTTTAAAAAGGAAAAAATGATACAAATATAAGATCGAGTTAGATCAAATATACAAATATTCTAGATAATTAAACAAATAACAAAAAGGCAGATCTAAAACTGCAAAAGGAAGAAGTAACTAAAATTCATCTAATACTATATTAAGATGGCATAATATCTATCCAGAAGATGTGGCTTTGTGAAGTGTAAAAACTTATCAACTTACGTGGTTATATTACAATTATATGCGGACCAAAAAAAAATCCAAACGTTGTCTATAGTTAATTTGTAATCTCATACATAAATTAAAAGAAATGTTATTTATGAGACAATTTTTCCTTTGTACAAAAATATTTTACACCACAAATTATGTTTGCTGTATTCTAGAGATGGACTGAAGTCGCTAAAGAACATTTGAAGAATACACAAGCTGCAAATGTAATTAAGTGGTAAAAATAAATTTATTATATGTTTATCTGCTCGAACTAAAGTATATATTTTTAACCAAAAAAAGAAAGAACTAAAGTATATTTTCTCTCATGAATATGTCAGTCCTCCGTCCGATATTACATGTTATTATTTTTATTTATTGTAATATATCACCTATGTAGGATGTCATGCTGATGTAAAGATGAGAAATGCAGAAGATTACAGAAAATAAAGTATTTTCGCACAAATTTCAGAACGATGAGACGATCGAAAAAATCATCATGGCCGCGACGGCCACGTGGGGGTAGTGGCTCCATGAATAAAGAATTAGCAATGACGGTCAAAAGAAAAAAAACGCTTCGAATTTATGGTTAGTTTATCTTTTTGCTTAATTAGTTACAGTATTTTTTTTTTAAATTTCAATTGATTAACCAAGAAGTAAAATATTTAAATGAGTGGGAAAAAGGAATATAGCCTTAGAGTTAGACCTAAGTTCCACTGAATTTAGAAATTTACTGTTTATCCCATTTAACATATTTTTTGTTTTTTCATAGCAATCAACCAGTCAAAAAATATGAGTTAATTTAAAAGTGTGTTGACCAATTAAAATTGTGGTAATTAATTAAATTTAAAATTCAAAAATTTTGTTTACTATAAAACAATTATAATGTTATAAAAATGTATCTTTTCTGTTTCACAAAAATATCCTTTTAAGATTATTTAAAAAGAATATTGTTTTATATTTGCAATCTAACTTACAAATCATGCAGACTTTTAATTTGCTTTTTATCCAAAATTAATTATCTTCAAACTTTTTTTATTATCATTTAAATAATAATATATCACATAATATGATATTTATATAACTAACCTTTTCATTTATGTTAGATGAACTAAACGATACAACTCGAAAGAAGTATTGTCTTTTGAAAAAGAGAGTAATTTATGATAAACCCTACAACTACAAAAAGCACATATGTTAACACGCTACAAATCATCATTTTATGTTACTGATGAGTGGTTGACCAGTGAAAGTATTAGTCTTCTTATAAGTTTTACTTTTCTTATAGGTAAAGTTGACTCCTAATTATTCTATTTTTGTATTTTTATTTTTTTACATTAGATGTCAACGCAGAACTCAAGATCAATACGACTCTTCTAGATATCGTGCGAAGAACACGACAAGAGCCGCCCCACGCTTCTACTCTAGTTTTGTCCTTTTCCTTTGGCTTTTGATTTTTGAAAATTTATAATATATAGGACTGAAGTTCAAAGGTATTGGAGTATAATCTTTTTAAAGATATTTGAAAGAGAAAGATCAAAATGATTTGTTCAAATGGAAGATTATGTCTAGAATTTGTTTTAAGCTAAGTAAGTAAGTAATCTAAATCTAAAGAGAGAAAACGTGTCTTGCTATTTTTGGAAAACAAAATTGCGACTACAATTTATATTATTTTACTCAAAAACAAAACTACATTTTAGTTTTGTTTTTCGATTTATATTGTCTTATTTTTGTTATAGAAAGTCCATCTATTCTTATTCTCCAGTAAAAATCTAAAAAATTGATCCATTTATAATCTTCGGACAGTTGAATTTATGGATCGTCCATTTTAAAATTATAACAAAAAGCATAGGTCTTTAGAAATAATTAAAATGTACTATAGTTAAAAATTTATCTTGATTTTTCTTCCATTTATATAATTAACCACACCTAGTTAGTAACTGCATCAATCTGTTTCACTTGCAGTCTAGAACTAAAAACAAATCAACTCTTTATAATGAGATGTGAAAGGAGAAAAGATGTGATAAGTATGTTTGATTTCATAATCCTAAATTCGGTAAACTTAACAATCTAAATTTTATTTTCATTTATTATAGAATTTCTCCGTAATTTTCGTATTAATATATAAACAAAGCAACCATCATTACTTAGGCAGACTTCTAAGAAGGTTTGGAAGGAATGAAAGAAAAAACAGCGTCAACGGATATTAGAGTCTTTGGGATGTGGTCGTCTCTATGGTCCACTTGTAACTCAATTCGGTAGAAGTTGCCAACAATAACAAAATTTGACTCGTTCTATGTTTTACTTTTTAGGCTTTGGTTTTGAAGGTTTGATTCGGGGTTGTTTGTTTTTTTTTTTTTTTTTAAATATGATTTAATAACATATAGCAGAAGGTTGTAAATTATGCTGAGGCATCCGCTGTATTTGCGAATCAACATCATGAATGAATTGGATTTGTAAATCAGGAAATGGCTTGGCTATTAATCTTCTAAGGCAAGCCCGTTATGTAATTTTAGGGCCCAAACAAAAGAAAAAATTATGACTTCTCGATTTTATTTTTATAAGAAAAGCAAATTTTAAAGTTTTAGTTTTCTTTCTTCCTTTTTCTTATACACATATACATATAGTAGAAGCCACCAAAACTTAAGATGTGAAATAAATTTTTTTATAAAAATATCATTTAATTTTGATTGAAAATAATTCAATTAATCATAGAAAAGACTGCAAAATATAAATAATCATAAAATATTAAATACATTTAAAATTTGTGTAGAAATTTTTAGAACACTCTATATAACAAAAAAAAAAATTAAAACATTTTATGTAACAAAACAGATAAAATATTATTTTGTTTTCTAAATTAATCTATTCTAAAATCATATATAAAAATTTTAAGACAATTTTAGATCTTAAAATTTTGGGAGCTCAAGACCATTGCGTCATCCTGTTGGGTCGATACTTCAAAAAAAGCTAGAGAA
Source organism: Barbarea vulgaris (assembly GCA_963667165.1). NCBI lineage: Eukaryota > Viridiplantae > Streptophyta > Magnoliopsida > Brassicales > Brassicaceae > Barbarea > Barbarea vulgaris. The sequence goes on from OY763887.1 coordinate 46,415,802, forward strand.
TTTTAACTTGGCAATGTACAATTGTGCTTCGTTTGAGACAGATTGTTCGTATCATTTTTAAATAATCAGATATTTAGTTTTCCATTTTCTAATTAATTATTAGAGAGCCCAATCTCAGCCCGTAATAAAATATCAAGCCCACAATATTTTTAGGTACTCGTTTTGTGTAGCTCTTGCCAATGTTCTTGCTTTCTTGGAAGGTCCGTTGATTTCATATTCGGCATAAAAAGTTGGTTTATAATGATTATATAGGTAATAGGTGTAAGGGTTTAAAGAAGATTGGAACCTTTTTTATCAAAAAAAAGAAAAAGAAAAAGATTGAAACCTTTTGCTTCAAGCTTTGATATGAATTTGACCAATTTCATATTGATTTTACTTGTAGTACTTTAAGCTGATTCTGTAACCAATATATGTATCCAAAGAAGAACATGTATGATGTATGCACCACAACATATATTGGATTCCAGTGCACTATAGACGAAGTAACATCAGAGAATTTCAAAGGTTAGTAACTAAGAAATATATAAACATACATGCTTGTAATCATCGGGAGCTTCAAGATTCTCACCACACACATGGTCTTCCATTTTAGGAGACAAATACACCAACATAGATATAATTAATCTCGTGCACGTACCGGAGTTACAAACCAAAGGCGCGCGGTAAATCGAAGTATCAAAGTAAGAGGTACTTTAAAGAGTACGCAAGCACATTCACCTTCTTTTGAATGCTATTAATATTCCGATGAGGCCAACATAATAAAAGCTTCTTTCCTGATTAGAAGGAGACGAAAAATACTTCGCTTCTTTCCTCTTTCGAAAGAAGAAGCATATAAAAAAGGATGAATCTAAATCTACGCAATTGTTTTAAACAAATTTGGAGAAAAATGGGGTTGTTACGTTGGCCTCATCACAAATAAGAAGCATTGGAAATAATTGTATTATCATGAAGAAGCGTGCAAGGGGTCATGCTTAAAGTGAAAATTTGATAATTTGTAAAATGAGATCAAAGGAATTTATATTGAAGAACTTTGAATAACGTTTTTACAAGATGGGATATTTTCTACATTTTAGATATTTGTAGACTTTAATTAGATAATAAAGAATGATTGGTTATGTTGAAATCCACAACCACAGTGAGTGCAAAAACTATTAAGTTGTTTTTATTAAAAAAAAAAAAAAACTATTAAGTTGTGTAGACTTTTAGATGTAGAGGCGAGATGTCATGTAACATTTTTTTTCTCTTTTTTTGATGTCATGTAACATGTTGCATTGAATGCCTTCATTGGAAGCCTAAAAGGTCGATGGTGCCATCTTGAAGTTATAAAACCCAGTCCACTCCGCTAGTCGTATCATCACAAGTCCGTGATCCATCCACCCAATCAAACAAAAGTTTGGTGGTCAAATACTTATGGATATTTAAAAAAATATATATTTTAAAAGTATGGATAATGTCAGCTCCAATCCAAAGTATGCTCGAAGTTCTAGTGAGTTTGTTGGAACCAGTCCTTTGTGGCAATATTTGTGATAGTTTGAACTTTGAAGAGACCGCTTGAGACTATTAAGTAGCCCTGTTACGGATACGGATATCCAGGTTTTTCAGGATATCCGTATCCGTATCCGTAAATTACGGATATCCGTAGAAAAATCGGATATCCGTATCTGGTTTTTTTTTTTTTTTTTTTTAAAAAATTTTTTTTTAATAAAAAAATTAAAAAAAATATTATTATAATCAAAAAATAAGAATTTTTTTTTTAAAAAAATTAAAAATTAGAATAAAAACATAGATTTAAGTTTGATTAAAAAATATGGGCTAAATTTAAATCCCAAAACAAAAAAAATTTAAATTTTAAAAGCCCAAAACAAAAAATTAAATTTTTTTTTTTTATAACCGGATACGGATATCCGTTTTAATATTTTCCCAATATCCGTATTGTATCCGGCGGATCCGGAAATTTACTATCCGTATCCGTATCCGTTTTCTCCGGATATCCGTTTTTTGGATCCGAATTTGGATACGGAGCCGGATCTCCGCCGGATACAGATATTTCTGCCCATGCCTACTATTAAGAGATCAATTTTTAATATATATATTGAGTTATGGGTTTCTTCTTCTTCTTGGTTTTGAATTATGGTAATACTCCGTTATAATAATTTTTTTTTTTAACATCCGTTATAATGATATTTGATTTTGTATTTGCTTGAGATTGGATGATTAAAAAAAATTGATGGAGAGAAAAAATCACAAAGAGATCATGCATGGAAAAATTGTATTTATTAGAAAAAGAGAATTATGTTATAATTAATTTAAATTCCACGTCATTGTGTAAACGAAGAATAAACAACTCCACTAATGAAACTAACGCACCCCGCATGTTTTCAATAACTTGTTTTTTTGTTTTCTCCAAAACTATAACAATTTTAGTTGAAATTTAGAAATCAAAATAATTTTAAGGATTTTTAATGTGATTTTTGTAATTGATATTGCAATGTAGAAATTAGAAAGTAGAAACTGCTTCTTTATCGGTTCCGTATGGGTTGTTTTTGGTCCCACAGCTCACGTTTATTGTACCATTCGTAGACAAGACAAAGAATAACGTTTAAATGGAAGACTGAATTCACGAAACCTTTTTAAAAAGAAGAGAAGAAATCATATTCTTTAAGAAAATTCAATATCAGTTTAATTAAAATCAGTTGGTGAAATTAGGTAAAAAAAAAGTATGAATAATGTGTGTGATTCACTTAACCATGATTGGTACTTAAAAATCCATTAATTTATGTTTTAAGAAAATGATAATGTTTCCCGGAAACAAACCGTGATTTGCGGATGTTACAACGTCAATTAGTTCAACATGGCTTTACTTACGGCAAAAGACTATAATTTCAAATAGTGAGACTATACAAATAATAATATTATTCAAAATTAAGTGGATTATACTATTAAAATCATAAAATAGTACAAAAAATTATTTAAATATATGTTTTTTTTTTGAAACAATCACAATTTTCACATTGCTAACCAGCTCATAAGCTAAAAAAGACAACTCATTTCTCCACTCTTTTGACAAAAACAGAACACCAAACATAAAAACCCTTCAAAAACACAAATCTCATCATCCAACAAAAAAAAGAAAAAAACATGTCTATGCTTCATCATCTTCTTCTTCTTCTTCTTCTTGTCCAACTCATTACTCCATCTTCACAATCTTCAATCAGAAACCTTCTTGAAGCTCGTGGTTTACCAGGTGGTTTGTTTCCAGACAACGTAGAGAGTTACAGTTTAGATGAGAAGACAGGAGAGCTCGAAGTTCAGCTTCAGAATCCTTGTTTTGCTCGGTTTGAAAATAGAGTTTATTTTGATAGTTTGATAAGAGCAAATCTAAGCTATGGTGGGCTTGTTGGGCTTGAAGGTTTGAAACAAGAAGAGCTTTTTCTTTGGTTACCAGTTAAAGGCATTGCAGTGAATGATCCTTCTTCAGGACTTGTTCTATTCGACATTGGTGTTGCTCATAAACAAATCTCTCGTTCTCTCTTTGAAGATCCTCCTGTTTGTTATCCTCCTGGTTAGTTTTTAAGTTTTGGTTCCTCAAAACGTTGTCATGTTTTATAATAAGTGTTTTTTTTTTTTTTATCTTGAGTTGAATCATATTGTTCTTTAATGCTAATTTTGTTTTATGACATTTTTTATTTTGTAGGATCTATAATGGAGAAGTTGGAGAAAAGCAAGATGGATATTCAGCTTCAGAGATGAATGAGTTTTGTTATTTTGGGGTGTGTGAGATTCAAAACTCAAACTTGTCTCTTTGAAACTTGAACAAAAGATGTGTTTTTTGTTTGTTTTTGGGGGTTGTTTTGGAAAAAGTGGAAAGTGTCGGGAAATATGTGTAAAATCTGGAAAGAAAGGAGGAAAATTTTGGAACTTTGTATAAACTATGGGGTCCATAAAGTAATCAATTTTGTCACTTGTCAAATTTTTTATTTATTTTTATTTAGGGAATATAGAGTACTTTAATTATTTATATAACTTTTGCTTTAATTTTTGAAAATGATGTTTTTATTTAATCATTATCTTCTAGCATAATGATTGACATAGAATTACGCTTTGGATGGAAGCTGCGATTATACCAAACAGGCAAACACAGCTGTTAACCTAAACGAAAGATTTATTTATTTATTATTATTATTTCCTCATCTTCGTACTTGCGCATTTTTTATATATTTTAGATATTTTGAAAGAATTTAATTATTTTTGAAAGAATTTTAATTATTTTCAAAATAGTAGAATTTCTCATCAAATATTAAATAAATAACTAATGAGGCGGTGATCTAGTGATAAGACAAGAATGTTGGGTTTTTTGTGCCCCATGTTCGAATTTTCGGAGAGATATTTTTTAAATAAAAATAAATTAAAAGCTGATTCCGAATAAGGAGATTATATGTCAGAAATTCAAAATTTTTACGATTTAAAAAAATTAAAAATCTAATAAATTATAATATTATTTATAATAATAGTTATACATACAAGCATATCCAAACCGAATTCATTTTAACACCAAAAGTTTACCATAAATAATAATATTATTACTATAATAATTTTTGTTCAAATTGATTTATGTAAAACTAGATTAAATTTTTATTATATTTTCGTAATACATACTTATATTACTTAGGATTCTTGACCCTCCATTGAAGCGCCAATCCCGGTGGAATTGTTGCATTTCTGGTAAAATAAATCCCATCCTCTTTTGCAGTCCATGAACGTAATTGACCACATCGAGAAATACTGGCAGATCTATATACTTGAATATTAAAAGAATATTCTACCTTAGACTGAGACGTATACATGATAAAACAATTACATATTCTCCTAACAAAAAGGACTTTGGGCTCTTTGAATGTAATGATAAATGGATCAGCACCAGGGCGTAATAGTTGGACTCCATAATCTCTGTTTGGGTTCACGCAACTACAACGCAATAGGAGAAGTGAACGAGAAGGGAGCTCGTTATGGATTTCTACTCTATTGTCTGTGCAAGCTTCATTCATCGTAAAATACACAGCAATGACCACCACAAAACATATCAAGTGATTCATTTTTGTTTGATGAAAGATCATTTTTAGAGTAGTAATGTTTAATATTTATAGTTATTTTTATATTAATTTTCTAATTTGGAAAGATTTTTTTTTTTTTATAGTAAGAAATTATGAATGATTTAAGTTTTAATGAGTTTTAATGATTTTGATGATTTTGGGTGAATTTAGACCCGTTATTACGATTTTATTGTAAAATCCTCTGAAACTCTACTTAAAACGATGAGATTCTCTAAAATTTAATGAGTTTATACATGTAAAATTTAATGAGTTTATAAAAGAAAAATATCTATTAATATAAAAATCATGAAAATATATTTTTCTAGTTAAAAATTTATAAAGGTGTATTGGGTTAATGATTTTTAGAAAATTTGGTGGATTTATTCAATCATCAATTTTAAACTGAATATTTGGAGAGATTTCAGTTAAAATGACAAATAATGTGTTATTGAAACATGAATTTTAAAATATATGTTAAAATCCAGTGTTATTAGACTAATGATTTTAAAATATACAATCAAATTCACTGTTACTGAAAACATTTTAAGAATTAGATTTAAAAATTTCATGTGAGATTTCATGAGATTTGTTAGTTAAAAATATAATGATATCAAAATTTCAGTGAATTTAATAACAAAATTCTTAATTCATCAAAATTCAACCAAATCATATCAAAACTCAAATCACTTCAAATTTTTTATCCAATAAACCCCTAAATGTTTTTAGTTTGAGGGATTTGATTAGGGATTTCCCAACAAATTAAACTATATTATGTTTTGCTTAGGTTTTCATTTTCCTTATATTTTGCATATATACAGTGTGTGGTTTGGGTAAAAGATATGAATATATAGATAGATGTATATATACGAACACAAATATATATTTGGTTGTTGTTTGTATATATGTTTTGCTTAACATGTACACCTACTCTAAACATCTCCGGCCCCATAGTTGTACTGTTTCCTAGGGCAAATTTTCTTTTTTATCTTCTCTATTAGTACATCTAATTTTTTTTGAGGTTTTTGGACTTTATTTTATTTTTTCTTCTTCTAAAATATGGATTTTAATGTTAGAAATTCATTTTAGGCAATCAAAATGTGACCATTTCCTATTAGAATTTATAAAGAAAAATGTTATGAGTCCCTTTATATGTTACGTTTCTTTTAAGAAAATCAAAATAAAAACTTTTATTTAGAAAAAAAAATTTGTGGATCTCTGGATCGTTGCCCTTTTACCCTTTTTTGGGCCGGACCTGGTTTCAAATTGAATATTTTCATAACTCTTACACAAACAACACATTATAACATTCATGATGATGATGTTCTTATGATGGTATTGTTGCTACTTACTAGATTACTCATCAAGCAAAAATATCGAAAACTAGAATAATAAAGATCTTAGATACATCAAGATTTTTTTTTTTTTTTTGGGTGTGTGTGTTGTTTTCTGTAGTTATTTGGGAAAATTTGAACTTTTATGAACTAATTTTTGAATACATGAATATTTTGAATATCCAAAAAATACGAGAATAAAATTTTCTTTTGTAATAATACATAGATTTTTTTAAGTTCTATCTGTTTAATAATACACAAACTTTTTAACAGAAATTTTAAAAAACCAGGAAAAACAAAAATAAACAAAAATAAAAAAAAGAAATTTAACCTTAAAAGTATTAAAGATTTTGTTTTTTTTGAATTTTTATAAATATTTTATTTGTATTTCTGAGTTCTAGAAGAGCATTTTAGATTTTGATCGGTGGGACTTTATCGAACGAAATGAAATTTCTTTCTTCCTAAATTATCTCTACACTCTTCGTCTCTTCTCCCTCAATTTCTGTTTTTGGTTTCTTTATAAATCTCCATGAGAAATCGTTTAGGGTTTTGGCCGATTGGGATTTTACTCGTCGGAAGTTTGATCGGCGCTGCGAATTCCGCGATTCACGAGTATAAAAACGAAATCTTCACCGCTAAATTAAACGCTCGCTTCTTCCATGGCGGCACTGAAGGTCTTTACGCTTCCACATCTCAAAATCTCAGCACTTCTTCTTCTTCTTCTTCTGATAATGATACTAAACCTCTTAAAGGCAAGTCCTTTATAAGGTCAGTCTTCTTCCTCCTTTCTCAATCAGCTTCTAATTACTTGATTTGAGTTTTGATTAGTCTTAAAGCTTCATTGCAAAATCTTGTATTAGCTAAAAATGTTGTCTTTTTACTTGTATTAGCTAAAAATGTTGCCTTTTTTGTTTGTTTGTTTAGGTTTGATGATGTGACCTTTGTGAGGACAATGGAATCTGCTAGTAAACAGAATGTAATGCAGTCAACAACTGGGTTAGTTGAAGCAATCATACTTGAGGTGAAAGATCGAAATAGAATTGGAGGAGCTTTTCTCAAATCCAATGCGATTTGTTGTACACCAGAGCTTGCTGATACTGGATCTTGTAGTCTTGGTGAAGTTATCATTAATAGAGATTCCATTAATAGAGATTCTAATGATCTTGAGTGGCCTAAACAGATTAAGACTTTCTTTAAAGGGAACAAGACTGAAGTTAGTATGTCACCTGACACTGTTGTTATAAATAAGACTGGGATGTATTATGTTTATTTCATCATATGTGATCCGGCATTGGATGGTACTAAGATTAGAGGAAGAACAGTTTGGAAGAACCCTGATGGTTATTTACCGGGAAAGGTTGTTCCTTTAATGAATTTTTATGGCTATATGTCTTTAGCTTATCTATTGCTTGGACTAGTTTGGTTTGTGCGGTTTGTTCGGTTTTGGAAGGATATAATTCAGCTTCACTATCATATCACTTTGGTTATTGCTCTTGGTATGTGTGAAATGGCTGTTCGATACTTTGAATATGCTAATTTCAACTCGACTGGGATGAGGCCAATGGACGTGACTCTGTGGGCTGTGACTTTTTCTTCCATTAGAAAGACGGTTTCCAGGCTTCTTCTTCTGGTTGTCTCTATGGGTTATGGGGTAGTAAAGCCTACCCTTGGTGGCATAACCTCGAGGGTACTTCTTCTTGGAGTTGTATATTTTGTAGCAACAGAGGCTCTTGAGTTGGTTGAGCATTTGGGAAACGTCAATGACTTTTCGGGGAATACAATGATATTGGTGATACCCGTGGCGTTACTGGATGCTTGCTTCATTGTGTGGATTTTCTCATCATTGGCAAGAACCCTTGAGAAACTTCAGGTAAGATACAACACTTGTATTAAATTGATTTCATTATTCATCATTAGCAGATACGAATATTTGAATATTCATGATCTGTCACATTATTATATCCAAAGCATGTTTATATACCATAGGCGTTCAAGGAATATAACCAAGCTATTTTATTTAGATTCCGATCTTGTGGCCATCCCATCTTTCATATCTTCTTAAGTTATTTGACATTGGCCTTTGTTCAGTCTCCTTCTCTGTTTCATATCGTTTATTTACTAAACTTTTTCTGAGACTCTGATAATCTTTATGATCATCTGCTCTCTCTTTTCATCTTTATGATCATTGGTGAATAAGTAATGCACCAGTGATCATTGGTGAATAAGACGACCATGTTATCTTTATGATATATATCTTTTGCTTTTGTTTTGCTTAAGTTTCTCGTATGTTTAACCTATATATTGCTTATATATATATATATATATATATATATATAATAATGATCATTGCTAAATAAGTAATGCACCAATGATCTTGGTGAATAAGACCATGTTTCGTATTTTTGTGATCATTGGTGAATAAGACCATGTTATCTTTATGATCATCTGGTCTCTCTGTTCATCTTTAGGATCATTGGTGAATTAAACATTATGCAGTTTAGCCATGTTTCTCTTACTACTGATCATCTTTAGCTCAAGCAAGCTTAGCCATATTTCTCGTATAAATCCATGCTTATCTATCTAATGGTTCACTGCAGAATAAAAGAAACATGGCTAAGCTTGAGCTTTATAGGAACTTCACCAATGCACTCGCTATCTCTGTTCTGCTCTCTATTGCATGGATTGGTTTAGAGGTAACAACTAGCTATTCTTCTCTGTCTCTCTCTCATGTATTACTTGAAACCCCAAGTCAGAATAGTTGTAACTGAAATCACATTGTTCGTCTCTGTCTCTGTATCAGCTATACTTCAATGGTACTGACCCTCTACTCGGATTCTGGCGAATGGCGTGGATTGTTCCAGCGTTTTGGAATGTGCTCTCTTATGGTCTGTTGGCAGTCATATGCATCCTTTGGGCTCCATCCAATTGGGTTCATAATGTCCAATTGGGTGCATAGTGTTTGGTTTGTATTTGTGTAAATTCTTCTTAAATCAGTGACTTGAGACAGTCGAGATGTAGATTATCTCATCTTGGACTAGACGTATACATATCTCTATCACTACAACAACATTGCTCTCAAGTACACACACCATAAAAATATGCCTTGTCTTTACAAAACTCAGTTAAACTGATGTTCCCTGAGCCAAAACACGGCAATGAATTGAAGCATAAATCATTTGTCTGAATCCGATAATCTATATATTAATATATAAAATATCATTATAAGTTAAAACCCATATTTTTACATTCATTATAAAGAGCAAAATCATGTCCATAATTCAAAAGTGGTTAATAAAAATAAACTAATACCCCATGTACAATGAACATAAGATATCATGAAAAGAAGAAATGCGATTAAGGTTTTCATGCCTATAACCGTTTTTATGGTATTTTTTTTTCTTTGTTTAGAAGTTTATTTATTTATTTAGGCTTAGGCTATAGCCTATATATATATATATACAAAACATACATATGGTATTTTTCCTCATCAAAGATAACATAATCTTTTTTTGTTTGAGTTTTTTCTTTACTTGGGCTGAACAAATCTTTCAATTTAAGTTGTTATAGATATGTAGTTAAAAGAATATGAAAATAACATAATCTTTCATTATATTTCTGTATATAATTATAGTAGTCAAAAGAAAATACATAGAATGATTTTCTTACCTAATAACATTTGAATATTGGTGATATGATATTTATTTTATATACATAGTTAAATATGTGTTTTTAAGGATTAAGAAATTAAGTATTTTGGGAATATCGGACAATTACAAAAAAAAATACAAGGAAAATAACAAAATTTTCAATTTATTTACAGATTTATAATCAAAATAAGATATAAAGTATAACATAATATTCCATTTGATTTCATTATAGATTTCATATTAGATTTAGTTCAAAATGGGAAAAAAAAACAATTGGTCGAATTGAGCCAAAATAAATTTTGACTTTGTAATGTTTATTTTTTCCACTATAGATCTTCTATATTGATATTCGAAACGTTTAAAAACTAATGATTTTATTTTTTTGAGTAAATACCAAATTACCAATACATCTCATCAGATTATTTCATACTGGACCTGACGCATTCTCACCTCTTCTACGACAACAACACTGATCTTTAATACACAAGCCATAAAAAAATTTTAGATTTCTACAAAACATAGTGCAACTATAGCTCCCCTCAGCAAAACACGGCAACGGGTTGTAGCATTCTTCATTTAGCTGAATTCCAGAACCTAAATTATTAATAAAAAATCATTAAATCAATATGTATGTTAAAGCATTACACCAATATATTCATCATTAACAAAGAAAAAAAAATCATGTCCATAGTTAAAAAGTGGAGTAAGAATAAACTATTACTTGGGATAGTTGCAACGGTAGCACGACAATGAATAGAAGATATGATATAAAGGACCGTGAGAACAAATGTGACCAAAGATTTCATCGTGATAAACATTTTTATGATATTCTTTTTTTTTTCTTTCTTTTTTTAATTTATTTGTTGTTGTCTATGAGCTTTTCTTTAGTTAGATTAGTTATTTATAAACTAACATTAATATGCAAAAGGTAAATTTCCTGGTCAAACTAACAAAATCTTTAATTTCTATACTAACTATATTAAAACCTAATATGACCTAATTTTCTTATAAATTATAGTCAAAATGTTGACCAAAACAAATTATAGTCAAAATAAAATTCTTAGAATGAATTCATTAACTAAATTACATTTGAACATTGGTGATAATATGCCTACCTCATTCATCTAATGGGCCATGTGCAACATTATAATATACCTCTAATTTGAAACATATAAACAAGTTTTATAAAAAAAGGATCTACATGTTACATGTATAACAAAATTTTATTAAAATCAGATGGACCCTGTGCATGCACACATGCACCCGTTGAGAACCGGTCCTGGGTGTGGGTGATATGATATTTATTTTATTTTTTATTCGTGGTTTAAAATGGACAATTTTAACCGGTCCTGGTTGTTAGGGTAAATATTCTTGACCTTCTTGATATTCAATTTGAGTAAATATTCCTAAACAACAAAACATATTATGTATGTGACCAATCTTCGTCTCCATCATCCAGATATTTAGGAACTATAAAGCATGTGGTTCTTAAACCTATCTGTATTTGTTTCTCAGTTTCTCTCAAGTTTCCGGGAATCCAAAGGTACAACAAGAACTCAAAACAGTTTTCTTCCAAATAGTTACCGTGACCAAGCTTAGAGATGAATAATTATGAAAAATATCATATCATATACTCCCTCCGTTTCAAAATATAAGAGTTTTTAGAAGTTTTGTTGTGTTTCAAAATATAAGACGTTCTCGTATTTTTATGTACTTTTTTACTTTATTGTATATTGTGTGACCAATTATAGTTTGCGATCTATTTTTTAATTGGTTGAATTGTTTGTATTTATATATTAAATAATAATTTTTAAAAGTAAAAGCAATTTCTTAATATGCGTGTTTTATACTAAAACGTCTTATATTATGAAACGGAGGGAGTATATATATATATATATATATATAAATATGTATGCTTTATATCATACTTTCTTGAACATAGTGACCTTCTTGCCTAAGCAATCCAAAGCAAAGTGCGATCTCACGAAGATCACGGCCATAGAATTGGGTGCATTCTTTGTAAATCATGTGAAGAGTTTGATCAATCTCGTGTCAGAAATATAGATCAATGTCTAAACCTTGAATGGCATTGATCATCTCCAAGCTCTCGAATGGATCATCTCGGTTTGAAACTAGTATGTTCTTGACCTTCTTGATATTCAATTTGTGTAAATTTTCCTACAAGAACAAAACACCTTCTTTTAAAAATGGTGTGATATTTACAAAAGCAGTAAATAAGAATAACATGAAAGTATATGGTTCTTAAACCAGTTTAGTAGCTAATCTCACAATGACCAAGCTTAGAGATGGATTGATTATGAAAAATGATGATGATGGTGTTGGTGATGGTTATGATGATACATGATCAGATGATGGGATCTTACTGGAGGATATCGAGCTACTATGGATAGAAGCAACAAGTAAAAGATAAGCTCTGGATTTCAAATGTATATGAGTCTTCTGTGTAGTTTCCATTAACAAATAAGGTTATTGAAAAAAAACTTTAAGCTGACCAGTTTTACAAATCTGATGAACACTCTTAAGCAACATTAAGATTATGTTACAAATATCCAATTAAGTGGAGGAGTTGAATCAATTCGAAGCAAGAGCGTTTAGTTTCTTTTCGTACAGTTTCGCCCGTCGAAGCGCATCTAATGCCTCGGCTTGTTTCCCTGCACGTTTTAAGGTCACAGCTTTTACCTTTTCCGCTTTGACTCGTTCCTCCAATTGACTTCTCTCTTGATTATTATTATTATGATTATTCTCCTTCACTGGGTTTGGTTTCACAGCAGCTTGTGTTGTCTCTGTTCTACTCACCGATGGAGGATTCACGGGATTGTCTAATCCGATAGCTTTAAGGGCAGATAAGAGTTGAGGATCGAGAAAATCTTCCACTGCTACATCGTCCGCAGGTTCTCGTTTAGAAGATGCTGAATCCTCTAACTGAGCTTCAAGAGTTTTGGCGATTTCAAACTCAGCTTCAGCTTCTTCCATTTTACCTTCCCTTCGAAGCTTCATGGCTTGACGTTTGTGGCTTAATGACTCTTGCTGCAGCTTAAAACGGTCACGACCAGACATTGGCTTTGGAGCTGAACTCGAAGGACTATTCTCTTTCTCTCGAGAAGGAGGAGGATGCTGCGTTGCAGAAACCATATCATTGCGTCCGAGCTTTTCAGGAGAGGGATTTTCTCCATCTTGTAGTAGTCTCCTCTCCAACAATTTTGCTTGTTGTAATGCTTCTTTGGCTTCACTCATTTTACCTTCTTTTTTAAAAGCAAGTGCCTTTCTTTTATGAGCCAGAATTTCTTGTTTAAGGGTACTCTGAGGCGATGAATTTTGAACCGAAGCTGATTGAATATTACCGGGCTCTACCTCTTCACGTGCCACTCTTTGTTCAGTATTTTCTAAACCAGTGTCTGACTTGGTCTCAGCTTTTACTTTTTCTTCATGAATTTGAGACCTCTCACTGTGCTCACCAGTTAGCAAATCCATCATACTTGGTTGCTGCTGGCTTGGTTGAGAACGAACGCTACTTTCAGTATATCCATGTGCGGTAGAGGAACTGGAAACAGGGGGAATAAAGTCTCCTAACAAGTCATAGTTATGTTGAGAAGAATGAGAAACACTAGCGGATTTGACTGCTTTGTTCTCGGATTGAGATCCAACTAATAAATCAACGTCCATGTAGTCTATAGGGTTGATTGCAGAAGCTGAGCCTTTCGTCTCTATTTTCGGGGTTTCCAGTTCTGCTAGTTGTGCCTCCAGAACATTGGCCTTACTGTATAACTCCTCAGCCTCTCCGGTTTTGCCTTGACGTTTGAAGGCAAGAGCTTTCCTTTTCAAGTCAAGAAGTTCTCTTTGGATTTGTCCCTTAGTTTTAGCTGCTATCCGTGGACCTGTTGACTGCGTAGAGCTAAATACAGCTTCTTCTTTCTTGGGTTCTTCATCCTCCCATCCCAAATTCTTAAGAGTCGACAATAGTGCTGGGTCCTTCATATCATTTTCTGTAACGCTATCATCTTCTTCATTGATGCCACTACCAGTAGATACTTTCTTCAGCTGATCACCTTCAACATGAAGATTCTTGCCTGAATCAATCTCCATCATCTGGGCTTCCAATATTTTTGTTTGGTTCAGAACTTCCTCTGCTTCATCAACATTACCTTGTCGTCGCAGAGTTAGAGCCTTTCTTTTCAGCCCTAAGAGTTCTCGTTGTATTTCAGCTTTACTTCTTCTTGGTCGAGAAATAACTGGGTCAGGTTTTGCTGGTGAAGAAGCTGCAGGGTTATTATCTTCATCATTCCAACCTAAGCCCTTTAGCATCGAGAGGTAACTCGGATCATTTAACTCCTCGTCGTTTACATCTACCTCTCCATCATCAATATCCATAGAATTTCTGGAAATATCAGGCAGATCATTTCCAAGATTTCCCTTTTCACGAGCGGCCTTTCCTGCAGCAGCTAACTTCGATGAATTGTCCAGCTCGTCAAGCTGATTTTGGAGAACCGCTCCTTTCTTCAATTCTTCTTCTGCTTCGTTAAACTTTCCTTCCCTTCTCAAAGTAAGTGCTTTCTTTTTCACTGCGAGAAGTTCTTTCTGAATCGCTAGCCTGCTTCTGGGAGGTAGTTTCAGACTCGTGTCCCTCTCTACCCTAGTTGTATCAACAGTTTGTGAGGACGTATCAGCAGCCTCTAGTTCCTTCTCAAGTAATTTTGCCTTCTTCAGGGTAGCCATGGCCTCTGCAACATTGCCAGCTCGTTTTAGATTAAGAGCCTCTCTTTTCAATGTCTGAATTTCAGCTAAACTTTCTTCTCTGTTTTTAGGAGACGGTTGAGGGTGGACATTCTCACGGTGTCCAGGATCCTCAGTCCAACCCAAAGATTTCAATGCAGCAGCTATTGCTGGGTCCTCCATATCTTCATCTGTGACATCATATCCACCATGAATATCATCTACATTTTCCACAAGGTTACTAATGTCGAAATCATGGCTCCCCTCATACTGAGCTAGCAGATCATCTTCTTTGTCATCATCCATACTATTAATAAGTGCAGATAGCTCATCATCTGATTCATCAGCCCCACCCAAAAGTTCCTGTTCTTCAAGTTCCCTTTCCAAAACTTTAGCCCTTTTAAGTTCCTCTTTAGCTTCTGCAAGCTTCCCTTCACGTTTCAGCGCAAGGGCCTTTTTCTTAAGGGCAATAACCTGAGACTTGTCAATTCCCCCACTCTTCTGTGGGTTAGTCCTTAGCGGAATTTCACGGAGAAGAGAAGAAAATTCGCCCTCCAAACTCACATTTGCTGGTTTTTTATCTTCATCATCAGACCAACCAAGCTCCCTCAGCTCAGCTGTCAAATCATCATTTCCTTTACCCCCTTGACGTGGAGGCTTTTGTGATTTGCTAGATTCTTTGGTAGCAGCCTTGTTCTGTGTCTCCGCAACATTTCGCATGGACAGTACCCTTTTTCTGTTCTTTCTTATAGATATTTCTAGTGCATCAGCCTCTCTCTCAAGCTCCTTCCCTCTCTTAAAAGCTTTTAGAGCTTCTTCAGATTTCCCTTCTCCTTTAAGAACTCTGTACTTATTCTTCTCTTCTACCGCTTGTTTACGCAATTCTTCAGGACTAACATCCAAATCCATATCTTTATTACTACTACTGCTTGCCATTTCTTTAGAGGTAACCCTGTCGGTACTAGACACTGATTCCGATGAAGAAGTTACATCAACATCAGAACCAAGAATCTCACTAAGAACATCATCCTCATTCTTTACAGTCCTTTTCGAGCTACCTGCTGTAAAAAATTCACAACATATCAATATCAAAACCTAAGATCGGCAATGAAAACCTAAGTACATTAGGCAAAAATATACATCTTTTCTTACCTTTGGCAGGTCTATTTTTGTGACCATGACGCAACTCGAACCGTGCAGCTTCTTCAAGCTTCTTACATGGTTCACATATACGTACAGGTGAGTCACCTTGTCCACGTAGTGACATCCTTTGCTGAGTGCAGCTACCACAGAACAATCCTCCACATCTCCGGCAATGATGCTGGACAAAAAAATACACATAAAACTCACTCACCAAAACATCCACACAATCCAAATACACAAATCCAGCTTCACCAAATTCATCTTTTCTTCTGTATAAGATGTTGATTTATCAGATTCAATTACTCAAAAAAAAAAAAAACAGCTCTCTCTATGGAATCTATCAAATACGCACATCGATTGACTAATACCATTACCAGATAAACGGATTCAAAATTAGATCCAGAAGAGTCCGATCTCTAAAGATCGAAGCTAAGATTCAACGAAGAAACTAAAAAAAATAAAAGATCGCGATAGCAATAAGTAAGTATCACAATCTGATGGAAGATGAAAGAGTTAAAAAGACCTTGCGATTGATGAAAGTAAACTGAGAAGAACATCCTTGACAATGAGAAGCATCTACCACCCAACTATTTCCTCTCACTGATGGTTTCGCCGGTAATCCGATCTTCTCCAACATTTTTTTTTTTTTCCGTTTGATTCAATCTTCTCCTCCGAGAAACGAATTTGATTTTTGATTTTTTTCCCGGAAAGCTAAAAAAAGAAGATCGATAGAAAATAATCGACCAGATCACTTCAAAGATGAAGAAGAAGAAGAAGACTAATTTTTCTCTCTTTTTCAGAAAATAAATGATAAATTTCTTTTATTTTTCCCTTAATAATTAATTTATTAGAATACGGTGCCGTTTCCCAAAAAAAAAAAAAGAAAAAAGAATATGGTGCCGTTTTAACTTTAAAAAAAAAAAACTCAAATCTTAAAACTGGTTTAGGGAAGACCAGTGTTCAAAAAAACGGTATAGCGGCTATGCACCCCTACACCGCTTAAATTTTTTGAAAATTGGTCATATATATAGATTTGGTAGATGATACGGTTATTAAACGGTCATTAGGCGGGTTAGGCCGTCACTAGGCAGGATAGGCGGATTTAATATCTATTTAGTTTTTTTTTTTAATTTTTTTTTTAAAAAGTGTTATGTTAATAAATAAAACTTAAAATCACAAGATAATGTTGTATTTAAAATTTGAGAATCTCTTTTTCACCGGTTCAAAATTTTTAAAAATAAAAAAAAAGAATTATTCGTATTTTTAAAATAAAAAATGATAACTCATCATTTTCAAAAGAAAAAAAATGAAATTTAAATTCAATTTTAATTTATTGTTTCATTTAAAATTTTTAAGTTATTCTATTATATAATTTCATTATGTTATATCATACTTAATTAATATATATGTGTATTTATATAATTTTATTCTAAAATC